>OX459060.1:16921199-17535100 GCA_949775005.1 Orthosia gothica | reverse complement strand
TACCTACAACTACATTTGTGTATCAACATAAAGGATGTTTCTAAAATGCGGCGAGTTTATAGCCATCATCCGGAAACTAATTGGTTAAAAGATACAGTCCTGCAACAGATAGGCGAACAGACAGACAGATGGCATATATTTAGTAAATAGTTAGGTTGGAACCCTAAGAACATCGCATCGTAACTTTTGATATTATTATTCAAGGATCGACTATGATCTATCTTCGTTATACACAGAGTATTGCGCCTACGCCGGTTATTCAGTGAAAGTTGAATCGAGTTCTACATACCTTCCTATAAATTATATGTTTAATTATGCATTGTGTACAGTTATACATTGTTATCATCATCCTTTTAGTACAATGGTACATAGGCTTGGAAAGAGGTGATGGGATGAGCAGAACTCATTCACAAAGGCAGACCAAAAATCGTAGAAGATCTGGTTAAGTTGAAAGAGGGAAGGGGCTTTGCCCTGCAATAGCATAGGTTCACAATTAATAATTAAACAGGCACCGTATTTTATATCTCCGATTTAGTTATCAACATCTTCAATTAAAACTGATGCTATTTTCTACTCGCAATAATAAAAAGAATGAGAAAGAAAAAGGCATCAAAATCGGACTTGTAGTTTTGGAGAAAAATGGCAACACGGATTCGCACAAACAAACAATCTCTCACCCCAAACGCATAAATATACCGTCTCCGTTTCGTCGTGGGTAAAAAAAAATGTGTAGAGGCCATCTTGCGTCTGACCAGGTGTCAACTCCATTTAAGACGTATTGCCTTGTCAGCGACGTCGTATATTTATTAGCAATACATAGAAGTATTCTTGTCTCTATTTAGTCGGTACACAAAAAAACCATACCATCAACCCAAAGACAAAAACCTCTTAATAATCATAACTATCGCACAACAGCTCTCATAACTCATAACATCGATATATTTACATCAAAATAATAGCCTATCGAAACACATTAGTCGAACAATGACTATAATTACGACGCAACCACATAGGGCCAGGCATTTTTCATGCTCGTCCAATTATGTACAATCACTGTCTGTCTGTCTGAAGAAAATTCGTCTTTGTTGTTGACCGCGAATTATGGCTAATGTTTTTATATTTTGTATAATTTTTTAAAGGAGAATTGGCAAACTTAAGTGGCACTAGACGGAGCACGGAATTGAGACATGGTCGCTCACAATGGGCCTCATCAGAAGACTTAAAGTCACCCAAAGGATAACAATGCTTGGAATTTCCTTGCGTGGTCGCATTAGAAATGAGGATATCCGCAGGAGGACCAAAGCTACCGATATAGCCCGAAGAGTTGCCAACCTTTAGTGGCAGTAGACAGAGCACATTGCTCGCAGAACGGATGGCCCATGAGGCCGAAAGTTTTTGGAGTCGCGACTGCGTACCGGATGCGAGAAACACGGGACTGATCAAGCTATCGGCGCTTGGGGGAGGCCTATGTCCAGCAGTGCACGTTTTATGGCTAAAATGATGACGATGTAAATTTCTGTTGTTTTTTAAATTTGAATGTTAAATAAGTTTTAAATATATTGTTTACTTACAACCCATACCTAATTTTGTAAAACAGCACATTTGCAAGTATTCCTTTGATGAATTTTTAAATATTTTTGTAACAAACTTTTCTAAGCGGAGAGTAAAGTTAAGTCATCAAGAGTCAGAATAAGTTAGACCTTTGTAACTTGAAGTGGGTATTTTAAACAAGTTAGTTAATTAACTAGGACTTGTTCGTTGGAAGAATATACAAAGAATAACAAGTTAAGCAATACTAATTTATATATACCTAAGTAGGTACTAACTATCATAAAATAAACAACCAATTTATCCCACGACAAATTATAAAATTATATTACATTGTTGATCTCGGCCTTGGAACGAAAATTATCGCAAAAGTTATTATGACGTCTTGTCATATTCGCGTTAGCTCTGAAATAATCATTTTCAACAACCAATAGCATCACTTGATTTGAAAAGTGCCGCTTAATGGCCTAGTTGAAATAAAGGATTTTTGTCATTCTTGTCTTGTTTATGAATGGTCACCCATCCACGGACCGACCTCGGCAAGTGTTGCTTTGCCTCGAAGATCGATTTGGCTTGATTTTTTTAGTCGCTTAGGTCCTTTATGCATTGAACTGTGGCTTAAACACCGCGACACGTAACCCTAATATGTTGAGAAGACAGTGCAATAGTCAGCTGGCCATGTTTCTCACGACGAGTTACGAAATCGATACATCGAGTTCAGAGGGTCAAACTCGCAATGAAGCTTAGCGATTTGTATCTGTTGCTGGCGAAGTGCGAAATTGGTAGAGTGGCGGAGTTCCTAATGAAAGCTCGGGTCGCGAAGGATGGTCGGTCAAGGACACGGAAATACTTTGATTTGTATGTGATCATTTACAATGAGATGTCAAGATAGGAAATGAAAGCAGTTAATGTATTCAAGAACAAATGCAAAATATGTAACCAAGATTTAGTTTAGTTTTTTTCCGATACGATACGATTTTTCCGTAAAGTTTCTGCTGCTCATATTAATCACACCGTACAATTTTAATTGGTGATTATCATCATAATACTTGTACTAATCTACTTGTTCCTGTACTAATTTTGCGTTTATAATATTTTTTTATTTCATTTTTTTTATGTACCTGCTGCTATCTCTTCACCGCCCTTGGTTGACTGGTAGAGAATGCCTCAGGCATTAAGTCCGCCTATGTACTTGTATGTTGCATGAAGTTTTAACAAATAAATAATCGTTATCCTTTTATGTTCCCACTGCCGGGACACAGGCCTCCGCTCCGTGACAGAGGGAATGGGGCTTAATCCACCACGCGGGCCCAGTGCGGGTAGGTGGATAAAGGAATGGGTAATAAAAGGTAAGTATTATAGCAGGTATGCCAAATTGACATTTATGTACTTTCCTCTAGTCTTGGCCAAAAACACTGCAAAAATTTAAAAGCTCATGTCAGCGTCAAAAGATATAGCTTGGACTTGCCCAGATACCACCGAATGTGGAATTGTGCACCTGAAACTTTCTTGTAGTATTCAGTAATATGCGCTTATATCTCTTTAAAGCAATAGGCATGATGACTAAAAAAATATTTTTAGTCCATTAGTTTGATTGCCAAATAGACGCGTATTTTTCTTTTGTTACGTTAGCAAAAAAAAATGTATAATACAGTGCATTAAAATATCGCATGACGTCATGCCCTGGTACACTTTTTACATAGAAGTGACGCCACAAGTCCCCACTCCCGAACTATGAAGCGCTTTATCTTGGTAAATTTTTAATGATTTGAATAAGCAATTTATTGCTACGTGTCCAATATTTTTTGATAATTTAATCGGCGGACTAAATAGAATTTGCTGTTTCGTACCCAGTCATTATCCCTAACGACAGAAAAATAGAAAATAGTCAATTGGCCAATATACCGATTCCACAAACGACCAGTAACACAAAATACGCAATACATAGCAATGCTCTCGACTTATTAGACGAATGAATTCTTTTAGTTTATTATTAACAAGTATTAGAAAAGGTTATCGTGATTGATTGAACGATATGTTTATTGCTCATAAAAGCTTTTACGAACGTTTATTAATATTAGCTGGGTTATCTATTTGTGCATCTGAGTGAAAGATTTGAGATAGATATCTTCCGGGCGAGCACGGCCTACTGTGACAGGCTGAGTCACACATTTTTATCACAGTTTGGGAGCAAAAACCCGTGATAAAATGCGTGACACCTATAGCCTAACACAGAGGCCGTGCTCGCCCGGCTGCTTTTTAATGTTTTGGTGAAAATTTTTGCACGGTTACATTTTTGCATTTTAGGGCTCAGTACATATGGAAAGTGATTAAAAGGCTCTATTACTAAGAAAACTTACTAAATAATCTAAACTTATGTCATGAGGTTAACATTTACTGTCCCTGTGGGATTGCCAATGCAGCAAATCCGCGGAAAAAGCTAGTTCTGGAAGAATGTCATCATCTCAGTAACAATAAGTAGCACGAACAATTTGTCGCCCGCCGCGTATGTTCGCGATAAACTCAAAAACTACTGAACGGATTGTCATGCGGTTTTTACCAATAGAAAGAGAGAGAAACGAGGAAGGTTTTTGTTTATAATTTGTCACGGGCGAAGCCGGGGCGGGTTGCTAGTATTATAATAAAACGAAGCGAGGTTTTTAAGATTACATAAAGCACGAATAAACAATAGTCTACCAATTTGTGACAAAGATACCTCCGATTTTTAACAAATGTAAATCTGAGAATCAGATTGTTATCTTCCCATTCCATAATTAAGCGTGCTTCTTACATAATATACGGGAAGATCTAACTGCAAAAGGTTCACTTTCTCTTCTTTAACTATACTTTGCTATATAATATATATCTTTATATTTATATTATATAACTATGTGCCTTCACGATTACCTCATAAAGAGCTATGCTAAGATTTGATGCGTGAATGACTGATTTTTCTACTAACACACTCAAGATATTAGAACATTGAGATCGTACTGTCGAAATTATGGTCTATTCATAAACTAGATGCTGTGCCACATAGCTTTACATGGAATACGAATCTTTAAAAAGTACGTTTGTTGTATCTATGCTGAAAATGCCTCTGGCTGCTTTTAAATCATAAAAAATGTCAGGCGGCTTACAGACTATAGGCGCTTTGTTCGTATAAGTATAAAATCCTTTAATTTACTTCTTACTCGCAACGGTACACAGAAGAACTTGAATTTAGTACTGTAGTACGCATACGTCTTCTTCTGCCTGCCCTTATTCCACGTAACTGGGAATCGATTCAACACGTTTTCTTTTTCCATACTGTCCTGTCCCGTCATGCTATCACTGTCCTTCCATCTTTTCTTTGCCCTTCCCCTCCCTCTCCATCCATCCATATTTATATTCATAACTCTTTTAGTAACGCATATGCAGTAGCATTAAAATTCTGCTGCCTTAGACATTGGGGGGCTCCTTGTGCCGACATGGAGCAATGTCAAAACTAAATTATCAAATCCGACTAGATATTCCTGAGTTTATCGTATACAAACAAACGCTTAAGTTTTATTATCTTAGTATATATGTAAAGAATATCCTTTGTATTATATACCGGTTTTATCTCTCTCCACAGTCATAGTATTTCCGATAATGCACCCATTATACTGCACACAAAAGGTGCGCCAATATGTTGGCCAAGAAATTTAATATCTACGCCGTATGACAAAGCGTTACCTACTGATGCACGGGTGACGGGATGTCGGAATGTAGGTGTATGCTGGGGACGGATGAGGTATTGTTATCGGGATTTAAAATAACTCATTGTAAGTTCTTTCTTCGAAAGCCTGTCTTTATGAGTAGAATATCATGCGGTACGGCTGAGTTCAAGTAGAAATCGCATTAACTTTAGCGGAAAAAATGGGACCAATTATGCCAATAGAAACCAACCAAAAGATTGTTCGGTCTTCAAAAATAACAATAGATCTACATTACACTCAGTATAATGTTGGGAGGATATAGGTTCATAAAATATATTCTAAATCACAGAGGTTTAACTATTATTCCATTCAAACAAGCTTATCGTTCAATCCTTTCCAGCCCTTCAAAATTTTAGCAGCAGTTACAGAAATACTACTTAAATCGTATATACCATGTGGTTGTATGCGAGATCACGAAATATTAAAATCATGAGCACTATCGAAATCTTTTTCATCATCATCATATCAGCCGAAAGACGTCCACAGCTGGACATAGGCCTCCCCTAAGCGTCGCCACATTGACCAGTCCCGTGCGTCCCGCATCCAGCGGGTCCCCGCAACCTTCTCCAGGTCATCGTTCCACCTGGTGGGCGGCTTCCAACGCAACGTCTTCCAGTTCGCAGTCTTCACTAAATAACTTTTGTGCCCCATTGGCCATCCACTTAAGTTTGTCAATTCTTTGGGCTATGTCGGTAACCCTGGTTCTCCTGTGGATCTCTACATTTCTGATTCAATCACGCAAGGAAACTCCGAGCATAGCCTTCTCCATTGCTCTTTGGGTGACTGTAAGCTTTCTGATGAGGCCCATTGTGAGCGACCACGTCTCTGAGGCATAGTTTATACTGGCAACACACACTAAATCTTTCTAGTTTACTATAACTACCTCATCCATCCTTCCCACTTCTGAAACCGATCACCAGGTTATTGTTAACCCGAGTACCGTCTATATTCGTCTTTATTAATCTCGGGGTAATCCTCTGTCCCCTGTAATTAAATTCACGTACGATATTATCTACATGTCGCAAATTATCAACAGGAATCAGTGTCCTGTGACGTCATTTGGGTAAGGCTTTGGGGTCTCAGACAAATGATTAGATTTCTCATCTTCCTATACGTTGTCTTCATTTCTGAAGATCGTGCCCTTCTTGGAAAGCTTTGATAGAGTCAACGACGAGCTGCTTCCAAGCCACTCTATCTTTGGCTCTTCTCAGTCACCAATTATATTTATTCGTACGTAATTGTAATATTCTCGATCGAAATAAATCCCAGAGGCTTTATAATTCGAATTCTTAAATAGGTCTAATTTTCACAATAACACAGTTTTAATGTTAGTAGAGTATTCATTCAAGATGTCAGCTGCAGCCTACAGCTAAAGGTTACAAATTAAAGGTTGTATAAGGATACTTAGGTATTATCCCTTTCTGAACACGCAGTAGTAAAATCTGATTTCGGATTGCATTACCTGAAACAAAAAAACATTTAGATTTAGATGAGGATTGTCCAGCTGTGATGTAATCAAATAATAATATTGTATAGGTAGGTACCCGATCCAAAGTATGAATATAGTCAAGAATTCAAGAACACAATTTATTGCAAAGTTCTTTACTCAATATTACGAAACTGCCGATGCAAATTGTCAATAAATTGTACACTATTGATGCAGTGTGGAACTGACAACTGATTTACTGTATTGTTGTCCAATACATCTTCCAATCATCACGACACACTTGGACGGACAAACTATTTCGAAATATTCATCGCTATTATTTCGCAGTCATATATTTTACGATGAATCTCGTTATTCTACACATGTAGGTAAATGTGTGAGGAGCACAAATACACACTTTAAAAAAAAACTTTCAAACTTGGGATCCTTTGTATGATCACCAGGTCGGACAGCATTACTGGCATTTACCTTTAGAAGCAAATAGCAAGCCCAGATTCTGAATTTGTAACCGGCTAATGGCAATCATCATCATCATTAGCCTTTTATTGTGCCCACTGCTGGGACACAGGCCTCCTCTCTGAGAGAGGGAATGGGTGGTGGATGTCACATGTCTTCGAATTTTTGTTTCTAGGACATGCCACAGGTTTATTACATATCTTTTGCAAGAGCAAAACGATAGCGATCAAACGCTTTATGTCATAAAAGTCTGCATTATCTGCAGTGTAGGTATGGTAGGTCCTATATACAATCGCTTGCTAATCGCTAGCTGTTTGTCAAATGCACTTATTTAATTAAAAAACCGCCTACTACTCTAAAACTTCTGTATGGACAGCAATTGCGCAAAAATCGCTATCGTTTTGCTCTTGCAAAAGATACGTAACAAGCCTGCCGGTTTCCTCAAGATTATTTTCTTCACCGTTCTGAGAGAAGCGCCTGTCTGGGTTCGAACCCAAGACCTACAACTTGTAAGTCGCGGCCGCTACCACTGGTCCACCACTGCTCACTGCTAATAGCAATAGGACTTTTATATTCAACCCTACATCATAAGATTTTGTAAACTAACTGTCAACCTATGGATGTAAATTGCATCACACATCTGCTTGCCGCTTCGGAGAATACTGGCGAGATGGTAATTATGTAACTTTAGTCTAAACATCAATCCATCCTTAGATACTGACAGACAAACAATACAGACATGTTTATCCAACTATTACCAATGAAAGTGACTGCACACATGATCTGAGAAACAGATAAGCTTGGGCGTATAAATATTATATTATTGTACTAGCTGTGCCCCGCGGTTTCACCTTGGCATTCTTTGTTTTTTTTACTCGGATCCTTAGGGTCATAGCGTGATTGAATTTAGCTCAGGAATAAGGCTCAAATACTTCAAATACTTCAGATGTAGATAGTTTTAGATAGCACGTTCAAACAAAAAAAGCTCTTGAGATTTATTATATTAGCTAGCTGCCTCCCGCGGCTCCGCTCGTATGAAAGACAAAAATATCACAAAGGAACATACTACTCGGATAAAAATTCTATGAGTTACAAACTGTCTGTCTGTCACACCAAATCTATTTAGCAATCTTCGCGTGAAAGAGGCACAAACATCCATCCATCCATACTCACAAATTTTTAAATTTATAACATTAGTAGGGTAGATATACATATTATTTATCTGTGGTTTGGGCGTAGACCTTGCGTTTCACTTGTGAGCACAATCAATCGTGTATTGTTTTGTGCTATGAATGTTACGAGTTGTTAGGAAAGCGTGGGTAAACTGTGGACTTGGAGAATTTTAATAAGTTATGGATTTACTGGATGGTGGAGATCACATACACAGTTACTCCCTGTAAAATTCTGGTATTATTATATATGGTAGGCTTGGCAGATTCATTGATGACTTTATGGACTATTACACGAACCCTGGCAAATCTACCCAGATCCAGTAAAAAAAGATACAAAAAAAATGTCTCGGTTGGGGAAAAGGCTACTTGGGATTATTTTTGCATATGTTGATATTTAAGCCTGTCAAATATGTTGTCCGAAAACACTTGAGTTAACAGTTTCGCTAATGAAAAATTATAAAATAACCAGACACGGAACAAATGTGTTTACACCAACAAATGGTTGTTCCAAATAATTAAATCCACATTTCTAAGCTGGATACTTCAGCACTGACCTATTTGGGTCGCCAAAGATAATGTATGTCATTCTTAAGAAATAAAGCAATCTTTTTATTCTGGCGACGGAAGTGCCGGCCTAAAATCTTGTTTCCTATTAATAATTTAGATTATTTTTATTTGTTGTTTATCTATTATTTCCTCAACTAATGACAAACGTTCTTTATATATTTTTATCACAGAGCACACAATTTATTACTTAGTATCCTAATAGCATATTTATAAAAAAACTTTTTTAAACAAGTTTTTTAGCTTACCGTGCATTGTAATTCAAACCAAATGTGTAAGCAAAATTTCAGCTAGATTGATTGAGGATAATTGACTTAAAACTAAGTTTCAATTGACCCATGCTATATACCAACTAACGAACAAGGCAAGATAAAAATAAGCTTGCAAAAAATGTCTCAAGTCCAAACTCTCAGTACTTATTCTGTTAATGCATCTGACCTTTTAATAACGCAACTCAACTTCATAGTTTGAGGTCGACGATAACATCGGCGCCTGCGCAGCGCAAGTCATTCAGATAGACTGGCCATACCACTATGTGGGAAACTTGAACTATGAGCTTTGTTATTGTTGTAATTTTGTAAGTGGTTCTTTACCTCGTGTCGACGACTCATATTGTGTTTGCCCCGTACAGTGCGTGGTTTGACTTGCGCAGTTGACGATTTATAGGTCTCTTCGGCGGTATGAGGTCAGGGCGCAGGAGACGCGGTCAAATCTCATCTTTCGTGGCACGCACTGTATGTACGTAGCGAATTGCCCGGCTCTGTCATTTGCCTCATTAAAATCTTTGAGGATCCGGGTAGTGCACGAAGGACAGGAGAGATGAGTGATGAGAGATGTTGATAGATCATCATGATCAGCCCACAGCAGATCACAGCTGGATAAAAGCCTCTTTAATCGCCCACCTTTTATCACAACTCTCGGTATGTAAATCTCATCCGGCTTCAATCAATATAAAATTACAAATTAAAAAACCCCCGATTTCAATTTTTCTTTTATGCTTTTCAAACTTATCTTGCGAAAAGATCCAGATTCAAAGAGTAAAATACGAATAAATTTTGAACGGTTAAACCGATTTTATTCAAACATAGCTAAGAACATTCTCGAAAAAGTCACCTTACAAACAAAAAAAAACGGCTAAGTGCGAGTCGGACTCGCGCACGAAGGGTTCCGTACCATTATCGCAGAAAACGGCACAAAAATCACGTTTGTTGTATGGGAGCCCCCCTTAAGTATTAATTTTATTCTGTTTTTAGTATTTGTTGTTATAGCGGCAACGCAACAGAAATACATCATCTGTGAAAATGAGATGTTCATGAGATACAGCCTGGTGACAGACAGACAGACAGACAGACAGACGGACCGCGGAGTCTTAGTAATAGGGTTCCGTTTTTACCCTTTGGGTACGGAACCCTAAAAAAAAACTAAATCAAAATCGGTTCATCCGTTTAGGAGCTATGATGCGACAGTCAGACACACAGATACACAGCAACACACGTCAAACTTATAACACCCCTCTATTTCCGTCGGGGCTTAAAAACTGCGAATATCGTCACTGGGTGGAGACTGGACGGCCATCATGGATCGTGGATGTAACCATGCGATTGTTTTAATATATCAGCATATTTTCTAGCTCTAGGTGGAACCTGGTTTTTCACATTACAAGAAAAAAGACATACCAGCTATTCTATGGATACAATTAAGGCCTTTGTTTAGAAATCTAAGCCATAGCATCATAGTATATGCAAAATCTTGGTGTTGCAAATTATAATGCATGGCATAGTGATTCCTCACCAAGTGACGAAAGCACGAAAAAACTTCACAAAACCATATGATTCACAAGTTTTTATTATTCCATCCAAAAATCGTTCTACATAGATAAGACAAAACCGGACTAAGAAACTACCTACGCCATCAGCGGTGCATACAAAGAGTCAGTTTTCGAGAAATTTTGACACGTACATACTGACATACAGTTATCTTGCAACATTAACTCCGTCCCACAATTTTATCAGAGCGACGAAATACCGTTTTTCTGAGTAAAAGTTAAAGATGTGCTTGTAGACTAGAAACTGGTAACATTAGAAATATGTATGTATTGTCGTTTTTAGGGTTCCGTAGCCAAATGGCAAAAAACGGAACCCTTATAGATTCGTCATGTCTGTCTGTCTGTCTGTCTGTCTGTCTGTCTGTCTGTCTGTCTGTCTGTCTGTCCGTCCGTATGTCACAGCCACTTTTTTCCGAAACTATAAGAACTATGCTGTTGAAACTTGGTAAGTAGATGTATTCTGTGAACCGCATTAAGATTTTCACACAAAAATAAAAACAAAACAATAAATTTTGGGGGTTCCCATACTTGAAACTAAAACTAAAAATATTTTTTTTCATCAGACCCATACGTGTGGGGTATCTATGGATAGGTCTTCAAAAATGATATTGAGGTTTCTAAAATTTTTTTTTTCTAAACTGAATAGTTTGCGCGAGAGACTCTGCCAAAGTGGTAAAATGTGTGTCCCCCCCCCTGTAACTTCTAAAATAAAAGAATGATAAAACTAAAAAAAATATATGATGAGTTTACATAGTAATATGTACTATGTAAACTACCAGCGAAAATTGGTTTGAACGAGATCTAGTAAGTAGTTTTTTTTTAATACGTCATAAATCGTAAACCGCAATTTACCAAGTACGGAACCCTTCATGCGCGAGTCCGACTCGCACTTGGCCGGTTTTTTTTTATTATCTGTGGCAATAAACGTCTAGACATGGCCGTTATAGGTAGTATGATTTTTTGATAGGTTAGTTAGAATTTTTGTCAATTGTTGTCTGTATACATAGCCATCTTGGCTTCGGTGGAATAGGGTATTAAGAAAATAAAATAAACCCATCAGATTTTTTGTGACAAAAAGAATACAGATTTGTTTGTAACAAAACATTGGATAAATTTATAGACAAAGCAAAGTAGCGAATATAGAAATCTCTCCTTGACCATAGAGCAACGGAATGATTCTGCTTTTTAACCCCCACCGGAAAAAGAGGGGTGTTATAAGTTTGACGTGTGTTGCTGTGTATCTGTATGTCTGTCTGTGGCATCATAGCGCCTAAACGGATGAACCGATTTTGATTTAGTTTTTATTTTATTTGAAAGGTGTTTTTATCGATAGTGTTCTTAGTTACGTTTGAATAAAATCGGTTAAGCAGTTCAAAAGTTATGGGCGTTTTACTGTTTGAATCGGGGTGTTTTCGCAAGATAAATGTGTCGGGGGTTTTTTAAATTTTGAAATGTTACTTGTTATAGAAACTCTTGACGTTTGAGTCGAGGTCGAGTCTAATGACACTTATAAAAATTTCTTTGCCACAAGGAACCATAAACACCCCTTTTAAGTTACAAACACCGCATACCACTTTTAAATATGCACACCACGAATCATATTCGTATGCAGCCCCGAGCGACAGACATATCGAATTTTAAATAAGATTTAAAATTCGCGCTCAAATGAGCACCTCCCTATAAATCATGACAGCTAAAAGGAATCGCAGTTCAAATTTAGAATTTAGAAAAAAAAATGTGATGCGTTCGATATAGGGTTGCCGTATTGGCAATTTATTTTTTCAAAGATATATTTTTGCGTGTGGTTTCATTATGGGAAATGTTATGTTAGGTTGGCAATTTGTGGTGGGATTGTTGGGTTATATCGGTAGATTGGATATGATATGACTTTAATTAAAATGTCCCATTGCAGCCCTAAGACCTCTCTTCGAACGAGTAATAACCAAACTTGATACCTGGATTTTTAACTTCTGACAAAAATATTTTTTGTGAATGTTTTGTGTGCTCTCACAAGTTTGACGTATGTAACCATGTGAACTGTGTCTATCTACTCCCTATGTATCTTCGTGTCTGACTGTTTGTATCGTAGCTCACAAACGCATGAACCGATTTTGATTTAGTCTTTTTTGGTTGACATGATCGAGATTTTCTCAGATTCAAGAAAATCTATGCATTGGCTTGTTCATACGTTTTTTTTTGCTGTGAGTTTTAGCATTTGAAGAGCTTCTTCAAGCAAGGAATGTTAGTAACTCAAAATGTAGGTTACTCGTCAGAATCCGAAAGGAAACCTAATAAGAAACCTTGGAGTGATGCACGACCGACATACAACACTAACGTTTACGTTTAAACGGGCAATGTTCCACAGACGCCGCCATTATCTGCAAACACTATAATAAACGCTTCCCTACGTTAACTTTAACTAGCACCCTGCACTTTAAAGCAGCTAAAAGAAAAAGGATTGCAAAAGTCGATCAAATACTTGCAAGCGATACAAAAATCTGTACGATCTAAAGTTTAAACCAGCTTAAAAAGGTAAAGATTTCAAATGTCGATCAAATACTGGCAAGTAATAAATAAAAATCTGTACGTTAGAAGTTAGAAATCACAATTACCAGCCTATCTGCCTGATTTTTTCCAATATGTTAAAGTTGTATATATGTCCCAGTATTATCAGATGCAGCTAAGTACCTGTTTTACATGGAGCGACTGCCTATCTAGCCTCCACAAACGAGTTACTGTGTAACAAGAACACGGTGTCAGATTGTCTGACTTCTGGCTACCAGTAACGAATGACAAAAATCTACAAATGACAGCGGGGATCACAGCTTAACGTGCTTTTCGAGGCACGGAGGACCAATCGGCAGGCGTTGCTTAATCTTGAAGATCGACCCATGCGGTTGTCAATTTATTCCGGTCGAATCCCCTTAATACATACATGAGTAAAAAATATTTCAAATGTCGATCAAATTCAGACTGGCAAGCAATAAAAAAAATCTGTGTGCGTTCGAAGTTCGAAATCACAGCCACCAGCCCTATTCGATTGCCTTCGTGTGGCTTCGGCCCCACTCGAGGCTCGCGACGTGTCCCGAATACGTGTGCTCGTAATAAAAATCTGGCCGAACGGTGTCGCGCCTTCGTGCTGGTTCGCACGACGTATCCAATTTTATGGTTCCTGATTTGAAAAATTATGGAAGTGTCTTGATTCCTTTTTCAATCGGTTCGCTGTTTTGTCTTGTTTGCAGCAGATTTAGGGGTCTCTTTTGCGTTTATAGAAAACCGAGCGCTGCGGAGCGGAGCATGAAGTTCGGGCGTCGGTTACCAGATTGGGTAAACTGGTGAAGTATCAATGGGAGAAAAACCCAATATGAATTGCTCAGTTACATTCTGGAGTCTAAATATGTCCGGTTGATAAAGATAAGTTGGTCACACTATTGCATGGCGTTTAAACGCAACCGTCGAAATGTGAGTGTTCTTGACTCTGTCAAACCCTTGAGAAATGCAGGCGTGATATTATGTGTGTAATGTGTATAGGTTTGTACCTAAGAAGGTACCTACCTTAGCTAACCAACATACAACGTAATCACCCCAAGTTACAAAACTAAGTTAATTCACTTAAGTCTCGATCCCACAATAAAAACTACAAAAATATGCAAAAAGTAAGAAAACGAAAGTAAAATCCTGCGCAACTCAATCACGATTCATGATGCGCAAACGCTTCTAAAATAAACAGTTAAAACCTCAAAGTTAAACATCATGTTAATTTATGATCACGATTGTACATGGAGTAAACAATAAATGGAGCACTGATCTCTATTGTCGCTGTAAGCCTTCGATTGACAAATACGTTAACCACACGGGTCAATGTGATTTTTGAATGCGCTTTGTCGAATGGCATCTAAAATAAGAACATTATCTATATACATAAAAGACAATGCCGACTGGAATATCCACGCCTAGCCTAAACCACTAATGATAGGAGTTTGACATTTTTAGATGATATTGATTTTATACTGTCACTAGCTGACCCGGCAAACTTAGTTTTGCCATAAAAACACCATAACTTTCATCTACCCTACCTACCCTACCCTACCTACCCTACCCTACCTACCTACCCTACGCTACCTATTAAAAAATAGATAGTAGCCGATTCTCAGACCTACTGAATATGCATATAAAATTTAATAAAAATCGGTCAAGCCGTTTCGGAGGAGTATGGTTACTAACATTGTGACACGTGAATTTTATATAAAAGATTTAAGAAAGTATTGCAATAGGGGATGAAAGTTTGTATGGTCATTTTTATTTACTCTTAGACCATCTGGGAGCTCAGTTAGATTTGCACGACTGACCAGGAGACTAGGATGCTTAGGTAAAAAAAGATTGGGCCTGGATTCATAAGTGGTGACTCTCAAAATACCAGGCGAACATATACACAAAGAAAAGTAGTGTTATGTATGTAGCTATAGGTAGGTGTGGCTGCGCCACACAGTAAGCGCTAGCGTCGAATAAACCAGTGCGAATCATACCGTCTTTGAGTTCACACCTACGTAGGCTTCCTATACAACATTGGCGACGAGTATACCCACATTAATAAAATATAAAGATGTTCGGTGTAAATTCTTTATTGGGAGCTTTATCCAATTTTGATCACCAGAGTCAAGACTGGAAGCTTTACAAGGGGCGGCTGCAGCAATGGTTCATAGCCAACAGCATTGGCGAGGACAACGATAAAGCTGGAGTAAGGAGAAAAGCGGTACTGTTAAGCGCACTCACGGAGAACACGTATCAACTAGCGTGTAACCTCGCCTTGCCTGAAGATTTGGATACGAAGAACTATGAGGATATTCTGAAAATCTTGGACGACCACTTTGTGCCAAAGCGCTGCGGGTTTGCGGAGAGGCATAAGTTTTATACAGCGGTGCAGCAACCGGGTGAGACGCACTCGCAGTGGGCTGCAAGGTTACGAGGCCTAGCTACTTACTGTGCGTTCAAAAATTTGGAAGATTATCTTCTAGACAAGTTCGTCATGGGCATGTTACCGGGTCATGAACGAGATAAGCTCTTTGCTAAGAATATCGACGACTTAACGCTGAATAAGGCGGTAGACTTAGCAGAAAGTACCCGCTGTGCACGCGCAGGCGCCGCGATGGCACCAACGGGAAATACCGATGCAAATCATGATGCTGTGTTCAAGATTGATCAAGGTACCAAAGTATCGAACGGGTCGCGTAAGGATCAACATAGTGAAAAATGTTCTGTATGTGGTTACAAGAATCACAAATCGTCGGAGTGTCGGTTCGTTAACTATACGTGTAAATCGTGCAATCGAAAAGGACATTTGCGTAAAATGTGTCCAAAAAGTAAAGTGAATCGTATTGGGCAAGGTAATTCCGAGGACGAGGGAGATGATGGTGAGTTACTTTTAAACATTAACTGTTCGAGTGAAGTACCAATGACTGAAACTGTAAGTCTGGAGGGTCAAAGTATTAAATGCGAAATAGATAGCGGCTCACCAGTGTGTGTCATTTCAGAAAATTTATATAACAGTACTTTCTCTGAAATTCCGTTATCAAAACCCATTAAGACCTTGTTGACATACACTAGCACTAAAATGGTAGTTACAGGGTGTATGATATTAAACATTTCATACTTAGGTCGTACGGTCAGATTGCCTGTTTATGTCATTCGCGATGGCGGCCCTCCACTCCTAGGACGTGATTTTATACGTGCATTTGAATTACGTCTTATATCCACGATCGGCAATTGTAATAACATAACCGATGCTGATAATTTATTGCAAGATCTAGTTAAAGCATACCCGAGAGTATTTTCAGATAACCTAGGGTGTTTTAATCAATTTGAAATTTCGTTACCCCTTAAGTCAGATGCAAAACCTGTGTTTTTCAAGTCTCGCCCAGTGCCTTTTGCCTTAAGAGACAAGGTAAACAAAGAGTTGGACAGATTGGTCGCGTTAGGTATTTTGAAACAGGTTTCTTATTCAGAGTATGCGTCGCCGATTGTGCCCGTTCTTAAGCGTGATGGTAGTATTCGCATTTGTGCTGATTACTCGGTAACAATTAATAAACAACTGTTAGTAGAAAAATATCCTTTCCCAACCACACAAGAACTGTTTACCAAACTTCATGGTGGCCAAGAATTTAGTAAACTGGACCTATCAATGGCATATACACAGTTAAGGATACATGAAAACTCACAAAACATCACTTGCATAAATACTCCCCGAGGTTTGTTTAATCACACTCGCCTTATTTTTGGTTTAGCTAGCGCTCCTTCAATTTTTCAACGGGTTATTGAAACAATAGTGGGAAATATGGAAGGGGTTTTAGTTTTTCAAGATGACATCTGCATTACTGGTTCAAATAGGATTGAGCACTTAAATCGCCTTAGGGAAGTTTTAAAACGTTTGCAAGAATGCGGATTTACTCTAAAAAAAGAAAAATGCGTTTTCTTCCAAAAAGAAATATCGTATTTAGGATATATTATAGATAAAAATGGTATTAGAAAGAACCCACAAAAAGTAGATGCAATTATGCAAACAAACATACCCAAAAATGTAAGCGAACTGCAATCTTTTTTGGGACTGATCAATTATTATCGAAATTTTACTCCGAACGCATCCTCTATATTGAGTCCATTGCATGAGTTATTAAAAAAAGGCAGTAAATGGCGCTGGGAAGCTAAGCACAGTTCTGCTTTCAATAACATTAAAAAGATAATGTCCTCAGATAGGGTTCTCGCACACTTCGATAACAATGCTAAGATTATTTTAACAGTCGATGCGTCACCAGTCGGTTTAGGTGCAATTTTATCACAAATAGGAAGCAATGGCATATAACAACCGGTTTCATACGCGTCGCGCTCGTTAACTTTAGCCGAGAAAAAATATTCTCAAATACAAAAGGAGGCTACAGCAATAATATTTGGCGTTAGAAAATATCACCAATATCTTTATGGTAGACCTACACCATTCACCTTACGGACAGATCATAAGCCTTTAACGATTATATTTAAGCAAAACCATGGCATTCCCGAAGTATCGGCGAACCGATTACAACGATATGCTATATTCCTAAGTGCTTATAATTATGAAATTGAGTTCGTTTGCAGCGGTCAAAACACAGCTGATTTTTTATCGCGAGCCGTATCAGTAAACAACTGTGACTCAGAGCGCCGCCAGGTGTGCGCGCTTAGTGCGACGGAGACGGCTGCGTATGTGAACTTTGCCATCGATGGTTGCTTACCTGTTACTGCGCGGGAATTAAAGATTGAGACTGAAAAGGATTCGGTATTAAAATTAGTTATCAACTTCGTTCAAAATGGTTGGCCTCGAAAAGTGACTGATAATTCACTCAAACCATATTTTTTATGTCGTATGCAAATATCCTTTGAAAATGGAATTTTATTGCGAGGTCATAAAGTTATTATTCCACAAATTTTGCGTAGTAAAATATTGAACGAGCTTCATAGTTCACATTTTGGAATAGTTAAAATGAAAGCTGAAGCTAGGGCTCGTTTTTGGTTTCCGGGCATTGATGGAGCTTTAGAAAGATTGGCGCATAATTGTGAAACTTGTGCACAGTTACGGCCTTCTCCACCACGCGCGCCGCTTGCACCCTGGCCTCACCCGCCGCATGCATTCCATAGGATTCACTTAGATTTTTTAGGCCCCATGTGCAATAAAATGTTTTTAATAATAGTGGATGCGTATTCCAAGTGGGTTGAGTGCTACGTAATGAACAATAATATAACAACTAAGGCAGTCATAACAAAGCTTAGTGATTTCATTTCAAGGTTCGGAATACCAAGTGTTTTAGTGTCTGATAACGGAACTTCATTCGCGTCTCAGGAATTTGCTAAGTTTTGTAAGTTGAACGATATAACACATTTATTTTCACCTGTTTACCATGCTATGAGCAATGGTCAAGCAGAATCATTTGTGAAAATAATTAAAAAGGGTATAAAGTCCATTTTAGTGTCTAGTTGTAATGATGACTTTCAAAATCGATTATCACAGTACCTGTTCGACTACCGTAATTCGGTTAACTGCACTACCGAGACCTCTCCAGCACAGTTAGTTTTTGGCCGCAAGTTACGCTCACGTTTGGATTTAATTTCAAAAACGGGATTTAATCTTTCCTTGTCATCGGATTTACCAGCCTTAATTAAGCGTAAACAGTGCTCACAGGTTGAAAATTACGGTGGCAAACCACAGAAAACTATAAGATTGGTGAAAATGTGTGGTACAAACAATTTTTGAATAAAAATAAATTCAGATGGTCAAAAGGAACAATTGTGAACAGATTTGGCAAAGTAATGTACAAAATTAAAGTGTTTAGTGATAATAAATACATAATGAGGCACATAAATCAGCTTCGTTCGTATAAGGCAAAGGGGTTTACTGATGTGTGGGATGTAACTTTACCACAAGAAGAGGAGAACCCAGAGAGCAGCTTGATTGATACAAGTGGTATGTCATCAGCAATGGAAAAATCACCCATACCATCCACAGACACTCGTACCAGTGTCATCCGGGGATGGAATCATGTGCTGTACTGACTCTCAAGCTACCAGGAACTCCGAATCATGAAGAAGTAGAAAATCACAAAATCTATATTAATCAGAGCGAAGCCGGGGCGAGCAGCTAGTCAACAATAAAATAAAACGAACTTGGGGCTGATTTTTCAATAGTCAGATAGAGATTTTTCTTGAAAAATAAATGAGGCAGTTTGACATTTTTTTCTATACAAAAGCTGTCCAAACCGCCATACCCATTGAGCTTCTAATTAGCAGACACAATATCATACGCGACGTTTGAAAGGAGATAAAATTTATCTGACTGTTAATAAGTTGGCCCTAAGTTTAACAACTCGATAAATACGATAATATCAATGCTGCCTTCCGCTTCTAAATTGATAACTGAACGCATATTCTTGAATGCCCGTACGTGTAGAACTCATAATGCCCGAACAAATACTTAGTATTCAACATGAATACCATAGATTACCGCCTATCATAACCGGAGTAATCTATAAGCCTAAGCGAATACCGATCATGCTATTGGCACTCACCACACTAGCTCTCCATTTATGACTTATCCGTGCCATACCGTGAATAATCTACAAAACTGATGATATCATAGCGTTAGTATGAACTGCCAGCCATCCATCCATGTTTTATGCAAGCATTGACTACAATGCATATCTTTGCATAATTCACTGTAAATGTGCTTAATAAACTGTTGACCGCAGAGTAGGGTGGATATGATTGGGTATTTTTGGGGTAAATAATACGGACTTTAATTTTAAAATTAATGTACTAAATTTAAATATAAATAGAAAATCATAACCGGCACGCGTTTATAATTAGATAAAAGTAAACGAAGCAAAATAAGTTTTTGTAAGGATCATAGCAGGTAGCATAGTCTGCCTGCCAAGGGAAAAGGCGTGAGTTAAAATCGGATTGAAACTAACTCAAAGCCTCACTTTTTCAATTCATATGTATTTTCCAAGTTTATCTTGGACATTGCTTATAACGCTGAAGGAAAACATCTTGAGGAAACCTGGACTTATAGTGAGTTTATTATAAGATTGTGCTCCATTGGTGTAATTGCTGCAAGACTTTCCAGTGCGACGATAAACTAATAAATAAAATAAAGCATTATTTCATTACAGGCGCTTGAATTTTAAGGAGTCGGACAGGCGCAAGTTTGAAACTATTTGCACATTCCAAATCGTAAATCTCTATGGAGAAGAACATAGGTACATACAACTCCAAGGCCACTTAATGCACAACGCGACAGGATACTATGATTATAGAAATCAGCGTTTTCCATCAATCAAGAACAGTGAAAAAACTCTTCGCTTATTTTCAAAAGCCAGTTTAACGAGACCTATCCGCAAAATCTCAAAACCACAGTGTCCCTACCCAAGACGTACTTGGAATGACTAACTTTACGCAAACACTCAAGTTTAAAAGTTGTTTAAGAAAAAACACAAACTCCCAATTCTTAATAAACATTGTCTGAACTCTGAATCATTGAAATTACAACAAAACAGTAATTTTCCTTATTCTATGTGGTGACATAAATGAGTAATGGTCGATTGGTGTAATGTGCAAAAAACTTTCATAAACGATTCGTCTTAAACAAATATTTAAGATTGTCGTATGATTCATGAAATCATGATAAATGCTTCTAAATGGGCATGTTTAAAAGCCACAGAAACTGTTTTTACAGAAGTTGAGTCACAAAACAAAAGATGTTTTATTTGAGCTCTAGAGAAAGCTGTGGTTGAATTAGTAATCGGGTATGTCAATACTGGTGACAAGATACAAACCTGGAGTTCAAAATGTGGTCAAGCGTGAACTTTGGTTCTAGACAAAGTACTTAACATTTTATCAGCGATAACTACTTATGAATTTCAAAATTCAGATTGACTGACATGACTCTTCGGAATCTCATGTCGATTCCATACATTTTTGGACTTTTGACATTTTTGGACATTTGAATCATCAGAGAAAGTCAAACACCAGATTGAAAGGTCACGTGGCAAATGGAAATCTTGATAAACGTCAGTGAAATTCAGATTATTTGACTGAACTCTTCGGAATCGCATGGTGACATGCGATTGGACTTTGGACTTCTAGGCAATCGTTTTATGTGATAGAATATCTAAAAGACTAGGGAAGTGCTGACATCAACACTACGCAATAAGACTAGCTTTATCATCTACGCATCCTTCTCTGTACGAGAAGAAGCCTTTGCCAACCAATTAATCAGGTACAGGCTACCAGGGTATCATACTCATACAAGAGACATATCGTTAATAATGATACACGAACTGAAATCTCCATCCCCACGCAACATCAACATTGTACAATCATCCACAAATTACTCCATAATAAAACGCATAAATAATTCTGTCGGGTACACTCGCGTGCACGCGACACGCACAGCTGACGATAGGCGACTTAATACTTTTTGACAGCGACGATTTTCTGAGAACTGTTTCGTCATAACCATACTTAGTACAAGATTTGAACATGGATATCCTGGAAGAGAAAAAGCAAACGTATGAAAATATCTACATAAAAGATAAAGCTTGCCGTGCTATTGATAGTAAACTTGTAAAATCCTAGCTTAAGAGGAAATGCGGTCGCAGACATTCGACTGAATTTCCTAAGTAAAAAGTCATAATTCGAGGTTTGGCTCACGCCTATTCCCTCTGCCAATATTGGATTAATTTTAAAGATATTCCAAAAAACTGAAAAAGATAAATAAATACCTTCTGTGCCCCTATGTTTTCCTTTGTAGTTTCTTTTCATTTCCAGTTGTCAAATTTGTACACTAGGCCTCTGTTGACAGCGCAACAGTCTTCGAATTTTTCGTTCTAGGACATGCCGGTTTTCTCACGATGTTTTCCTTCAGCGTTTTAAGAGCAGTGATGGTGATGTAATAATTTACACAAAGAAAAGCGCCTGTCTGGGTTCGAACTCACGACCTACGACACGTAAATCGGGGCCGTTACCTGCGCTACCCCCTTACCCTACACTACTCTTCGAAATTTCGGTAGCGCATGTCAATCCCGTAAACAAGAAAAAATAGTTCTTGGGTAAATACTGGATATCTATGGGTTATACTAAGCGAATCAGACATCGATCCCCAAAGTCCCGAATGTGCGCCATATGTTACAACCATCCACATTTATTCCCCACCCTTTATTCCAGTTCCATACGTTCCATCGAATCCGATACTGTTGCAACTCATTACGACAACGTACAGACACAACAAAAAGGTAGTGTTTCGCGCTTTACCGCTAAATGCATATTTAGCACTAAGCCCGTTAAAGCGCTTTCGTGCGCGGATGTACACGACTATAAATGCATTAAAGGGCAGTGTACATGAATGGCAATGTCTCTATTTCAGCGGACGTGACTAAATTTAATTATAGTTAATACAAGCGGACGCATCGCGGTTTCACCCGCGTAGTTCCCGTTCCCGTGGTAATACAGGGATAAAAAGTAGCCTGTGTCACCCGGGGATAGTGTATTTCCTAACGGCGAAAGAATTTTTGAAATCGGTCCATTAGTTTTTAAATTAATTCGTTAAATACAAAAACACATAAGTACAAATCTTTCATCTTTTTAATATTAAGTATAGACTAGCCTTTGCCCGCGACCTCGTCTACGCAGCATTAGTACTTCGAATAACCTGTTTTTCTACACAATCCTCAATATTGTTCAATCAACCCACCAACCATTGACCTACAAAGGTGTGTGGGTTGATTCACCATACAAACTTCCACCCTCTTAAGAATAATTTCCGTGATAAAAACCTATCATATGTCCTTTCCAGGGTCTCAAACTATCTCCATACCAAATTACAACTAAATCGGTGCAGCGGTTTAAGCGTGAAAAGGTACCTGGCAGACGGACAGTCAGTCAGACAGACAGAGTTACTTTGGCATTTATAATATTAGTATGGAAGTACGGATTTTGTGGCTAGTGCGAAATGGTTTCTAAATGGAAAATAGACTCGAAAGGATCCTTGTTGGATTCAAGTTTGAGATGTAGGTACACGTATTTGATATCCCTGTAGAATATTGAAACAGGATTTATTATTGGAATCGTCTGGAATTAATCTGAATTAACTTCAATCTCTTTTGTATGTTTTGAAAAGGTTAATATGAAGAAAATCCATTAAAATGTACTCTTATTGCCAAATCTGTATTTGACACTATTGGTATTAAGATAGTACACGTAATGTTGGGTATTAAAGGTATTCTTTCTTTTCTTTATTATCTTTCTTTACTATCTTTTCTTTCTTTTCTTTAATTTCATTATTTCTTTTCTTTTTTTCAATTATTTTCGTATAAAAGAATTGAGAGACTGTACACGTGAAACTGAAATTTGGAATTATTTCTAACTCAGTAGGATAAACAAGCTGTTAATAATTTAGTTACGTACGTGAATAAAAGGACGGAGGGGCAGAACTCATTGGGTATCCAAAACTCCGTCATTATCGTTATACGAAAAGTGCCTAAAACACTAGATGTTATGTACTTACCCACCTACCTAACTCTAAAGTACCTATGAAAAAGGTCATAAGTATTATGTTTATTTCTAAAAATCAATATTTCTAGTAATTTCTATTAATTCTACATTCCAAAACAAAATTGTCTTATTTCCTGCCCGTATATAATGCCACGCAAAAATTATATTTATAGAACCATACTTAATTCAAAATAAACCAATCTATCAGACACTGAAACCCGCTGGAGAGCCAGTGTGCTGACATCCTAACGCGCCGTCCTCGCGTCAGCGCTAAATAGTGAGGTGCAATGATTTATTCATAGTCCCGGCGTTATTCCCATAGACTAAGAGAATGGAGTGAGCGATACAGAGACAAATTGACGGTTTTGTAGAAAGAAACAACGCAACTGTGTGGTTAATATCTGTCTGTTTCCTCCTCTTGGTACTGCCAGGAGTAAACATTATGCAGCCCTATGTCTATCTTCTCTCTTTCAGTCCATCCAAACAAAGGTTGCCTGTAAGAGCTTGCTCTGTGCAATACCACTGCCCATTATAAACTTTCTTTATAAATGTTTTTCCTGTAATTATTAAGTGATGTACAATAAAGTATATAATAAATACAGTCACAAATTTGACTGTTCTTTAATAAGTGACAGAGCAACTGTGCAGCCCTTAGATAAAATACCTATAGATTTAGCCATAAAATCAGCTTGATTGATAGAGCGAGATCGCTAATTGGCAGCCCCATGTAAATAACAAAGACAAAAGATTATTTTTTGTCTTTGTCACCATGGCCGGCTTTTGTTGTTTGTCAAACGCTAATATCATGGCAGGTTTGGCAAACTAACTCGGTCGTGTTTGATTTTTTTGTGATTTCGCAGGATTAAGTGTTTATTGAGACAAGGAATTGGGTTATTTATATATAATAAGTGTCAGTGCGATGGTGGGTTGAAGTGTTCTAGGCTGTAGAAAGCCAAAGTGTTATTGTTATTGTTGTTTCATGTGCGGCCACGCCTTGGCTCCATCTATGGGTACTTTATCTAAGGTGCAGCTTATACCTGTCTCTTTTCTGTATGTCGTAGTGACGAAGTTGATACTGCAAGCCTGTGTCGTGATACTATCAGAATTATAGTAAACACAACAGTTGGCCACAATATCGTTTCGTCTCTCTCACACTTTTAGGACCGTAGTCACTTCACAGCCGTATACAAAATATCAGAGGAACTCACTCCATTCTTCTACATCTATGGTTATTCAAAATTTAAATTTAGTTATCGTTAGACGCGTTGAATATTTAATACATTTTAAGCTGCGAATTTAAAAAATGTGTTTTAAAATGGACGCAGTAAAATGCGGTTTTAAAAATACATTGTTGATGTGGAAATGTGCCCGGGATGGCCGTGTAACGACAGTTTTTATTTTTTGCCGAGTCTACTGAAGCTTGACAGTTGGCTGAAAATGGACTTTTAAATCGTTACATTGTTGAATGATTTAATTTAAAGTCTAGCCGGCTGACACTGATTTAACTGTGTGAATTTTGAGTAACTTAGTTTGTTTTTTTAATTAAGAGATTCTGGCCTGTAATAATGTCGAAAATTTGTTTTTCAGGTTGACAGTACAAGTTCATGTAAACCTGTGCCCAGCAGTGGGTCTTTCAGCTTCTTCTTTTCGATTCGATGGAAAACTTTTTATATATTTTGGGCCCAGTAGGTGGCCACCCCGATTACGGCGTCAGTGGCGAGCATAAGGTCTTCCAAATAGCAGGTGTATGGGCACTTGGGACACTCCAGTATGTGTGCTATTGGTGATTATCACAAGTTAAATACTATTTGGTCCTTTGGTAAGTTTAAATAAAGGCAGATAGAAGAAGATCTTTGATCAGCAAAAAAATTTTCCGTTGGGGGTTAAACAGATAAAAATCTTTGCCTCGATAATTTATGCTCATTTATTCAAAAAAACAAACAATAACATAAAAACAATAACACCATCACAACACTAACAAACTTTCCAAAAGTCCAGCTAACATTAGCGCAGCACTAACAAAGCGAACAACAATTAGCGGAGCAAGCGATCACTACCGCGAAACAATTGCAAACGGTCTCAGATGTGCCGAATGACGTCACGGAGCCATAGGTTCGGCGGCGAAGTTCGGCAGCGAAGTTCGGCAACTAGCAGGTGGGAGCGAGTGGCGCTTACACGCGCGCTGACAATCCGACAAACATACCTAGTGGGTAGGTTAGGAGCTAGCGAACGATATTTCCGTAGCATCTATTGATAAGTTTTATTTGTTTAGGTTTTTGAGGTGAGCCTTTGTTGTATTTGTGGCTTTTTTCGTTTCGATATCCGTGTGCTTTTGCTGTCAGAAAACTTTTTTAGATAGCAAAAGCAGTCACGTTGTCAGCATTGTTCATAGTCGTCGCATAAAGATCTTTTTTATACCGTATTATCGTCTACCTTTTATACTTATAGACGATATTGAAAGTAGAGTTTAGTGTCCTTATTAGTGCCCAATGCTTAAGACAATTCTTTTTTACACTTGCCACTTATCTTAAACTAAGTTACATAATTACTAAGTATATAACTAAGAATATAAATATAAAATATTTCAAGCTCATGAATTTTGTTTTTGTCAAATTATGCATCATATTGTAATATTTATTACATAATTTTGTTGTATAAATTATACCAATAATAAAGTTGCCCATATTTAATCGTACGATATAAATTAATATTATTATTGCAAACAGACAGAAGGCAAATCGTTTTCGTTTTTTTTTTTTTTTTTTTTTTATTACATGTAATAAAATCTGTCTAAGAGTGGTTGTTTTTTGCTATAATAATAAGCACAAAAAACATAATCCTTCGTTACTATATTGAAAGATTTTTTCACCATATTATGCTTCACTTTTACCGCCGCTCGCTTCACTATGATTTTACGTAAAGCTGTCCACACTGATAGTTTGTGTATATATCTTCCTGCTCTTCATAACCATCGTACAGCAGTCTACAGCAGGACATATTTATATTATATTCATAATTACAGTAATGCTATTTCTTCTCTTTTTTGTTTAAAAAATTAACTCGAACATTGTCCCATTGTTATTAAATTATGTAATTTACCTATGTTTGCAATATTTGTAAGTATGTGAGAACCATGTTCCTATTTATCAAATGAACGAGTTTACCTGTTAGTGCTTGTAATACTTTATATCTATACGTAGTATAGTAGTATTAGTTTAGGTCTATCGTCCTCACGTATATGAATTAATTTATGTATGTAAATGTTGTAAAACACTTTTTTTTTATAGAGTAAGTATGGAGTTTCTTGTCCGTTCTTCTCCATAACAAGCTACTTTTGAGAATGGACGGTAGAACCAATTATTATTACTTTTAAATTAAATTTTTTGTCGTTATAAAGTGCCGCTTAACGTCCTAATAGAAATAAAGAAGTTTAGTTTTTTTTTTGAAGATTTTCTTCCATTCTGTTTTGCTAATCGCCACGCTATCACTGACTCCCTTTTCTTTCATAAAAGCATTTCTCAAAAATCCATCTATATAATCTTTGGTTTTGAACATACTAGGGAGAGAATCTATAGTACACTAGTAGGTACAACATTGTTTTTATTTCTTATAAAAGTGTCTTGTATTCGTAAAAATAAAAATTCAAACGTTTACAATATACTTCAGATGAAATATTGTTGTCGCACGTCGTCTCCTAGTCTACAGAATGCACCTACACGTCCCGCCGGAGTTGCGATCGTGTCTCGCAAACTACCCAAATGTGTTTATGAAGAAACAAATTTAGTTTGCCTTTGAAAATGCAGTATACTTTTTATATTATTCAGTTTCAAGACACTCGGGGAACAATTTTCATAGCATAATGCTTTTTATTATGAGTTTGGCATTAAAAATGCAAGGTGTTTTTTTTTTGTATTCTGAGACTAGGGACTCGTAAATAAGGACTTGGTATTGTGTGAAAATCTGAAAAAGATATAACAGACAAGAAAAAGAAAAATACAGCAATAAAATGAAAGAGTTTCGTGGTTAACGATGTATTGTAGCATAAGATCCCGGTGTCATTCACCTGCATCGATAAACTATATCAAACAAAGCTGTACTGCTGACATTTTATTTAAAAATTCAAATACAAATCGTTCTATCTCATTGAAGCAGACTTTGCATGAAAGATACAGATTTATTGGTTTTGAACAAAGCGACTCTTATTGAATAGAACTTTATTTGAAATACTATATTTTCCCTCGGGTTCACTCACTTCACTGCCATGGCCTTTGACACTGGAAGGGGATAATTACATACATACGTACCTACCTATCGAATTTAAAACCTCCTTTTTTTTGAAGTCGGTTAAAATGATGCCTATAACTACACTAACACAAAACGATAGCATAGTTTTCTACCAGTATAAGGATTTCTGTAATCAGATCAGAATTTCCAGAGACAACCTTTTACAAACAAATATTTTTTACTTTAGACATTTTTCAACACTACAATCGATAAACCCAGGCGCATCCCTTTAAATCCCGCAAAAAATATGTATCAATTTTTATTGCAGCCCCCTCACTAGCGAAAACTTAAGCAAACAACACACTAAAGATAAGGCACGGTCTACACTCAAACTTTAATTAATTGGAACCGTATGAAGTCGGTTATGCAAGGAAAAAACGGTCGCTACGTGACCTAAGGGCGGTGTGTGTAAGGCTTTATAGTTATTTGTCGATCGTGTGTACGTAGCCCAAATACCCTTCAGTTCTGATAAACGATCTTCGGTTGTTTGGATTTCTTTATAGGTGAACTTTCCAAGAACTGATATGATGGTATTTTGCCGTAGGGCAGAGATTTAGACACTAACTCTATTCATTTGAAAATTTTACAGAGGCCTTTAAATTGTATTTTTGACAGATTTGTCATAAAAATTTGTCAACAACATTCAATCGTGAGAACACTCTAAACAATTTGTGAAAAATATTGGAGTTTTGTCAGCCGGGCGAGCACGGCCTACTGTGTATTTTTATCACAGTTTGGGAGCAAAAACCGTAATAAAATGCGTGAGTCAAGCCTATCAAAAAGGCCGTGCTCGCCCGGCTGGTGTCTTATTCATGGATGCAAGTAATATGGTTGTCCAGAAAATGTATCTAGTCTACATAGTTTTATTTGATACTTTTATGGCCTGTAAAGTGTGAATCGTTTGTTTGACAGGAAGTGTCACTAATAAACGCACACCATAAAAGATTAACTGTCCAATACTGAGAAGAGAACTGACATTTAACTTTACCGGTGTTGATACAACAGGACAAAGCTCCTTTTGAAATAACGATTCCCTGTATTCCTTGCTTCAGTACTAAATTCATTCCAGTTACCAAAATCGTCATTCATTAAGTTGAATACGGCAACACCAACATGACACCACCAAAAAGATTCTAACACAGTCTTTCGCAACTCAACCGCAAAGATACCAACCTACAAAAAAAAGCACACAAAAGTTACAAAACCCGTCATGAGTAATGGTCAACGGTCCCATGATACGCAGACAGACAACACGACTGATTAACGACTAAGTTCCTGAGATCACAGCCTCCACAGATGGACAGATAAGGCTAACAGGTTCTCTCAGCTGTCAAAGTGACAGTTAGAAACGTCACTGTCAGTTGTTGAGTGTCGTGACTGAGTGCTGATGTTGGTAACAATTGTTGTGACATTAGAGTATTTATTTGGACATAAATAAATTGGGTGAAAGAAAAAGAGACCCTATGACGGGTGTAGGCCTGAAAACGCCGGCGTGACGATTTGGACTTATTTCTGATAGAATAGAGAATGCAAGGTATAAAGAGAGGTGAAAAATATGAAGAAAGCCTTTGTCCAGTGGTGAGTTGAAATAGGCTATGAAAAAAAAGAATATCTACCTAACTAGTACATAGGACCAACTTATTAGTAATGTGTTCACAAAAAATTATTTTGAACGAAGAGACTAGTTAGAAATACCGTCTGTCTTATAGGAAAGACTGCCTCTTATCTGTCCAATCGAATAAGTGGTAATAGCAACCACCTGTATCCTGATAAAATCATTCTGCAATTATCAGTGCACCTGCCAACTGTAACCACTCGTAGGATATTTCTGGTATTTAAGTATTGGAAAGATCTGATAGTGTCAGCGTTAGGATCTATTTATAATAAAAAAATAAAATTACTGACAGACAGCGCTTAGCCTAAACCCTTGGGTCTTCTTATTTTTATTACAAATTTATTAAACTTTCTGAGAAAACCAAAGTGAGCTCTAAGGACAGGATTTTAGAAAACTCACCTATGGCACAGATTATATAATATTAGCATACAGATATCTCATCCCATACAAAGAAACCGTGCCGACGTAACTAGCGTTATTCATCTGATTATACCGATTATTTTTTGTAAATCGATCGCGTTCGGTTCCGTTCCACGGCGATAGATAGATCACCATCTATTTCCGTGGAACGGAACCGAAAGCGACAGATGTATTAAAAATAATCAGTACAGTACGTCGGTACGGTTTCTTTGTATGCGATGAGACACCATTGCCTAGGGTATGAAAGATTCTCTGGTCAAAAAAAAACCCATCGGACATACAATTTATAAAAATACTATTTCAACTCAACGTGTGAACACATAACATAAGAAGTCGATTACTTCATATAACATGTCCTACATAACGTTTTATATTTATATATTGGTCACGCTTTTCCCTTCACTATTGCAATGGAGCAAAAAAAGGTAAACACACACTAACTCTGACAGGTTGATTACCTATCTGTCGGGAAACCGATTAAGTTTTATATGTTCTTGTCAGTACAGGTGTCTCTTCAATTTCGTGATGAAATGTTACATAAAGAAAACTATAATGTAGGTTGTTTGTTTATACCTAACAGTCTCAGACGTACTGCAAGGAAAGGGACAACCATGAATGGAAAAAAGAGTTCCAGAAAGAGAATCTGATCACTCAGAAAACAGAGCTTCTTGGCAAAGACGTACGAGGAGAGCGGACTCCGGCTAAACAGAGAAAGAGTGTCAATTGAGATTTGCGTCAAAAAATACAAAACTACCCATTATGATTTCAGTGGCGTTTTAGCAATGGGTCTTGTCTTTACGAACACATGATAGATTGAAAAGAAATCTTGTGAACTTATCGAGACACTACTGTCATCAATCTGATTAAGGCATAGTTCCTTTTAACCGAACATTGGAAAGGTCAGGTTCAATAGTAGATGTTCTGATCATCATGACGGAAAACAATAATAATACCAAAAGCCAAGCCTGGTAACTATGGCAATTTTCGTATTAACTAAACATTGCGAAGCTCAGGTCCTACATTAAGTATTATTCAAATTTTAAGAAATACGAAAATAACCATTTTTAATAGGAAAATAACGTAGCCTACCGTTTAATATACCAACTCCTGCCCGCGGCTTTGCCCGCGTAAAAAGTGTTTTATCATCCCAAGGGAATGCAAAGTATCCTAAGTCCTTACCAGGGTCTCATGCCAAATTATGTCATGAAAAAGTCGGTTCAGTAGATCCAGAGATTACCCCCTACAACCTCACAAACACACAAACTTTACCTCTTTATAATCTTAGTATAGATTTTCTGTTCGTCTTTCTAAAAAAGTATTATCTCAAAGCGTATGCGACAGTTTCCATCATAATCGTCGTGTGTGTCATGAAATAAAAATCGTAAGGCTGCCATTCATTGTTTTAGTAACAAGATAATCGCATTAGTAGAGTTACGGAGAGGCGGCGTGCCCATTAATCAACATCTACGCACTGGAGCTGGTCTATGCGATGAGAGATGAGCGATTTATGAATAAAATAAATTACATACATACATAAACTCACGCCTTTTTGCCATGGGGGTAGGCAGAAACTACAGAACGCCATCTGCTACGATCCTTACATACTTCAAATAAATTATTCTTTTTTTTTTTTTTTTTTAAACAAGCTTTCCCGTATTCTTCTAAGCAAAGCCTTTCATTTGATACCCATATAATGGCAGTGCAACCAAAATAACTAGTCCGCCATCTCGGGCCGTCCGCCATATTGGATTTAGAATGACGTCACTTAGCTAATCGTGCATTGTCATCCAAATTAAACATGTATGCAAAATTTCATCTTAATCGGTGGAGGATAACTGCTTTAAATTCAGTTGCAAGATTTGACCCGAACACACATACATACATTGCAAGTTAAATAAAAGCTTGGCATAACGGTATTTTTTGAGATTGTTATAGCATATACGATTGCCGAGATCGGTTCGTGAATGGGAGACACATGTGTAGTCCGGTACATCATTTACAAATCGGGAGAGTACATAAAGCTGTTAGTCTCACCTGTTATCAAAGGAACCAGTCTTGCCAAGAAGCATCGTGTTACACAGTAACTGAGTCTATGAGGCAGACGCTCCTTGTAAAATACTGGTATTCAGCTGCCTCCGTTTAGACTGGGAACCTGCCCTCACATGAATGCTTGAAAACTGCTAAGCAGATTCAGTAATACCTGCCTAATCCTTGCGTATGCAGTCCTAAGGCAAAGCAGAAGTACTATGATCTCTTTTTAGCAAAGCATTTAATTCTACGCAGATACCTTTGCATTTCTAACGCTAGTCTGGCTGGGTTTTCATTTGAAAAAGTTTTCTTTTTCTCCCTAAAGCTTATTGCAGTCATCATTGGCTTAGAGGCGGTGAACTTTAAATTCCTAAGCTCATTTTTCAGCGGCTGAAAAGTGCAACAGGCTTTTTTAAACTCAATTTGGTAGGGTGAGACTTTAATGTGATTTTTTTAGTAGAGTTTAAGTATATGAGATTCTCCTAGCAGATAGGTTTTTACAGTAATGCAGATCAAGGGATTGGTAATATCATTTGGAGTAAGATTGTTGATATATGTGGTTGTACATAAATCTGATTTAATTTTTCTAATGCTGGGTGAGCAGTTAGGCTTGATGTTTTGGAGAGGGAGTGGGCCGTAACACATCACCTGGCGGGCTCAGTGCATGTTTGTAGTTATCTATCATTCTGAACGATAAAATAATTATGGATGTCATTCATTCCGAAATCATCATATTTTGGTCCTTTATGTCGTCTATTTCTAATAAAAAGTTGCTGTCCAATAGCGTGGAAGTTCACTATAATAAGTACTCTAAGATACTTGGTATTAGTGTGACTCTTCTGATTAAATAGTTAAAGATATTTTGTAATTGATGTAGAACTTCCTGAGCTTTACTCGCTTGTCAAGCCTCGACAAACGTCCACAAGCCCCAAGACTACAAACGTCCAAAAGCTCCAAGACTACGAGCGTCCACAGGCCCCAAAACTACAAAAGTCCTCAAGCCCCAAGACTATACAAACGTTCACAAGCCCTAAGACTACAAACGTCCAAAAGCCCCAAGACTACAAACGTCCAAAAGCCCCAAGACTACAAACGTCCAAAAGCCCCAAGACTACAAACGTCCAAAAGCCCCAAGACTACAAACGTCCAAAAGACCCAAGACTACAAGCGTCCACAGGCCCCAAGACTACAAACGTCCACAAGCACCAATACTGCAAACGTCCAAAAGCCCCAAGACTACAAGCGTCCACAGGCCCCAAGACTACAAAAGTCCACAAGCCCCAAGACTACAAACGTCCACAAGCCCCAAGACTATATAAACGTCCACAAGCCCCAAGAATTTGGAAGTAGTTTACTGTGAATGCGTCAGTGCGCTACTTACATGCAAACCCTTTCATCTGTTTTCAGAAACCGACACTCGACCGGATCGGCGACAACCTTCTTCAAACTCATGCAAACCAAGCTACCCCTGTTCACACGCTTGTGCTTGGGGACGTTTGTCGAGGTTTTACATGCGTTATTTAATATACATTTTTTAAAACCTTTAAATCCGGCATTAAGTTTAGTTAATCTAAATCGCTATCCGCTCGTAACAAAACCCACACCAACAAAATTTCACGTCCCAGGACAAATGATGACATGCAATATGCCGCGACTCTGTCCAAGTTTTGCCTTAAAAAATACTGGACGGCCGCAACGAGTCCCTGCGGCCGAAATATTTTTATTACAGACTCATTTTTAACTCATTTTTATTATTTATTTTTATGTTGGGCAGCGAGAATTTTCTATGGTGGTCAGTTTTATGTGTACTTACTTATGAAGTTATGACGTAAGAGGGCAGTTATGAGTTATGTTTTTGAGTGATATGGCAATGTTATTTTAAATTTTAAAAGACAATTTGGTTCGTATCTTGGCATAATGAAGATTACCCAGAGTTTAAAAAATGTCACAATGTATTGAGAATCAACTTTTTTACAAGCTTTTATTTAACTTGAATGAATGTATCTATGTAAGTGTGTTCGGGTCAAATATTGCACCTGAATTTTAAAGCAGTTATCCTCCCCTGACTAAGATGAAATTTTGCATACACGTTTAGTGTGGATGACAATGCATTGTTAGCTAAATGACGTCATTCTAAATCCAAAATGGCGGACGGCCCAAGATGGCGGACTAGTAATTTTTTGTGCACAGCCATGATGTGGGTATCAAATGAAAGGGTTTGCTGAGAAGAATACGAAAAAGGAATGTAAACAAAATGAATATCCCATGATTTAGCTATCGTGGCGTATTCCACAGGAGTATACAAAGTAAGCCAAGGGGTATCTGACTTGCACGACCCAGTTACTGGGTGGTGTTGGTCAGATTTATGTCGTCGCTCCATGTAAAATACGAGTGTGTTTGTCTGCGTTTGATTAGAATGGAAGTCAACCCCACCAAGGCTTTATCAGATTGATTGTTTAGTTAGTGCCAGAACGGCTGAACGGATCTTGATGAAATTAGGCACAGAAATAGATTATAGTCTGGTATAGCACATAGGATCTACTACTAGGACTTTTTATCGAATGGGATATTTTGCGACATACACGCCGGCGAAGCCGCTGGCACAAGCTAGTACATCATACAAAACTAGCTTCTGCTCGCAGCTTCGCCCGCGTTAAAAGTGTTTTAACATCCTAAGGGAATACAAACTATCATATATACTTCCCAGGGTCTCAAACTATCTTCATGCCAAATTTCATCCAAATCGGTTCAGTAGATCCAGAGATTACCCCCTACAACCTCACAAACTTTACCTCTATAATATATTAGTATAGATAATACTTGATCTTGCCACAGCAGCAACGTTCCTATTAATTTATACCACACCCAATACTTTGTGTATGAACCGAAAATTGCCCAAATGCACAAAACATGCCCACTCAAATCGACCTTTAAAATGCACACTACCACTTATTCATAGATACCCACTATTAAAATGTTTCACAGATGAATCAGCCTATCATACTGATCATCAATTTATATCAATGACAATAGCATTCTTTAAAATCATTCGTAGTTTGGATATCTATTGCATTACTCACTGTGATGACTTGGCGAAGTCTTCAGCTCCCAACTGTCTACTGAGCGTGAGTTGATGAGTAAAAGGGAACATACCTGGAACAGAAAAAAACATGATCAGTATATTGCCACCATTGTGTATAAAGTTTAAAATGATAATAATAGTTTATTTAAAATTCAGACGATTTACAGTCCATTTCGTGTTAGTAACAAATTCTTATAAAACTAGTCACAGTAAAAGGTACAAATCAAATAAACATTTTCAAAATATTGGGAAATTGGACAAAAAAATTACTAAAACCAAATTGTCAATTGATTCAATTTAAAGTTATAATTAATCAAAACTAGATTAATTAAAAATAACAAGAATAAAAACAAAAATAATTAAATTAAATGACAATAATATAATTGAAAATTTTTCAGCCCTTCCGATAGAGACAGTACAAACCGTGTTAGGAAAAAGTTGATTATCCAATATTATTAGCCTGTGACGTCAACAGCGTGGAGTCATGCCACGGGAACTAAACCAAATTTCACCGTCATCCATTCAGCCAATACAGAAATACTGTCACATTTAAAATATAAGTTATCATACTAGTGGAGCTGACTGCCCCGAATTTACTGGACAGTGTGTTTTTGCAACACCGAAAGGTTTATTAAAGGTGCTTGTTAAGACAAAAAAGTAAACGTAAGTTGTAACAATATTATATCTCCATTCGTAACAAGAACTGGGCAACTTTCAGCAATATTTCATTTCCACCGTTTCTCGGAACACCTTATTAGCCAGTTTTGTTCTGCGAGTACAATTTGTTGGTACTTTTCGCAGGCAACTGTGTAAAGAGTAAAAACATTATTTATGGGTAGAAATTTCTTGTTATCGTTATTTTAGCAGGCGTTTACTGGGACCTTAATAATTGTTGCATAATAATCACGGGCTGTGGCGATCAGACAGGCAGTCGCTTCTTCTAAAAAATATCGTTAAAATAAAAAAAAACCCGTTTCAGGAGTTCATAAATTTTAATTTGATTTTAATTTCAAGCTTTATAAACTACATATAAAATACCTAGTAGTAGACACGCTTCAATAAACAATCTAATAGAACACGTAATTATGACACGATATCTTGCAAAAAAACCCAGATTCAAAGAGTAAAATTCGGATAACTTTTGAACGGCAGAACAGATTTTAATAAACCATAGCTAAGTAAACTCTCGACAAAGTCAACTTTCAATCAAAAAACAACACTTAATAATATAAACAAAACTTATAATATAATAAATAATCAAAATCTGTTCATCCGTTCGGGAGCTCAATGCCACAGACAAAAACACACACACACAGACACGTCAAACTTATAACACCCCGTCGTTTCTGTGTCAGGGGTTAAATATAATGGTTTTCAGCTTCTTCCAGATAAAACTGGTAGTTAGAGACTAATCATGAGTTCGCAGGATCAATGGTTAGAGTTTGAGTCATCGTGGTGAAAGGATTAGTCAGCTAGACCCTGCGTTACCGGATGCTAGCAGTCCAGTGTGCTCCGGGCGTTTGGAATCGAATACGATATATTTAACGCCGCTCGGGGAGGCTCCTTTCATGCACCCTTGGGGCTGGGGGCTCCTTCTCAAGATATGGTTCAACTCCTTGTCTGCCCTTCATGCCCGACCACCTGCACCTTACGGGATTTGAACCTAGCAAATGACAGAGCTGTCCGAGCAGCTACTTAACCCACGAAAGAACTTAAAGAGGTAAGCCTCCCCCAAAAGCGGACTTCTCGCATCTAGCGGGCTCTAGCGGCCATCACCAGCCAGCGGTTCATCTAGCGGCCTTCCAACACTAAGTATATCTGCCGGAACAGGGAAGCTACTCGAGAACCTACAGACCGCATCGGGCATACGTTCTGCGAGCAACGTGCCCTGCCCGTTGAGTATTCTTTAGTTTTTTTTTTTTTTTTTCTACTCTGAATTCATAATTGTTCACTGCCATTTCGAAGCCCTAATTTTTGTTATATTTATGAATACAAAGCACTCCAAAAGCGCATCCATCGACCATAAACAGCTATAATGTCCCCGTCACTTCCTCTCCCATAAAATAAAACGGCCGAACGATATAAAAGAAAACAAAAGAGCGCCATTATTGGAATCGCCCGATATCATCAATGTTGTCAACATACAGTAGCAGTAAAATGCCATTATAAACTGATCCCTCAATGTATCGGAAGCCGGTGCAAAGCAAGTCCTGGGTATATTGAAAATGTAGGTACAGCTTGATATGTCGAATTGTGTCGACGATGCAATAAAATGTTATTTATTATCAACGTTCGGCCTTCACTAAATGTATCCACGGGATTAAAAATTTACAAGAGTGGGTTGGAGTTGTATTGGTCTGTCGGTTGAAGTTAAACGGGGTTTAAGAAAATAAGATCACCAGTCAAGTAACTATATAAATGTAGATGGACGGAGAAAGAGAGGAAGGGCAAAGACACGATGGAAGGACTGTGTAAGGAATGACAAGAAAGAAAAGGGAGTCAAAAGGAGTGACGGGGGACAGGACGGTATGGAAGAAGAAAACGTGTTGCGCCGACCCCAAGTAACATGGGACAAGGGCAGGAAGATGATGGTCAGTCAAGTTCCTGTTGGATATTAGAAATATGATAACTAAATGCTCAATTGATTTTCCTAGAAATTATGATAATTCAACCATTGCACAAATTTCTGCTTTTCTCATCAATAAATATTATAAAATAAAGTACCCCGCCGCATTTGTACGCGATAAACTCAAAAACTACACAACGGATTTTCATGCGGTTTTAACTAATATAAAGAGTGAGAAACGAGGAAGATTTTTTTCTATAATTTGTCACGGGCGAAGCCGGGGCGGGTCGCTAGTTAGTAATATAGCAGAAAGGAAAGGGTGTAACAGAAACTGAAAAACCGAATAAGTCACAAGCCGCGTTGACATATTACACCTGATTTTTTATGACCGCATCTTACTCCCATTGTATCGTATTTTTTGCAGGGACTGAATTACCCAAAAATTAAGGTACCTTTAAATTTCGGTATGACGTCATACCGTTAAATAAGGGTTACCGAAATATTTTGATATCGTAATTTTTTTCAGTAGCGGAATTTTGAGGTTGGAAATGCATACCGGTATATTTCGGTAGCAATACCTTAACCTTTATAAATGTATCGGTACCAGTACCTAAACCTTAATAAATAGGGGTTTTCTTTGACGCACCGCTCGCCACTCGGTGTCGTGTTATTGTAACTTAGTCGGTATTGGTTTTTATTTCCGATCGGAAGGACACGACTGTGGCCGGACTAAGCCGAGTGCCTACCTAAGGTTTTCTTACGTTTTCTGCTTTCTTTCGTTTCGCTTCTCGATTTTCCAAAATGCATATTAGTTAAAAACCTACACTACCTACTTCACTCTAAGAGGTTCATTTAGCAACATTACAATATTGGCAAACATGATAGGGCAAAAATACACATGCCTGTAACTTGTATAAAAGTGTGCTAAAAGCTTGCATGCAAAAGCAATGTCATATTGGCATGCAAGCTACATGCACATATTTATGCCAGAAACAGGCATGTGTATTTTGGGTTAGTTCCGCTATACCTACCTATATCAACCTATATAAATACCTACTAAAAAGTCACGCTATGCACGAAATTACATTCGCGGGCAGTGATGAAGAAAAGTGTCATAGTGAAATATTTTATTTATCCATTTAAAAAGTAAATTAAGAAACCAGTAGGTAAATTCCGTTACTTTCGCGAAAAAAAGTTAATAAACGTTCCGTTTCAGTACACGCTAAGCTGGGCGTAGCTGGATGCGCAACCGATGCGAGTGCTGCTCTATGGGTGCGAAACGTGAAAGGTCACAAAGAAAACAAAACATCTAACGCCAATTCAAAGTTTTCGTCAACCACTGTCTTCGTCGCATTCTCGGAATTTACTGGCCCGCGACTATCTCCAACGTAGAGCTTTTGGATAAATGCCACGAGAGCCCGATCGACCGCTAGATCAAGCGTCGCAAGTGGAGATAGATTGGCCACAAGCTCCAAAGTGGTCTCGACCACATACCCAAACAAACTTTGGACTGTCATCCCCAAGAGAAAAAAAAGCGTGACCGTCCCCGTCAAACCTGGCGTCGCACCATGTTGGCAAAAGCGACGACCATTGGAATGAAGTGGACCGAGAGTATTATCACATGTATTTAATGTTGTTTTTTGGTGTACAATAAATAATCAAGAAGCGTGCAGCTCAAGATCAATCGGAATGGTGGATATTTGTGGACCCCCTCTGCCCTTTCTTTTTTTTCATTTGTGAGGAGACTGAAAGAGCGTCTCCCCTGAGCCTCGCTGTGCACGGCAGCACGTGGTCACTGTGCCACCGTCTTTCCTGGATCACTTGGTGGATGGACAGAGTACCCAGTCTGAGCACGCGCGACCCAGGAGTCCCGCCTGCTTATAATGCGGGGAGGTTTTCGACGCTGTAGGCATCGGGGCGATTGGCTCTCCGACGCCTTCTTTTCCGAGTGGTATCGGCCCTCTAAGGATCTCGCTCGGCGGCCTCCTTCTGGACCATCAATGTCTCATAGAAGGAGGCCAAATCCCTTCAGTTTTTTGTCTCTGCCAGCATGGCCCTCACAAGCACAACTGCTGAATAAGACAGGTCTCGCCCGATCTTGGTGACTAAAAACTACCGCTTAGAGGCCCACACTGGGCACTTCTCGAGCGTGTTCTGTGCAGAGTCAAGGTTCTGCACCGAAGCAACCGTGCCCGGTTAGTACGTTTTTGGTTTAGGGTCTGTCAGACTCGTACTGACTAAAACTACCCCTGTATTCCATCTCACTTCCGCGACCCCCGGCTAGTGCCGGCCCACCTCTGCGGGCCACGACCTCGGGTTGTGGGGGGAGTGAGGTGTTGGATGCCCCCCGCTACGTCTAAGCGGGGCGCGGGACACTACGCACCACTACATCTGGTCCTGATGTGTGGGGGGCGACGGACGTCCCCGATTCCATAGCCCCTGGACTCATTTAGGGGGCTGGAAGAGGGTGTTGTCCACCCTTTTGCACACGGCACACTCTGCCAGCGTATGCCGCGCCGTGTCCTCCCGGCAGTCGACGCAGTGGTGACCACCTCGATGGTAACGAGGCCGGCAGTAGGGTGTGTGTTAAGCCTGTCCCTGGCGGAATTCCGCCACCAGGACCTCGCAAAGTTGAGACCGACGCAACTCCATATGTAACTGCATTGGCCCTTCGCCCCGCGCCCGCGCTTGCTGTGTGCCACCGATACAGTAACGCGAGTACCTTCGCCTCCAGATCCCAAGGCGGGAATTCAGAATTTAGTACACAAGCCGCATCGTAGTAGATCGTGCGATACCCCCTGATGACTCTGACTCTGCGGCTTCCGCAAAACAGCAATGCTGCCGGCCGTCAGGTCAGTCGCCCAGATCGGGGCCCCATACAGGGAATCAATCGCACGATACGGCAACGTATGCGGCTCACCACCTATGAGACCACAGCCGTCGCCAGCAACGCTGCCTCCCTATACGAACTCCCTCGGCAGTGACCAGCGTATCGTCAGGTCCACGCCCGGTTGGAGTTTGCCCCTCAGCACCCAGTCGTATCCGATGTTCCACAGAGGCGGGCTCAAGACAGATTCTTGTGGAACACCGCACGACATGCGGTGCTGGTTTCCAACGCCATCACATCCCACGTAGGTGAAACACGTCTCCGCCAAATAAGCCCCGACGATGCAGCGGAGGTAGGGCGGCACCCGATGATACCGCAGTGCCTTCCGAACACAACACAAAAGGGCAGGGTGTTGAAGGCGTTGGGAATGTCCAAGGACACCGCCATTCACCCCACCCCAGGACACCGCTTCCTCCGCCAGGACTCTCACCTGCGATATTTCGTGGATGGTGGAGCGGCCATGCCGAAAGCCGAACTGACTTTCGTCCAAATCCGGCCGCTCTCTGTACAAGTGGCTGACGCGGCGGGCCGCGATAATCCGCTCGAACAGCTTACCCAGCTCGTCTAGCAGCACTATGGCCCGGTACGCGAACGGCTAGTCCACAGGGCGCCCCGCTTTCCTGAGCAGGAGCAGACGACCAGATTACCACAAAGTAGGAAACTGGCCCCGCTCAAGGGCTCGCTTAGTACCTGAATGAGCCTGTAGGTCATTCGCTCTTATCTTTTCAGCCATGCTTCGAAATGCGGCAGGACGGCTTCGACAATGCGCTTGTGTGAAAATTGCGGCTGCTGTAGCCGCTCGCACCACCGCTCGAGCGCGTGTCGCCGTTCCTGCCGCTTCTGCCTGAACACAGCGATTTCTGGAACGCTATCACCATTCTGGTGGATGACGTGAATTTGGTTGTAAACCCTCGCTTTCATATCCGCTAGAATATCTAACAGAGGAAAGCGTGCCAGGAGTGTTGCCGCCTCAAAGGATATCGTTCAGTAACCTCGTGCGATACGAATGACCATTTTCCGCTGCAGGCTTTTTAGTCCTGCAGCGTCGGACGCCTGATAGTCTGCTTGACCAAACAGGCGACCCATTAAGGACCATCGATCACACGACACCGCGTAGAGGCGGCGATCTTCTTCCCATGGTTCCGCGAAGTTGAGTAGCAGTCTATGCAAAACACCCACTGCCTTTTCACCGCGACGGACTTGCAGGCGCTCGAAATGCTATACTCTCTCTCGACGCAAATAAAACGCTAGAAAGTGAGTACTTAGATGATGAAATGAATGAGTATGTATGTAGAAATAGCATAGAACAATTTCTTGATCTTAAGTGTTTGTGACTTTTGAGGTCAATAAAAAACAAAAATACTGCAGCCACCAAAGACGATACGTATTTCGTAGTAGGAAGCATAAGGTCTTTGGCAGCCACAACCGCTCTATTTGACATTTTGAAATGAATTACATTTAACGAGATCGTATTCGAATGCTCCAAGCTCGCAAGGGAATGTTTGACTCGAACGTTCATAGTTTTGCTCGAACGCGAATGCTGAGCTCGCTGGGAAACATTTGTTGCTCGCCTACGACTGCTTGTTTACAAATGCTCACGAACAAATGCTCCCAGTAAGGACGCTCCTTTAGACTGTCCACTCCGGTCCACTGCCGGACATAGGCTCCCCCAAGCGTTTCTACCACATTAACCGGTTCCGTACATCTTGCATTCAGCGGACAGATCAGATCGGTGGTCAGATGCCAGATAATCTGACACCAGTCTTGATATAAGGGTATCGTATTCCCCATGCAGTTACTGGGTTGTGGATGTCAGATAGGCAGCCCTTTCATGTTAAGTACTGGTACTCAGCTGTATCCAGTAAGACTGAAAGAAGATCCCAACATTTAGTTGGGGACAAGGCTAGGCAGATTAATTGATTTCATGTCAGTAAAGTGTGTACCTACTCATAAGTAAATAATAATTCAATTTAACTCACATAGCCTCCAATAATTATTACATTCACCCCTATTTTTTGCCTTTGCCTAGTGAAGGCCGCAGTTTAAAAAAAGTCCCGGTAATTTTTGGTCCCCAGTCCGACGCTGATTTACGTTGATGAACTGTCAAAGTATCAGCGGTCGACAAAATAAAAATGTAATCTCGCGGCACACAGTCGGCAACGAACAATGAGTTGAGTAAAAGAGTAGGTTCAGCAAACATTGTAGGTACACAGTTCTAACGTGTTCGCACCCGCGCCCCGCCGTCTCGCATGTTTTTCGCTACCTAAATCGTTTAAAGGTTAAATAACAATTTTGCCCAACCTTTATTTATAAAGGTATCGGTATAGCTCAACCTTTATTTCAAACCGGTACCGATATTTTTTTGAGGTATCTTAACCTTTAACCGTAACCGCTTTCAGTCCCTGATTTTTTGGCTGCCCATTCAGAATATAGAAACAGGTACTGTACCAATGATGAGTCATCTATTGTAGTAAAGTTTTAAGAAAAGAGATCTAGCAAAACAATAAAACTCTTCGAGACAAGGGAGACCGTTTAAAGTTATTGTCACAAAACAGCTGCTAGAGAACAAAAAAAACGCTCATTTCATTCATAAACGTTGACAGGGGTGGTCTATAGAACACGGCATCGTCAGAGACGCCATTACTAATAGAAAATAATTGTTCCCAGCGATCTGCGCTGAGTACCTACAAGTACCGTACGGCATTGCGTCATCGGTACATGGTTGACATCCCACCCATACGCACCAAACGTTTTAGGAATACTTTTATTATGCGTACAGCAAAGGAGTGGCATTCACTGCCGGAGTCTGTGTTTCCCGATAGGTACAACCTGGGAGTCTTTAAGTCAAGAGTACTAGGTTTCTTCTAGGCAAGCTTGCTTTGCTTCATCAAAAACCCCATCATCGCTTACCATACGATAGTGGTCAAGCCCGAAAACCAGTGAAAATGAGCCTATAGATTTTTATTCTGTAGATATTTCATGGTGACTTTGAGCTCACTTCACTTTCATCACGGTGAGATGTCAACAGATTTGACCGGCAGAAGTATTTCTACTCTATAGGGTGGTCCCTTACTTCACCGGTCACTAAATTAACCAGATGACCGTTTTTATTACGCCATTCGCTAAAACATTTTATTTTACAGCGTTCCGTAAAAAAACGTTAGTCGTTAATAAAAAATAGCAACCGCACGTAAAGTTGTTTTAAAGCCGAGTCAACTGTACTAATAAACCTAATTATATAAATATAAAACTTGAATGACTGCAATGGCGATTAAAGAGTTCTGTTACGCCGAAGTGTAACGAGGAATTTTCCTTTTTTTCAATTGGTTTAGGAAGTAATGATATTTCAGCAGATAAGACGACCAATGTTCGACATAAATCTCTACTAAACTTCGCCACATCGGCCAGTCCTGTGCTTTTCGCATTAAGTGGAACCCCGCGGCCCTCACCAGCCTTACGGTCAGTCGGTACTTGCCGGCAATACGCAAATTTAATTTAGAAGATACATGGAACATTCAAGATGTCATAAAACATGAAAACCTATATTTTTCAAAATTGACTATAGAACGGCTTTTTTTCTTCTTCTTCCTCCTGCCCACTTTCCTATTTATTTAAGGTCTGGCCTCCTTTCGCGTCTACGCCAGGATGGTCTAACCTGGGTTGTCGATGGTGGCAAATTTTGCTCCTTGAGGTCTCTCTTGACATTGGTCCACCAAGAGGCTGGTGGTCTGCCCCTTGTTCCATGCTTGGTATTGATTTTCAGCATTGTCTTAACGGAGTAGCTATCTTCGGTTTTTTAATGTGACCATACCATCTAAGTCTGCTATTTCTGATCCTTATGGCTTTAGTATCCTTAATTTTTACTTAGCCTCACCATCATCTGCTTAACCTTTACCCAACTATGTTGGATTCAGCTTATTATCTTGTAGTTTAACTGGATGCAGTTGAGTTCCAGAATTTTACATGGAGCGACTGCCTTTCCTATCCTGACCTACCGTGTATCTATGTATCTTTCTGTGGCATAATAGCTCCTAAACGGATGAACCGATTTTGGTTTAGTTTATTTTGTTTGAAAGATGACTTTGTCAAGTGTTCTTAGCTATGTTCAATTAAAATCGGTTCAGCCGTCCAAAAGTCACCCGCATTTTACTATTTGAATCTGGGTTTTTTCGCAAGACGATGTCATAATTACGTGTTTTCGAAATTTTATAAACAGACCTTTGGGAGGCAAGATATCATGAAAAAACTACTAAATGTATATTTTCAAAATAATATTATTTGCATTGTTGAATTACTAATCTATCCCTGTATGGAGGCCGTTTTGTAATTTTCCTACTTCTTATGGTATTTATTTCCCCCCAAAGATGCGTTAAAATTAGTGTTGAAATATGGAACTTTGGAAATTTCAAATATATTTTTTTTTTTACTTTTCTGTTTCTTAGATAATGATGAGACAAATTGTTTATTTTTTTTATATTTTGAACCTACATCGTCAAACAGTGGAGCAATCGCCAGACTACGTTTGTATGGAAGAATTTTTGACTAGTGTAACCTTAACACACGTGGATAAAAAGTACAAACATTGATTACCACGCTATAGGCACACAACTAAAATCCCGTGATCCCGTCTCCATTAACATTTTGACGAATGACAAACATAGATTACATACCTCACTGTCAAGCAAACGTAACTGCTAATGAAACTACGTTGATTAAGCGTACTCTCGAGCAACTGACTCACAAGCAGTAGTGTAGGCTGACAGCTGTCAAACAAATGTCACGTTCGCGACAACTCTATGTTTGTGGTGTAATTTATTATGTCTATGTCTGAGGTAGGACAATGCTGATTTGTGGCTGGGTTAGTGACGAAATGGAGGTGGTAATTTAGTACGTAAGTGTAGTTAGAAAATGATTTTGTAAAGCTGCTACTTCAAAACTTTAGTTTTAGTTAGAAGAGTTTTAGTTTAATTTTAAGACGTTTTAGCAGTCTGGAGACAAGACTAGTTAAAATATTTAAATTAGTTACTACATAATCCCGTAGTTTCGCTCTTCTGGACTATCCTGCATGAAACGTTATTTTATTTTTTAAATTGCCTATGTCTCTTAGCAATACTATGCTAGTATTATATTATCTGTGGCAATACTGCCTTTCTTACATTCAAAGAATTTTCGATTTCGAATTAGTACCTCCAGAGATTACCTACCTTTTAGAAACTTATAAACATTTTCATATTTGTTTAGATAATGAAGAAAACAGCGTTGCTTTTGCTTTTTCCATTCCTTCTTCGTTCAAGCATTTTAAAGATCTAAATTTAATTGCCATCTACATACATCAAATTGCTTATTACAATAACCCATTGCGACATTTAACTATAAGTAAGTCAGCACTGTAAGCATTCCTTCGGGCATTAATAATCTTACCAAAAGCCATCGAACATCAACTAAACACCCAACGGTGTGACTAAAGTCTGGATTTACGAAAAAAAAAAACCCTTTTTACGATCAGCAGTGTTCCGAACCGCAGTCGTAAAGTACATTCGACGCAAACGAGTACACTAACAAATTAAATTATTTCTCAACTTCACTCCGAATGTTGTTAACACCGCATTTTGTTACTATGTGTAACATTCAGTGGCTTCAGAAATTCACGAGTGGTGAAAAGAGTGAATTTGTTTTATTTTATTTTTTTGCGTGAAAATGTTGACGATGCCTGACCGTGGCGGTTTATATTGATGGCGTTTGACGAAAGGGAGTCTATAAAGAAGTGATATAACATCTCAGATCAAATAAAAAGTCAAGATGGAACGTTGCAAACAACAAAGTGAAGCCGGTTCAAACTATGCCTTGCCGTACAAATACACAATTACACGCGCGCACGTACAACGAAACTACCCCTTAGCTTGTCAGTCGAGCTTTATTATTTGATCTGTGAGCATGTAGTAAGGTCTCTTGACCGAATTCTAAACCAATACATACTTCAGAGAGATCAACTTGTTTGTCTCTGAAAGTAGAGATTTGATACTGTAAAGTCTTTCACTGTTAGAAAGCCACATCTCCGAGTGCCATAGACTAATTTTCATACAGAAAAAATACACGGATCCTATTGTATAAGCCATGGAACTAATTCACAAAAAAAGCTTATATAAGTACTATAAAAGATTACCAAAAAGTACGCAGATACTCTTGAATACTCAAGATCAAATTGGAATGATTTTTTGAACATTATCTTTTTGGTTTATTTTGGTATAAAACATCAATAAATACTCCCCAACTATTAATACACACAAAATACTCGTATTATCCATATTTATTAGTCGCCAATAAAAGTAAAAAAAATATGCAAGTACAGCTATTTAATAGCAATCCAATCGAAAGCTACACAATATGAACACAGCTTTAATTATTATTCCAAATTAATCAACTGTGCAATAATTTTTGGTTTCCAATTCAATTAATTGATGACGTTCTAAAATTCATGATACCGCTACCAGCTTTATAGTAGCTACCTAAAGCTGTGTGTGCACGTCAAGCTTTGCGAGCGATCGTCGGAAGCGATTGAATATTTTATAAATAGAAATGGCGCGGGAATATGCATAGTTATAGAGGAATGGAGTGAGCTACACTCCCCAAAAAAATACTACTCTAAGGGCCGGTTTCTGAATTGAGTATTTGGAGTTTAGACCGTGGCAAAACCTGCTTTGATGTGAAATTTTGACAGATTTTCAAGCTAAAGTAGAGTTTAACAAATACTCAACCTTATTCTGCTTTAGGGATTTGACTTCCGCACTTAGCTGTACTGTAATCATGACCATTGTGCGTGATCATATACTTATTACTTAATTCAGAAATCAGGGGTATGAGACGAGGCGACTGTGTGGCCAACACTTTTCTTTGTAATAATGATGGTGACACTGCAAACTTGTAACGTGATCCAATCAGAATTCTAGAAAAAGACAACAACTGGGTCGCTCGCGATGTCTCTCTCACACTTTTCCGACCGTTTTCACTTCACAACAGAACAGGGAACGCTCAGTCTATTCCTCTATTGCTATCTGAATCAACCAGTTACTATTTTTGTAGAAATATTTTAGCAGAATTTAAAAGTCGTACGATTTTTATTGAAGGTTTGTTTTTTTCTCTTTGGTTTTCTATTTTCGATCGTGTTGTGGATTTGCTTTGGTTACGGGTCGATGTATTGGTTACTTTGTTACCTAATAGTTAGGTTGTTTAATAATGCCTTTTGACTAGAGTTATTAAAAAAAACTAGAGTTAAAAATCATTTTATTTTACATAAGTATTCGCTGTCGGAGCAATTTCTCCGCTGATAGGATGTCCGCATCCCGTGTTCATTGCTTTATATTTTAGTATCATGTATTTATGTAAATATTTTACATAGAATATGTAGCCTATCTGCGTATCTTTTATAATTATTTTTATCACTGATATTATCACACCAATGACAGCGCCACTTCGTATCCAGCAATGACTGTCCAATTGTCCATATCTGGTTGCCTGGAAAAGATTGCGGAATGCAATAAGGCCGCCAATTGTATGTGTTTTTACATTTAAGTTTCCGTTATAAATGTAACTTTTGGTATATATACGGTACAATAAAGTATAAAATAAATAAAATAATATTTACCTTTTCATTTTCTTAAGTACTAAAGTTTTCAGTCTCCTTCTTTGTTTAGGCAGCTGAATATCAGTTTACAAAGTCAATTTATCTGCACACTGCAAATAACAGCTTCAAACAAATGTTGGAGTCTTAAGGAAACGCACTTGTTGTATTTTATTTCTCATTAATCATTCATTATCCAAGCTAACAAAGCTATACCCAAGCTAAAATTTCCAGCTCACACTGGATCACCAGTTCCTCTGGTAGGCACAGTAATTAAATTCTCCGGGTTTATTGTAATTATGTGATAGCATCAACACCGAAATGTCGACATTCTGACCTCAGTTAACTGATAGTGGTAGATGAATGTGCTGTTAGATAATGGATACAACTGCTCTTTCATGTTTGGCCGCATCGGTTTAAGATCGGCAGCCGAATTGCGCTAGGGAATTCGGCAAGGCGCAAGTTTTGACCGCTATCAAATCGACCTGCACAATGAATGACGAGATGTGGATTGCCGTCTGTGTGATTGGTCGATTAATAGCGGGCAAAACCTTTGCGTTGCCGTATTTACTTACGCAATATGGCGGCTGGTCCTTTTGATCAACAACCAAAAATAATGAAAACTTAAACTATGCAACAGGGCTTAAAAGAATCATAAAAAATTTAGGTCACTCTTACCAAGATAGAGAGATGTAGTTGAATACTACCGGAAAAAACTGGTCATCAATGGCAGAGAACAAAAGTGTATGGAAAAGAGAGACTGGTCTATGCTCAGCAGTCTGTACTAGTCTGTAGGTCATATCGAGGTAATTAAATAGATAGGAAAATCGTGAAGAATTTACCTAAGTAGGTACTTTGATATCTAGGGTTCTGTACCCGAAGGGTCCAAAAGGAGCCCTATTGCTGTCACTCACGTGTCCGTCTGTCTGTCTGTCTGTCCGTCGCCTGTCACACATTTTGTTCCGAAGAATTTTTTAACAGCCCATTGACCTATGAACTTGAAATTTGGTGATAATGTTTATTATTATCCCTATTTTAATAACAAATATTGATAAATTGGTAAAGAAACCCAAATTTCTTTACTTTTTTTTAGCTTGGTGAAATGCTCATGCATACAGCGCCACCACGGGGAGATAGCGCAGTTATGTGGGACTCTAACCCACTGAAACTCCACGGTGTCCTCCTGTGCCGCTTATGGTCCCTAATCCCTATGAACCCTAAATGTGCAAAGCTCGACACGCACATGGCCGGTTTTAAATACACGCCCGACAAATGTTTTTTGATTGCTGATGTACCTTTTTAATCTTTACTTTTTCGATAAAGTACCTACAACCAAAATAGATATCCTAGATACAATATGCTCACTATATCCAAAAAAATCTAGGACAGGCAAAGCCGACAGAACCAATACATTAAACCGACAAATGATATCATTAGTAATTATTACGAATTCCAAGAGAACACCTCATATACCTACCTCGAATTTCTACTATTCACTTAACTTACGAAATCCAACTATCATTCTTAATCCATTGCGCGCTAAACAAGATATGCCTGTGAAACGGTTCGTGCAAACCGCGCAATGTACAAGTTTGTGATGCAAGGTTGCCCAAGATTCCATCAAGCACGTATTACGTGCAAACGCGTGTAAAATTGAAGAGAGATTGCTTTGAACGACTGATATGTGTGTATCGTGGGTTGTGAGACGGCTGGCTGTCACACCGAAGTAGAAAGGAAAACTTCTAGAGCACCTTTCCTTTTTTAGGGTTCCGTAGCCAAATGGCAAAAAACGGAACCCTTATAGATTCGTCATGTCTGTCTGTCTGTCTGTCCGTCCGTATGTCACAGCCACTTCATTCCGAAACTATAAGAACTATGCTGTTGAAACTTGGTAAGTAGATGTATTCTGTGAACCGCATTAAGATTTTCACACAAAAATAAAAATAAAACAAAAAATTTTGGGGGTTCCCATACTTGAAACTAAAACTAAAAATATTTTTTTTTCATCAAACCCATCCGTGTGGGGTATCTATGGATAGGTCTTCAAAAATGATATAGAGGTTTCTAATATCATTTTTTTCTAAACTGAATAGTTTGCGCGAGAGACTCGTCCAAAGTGGTAAAATGTGTGTCCCCCCCCTGTAACTTCTAAAAGAGAATGATAAAACTGAAAAAAATATATAATGTACATTACTATGTAAACTGCCAGCGAAAATTGTTTTGAACGAGGTCTAGTCAGTAGTTTTTTTTTAATACGTCATAAATCGTAAACCGCAATTTACCAAGTACGGAACCCTTCGTGCGCGATTCCGACTCGCACTTGGCCCGTTTTTTTTCAAGCATTTATTTAACTGAATTTTAAAGCAGTTATTCTCCACCGATTAAGATGAAATTTAGCATACACGTTTAGTTTGGATGACATTGCATGGTTAGCTAGCTAAGTGACGTCATTCTAAATCTAATATGGTGGACAGACCAAGATGGCGGACTAGTTATTGTTTTTTGCACTGCCATAATATAGGTATCAAATGAAAGGGTTTGCTGAGAAGAATAAGAAAAAGCTTGTTTTAAATAAAGCATTTTTAAAGAATAATTTTATTTACTGTGAATGAATGTGAAAACGTGTTGGGCAGACCCCAAGTAACATAGGGAAGGCAAGGACTAGGGCAGGAAGGTGATGATGCTGAACTGTGAATGTGGTTGGGTATAATAAGGGTAGAGGAATACTGAAGAACTGATGGATGGGTTGAGAAATAAATTTTTCATTAAAAAAACATTTTTCAAAACTAGCTTCTTTCGTATTTTTCTATTTTCTAAGCAAACCCTTTCATTTGATACCCATATCATGGCAGTGCATAAAAAATACCTAGTCCGCCATCATGGGCCGTCCACCATATTGGATTTAGAATGACGTCACGTAGCTAACCATGCATTGTCATCCAAACTAAACGTGTATGCTAAAATTTATCATAAACGGTGCAGGATAACTGTTTAAAAATTCAGTTGCAAAATTTGACCCGAACACACTTACACACATACATACATTGCAAGTTAAATAAAAGCTTGTAAAAAGGCACGAATAAAAGGAGATCGAAGAGGTGTCAACCGTTGACAAGTAGAAATGGGTTAACTAATGATAAGCTTAAAATATGTTGTCATAACTTACATTGGCATAACGAAATTTAGCATAATGATCATTACGCATAATATTGGCATGATAATATTGAAGCACAATATTATAAAACTTAATGATATAAAAGCATAATGATATTCACACAATGTTATTTGGAATAAAAATAATAAAAAACCTAACCTAACATTAAACATACAATTATTGGCTACATACACCCAATCATGAATTATGACTTTTTTATATTTAAAGCTCATGAGTAGTTAAGAGTCATGATTAATAGACGAATAAATATTATGCCTTGAAAATGCATGCAACTCCAAATTATGCCATAGCAAATCAAACCCATACCTTTGCATTATGCCAAAGTATTATTATGCCAGCGTATTGTAATGCTAATAAAAAGTAACCAAAAACGTTATGCCAAACAATATTATGTCAATATTATAATCCTCCTCGATTACCGTATAAATGTCGTCATAATTCTTAGCAATGAGATACAGAAAGGACGTGAATATATAGGTATACGATAAGTGTAAACAAAACTAACATTTAAACAAAAATAAGTTAGCTTTGAATCGTTAAATATGCACAAATACGAATGTCATTTAACTAAACTGATTCTGAGGTTGAAACGCTTTTTCTTTTAATTAAACTCTTTTAATTACAAATAAAGCTTGATATTTTAAACACAAGCTAGCTAGGACTGTAGTTAGTAGTTATTTCTACAAAACAATGAGATAAAAACTTGAACTTGGAAAACAAATTTTGTTGAAACAAACATCTGACGTTATCAGGATTTAGTTATTTAGTATTTTCTCTTTTATTAAGATAAGCTACTAAATCATATTAAACTGCTTATTTACTGCACAACAGTATAATAATTCATCTTTATTGTAACTATCTTAAAGCCTTTGCGATCATAACAAGATAAAGTTTTCAAGAAAAACGCTTTAATCATTTTACCTTTCACTCACAACCCGTGTTTACGCGGAAATTCATCGCAACTCAAACGAAGGAAAAGATAATAAATTATCTTTAAAGTTCAAAGAAAACATGAAACATTTTATCTTTTACAATATTTAAATGTTTAATCTGCCTAGCATTTTCCTTACTATGTAAGGGATCGGCTTCCAGTCTGCCCGGATGCAGCTGAGTACCAGTATCCCACATAGAGGGACTACCTATCTGATCTCTTGTTCTCACATCTCCGTATCAGGAGGATCCGGATCGTCAGTATCCCAGACTGACTAAGAACGCTCGAACGCACGAACGCCCTGACCTTACTATACGATTTTACAAGCTTTTATTTAACTTGCAGTGTATGTACGTGGGACACTCAGAAAGTTTTGCGAAACTAAAAAAAATTGTTCTATACGTACATATATTTTTATTAAATCTTTTCAAAGTACTTTCCACCAGCCTCTATACAAAGATTCATGCGCCTAAACCAGTTTTCAAAACACTTTTTCCAGTCCGCCGCAGACACCTCGTTTACAGCCTGCTCGAACGCAGCCAGCGCATCTTCCGGCGACGAAAATTGTATCCCTTTGAGCTGATTTTTTATTTTTGGGAATAAAAAGAAGTCACACGGTGCTAGATCAGGGCTGTAAGGAGGGTGACCCAGGAGTTTGACTGGCGTGCTGTCCAGGAAGTCCCTCGTTTTGAGTGCGGTGTGCGCAGGTGCATTGTCGTGGTGGAGCAGTAGCCCGCGGAGCCCTGTGTTTGGTTGCTTGTTGCTTATAACAGAGAAAACTTCTGGCAAACATTTGGTAGTATACCATTCGGCATTAATGCTTCTTTGATCCCGTAAGGGAATTGATACCAAGTGGCCAGTCAAATTAAAAAAGCTAGCGATCAAAATCTTACCCCCGCTTCTAGATCGCTTCACTTTGGTAGGCGTTGGCTCATTTTGAAACACCCAAACAGTCGACTGGCGCTTGGTTTCTGGGTCGTATTGATAAATCCAGGACTCATCACCTGTAACGATGTCGTAAACACGCCGAGACGAGCCTGCTTCAAATTTGTTAAGCATATCACGGCACCATTCCACCCGGGCCTGCTTCTGAGCATCGGTGAGGTTGTGCGGCACCCAGCGTGATACTATCCTCCTCACGCGAAGATGGCTGTGTAGAATCTCGTGAACGCTTCCCGATCCAATCTTCAATATGTGTTGAATCTCCTGATATGTAATTCGCCTATTGTCTTGGATTAAATTTTTCACTGCTAGCACGTTTTCTTCGGTAACAGCCGTCAAAGGGCGACCGCTTCTTTCGTCATCCCCCAAAGTTGGTCGACCGCGCTTGAATTCGTTATACCAACGATACACGGTTGCCTTGGAAGGGCCTTCATCCATGAATGCCATTTGAAGTCTATCGTACGATTCATCCGGTTTCAGGCGACACTTGAAATCGTATAAAATCATAGCTCTAAAATGTTCCCGGCGCAGATCCATATTTCAGTGAGACACAATACTTTGAATTAACTCGCAAAAAATGTGGAGGGAAATTTTGAAATTGGAACTTACTTATTTTTACTTATAAATAATCATATTTTCGAAAAACATTATAACTGGCCAGTCTCCCATATATAAAAACTTTTTTTCGCAATACTTTCTGAGGGGCCTGGTATGTATGTAAATGTTCGGGTCAAATCTTGCAACTGAATTTTAAAGCAGTTATCATCCACCATGTAAGATGAAATTTTGCATACACGTTTAGTTTGGATGACAATATGGCAGACGGCCCAAGACGGCGGTCTAGTTATTTTTTGTGCACTGCCATGATACGGGTATCAAATGAAAGGGTTTGCTGAGAAGAATACGAAAAAGTTTTTTTTTTTATCTCCGTGTACGACATTTTGTGCAAGAACAAGTGCAACATGAACACAGAACTATTAATAGAACTATTGCAATGCCAATTTTTCTGTGTCAAACAAGGACATCGGATTGTGTGCGTATCAGCCAACGAAACACGACTAGGTACACTGATACCGATTTCCCTGATATTATGTGTGACGGATAGCTCGTCCCTGACGAGGACACTGAAACGAACAACTCGGAACTCGGATAACGCTGACCCGGAAATTTGTGGACAGCCCTATAGTCTGGTGAATGTTTTTCTCCTTCTAACTAGGCGTACCGTAAGTTAATGTAGAATTTTGAATACTGACAAAGTTCTACAAATAACAGCCGAGACCAACGGCACGTGCTTTTGGAGGCACGGAGGAGTCTCATTACGCATGGCAACCCATCCACAGACCGACGTGGTGACATCTGCAGGTGTTACCTGACCTTGAAAATCGACACATCGACCCGAGTGACTGCTATTATTTTGCCACGTTAAATATTTTTTTTTCAATTTGTTACACTTCGGTGTGATACGCGGCCCCCTTAATGCGTTTTATTATGACGTGTGAACGAAAATTTGATACTAGACTTGCGTGTAACATCGTCTTAAACGCTCAGATGGGTTCCGTCGAGGCCTCTACTGATTTACTACGCATCCCTAATAGCCAATTCTGACGTCAATTGCATTTGTAACTGAATTCTGGTTTACCCGTTTAGCCCTTTCTTTTTGAATGGTAATTTTTAATCTAGTCTGTTAGCCGTGTTTTGGAGATTAGTTGTGTATTCTTGTATGTGAATTTTGGGGAATATGTTTTAATTTTTTGTGGGGGTATAACTTTCGACTTTCACGATAGCAAAGCCGTTGGTAAAAACTAAAAACAAATATTTTTGGACATGACAAATGAAAAATATTTAAAAAAAAAAATAAACAGACTTCTAAAGCAAAATACAAAATAATGCAATAATAACTTGCGTTTCGGAAGCCGGTGTCTTTGGTACCCCCAATTTTATCGTTATCGGACAACAAAAGTTTATTTCTCTCATTTTTAACCCCCGCCGGAAAAAAAGGGGTGTTATAAGTTTCACGTGTGTTGCTGTGTATCTGTGTATCTGTGTGTCTGTCTGTGGCATCATAGCGCCTAAACGGATGAACCGATTTCGATTTAGTTTTTTTTTTTTGAAAGATAATTTTGTCGAGAGTGTTCTTAGCTATGTTTGAATAAAATCGGTTCAGCCGTTCAAAAGTTATGGGTATTTTACTGTTAGAATCAGGGTGTTTTCCCAAGATAAATGTGTCGGGGGTTTTTAAATTGTGAAATTTTACTTGTAGTTTTAGTACACTACCTAAAACTAAAAAGTGAGCAAGTTCTATAGTAAGGTAGTCATAGGATTGACAAACAAATTACCCATAATAAGTCCCATTACACATTTGTGCTGTTAGTCGCTAAGATTGTATGTTCCATATCTTGAAAACTGCAGAATTGATTTCGATGAAACCTACACTATTCTCTAAGTTGAAATATAACTAATCCAATAAAAAAATAATGATCACGGTTTGATAAGCAGTTTCTGAGAAATGCGTAGACAAACATACATACATACACTTATGTTTGGCACACATATTTAGAAGCCTATTTATATTTGTATGTGAATAATGTGCAATTAAAGACAAAGATATTTATTATTTCAACTAGGCCACCAAGCGGCACTTTTGAACGTTACATTAAAATTAAAAATACACAATTCACAATTCCAACAATATTACATACATACTTATCGTATTGATTATCTCCTTTTATTTGAAGTCGATAACAAAGATTCGTGACAGGACCAAAAAATTCTAACAACTATTCCTTTCTTGGTCCTTATTTGCGATATATATAGTGAAATATGACACACTACATAAATTCAGTCAATATGCCACAATAAAACAAACGATATACGTCCAATCTTTCACTTTACAAGGATCGTTTATGATGTCAATTGGAGAAAAAATATTGACAGCGAAATATGTTGTATATCCTTTTTATGATTATGTTATATCATTCAGATTGAGTTGATGTCAATTGGACTTAAGTGTGGATATGATTAAGTCGGCATTAAAGCTTGGAAAACGGATAGGTCTAATTAAGGGTTTATTGGGTTTTCATCATATAAATATGTGTTAAGAGTCCCGCAGGCAGGTGCTAGGCGAAAAGGCATCATCCATAGAAAAATTCATCTCAGTTTTTCCAAAAAGTTGTCGCTTTGTCACTTACCATCTGTCTGTAGAAGCCTTAAGAAGACACTAGGTACTGCTGATTTGAATAGGATCGTATCGTCACCATATCACACACGACTCAAAATATATCAAAACATACTACACGTCCTGAATCGGCAACTAGGGTTGTCACTAACCCAAAAAAAACTAAGAGAAAACTTTCGACGCGAGTGAACACACGGGCAAAGGAATATCTCAAAGTATATAACAGGGCAATCGTAACAAATTGGGGGTAGGCCGTGAAAAATGTGAGGTCATGGTATAAATAAGTACAGGTGGGACTTTTTATCGCTGTCTTAAAGACGAGAAGTGGGTCATATTAGGTTGATAGGTAACAATTTTCACTAAGCTAAGCGATCAATCTGGATACTAGGATCCATAAAAAGTTAGATCTCAGATGTCTATTGATAAATATTGACTTCTTAACAAGCAAAAAGTTTAGAAACGTTAACCGGGCCATAAAAACTAATCGATTGACACCTTATTCATCAAAATCGGTTAAATAGTTTAGGCGCCACGGAGGAACATACGTAAATACAAACATACATAGACTGCTAAAATCATAACCCTTCCTATTGGCTTCGCTGTAGTCGCGTAAAAAGGCTCTAGGAAGTTGGTCGTACGGAAGCGACATGAGCAGTCGACACTTTTTGCATCGCTGGTAGAACTTAGATGGCGTTGCAGCGAGGGGATTGCCACGAGAAAAGCACAGTGGGCAAAGTCAGGGTGCCATGTGGATGACGATGATGAGACTCTTTTATTTCCTGCTGAATGCAGACTTCATAAGAGACTTTAATATCAACAACTAAAAGAGATATTTGCCGACTTTATGTTCCAAACATCGCAGTCTACCTTTAATCGTTAATGATGATATCAAAAATTGGTGGCAGTTTTTAGCCGGGACTTTCGCAAAGAAGGCAGGGTACCTTATCCTGAAGGATAGGTATATCTAGACACTTTATACACCTGTAACCCTTTTGAAGGCAGGTCAGCCATGCGATGGACCGACCAGATAAAGTCTGCAGTGGATGGCCCATTGCATGAGTGCACACGCATAACAGCCGATAGAGAGGGATGGCGTTGCATCGTTAAGCAAGTTATGGCAACTCGAAGTCTCACTGCAACATGATGACCACGACCGCTCTGCCAAGAGTGTACCGACGAAGAAGAAGAACCCTTTCGATTCAAAAAAACACATGCACTTTTTCAATTCCGCCACACCACTTACACTTCCGACCATAATAACCGGGTCACTGTTACAAAACGAGATATTGTTTTGCGAATAAGCATTTTCAGTACTTAGGCGTATCTAATTTATCGGGCCGGTGCGCACGGAATGATTTGCGACCGCGCCCGGCACGCATCAACGGTCCGGGACGGTCGCGATGTGTGAGGGGCGGAATTGGAACTTTTTTTAGATATATTTAGGTGCCAGTGTTTTGTAGTGCAATTTTGGGTGATTATGTGGGTGTTATACTTGTACCTCATAAATCTTTTGTGTTCAAGTTGTAAGATGAAAAAAAAGATATGGCGTCCCCGTTTTTTCTGTTTAGAAGTGGCAAACGAAAAAAAAAACTTCTTCAAATTTTCGTAGTATATTACCCAACATACCCCATCCTCTAATAATTTAATCTGATGTCAAATATATGTTAATTGCTATTAACTTTGTTGTTAAAAACTCAATAACACCATCAATAACTTTTCAGCTTCACTAGACTGCCAAAAGTCTATTACTGCACATAATATGCCAATAAGTAATTCCATTTCACCGTAGACACTGGGTACGCTAAAATTTTCATAATTTTGTTAAAATTCAACAAACAAACAAGGTTAGGTGGGTACCGCTTGTTATGCACCCAAACTCATTACAAACTCGAAACAAAATCAAATTTTTATAATTACCAGGCCCCTCAGAAAGTATTGCGAAAAAAAGTTTTTATATATGGGAGACTGGCCAGTTATAATGTTTTTCGAAAATATGATTATTTATAAGTAAAAATAAGTAAGTTCCAATTTCAAAATTTCCCTCCACATTTTTTGCGAGTTAATTCAAAGTATTGTGTCTCACTGAAATATGGATCTGCGCCGGGAACATTTTAGAGCTATGATTTTATACGATTTCAAGTGTCGCCTGAAACCGGATGAATCGTACGATAGACTTCAAATGGCATTCATGGATGAAGGCCCTTCCAAGGCAACCGTGTATCGTTGGTATAACGAATTCAAGCGCGGTCGACCAACTTTGGGGGATGACGAAAGAAGCGGTCGCCCTTTGACGGCTGTTACCGAAGAAAACGTGCTAGCAGTGAAAAATTTAATCCAAGACAATAGGCGAATTACATATCAGGAGATTCAACACATATTGAAGATTGGATCGGGAAGCGTTCACGAGATTCTACACAGCCATCTTCGCGTGAGGAGGATAGTATCACGCTGGGTGCCGCACAACCTCACCGATGCTCAGAAGCAGGCCCGGGTGGAATGGTGCCGTGATATGCTTAACAAATTTGAAGCAGGCTCGTCTCGGCGTGTTTACGACATCGTTACAGGTGATGAGTCCTGGATTTATCAATACGACCCAGAAACCAAGCGCCAGTCGACTGTTTGGGTGTTTCAAAATGAGCCAACGCCTACCAAAGTGAAGCGATCTAGAAGCGGGGGTAAGATTTTGATCGCTAGCTTTTTTAATTTGACTGGCCACTTGGTATCAATTCCCTTACGGGATCAAAGAAGCATTAATGCCGAATGGTATACTACCAAATGTTTGCCAGAAGTTTTCTCTGTTATAAGCAACAAGCGACCAAACACAGGGCTCCGCGGGCTACTGCTCCACCACGACAATGCACCTGCGCACACCGCACTCAAAACGAGGGACTTCCTGGACAGCACGCCAGTCAAACTCCTGGGTCACCCTCCTTACAGCCCTGATCTAGCACCGTGTGACTTCTTTTTATTCCCAAAAATAAAAAATCAGCTCAAAGGGATACAATTTTCGTCGCCGGAAGATGCGCTGGCTGCGTTCGAGCAGGCTGTAAACGAGGTGTCTGCGGCGGACTGGAAAAAGTGTTTTGAAAACTGGTTTAGGCGCATGAATCTTTGTATAGAGGCTGGTGGAAAGTACTTTGAAAAGATTTAATAAAAATATATGTACGTATAGAACAATTTTTTTTAGTTTCGCAAAACTTTCTGAGTGTCCCACGTATGTCTAAGATTAGTACGTAAAAGTAAAGTTAAATGAACACTAAAAGCAAGGCTGATTCAATACGATAAAAAATAAGTAGTGCCTGTTCCCGGGTCCAAGGCTAGAGTTATTATTAGATACCGAACTACTTTTTTGCTAGAATACTCTGTCCCACTTCATTTTGTAAAAGCCTAAATTAATTATATTTAAAAAATCTACGGCCTAACAAAAACGCGTGCATTTCCAAAACAAATAGTACCAAAACTGTTTATGAAGTTCAAGCAACATAATACTTAAATGAATTACCATTGTGCCCACCGGGCCTTCTATAATAAAATGCAATTTCCTAGTTTTATTGTTAGAAAATTTCCCATTTGGCGAACTAATAGAGTTTATAGATGGGCCCCATTGTGATCACTTTTCTTGTTATAATTCATTGTTCGGGAAAAATTAAAAAGTAGAAGGCAGATATGGAATTCTTGATACTTGAGTGTGGACTAGTATTTTATTATTTAGGATCTTTACATACAGATAATTTGCGCCTGTAGTGTATGTCCTCAGAATGTGAAATTGGGTTTTGTTAGATAAAGTTTAGATAGAGGTAGAGTAAATTTTTGCGGTAGCGGTTAGAAGTTAATCCTGTTACTTTGTTTTTTTTTTTTTAGCTGTAACCTATTTTTATTGTTATGTATCTCCCATTTAGCGAACAAATAGAGTTTATAGATTGGTCCCATTCTGATCACTGTTCTTGTTATAAGTCATTGTTCGGGAAAAAATTAAGTCTTTTGTAGTTGAAGGTAGAAAGGAAATTCTTGATATTTGAGCGTGAACTAGGATTTTGTTCAATGGATTATTGAATTAGGAGGAGGTAATTTTTGCCTGTAGTGTACCTGAATTGTGAATTTACATTTTAATAGTTATGTGGGTTTAATTATACACACATAACTATCAAAATGTAAATTCGTTACTTATCGAGTACAAACAAACACATCTTGTCTTAATAGAATAATAGGTATCTATTTAGAATATTTTCAAAACATAGACGAAATCAATTAAAACTCACTCCCTAAAATTGGAAGCGTGCCAACCCTAGCTTTTGGTACAAATGTGTAGTGCGACCAATCGATTTTGATCCTTTTTTAACTCCAAACTAAGTTGGTTTTTGAAGGTTCCTATCTTTTAATACCAATTTATAGTGCGACCAATCGATTTTGATCCTTATTTTATTATCATAAAGTTCGTTTTTTAAGGGTATTTCCAGGGATATAATTAAATAGTTGCTGACTGTACATAACATTGTTTTACAAATAACTAATGGGCTTTAGCTGTTTTTTTATAATTCTTAAAACGCCAAGTATCACTTCACTTCACTTCGAAATGCGATACAGATAAAAATGGAAACGATTTTTTGTATCTAAATGTGTTTTTTATTTTAGTAACAATGTTTTTAGATTTTTTGTGCATGAATACCAAAGTTTCTGTCTTTGAAGTTAGTTGATTTTATTAATCTATATTGTCTCAGTTGGGCAAACATCTATTAAGTAGGAATGTCTCTTTTTTTGCTTATTTCTCTTGTCTCCTGTGCGTGTCACAAATAAATATTTTTCTTTCTTTATTGTTTTTTTTTTACCTTTTTGTAAGAAATGACGTTCCTACCTTTTCTTTCTACAGACGTGAGTAGTAACTGAATTTAAAAATGGAATAGAAACGTGAATAACCCTCCTTTTGGCTCGGGTAAATAGTGTATAACTGGGACGATTGACAAATGCATAACTCATTTTTTATTCAAACTCGGTTAACATTGCCTGAACGCTGACCAAGACCGAATTGTCGCATTAAAAACAAGAAAATTCAATACCCAATGACGTACTATCCACATAAATCCATTCACAATTATGAGGGCTGTTGCAAATGGCGATCGGATGCAGTTATAGCCCAAACCGACGAGTTACAACAAAAATTTACGATACCGCTACGAAAATATCACAGAAATTGAGTTTAAAAAATGGGATAAACTGGGATATATTCAAGTTCTGGTGGTATTTGGGTTAATCGCCGTTGCATCAATAAATTGCATGTATCGCCCGAGTTATTTTCCCTTGCGGTGTAGTGCTACGCAGTTTGGACCAGAATAAAATATTCGCTTAAAAATATTATAGAAAAAGCGTGGTGAAAAAAGTTTATTAAAATTTTGGAATGGTTGCATACCCCTGCCTTAACGATCTTAATTGAAAGCCAGGGATATGGAAACCCATTAAATTTAGGATGTGTAGGTGGATATTTACTTGCTAAACTAAGCATGGAGTTCTATTGTAGTCCTTTGATCCGGTTTCAAGCTTTTGCTGCTTTCCGGCAGAGTACCATTTGACTGACACTATGATAATTTTGCGTACCAAGTGTAATTTTGTAATATTATTACTAAACAAGTGATATCAAAACCTTAAACTACAAAGAGAACACTGTGTTTGTAAAAGGAAATGCCAAAAATCATTTTAATGATAGAATGCATTCCATTCGAATGGTGGCTTTTCAATTCGAAAAAAATTCACACAATTGGGTTGTTGAATTTAAAAAAAAAAACGTTTTTTTTTATGTATTTCGAAACTTTACATATCTTAAATTATATTGTCGTTTCAAGAAACGCTTAAAAATTTTTTTTCAATTTATTGTAAGCGATTAAAAATCGAAAAAAAAATTTAAAAGAACCACGTGACTACAAACGGGCCTCAATTGGTTGCCATGTTGGTGACGTCATAACGTTCAAGGAAATCATGACAATATAGTGTCAACTACACGTAGATTGAATAAAAATATCCGAAAATGAGTGCAAAAATATTATTAAACAATAAATTTTATTTAGTTACGTGTGATAAAGGATTTATAAAGGCTAATGTCGATAATATACCGACCTGATGGTCGATTTGGAAGTTTTGAGCATAAATAAAGTAGTCGTAATGAATAATACGTGGAGTGGACCGGTGTTTGTTATTGTTGTTTACCAGGTACATTAGGAAACTTAATTGTCATAACGTAATCGTTTTTACATATGGGTAGATGATATTGGTGTAAAATAAAAATTAAACAAACACGATTGGCGCGAAACTTTGACTTTGGATATCAAAAAACTTCATTAGATACCACTAAATATGATACACATAGTTACACATATAATTTTCGGTAATTCCCATTATTTACATATCCCTTAATAGAGGAGCTCGTGGCTAAATAATAACAGCCACACTGTTCGATCATCAAAGTTAAGCAACGTTTGACGAGGTCGGTCCGTGGATGGGTGACCATTTCAACAAACCGAGTTTCCGTGCCTCGGAAAGAACGTTAAGCCGTTGGTCCCGGCTGTCATTTGAAAATCTTTGACAGTCATTACGGGTAGTCAGAAGCTTGAGATCTGACACCAGTCTTGCCAAGAGGTACCGTGTTACCCAGTTATTGGTTTGTGGAGGTCATATAGGCAATCGCTCCATGTAAAACACTGGTACTCAGCTGAATCCGGTTAGACTGGAAGCCGACCCCAATATAGTTGGGAAAAGTCTAGGCAGATTGACAATATCTCTCAATAATATTGAACACCAATGTCTATATTATATATTAACAAACACTAAAAAGTTTGTAGAAAAGAAACGTGAAAATATTAGTTTGTCCGATTTTCGTTACACTAATTCTTCAGTAAATATCTCTTAAATACGTCGACCGATTTTTACAATTCAAACAGAAATGTTAGTTTTACGCTTAAATCTGTCATTTAAGTATAAAATAATGAATATATCACCATAAACAAAAATTCATGTTTTCAAGTTAAGTAATTATACAACAATGTCAACTTTGCTCGAATGTTCCCTTAAAAATTTACTATTATCAGTCTTTAATGATCAAAGTAAGAATATAATACGAATTTAATACTAAATTAGAACAAGATAACAACAGAATTAACACATTATATATACCTAATTGGAATCTAGTTAGACGTAGAACACTGCTCAAATTTAGTAGATTGCTAGGTTCTAGGCTATTGCGCGAATCACTTATAATTGGGATCTTTTTGTAGTATACGTACATAATAGTACGAAGCAAGCAAGATAACTTATAAGGTTCGATATTTATGGTCAATATATTCGATATTCATAAATATATTGACGATAATAACAAGATTGAATCGGTTAAAAGTCAAAACACTTTATCAGCTATGTGCTACAAAGAGTAGAAATGAACGTTGTGACGTCACAAGGGCTCGGTTTTGTTCGGCAAACTATCGGGGTGTTTTCGGTACTGGATTCAAAAAAATATTTTCAATTGGATTTTACTTTGTAATTACAGTGAAAAAAAAAAACTAAAAATAGTTTTGTATGACAACTTATTATATGATCGATTCATTTTTTACAAAAAAAAAATTGTTTCAACAAACCAATTATGTTTCATTTCCATCATTTACAGAGAGTAAGAGTGAACAGGCTTCTTCTGGGTAAGCTCACTCCATCGTCGACTCTGTCTCTGTCACCTCTGACCTAGACTAAAGTCAAGAGTAAACTCATCACAAATAAAAAAATAACAACAAAAAAAATATGTATGGAATGCCGAGAGCAAAGTCGCGGGCAAAAGAGTAAGTCTAAAAAAATCACGCCATAAATTAATAAAATTAAATACCCAATTGAAAGCCGTCGCTTTAATAAATACAATTACTTTAAAATTAAATGAGTGACGTTCATTGGATATTAACGCAAAAAGTTTATGATTGAGCGGTTTTCAGTTAATTTACAATGACACATGAATAATTACTGGGACTTGTTAAGGCGGTTCCCCGAGCAAAACGCCGCGCAAGCCATTTTTTGTGCTGTTTTTAGGAGCTATCTACTCCTTATTTAAAAAGAAATATCAATTAATAAAAATACATTAAATTTCTACATAATATTGATTCTAAAATGGTAGATTTAGTTTTTTTTTAAATGTTGTATATATTTCACTAATCTCCTTTCAAAAAAACATAAAAATGAGAAATAATTATTGATATTATGCATCTCCTCGTAAAGTGTTCATTAATTATTTTTTGTACTAACACTAATGGATAGACAATTTAATAACGAACATTTTTGTAGAATTATTTTTTTCAAAAGACCAAAATTCGATTTTATAAAGATTTTATTCTAAAATCTGGGCGTATTCACTACTGTAATTCATGCGCCGCCAGTGCCGCTAGACCAATAGGAATGCTCATATCGCACGCCGATTTTTTGGTCAGGGTACCGTCTTAATTTGTATGGATTTTATCATTTGTCATGTTTTATTATTACTTCAATAACATGCGGCCAGTGTGTTTGTGGCTTTAATTGAGCGTATGTTTTGAGAATGACTGCCATTTTAAATTGAATATGGCAGCAGCATTTTGATAACCGACTTCAAAAAATGGAGGCGGTTCTCTATTCATCTGAATGGTTTATTCACTTTTTGTTATAATACTGGCTTACTGTGATTGAGATATTTTCATTGTGCGTACAGCTAAAGAGTGAGATTCCGTGCCAGAGTCTGTTTCTTGATAGGTAGACAAACCTGAGGGTCTTTGAGTCACGAGTGAGTAGGTCACTTCTAGGCAAGCTTGCTCCATCGTCGACTACATCATCGCTAATCATGAGGTGATTTTTTTCATCGGTTTCATTTCGTTGAGGGTGCATTGGAATTGCATGAACTAATTCCTCCTAGCCTGTTCCATTATCAGACTACAAGACGTACGGCGATGCGTCATCGGTACATGGTGGACAACCCACCAATACGCACCAAACGTTTTGGGAATACTTTTATTATGCGTACGGCAAAGTAGTGGCATTTCCCTACCGGAGTCTGTATTTCCTGATAGCTACAACCTGGGAGACTTTAAGTCAAGAGTGAATAGGTTTCTTCTAGGCAAGCGTGCTCCATCGTCGACCACATCATCGCTTACCATCATAAAAAAAAAAGTTAAATCAAAAAACCCGACTGCTTCAAAAGCGAACTTAAAAGACGTAAACAAGGAAAAAATCATGCTGTGCAGTCGGAGGATACATATTCGCGGGCTGGCTGACCAAAATCTGGTGTATCCTCCGCCTGCACAGCATGATTTTTTCCTTGTTTACGTCTTTTAAGTTCGCTTTTGAAGCAGACGGGTTTTTTGATTTTTTGATTTAACTTTTTTTATTTATAAGTTTTTAGTTAAGTTTTTTTCGAATTAGATACATTTAAACATATAAGTGTTATTTATTTTTGAAATCACCTCTTAAAACCCTTTATTTTGATACCCCACACACTGGGTTTGGAAGAAAAAAAAAATTTGCGACCCCACAATATGGCGTCCAAAAGCCGCCATTTTTCTATTGTCTAATTTTAACGTAGCCTATGACACTCGCAGGGTTAAGACGAATCGATTGACGTATGAATCATCAAAATCGGCCAACGCGTTTGGTCTCTGGAACGCCACATAGGAACAAACATACATACATACATACATAGACTGATAAACACATTACCCTCCTTCGGCAGTCGGGTAAAAAGGATAGTGGAATCAAAAAAAGTTTAGCACGCATTACAAAAAGCAGTCATTAATATTTAACAACACAATTGCATCACGTTTTTTATCAACAATATGGACGGGGTGCCTCTATAAACAAATCAACTGCACATAAACATCCAACATACAAAAAAAAAAAAACTAACTTTTTTTAAATATTTATAAAGTGCTTTTAAATGTCACCGCCATCACCAGTGTCAGAAACACAAGTAAGTAAAAAAATATGGAAAACAATTTCAATGTATGATTAATCTTTCAGGACGTCAACAACTCCTTTCACCCTACGTGTGCTGTACTGGGGTCCTTTTAGGGTGTGGTCTAAGTTACAGGAAGATGACGGGTTCGTTTTGATTAATTAATTAAGCAGTTTTTGAGAATTTTGAAAGTGATTTAGTCTGGAATGTAGTTAAAATTATAGTAATATGAAAAATTAATAGTATTTTAAGCTTTCATATGAAAATTAACGTCTTCAATTGTAAAGTGTAAAATATATAGCGAGTAGAGTTGTCACTACTTTTACGAATAGAAGCTTTTTACACCTGACGAAAAAAGAGGGGTGTTATAAGTTAGACGTGTGTATCTGTGTGTCTGTCTGTGGCATCATAGCTCCTAAACGGATAAACCGATTTTGATTAAGTTTTTTTTATTGAAAGGTGATTTTGTCGAGAGTGTTCTTAGTTATGTTTGAATCAAATCAGTTCAGCCGTTCAAAAGTTATGGGCGTTTTACTGTTTGAATCGGGGTATTTTCGCAAGATATCGTGTCATAATCACGTGTTCAATAGATTGCCGATCGAAGCGTATCTACTATGTACTAGATAAATTATGTAGCGTGAAATTAAATTCTGTCGGGGGTGTTTTAAATTTTTAATTTTTACTTGTTACATTCAACTTTTTGTTGCCAACTAAGATGTAGGCATCGCGCATTCAGACAAAGAGGACAAAACAGGACAAAGTTTTTACATAGGAACAGACAAGGTATGACCAGCCTTACCAGCTTCAAACTTGTGCTTGACTTAATTTCTTATACAATGCAAGTCAGAGGATTACAAAAGCTCGCACTAAAGGGTTGTAACCCTTCAAACTTGCACCACAATCTACTCAGCATGAGGGTCGTTTAAGTATTCAGCCATCTTTCCACCTGGAAGTGACTAGGGGCGCTCCCTGAAGGGCCTATTGTGACGGGCAGACAGACAGGCCGACTTCATTATGTATAGATCGGCGACGTCGCGTAATGTTAAGGTAACGTGAGGGAAAGTGTTGCTGCGTTTTGGCGGGAGTCGGGAGTCGCCGCCATGTTGTTTTTTGTTGCAGTGCGTCTTTGATGTGTGGCTGCAGTGTGGTGGAAAGTAATTGACTATGCGTCTACGCATGATTTGATGGTATAATTCTCTTTGTTACGACCAATGTGATAGTTAAAAAATGAAGTAAAATAATGGTACAAAGACCTAATAATTAAGTGGATTTAGAAATATGCAGATACTTGTTTAACTATTTTAATTCTGCTTCTTAGCAAAGAAATCCCCAAGTCCTTTGAATTATGTAATCATTTCTTCTTTCATAATAAAATAACGGCCAAGTGCGAGTTGGACTCGCGTACAAAGGGTTCCGTACCATTATCGCAAAAAACGGCACAAAAATCACGTTTGTTGTATGGGAGCCCCACTTAAATATTTATTTTATTCTGTTTTTAGTATTTGTTGTTATAGCGGCCACAGAAATATATCATCTGTTAAAATTTCAACTGTCTAGCTATCACGATTCATGAGATACAGCCTGGTGACAGACGGACGGACAGACAGACAGACAGACAGACGGACCGCGGAGTCTTAGTAATAGGGTCCCGTTTTTACCCTTTGGGTACGGAACCTTAAAAAGGATCACAAATTGTTGATGATGTTCCGCCATTCAGTTTCTTGGACCTTTTGTAAACCAATCTGAGGTTTTTTGAGTTTGAGTTTTAAGTTTTAATAGTGACCATATTGTACGATTCCGTCATTACCTGGATGTTTTCCTTTTAAAACCATAAAGCCAACTACACGGAGGAAGACCGTCTTACTTGATTAAGACCACATCTCCACTTTTCGGAGAGAGAGTTTCCGAGGTTCACCTATGTCTATGATTTTATATATCTATGATATCTACTGAGTTTTATACCTTCCAGCTTCAACTAAACCATACATAGCCATAAACTACACGTCAAAACCGCCCCAATATCTTCTATTTACCAATACGATAACATGTTTGACAGCAATCATTATTGACATAACAAAATAGTTTCCGAGAATAAGTGGGCGAGGACTGACAGACAAACACAACACATACTTATCGTTCATACGTATCGTTTAGTAAATGTTTGTGTTCTGATAACTGCGCGTTCGCTTGTGGACTCTTTGATTCCTGTTTTGATAGGTGATGCCTAGGTAGAGTTGACAAAAGAAATTTGTAAGCACAGAGCGAAAAACAATTTTTTTATAAGTATTTTTTTTAACGTTGCCCCACACTAGGAATTTCTGCCTGTATCGTAGGTGCGTTTACAAACATTTAAACTCACATACACAAACACCCAGAGCCGGAACAACTATCTGTAGGTCATAAAAATATTTGTTCCGTGCGGAAATCGAACCCGCGACACGCAGCGCAGCAGTCAATCGCTCAACCACTGCGCCAACCATGCGCATTTGGGCGTGTGCAGTCTATTTTACAAGCTTTAACTTTGGGTCCATATTGGCTCACCTAAAGTTCTTTACCCGAAATTGTTCTTCCTAATGATTTGTAATCCGAATGATCACTCTTCCTAAAATTTTACATCCTAAAGTTTTCATTCATACTATTTGTAGTGCTACCGGCGATGTTCATAACACTCATGTTTCCGAAAATTGTAATTAATAATATCATTAATGTAAATATATTTAAACTCCTACTGTTTTTTATCATAACGCTTTTATCCCTAAACATAATTACCATAATATTTTCACTCATATTTAGAAAGAAACATTTACCAAGTGTAATAAAAAATATATGTGGGTAATTATGTCTAAAAAACCAACTGTTTAGAATGATTAAAAGTCGTTTCACTGATTTTTGTCTTAAATGAATGAAATTCAGGTCAGAGTGTCGTCCTGGCGGCACTATGAAAAAATTAGAAAATAAAATTTCGAGGTAGCGCTCGCCGGCCGCTACGTAGTTGGTCACAGTTCTAACCTTTTTTTTTTTTTTTTTTTTTTTTTTTATATATTATAGGCTCGCGCTTGACCACTATCTCACCTGATGGTAAGCGATGATGTGGTCGACGGTGAAGCACGCTTGCCTAGAAGTAACCTATTCACTCTTGACTTAAAGACTCCTAGATTGTAGCTATCGGGAAACACAGACTCCGGCAGGGAATTCCACTCCTTAGCTGTACGCATAATGAAAGTATTTCCAAAACGTTTAGTGCGTATGGGTGGTATGTCTACCATGTAGCGATGGCGCATCGCCGTACGTCTTGTAGTCCGATGATGAAACGGGCTTGGTGGAATTAGATCATGCAATTCCATCGCACACTCCCCGAAATGCAACCGATAAAAGACCGACAAGCTGGCAACTCGGCGACGATGTTCAAGGCTCTGGAGCTTTGACTTAACCAGTGCCTCATCGCCGATGAGCCTTTTGGCCCGCTTTTCGATCGACTCTAGTGCATCAAGCTGGTATTTGGCGGATCCGTCCCAGAGATGAGAACAGTACTCCATGCATGATCGAACTTGCGCTTGATACAAGCTGAGCAGCTGTTCTGGCGTGAAGTACCTTCTAACCTTTGCAAGGATCCCCAGCTTTTTGGCAGCCAGCTGAGCCTTTGCCTCAATGTATGGGCCAAAATTGAGAGTCGATGTCAACGTAACGCCAAGAAGCTCAAGATGGTCAGTTATTGGCACGGTCACATCTCGGAAAGTTGGAGCCGGTTGGAATTGGCTCTTTTTAGCGGAAAAAAGACACGCCTGGGTTTTAGCAGCATTAAACCTGACCAGATTGGCATCGCCCCATTCGGAGACTGCCTGCAAGGACAGGTTCAGGCGCTCCACCATGGTCTCCCGCAGAGACTGGATCTGAGGTCCGGTAGCTCGAGCGTTGGACATGTATCTCTCAGCAACAGTGCTGTCGTCTGCATACCCAAAGGTGCCGGGTTTTAGCAGATCGTTAATATGCAGCAAGAATAAAGTTGCTGAGAGTACCGACCCCTGAGGGACCCCGGCATTGATATCCAATTGGTCCGACGAGCAGCCATCGATAACCACTCGAATGGACCGATCTCTCAGGAAGTCTGCAATCCAATCACACAGACCACCGGGCAAACCGAATGAAGGAAGCTTACCAATAAGGCTTTCGTGCCAGACCCTATCAAAAGCCTTCGAGATGTCGAGGGAGACGGCAAGCGCTTCCCCGTGCCTCTCGATGGCCTCACTCCAGATGTGAATGGCATACGCTAGAAGATCCCCAGTAGACCGATTTCGGCGGAAGCCGTATTGGCGGTCACTAAGAATATCGTTAGCTTCTAGGTATGCCAGGAGCTTATTATTGAGTACACGTTCCATACTCTTACAGAGTATGGAGGTTACAGATATGGGTCTGTAGTTGGCCGGGTCAGCTCGACTGCCCTTCTTGGGCACGGGCTGTACGTTAGCTTGCTTCCAAGCATTCGGCACTTTTCCAGCCTCATACGAAAGGCGGAATAGGCGTGTCAAGATCGGAGACAGTTCAGGCGCACAGGTTCTAAGAACAATTGCTGGAATGCCATCAGGGCCGCTAGCCTTGTTCACGTCGAGGTGGCTCAGCACCCTACGGACGTCCTTTTGGTGGATACGAATGTCCGACATACTCGTCTCGCATCCATCAGAAGAAGGAGGGGGCTGCGCGTCACCAGGATTCAGACGTGAAGATTCCGCAAAAAGAGAGGCAAATAAATTTGCCTTCTCCTCAGCGGAGTGTGCCAGCGACCCATCGGGTTTCAGCAGTGGTGGTAGTGAGGGACGGCAAAAGTTCGACTCGACCGACTTAGCCAGGGACCAAAACGCTTTACTTCCTGCTGGGTAAGAAGCAAGTTTGGCCCCTATTCGGCCAATGTGATCGAACCGAGCCCTTCGCAACACCAGCTTGCAGGACTTGGCAGCCCTGTTGAAGGCCTTCTTCTTCTGACCCACGTCACTTGCCTTGCGCGATCGAGCGTCGACCCAAGCCAGGTACGCCTCATGTTTAAGCGCGTCAGCGCGCCCACATTCGGCGCCAAACCATGGCCTGTCAACGTTGGACATTGTTACGTCAGAGAACGGAATGTAGTACTCCATACCCTGACGCAACACATCGGTCACGGCGTCTGCGCACGACGATGGATCAGTCGAAAAAAAGCAAGTAGGCTGCCAAGGATAGCATGCGAAGAATGATCGCATACCATCCCAATCTGCCGACCTGTACCGCCAAACCCGCCGGGTGCCTCTTGGGCTGGGATCGGGCGGGGAATAGACGGACACAGACTTCACCAGACAGTGGTCGGAACTACCCAAGGGTGAAGCTATCGACACAGAGTATCTGTCGGGATCTGTTGTCAGCAGAAGGTCCAAGCAATTCGCTGTGTGCGAATCAACATCCGGTACCCTCGTTGCCCCCTGGACCAGCTGGGTGAGGTTTAGCGCAAGCGCAAGCTTACGCATCTCCCGTCCAGCATGGTCAGTGCACTGGTATGGGAAGAGCCACTCCTGGTGGTGGGCATTAAAGTCCCCCAGTAACACTAATTGGGCGGAAGGGTACCGCTGCTGTGCCGCATCAGCCGCCTCACTGAGGTACTCTGTGAGCCTGGATGTCTCCTGATCTCCACTGTGCGAACGGTAGACACAGGCGTAGATGACTTTATCCAAACCTGTGTCCACCAGAGCCCAGAGCGTTGAGAATCTGGAGTCCTCAAGGTTACGGAGACGCCGATAGCAAACGTCGTCACGGGCATACATACATACGCCCGCCCGCGGTTTAAAATTGTGCTCCAGGGTGAACCCTGGGTAAGACAAGTACGACACGTCTGACGGATTCGCTATCTGCGTCTCCGTAAGGAAAAAGAGCGCTGGTTTCTCAGCCTCCAGATGGTAGTGGACTGCAGTGATATTTGAGTGCAGACCTCGAATATTAGTGAGGTGCACTTTGTGGGGGAGGGGGTGCAGCCGCTGTTTAACACCATTATTCTTTTTCCTTTTCATTTTAAAAGAGTGAATGGAATAGAGGAGAAGGAAGTGAGACGAGGTTCCACGCTGCTAACCTACAGACACGCACTGAAAGGAAAGCATCATTGGGGCACTAGTCTGGAGACTGCGGGGACGCCCGAGCCCCCCCGGAATGTCCATCGGGCCCTCCCGTCTGGTCGCCAACCAGCACGATGGTGCATTCCGGGATTTTTCGACAGTTGGCGGGGCAGCCTTTCGTGTGTGGCTGGCACACTACTTGGGCCCCCAACTACCTGCGGTCGGCCAGCGGTGCACCGTGCCTCGGATCCCGCTACCCTCCGCGACTAGTCTCCCGAGGAACCTAACCTAACCTAACCTAGATATCTTTGCAGGTACACACTGCTATAAATAAAATTAGAGTTATGTGAAAATTAAAGTCATGTTATGTGAAAATAAAGTTACGCAAAATTAATGTTTATAATACTGATTATTATGAATAAAAAGAAATCTAAACAAAAAAGATATGACGTTGAATAATTGTGTAAAAGATGGTTATGTTGAGAAAATATAGGAAAACAAATAAAAGTATAATAAATGTTTATTGCTACTGACATTATGAAGTTGAATGCTTCGGAATTATGAACATTAGAGACAGAGTAGTTAGGAATTGTGATTGTTAGGATGAAAAATGTTAGGAAGAACATTTTCGGATTTCCAATTATCGGAGTTAAAAATTTAGGTGAACTTTGGCGCACCCTTTAACTTTAACTTGCAATGTATATAGGTATGTATGAAAGTGTGTTCGGGTCAAATCTTGCAACTGAATTTTAAAGCAGTTATCCTCCACCGATTAAGATAAAATTTTGTATAAACGTTTAGTTTGGATGACAATGCATGGTTAGTTATTTGACGTAATTCTAAATCCAATATGGCAGACGGTCCAAAATGGCGGACTAGTTATTTTTGTGCACTGCCATGATATGGGAATCAAATGAAAGGGTTTGCTGAGAAGAATACGAAAAATGCTTGTTTTTAATTATTAATTTTATTTGCGTATGCAGTTAAAATAGTTCATCTGTGTATCTTTGGTATGAGAAGCACCGCATGCGAAAACTACTGCAATCACAAATAAAAAAACATATCTTCTTATTCTGCAATACCGCTTTATTTTTTTGCGTACTGTACTAGGTGCTATTGGGACAGTTCAATGAATTTAAGTAGACTAAGCAAGCATACATCTAGAAGTTTCTGCAATATTATGAAAATCATTCTAAGTAATCAATGATTCAAACATAGTATGTGGTAGGGAACCCTTACATGCAAACCAATTGACAGCTTGTCTAATACTGTTAGGTACATGACCATAATAGTCATGCCTCATGTCTATACCTAACCGCATTTCGGACGGACTAGACCAAACTTCGGTTCTAGGAAGCCTTTAGGTATTCAATACACCTACTGCCAAATCATATGTCAACATGATTGCTAATAAATGTTCTGTTCAGACAATTATCAGAACAGGGGTTGAAGCTGACTAGATGATATATTGAATAATTGAAAGACTTAGATAGCCCTGATCAGATTAATTGACAACAACATAACATCTGTCATATCAAGACAAGGATTCTCAGTAAAGGGATGAAAGGGGGTGAAATTGACGTGCCACTCACCCCTCTGAGGAACTATTGTTGAAGTTTAGTCAAAGGCGTCTGTCATGGGCAGGGGGTGAATTACCTATGGAAGTATGGGATGAACGAAAGTCTGTAGTAGACGGCTGTGAGATTAATCTCCGGACGAGTTGTTGGTTCCTATTTTTATTGATTGTTTTGTTTATGAATGATAATCGTGAGTGGATTTAGGGGAGAAAAGTTACACCCCTTTACTAACTTGTGGGTTAAAATATGGATGTTTAATTTAACTTCTCTTTCAAGACAAGTAATGATTATTGTCAAGATTTATACAGATTACAGAAGGGGTTGAAAATAAGACCCTACTAAGTAACTGTTTTCCGTAACCTAGCACACCTATGTTAGTCTACCGTTGGTCATAGCTAAGTAGGTATCTCCAAGGTTTCGACTAATCCTACTTAGTCCTTAATTCCGTAATGCATAATATTATAATAAGTAATATTTCAGTGGCATTACCTCAAAAGTTCTTCAATACGTATCCTGCAAACCAACAGAAAAAAATGATCAGCCACCTCCCAGCCAGCTAACAAACTCATAAAAATACCTCATTAAAATCTCTTGTGGACTAACAAAGATATTTTATGCATCTACCCACATTCATATTTGTTAGACAGTCATGCACGAATACGGTGCGACTAAAAAAACCACGTTTGTGTGAAGTAACCACAAATAGAACTCGCTTTTGGCAACAAAAATGTGGTTCCGGTGGTTTTGGGGACCCACATGTAGGGAGATAGTTTATTTAAATGTAGATTAAAATATACTGGAATACTATCTATCTACCTTGCCTTTTCCCCAACTTTATTGGGTCGGCTTCCAGTCTAACCGGATTGAGCTGGACATCCGTATTTTACATAGAGCTGACCTCGACAATCCAAGAAGTGGGACCTACTACAAATAGTTAAAAACTTAGACCAGTGCTTTTCAATCTTTTCAAATACGCGACCCTTTTTAACATAAAAAATACAGTGACCTCCCAGGACCGTCACAATAGAGCGGGCGAGCGCACTGCACTCTTGTGATACATTTTTGAATCTATATAATTACGTCAAGTTGAATATGTATCCAATCACACACAATTAGTGTCAAAGTTATAACCGAGATTAGAAAATAATATTGAAGAATGTACAGGCACAGCCGTCTTTTTACGATAATTTTAATGTACAAACTATTACCCTCACGTTTTTCTGAAACCTGGGTTGCAACTGCGACACCCGAAGCAAGTTCGGGTCTCCCCTGGGGTGATCCACAGTTTGAGAAACACTGACTTAGACCAATAAAGGCCCTTTTAATTTAACAAGAATAATGTGGTCTAAGTCAGTGTTCTTCAAACTGTGATGAATGAAAATATAGCAGCCATATTGCAAAATACACTTATAATCAACTGCCTCGTTGAACTCGTGGTCGTAAGCGGTACTGCTGAACATGACAACCCAGGGGTTTGATTCCCCGGTCGGGCAGTGTTATTTTCCACCTGGAGTTTCTCAGTAGCCGGCTGGATGAGCTGGGCTCTTTTATCAAAGAGTGACCTTCCCAGCGTTGGACATAAAAAGGTGAGAGGAAAGGTCTTCGCCTAGCAGTGGGCTAAATTGGCCTTATTAAACTAGCCTCTACCAGCGGCATCGCCCTCGTGAATGTCGAAAATTATCTCAAGGGAACATATTCCCGGGAAAAAAAACTTTTTTATGTGATTACAGACTATAATCTATCTCTGTGCCAAATTTCATCCAGATCCGTTCAGTAGTTTTTGCGTAAACGAGCAACAAACATACAACCACACTCACAAACTTTCGCCTTTATAATATTAAGTGCGATAGTGTGATTCAGAATTGTAAGAAATAGGTATGTAATTTTTTAAATCATAAGAAAAGGTTTCCACAGTTCAGTACTATAAGCCCTTAAAAAAATATTTTCTACAGAACCTTGAAACTACACCCGATATACGCGCTGAAGTTTTTTTTTATTCCATATGAAAAGTTTTGCAATCAACGGTCGTCGGTGTTTGCGGTACAGAAATAACTAACTGTCGTTCTAGTGTATTTGTTTGCCATAAGGCCTGGTACAGTCAACCGCACACATAAGTGGAAAATATAGACCAATATAATTATTTACAATCGGCTTGTTTATATCAACTTTCAGCTTGTTATGTGACTATTGACAGGTCAGAATTTAGGAAGAAAACATGCTGCGCCGACCCCAAATAACATGGGACAAGGGCAGGAAGATGATGATGTGCCCCCAGTTTTGAAACAGTGTGTGATCTCGGCAAACTGCAGACTTGCATAAATTATTTTAGTATTACTAGCTTCTGAAGGTGGTTTCACCCATTTGAAAAGTGTTTTATCATCCCAAGGGAACATCATACCGGGATGAAAAGTAGCCTTAGTGCTATTCTAGACTACAATCTATCTCTGTGCCTAATTTCATCCAGATCCGTTCAGCCGTTTTGGCGTGATTGAGTAACAAACCTACATGCATTCAAACTTTCGCATTTACAATATTAGATTAAGATTAACTTGCTTGGACGTCTTATAACCTAACCAAGATAATGTTTGAACTTTCGGTGTTTCTTCTCAGAGTAATCTGCCCCCCCTAGCCAAGTTACAAACGTTTCGTATCGAATCTCTTTCTATAATCGTTTACGCCTTCTATTTGCAAGGTCATACATTGATTCGTTTTCTACTAGCGTTATTGATTATAGATTGTCAACTTGGCTACAGGTGTGATAATAGAAATAGTATCTTAACCACTTGTGAATGATGATAAACTAGCTTCTGCCAGCGTCTTCGCCCGCGTGAAAGTCGTAAAATATCCCGAGGGAACATATTTCCGAGATTTAAAGTATCATATGTGCTTTTCCAGACTATAATCTATCTTTGAGCCAAAATTCATCCAAATCCGTCGAGCCGTTTGAGCGTGAAGAAGTAAAAAACATACAAACACACATACTCATAAACTTTCGCATTTAAAATATTAGTGATACTAATCATAGTGTAATACACTGTTTAATCGTTCAAATTTTTTCACAAGCTTAGCTAATTTTGATGCTGACTGTACTGATAGGCCGTTGCTTCTAAAACGAGAAGTTAGAACAAAGCCTATTTTTTTTGGGTGATTCTTTATTGAGATTTTTGTGGCAGAGGATTTCAATACGACCATGCAGCATGATATTGTTTTATTTTTTTCCCTTACAGGTTTATTAAACCATAGGTATCTGTTGCAAATTCCCATGTTAGGTAGTCGTAGTAGTAGTAGGTAGAATTGAGGGTTTTCTGAAATGATGTGCACTAGGTGGCAGCACTGAATATTCAGATCCAGGCACCCGTCAAAGTGCTTAAGTTTTACGACAGTAGTTAAATTGACGTTGATGTCAACTTATTGTTTATGTCATAAAACACACAGATTATACTATTGAGATTTATGTCAGAAGTGGAAGAACCCTCGCCAAAATGGTGCCAATTGGTAGCTTTCTTGAAACCCCACATTGGCCGTGACTTATAATTAAGTTTAAGACTTCATAAGTGTCTCGGATTACATAAACAATTTAATTATATCACAACAATCAACAAACCAATTCATATTATCGCTTTTCACCTCCGAAACTCGTTTAACACAACTTCTCAAAAGTTCGCCTTTCTACCAACCCTCGGAGGAGTCCCCCAGAATTCCCCTATCAACACTGTTGACAGGTTTAATTGAACTCCGATACCATATCGTACCTTATCGGCTTCCAACTTCAGTCTGCTAAAGGATCTTTTTAAAGGCTTTTTTCAACACATAGACTTTAATGGGATAAAGTTAGTTTATGGATTGTTGTGCATAGGTCTCGTGGGTAAGCAGAAAACTGGGTCAGGGTTTTTGATTTGGAATCAAAAACCCTGACCCATCTCATCTCAGATGGGACGACTTTCCATGCAGAAGAAAGTTTGGTAAATATTGACCATGTTTAAATCTAAGATTAATTAAGTAAGAGGTAAAAGTGTTTGTTTGTAAAATATTATATAGTAATTTCAGGAAGTGTTCACTCGATATTACGGATCCGATTGAAAAAAAAATAGCCACTGATAAAAACTAAACAACACAGCTATACAGAAAAATGTAAAACACGGAAGTTAAACCTCGAGAAAAAAAAATGAAGACTGTAGCTCCAACCGTTTGGCTGTAAAACCCTTCTGGCAGACGATGGACAGACGGACAGGTAGACAGATGGACAGACAACGGACAAGTGAGTGAGTGACAGCAATAGACACCGTTTAGACTCTTCGGGTAAGGAACCCTAAAATATTTTCTCATAATATTATGTTTCTATCTATATTATTTGGAAACATAATAACTTTTTCTCCAGTTCATTGGTTCCCAACCTGTGGTCCGCAATTAGTTGAAATATGGCCCGCGGAGTATTTAAAATTTCAAACTATTCAACGCAACATTTTTAAGTTTCTATTAGAAACGTTGTCTTTTCTGTGACAATTACTTCTGATTTTAAAGAATAGTTATGCTATAAGTTTGAATTTATGTTTACACTGTAAAATTTTCTTGAGGTCCCTGCTAACAACAAACAAATCAAAGTGGTACTAGATTAAAAGATTGGGAAACACCGCGTGAAGTTTGATGAGTTCAGTAAACTTCAGCTGTTTGAATTTAAATTAACATAATTAACTAAGAAGTTTCTCAGTACTTCTATTTAACTTTTGAAGCTATTTATTATACAACGTTACTTCAGAACGGGCGCTTAAAAGCATTAATCTAGGTCTTCAAAATAATGTTTCAGAGCGACCGCTTTTTGAGCGAAATCTCAGAAATTCAGGAATAGTTTGCTGAAATAAGCAGAGTTCCTCTATAAAACAACATCCCGTACTTCCAGTCGCATAGTTTACGGAGCGCATCGTGCCGTAAAACGAACACCATGTATAAGAACAGGCGCACACTGTGAGAGTATTTAACGGCCCTACATTAATACTACTACTAATATAAACAACATAGCGCAAAATTACTTCACCTATATATAGAATATCTATACCAATATTATAAAGAGGACAGATTTTTTTGTTTGTTTGTGCCGGATATGTTCCGAAACTACTAGACCGATTTTGAAAATTCTTTCACCTATGGAAAGCTACATTATTCCCGAGTAACATATAATAGGCTATATTTATTTTCAAAAAAATTAGAGATCCTTATGAAAATTGCAATAATGTAACCCAAAGTAGCAATATTTTGCCTATAAAATTCATTATTTGGCGTGCGCTGAGAAAACTGATGATACATAAAAAATATGGACTACATGATTAAAGTACTCATTATTAACTACAAAAAAGTCTGAGAGAGAATATATCTCACTATCATGGTTAAGTCACAATAGCAGCTTTTGTGTTCTAAAATTTAATTAGATCGCCGCCCGGTAGAAACAAAAGTTGGATACATTTGTATTGTAGTATTAATACTTATTCAAATAAATAGTTTAAAAAATTTAAATCGGTCAAGCCGTTTATGAGTTTCAGCGAGACAAATGAACATCAATTGATTAGATGGCCTATGTATTATTCTGATGTAACGTATAAGCTATATGTATTGTTGTAAAGTTTCATCAAAATGCGTTCATTAGTTTTTGCGTGAAAGAACAACAAACATAAAACTTGTTGCACTATACATTTGGATGTTTGTCAATCAATCACACCTCAAATACTGAAAATTTTGGTGAAAGGAACACGGGTAGGCCATGCCCTGGATTAGCACATATAATACTTTTTGTTCCTCTAATAAGTTCTTGTGGAGTGATTGCGACATTCAAAAGTGGACAAAGCCGCTGGCAACGGCTAACTAGTTTTAAATAAGTCAGAATAGTTCTGCGAACCTAATACTTTTTATAATTCAGCTGGTTTTTATTTTTATATTTAAATAGCTCATAAAAATAAAAAGTAAATAGCCCAGTTGTTCATAGTTTCGAATAAATTCTAAAAGTAAATAGAGAATGAATGAGTAGTGAACGATTTAGATTGGTTATCGCACGACTGGCTTCAAAACGTTCAATAGGTAAACTTTTTATAAATCAAATATTTTTATACTTACCTGTTTTAAACGGGTACAAGTTGTTAGAAGTTATTTAGAAAGGTGTCTTACCTGAAAAAGAAAAACAAAAAATTAAATATTGCGTAAGCAAAACCTAGCACTTATGTAGGTAGGTAGGAATGTTTCAAATATGAATTAACAAATCTATAAGGCTACCAAAGACGGGTGACGAGACAATACGTCAACTAGGTCCAGTGGTCGCTAACGCTTTTGTTGAGGATGAGATTTAGTTCGATTCAAAGGCACAAACACAAAGGTTTTTTATTCACCAGTGTTTTTTCTCAATAGGATGCCTGTATTAGCATAGAATAGAATATAATATACTTTATTGTACGCCATTTTTTTTTTTTTTTTGTGTATTTTGGGACCTCAGGGCCCCGGCCTTTTGAAAGGCGTGCGAGCCAACTCGGAAAGGCCCCGTTAGGCATGTATCAGGAAATGTGACACCAACCGACGATTATCTCTGTATGCAATACGCAACTGCACCCAAAGACAATCCCCGGTTGGTGCAGGACTATTGCAAATTATGGAGAAAAATGTGTTAGGCTATGGATTTTGTAGGTTTAGTGGATCGATTGCTCATTGTATTTATTTTATAAAATAAAAACTTTTTTGCAAAAAAATACTACCGACTTCCAAATGAAAAACTACAAAGTGAAAAATAACTTAACTTTTGGAAGTCGGTGTCTTTCGTAGGAACCATTTTTTTGCGATATGGACACCGACTTCCAAAAGTTAAGTTATTTTTCACTTTGTAGTTTTTCATTTGGAAGTCGGTAGTATTTTTTTGCAAAAAAGTTTTTATTTTTCCCTTTTTAGTTTTACCTACCTAATAGCAAGTTGTTTATTAAGGTCAGGGACCTTAATAAACAACTTGCTATTAGGTTTACTCCAGAATAGATTAACCGAATAATATGAAACTTGAACATAACCGGTGAAATGAGAGATCTGCATACCCCTTTAGAGCGTACTGGCGTGATGTTATGTTATGAAATGGTATAAACAACAAACAGACATGCGATTGCAGCAATCCCGAGAGTTTTGCCGTTATTTATTGAAGAGTTCTGTTGTGTATCTCCGAAGTTCTTCATCAGACCTTCACCAAATTAAAATGGGACCAATTTCGAAACATACTCCTTCAAACAAAAAAAGAATTTTCAAAATCGGTCCACAATTGACGGAGATATCGGTGAAAATAAATAAAAAAAAAAAAAAAAAACATACAAGAAGTCGAACATAGAACCTCCTCCTTTTTGGTAAGTCGGTTAATAAAAGTGAACCCTACAACAGTATCACAAAGAATGGAGCAAGCTCTGCAATGGGCCGACACTATATCCCGGCGGAATGCCCCTTATATCGGCGAGAGACTTGAATTTTCAATGAAATAGCTGCCACTACTGTGAACTTGTCAACGCGGAACCTAGGACGGGTCCTTTGGAAGCGTTTTTGTGACAATGCACTGAAAGTTGCTTGCTCAAGGCAGGTTGGCGATTTCAGACTTATAATAACTATATGTCCAGGTTTCCTCACGATGTTTTTCTTCACCGTTGACAGCAATGTCCACGGTAAACGTAAATTTGAAAAAGTCACTTTAAATTAAATAAATAAATAAATTGTTTATTGTTCCAAAGTCATTAGGTACATATTATGTGTATTATGAGGCAGCCCCATTAAGTTATTAATAATACTTGTGTTGGGGCCGACTCGCTCCTTCCCCTTTTTACATTTACATAATGGACTAATAAACCAAACAAAAGTAAACAAAAAAATAAACAAAAATAATCAAAACATGTTAAAGAAAAGAAAACAGCATGCAAATTAAAAACTATGATAAATTATATAAATATTTTACTGTCAAGACAGCGGCTCAATTGTGTATGTGTGTGTGTGTGCGTGCGCGCGCCCGCGCGTGTGTTTGAAAGTGTGTGTATATGTGCGTGTGTTTGTGTGTGCAAATTTGTATCTGTGTCGGTTTTTATGTATTCCTTTTTAGCATGGTCTGATCAATATCCGTTCAATTTCCTCGTATGTTAATGTTTTTAACCAGTCAATTATGATCTTCTTGCTTTGGTGTTGAGCCATCGGATGGAATTTTAATTTTGAATTTATTTGGTTGTATACAAAGGCAGATTGAGCAACATACTGACGCTCTGCAAAAGCCGTGCGAACCCGCGATGAGTCCGCTACCATATTATAACGTCTTTTAACCTGGTCTTCTGGTTTAAGTGGTGTAGATTTATGCAGGTATAAAGTCATGTTTAATAGATATAGCTGCCTTACTGTTAGCAAAACTTTGATACTTCCCCTCGACCTCAAGCATGAGAGACGAGGTCTTTGCCACTGGGCCACCACGACAGATTATAATGCATACATACATACATAATCTCAGGCCTTTTTCCCATGGGGTTAGGCAGAAACTAAAGAACGCCACCTGCTACGAGCCTTACATACTTCGCCACACTCTCGTACAGATAAAAAAAGATGACAATGATTTAAAATTATCTAAAAGTCTTGATATTACCAGGCAACTACATCTTCGTCCTAAAATTGTCCCGAACTCCTTCTAAAACCTAGTGCCCCTAACTACAATATATTGGATCTCCAGCACGTTTTGTGAATAAGAATCATTTTAGGAAGTATCATACTGCTGGCAGTCTATTGTGAGATAAAATAGCTATTCCTGGAGCCGAGGCGCCGGGATCAGGGTCCATTTGTGAGAGGATGCTGTGCAAATTGATGTTATTTAGCAAGGTTGTGTGTAGCTCAATCACTGTTGTATTTTTCGATAAACATATTAAATTTTACCACATCAGACAAGAAATTTTAAGAAAACATACTGTCTCAGTTAAGAATTAAAACTAATTTAATTCTCTGAACTGCCCCCGTATAATTGACGGCACGTAACTTGGCAAGCCAGAGTAATTAGATGAGCACGATTCGTTTTTTAGGTCTCTTTGGGGCTGACCAAGCGGGACGCTGGGGACGTTTAGCACCGTCCCGAACGCGCGATTGGTTGGTCAGTTGACACAAGGAAATTGTTTTTTTTTTCTGAATAAACGTGGAAGAGGAAGCTTCGCCGATCCCAAATAAGTTGGGATAAGAGCAAGAGAAAGAAGAAATAGTGGGCTCGCGAAAGGTGGAATGATTCTTTGACAAACAAAAAAAAAAACGAGTAAGCAGGTAGTGAGTACATCTACATACAGGTAAATGGCGGCTTCAAACACAACGTCGCTGCGCAGTAGCACGTTCATGTGACAGCGGGGGTGACGGGCGAACAGCGGCGAAAAGCCAACTCCAGAGCCACCCCATAAAGTTTGAATCAACTGTACGTATTTTAAAGAAAATCTGCTCTTTGGTCAGTGTATGTAGTGGTCCTTTCATTCTCCATTAACATACATCTAAACCAGACACACAGAAAATGAAATTAAACGCTATTTAAACACAAAATTGCTGATACAGGCCTTTACATTGGACCCAAATCAACACGTCTTGTCCATCGTCCAAGCAAAATTGCTCCGAAATAGCCTTTGAATAGCCCCGAAATTCCCTAGAGATAATAAATTCACATTGTTTGGCAAATGGCAAACTTAATTACAGGCACAATAAGTCCAGCGACACTATTTAGGGATGAATAGGGATGAAACGGTACAGAAGCAAAGGGTTCCCGACATGGGAAGGGTGCAATCTATTTTTACAAAAAAGGGATATCTTAAACCCTTTTGGTGACACAGCGGTTGAAAGGATGGTTAAGTCTATATCTACTGATATTATAAATGCACAAATAACTGTAAGTATGTATGTTTGTAGCGTTTTAACGTTAAAAACTCTAAACCAACTTTGGTATAGGGATAGATTGGACCTTGGATTATGACGCGGGCGAAGTCGCTTGCTGAAGCTAGCGGTGATATAATTAATCGCCTTTTAGGAATTTTCACTGATGTCACATAGTTAAATTTTAAAATGGATTGGGAAGGTAAACCTGTCATATTGCGCATATGCTTTGTGAAATTACTTATTTAGTTAGTAAATACTTGGTCAAATAATGTCAAAAAGAAAATTAAAAGCTTCCCATAGATGTATCTTTATTTACGACAAAAGCCCATAATTATGCAACACAAAATTTAACACAAACTAAATGCAAATATGTCACATAATTCGAAACAGGCAATGTTCGACCAAGCATGGCCACGCTGGCCCATGTTGAATGCCATCCGTTTGAGTTGCTTTTTCAGAAAAACCAGTGGCTATGAATCCCTTAACGCTTTTCTTTCATTCAATGTGAGAAAATTCTATTGGGGAAATAATTTTCTGTTCGTCCCGGGACGGGGTCCTTTTGTGGCGGAATCGAAAAGGTCTGAAAGAGTCTTAAGTGCTTGGAATGTTCAAAAATTATTACGTTTTGTAGATTTTTCTTTTTTGTTGGTAGGCAAATTTTTATTTTCGGGACTTTTTGCTGTTGGGTTGTAGATTTGGTAGGAAGTTATGTAGTCTTCGTCTCCTTCCTGCCCTATTCCATAGATAATATAATACTATCATTAGCATACAGATGACTCATTCCATATATTTTGGGGGCCGAGTCACCCACGTCCGTAGGAGTGTACCCTTTGATTCCCTACACGTGGTTCCCGGGTGGTGCAAATCAGGTGACACTGGTAGTAGGCTTCGGCCGAAGGCTTGTGACCACCCACCGGGCAAAGACGTACCGCCAAGCGGCCTAGCCGTGTTCCGGTACGATGCTCGGTGTAGCCACTAGAGGAGTTGGGTCGAGATAGCTGTTCCACTGCAGGCTGACTAGCCTGACGCGGGCTTTTTGGGACGTATCGTATCGCAGGTAGTTGGGGGCCCAAGTAGTGTGCCAGCCACACATGAAAGGCTGCCCCGCCAACTGTCGAAAAAGCCCGGAATGCACCATCGTGCTGGTTGGCGACCAGATGGGGAAGGCCCGATGGACATTCCAGGGGGCTAGGGCGTCCCCGCAGTCTCCAGACTAGTGCCCCAATGATAGCGCCCTTTCAGTGCGTGTCTGTAGGTTAGTAGCGTGGTACCTCGTCTCACTTCCATCTCCTCTCCTCCCTGTTTCGTTTCCTTGCCACAATCATGGCAAGGAAACGAAATACTGGAGTTCAACAGCGGCTGCACCGACTCCCCCACAAAGTGCACCTCACCAACATTAGAGGTCTGCACTCAAATCTCTCTGCAGTCCACTACCACCTGGAGGCTGAGAAACCAGCGCTGTTTTTCCTTACGGAGACGCAGATAGCGAGTCCGTCAGACGTGTCGTACTTGTCTTATCCAGGGTTTAACCTGGAGCACAATTTTAGACCACGCGCGGTGTGTGTACGTACGCCCGCGACGACACTTGCTATCGGCGTCTCCGTAACCTTGAGGACTCCAGATTCTCAACGCTTTGGGCTCTGGTGGACACAGGTCTGGATAAAATTATCTACGCCTGTGTCTACCGGTCGCACAGCGGAGATCAGGAGACAACTAGGCTCACAGAGTACCTCAGTGAGGCGGCTGATGCGGCACAGCAGCGGTACCCTTTCGCCCAGTTAGTGTTACTGGGGGACTTTAATGCCCACCACCAGGAGTGGCTCTTCCAATACCAGTGCACTGACCATGCTGGACGGGAGATGCGTAAGCTTTCGCTTGCACTGTCTGGTGAAGTCTGTGTCCGTCTGTAGTCGATGCTCGATCGCGCAAAGCGAGTGACGTGGGTCAGAAGAAGAAGGCCTTCAACAGGGCTGCCAAGTCCTGCAAGTTTGTGTTGCGAAGGGCTTTGTTCGACCACAGTGGCCGAATAGGGACCAAACTTGCTTCTTACCCAGCAGGTAGAAGATTTCGAGCGGAATGCCTTAGAAATTTAAAACCGCGTCATCTATTGTAATTAATTTTATTATTTAAAAATTCCGTTCAAACAATCATTGAAAGTGAATTAAGAGCCCAGAATATTCCAATATGTTTTGCTAAGGAGTGTTAATTAAAAATCAAATACAATTTCTAGGATCAATCATTTAAAATAATAATTTTACACAAAATTCAATAACAGATCGATGAATTTCGCTCCATCTAGTGGCATTTATTTGAACTAAATTTTCTTTCTCAGCGTCGGGACGGTATTCCCAACTTATTTGGGGTTGGGTATTCAGTGATAGACCACTCTGGCGTAGAAGAACGCCTGAGTGGCCTATCCTGGGTTGTGGATGATGGTATATTCTGCACTTCGAGGCTTTTTTTAGGGAGTAAGGTAGTGTTACTATGAAACTAATAACAATAAATGACGAAGACTAAAACTGTCTTAGCTAGAAGTGTTATCATGACATTTTTCACACACATTTTTGTACAAAGACAACTAGTTGTTGCTTAAAACCGCGTGCATTTTTAACCGACTTCCCAAAAAGGAGGAGTTTAAAAATCCGACTGTATATATTTTTTTTTTAATAATAGCTTATGGCTTAGCGACAGTGTAGCTTTTTACCAGTTAAAGTCCTTCTGAAATCGGACCTTTATTTTCAGAAATTATTTTCACTCTTATGCATATTCTGATACTGTCAATCATGACTTCATCAGTCTATAAGGTTTATAAAACCTCATGATATTCAGATCATGATCATAAAATTGATTGATTGACAAAGGTCGTATTGAACAAGTTACAAGAACTGAGTAAATATTGATCGTGGAACACATTAGAAGTCTATAAGATCTATTTTAGCGTGGTTTATTTCAGTAGCATTTAATATAACTTTGTTTCAAACTTTTGATACAATATTGAAAGCTTTTATCCTAATAATCCATTACTTGTACTTCGATGTAAAGTAGTAAGTAGCTAAGCTGAAATTAAATAAGGCTTATCTGTAGGATAATGTTTTTGGTTCTTTCCGTACATAAATATTAAGCTTTTAGCCTCAAGGGACTAAATTAAATCAAATATCCTAATTCATAACTAATATTATAAATGAAAATGTGAGTCTGTTTGTTTGTTACGCTTTCACATCTTAAGGATGCCCTAGTCGGCGGCACGAACTATTTTGTGGCCGAGGTTAAAAAGCATGCTATCTCATCTCATCACATGTACGAAAGAGATAGACGCTGTGATGAGCAGTAAGATTATTAGCATTTTAACTGCTAATTTATTCCTGTATGGTGACTGTTTTGAAATTCTCCTTCTTTTCATGGTTTTTATTGCCGCCAAAAGATGCTTTGAAATATGGAACTTTCGACGCTCATAACTTTCAAATACACATTTTTTTTTACTTTTTTCTTAACCTACAGGGCTAGATAATGATGAGACAAATTGATACCATTTTTTATTTTGAGCGTACACCGTCAAACAGTAGAGTAATCGCCATACTACATTTATATGGAAGAATGTCTGACTCGGGCCACCTTAACGGTTAAACCAATTTTGATAAAACTTGGCAAATAGATAGCTCAGAACCTGAATCAGGAAACAATGGCAGAAGACAGATGAATGTGGAAAAAGGAGAGAATTTTTTGCGCAGCAGTGATTAGATCCTTCCTCACACTATTAATTCATATTTTTTTTGCCTTCCTCTCGCTTACACCCAACATTAACCCTGTAATGCTCTATCTCGAAAATAGGTTTTATTTAAGATTTAAGCCGCAGATTTTTTTCCAAATTTTGAGCATACACGCACTCACTAAAAATCATTTCTCCCCTAAAAAGCGTCGTCACTATTATAATATTCCTCAAGAATACGGTGTCAACACCCAATATATCAAGTTGAACTCGAGCCCAGTATTTCATGCGCCGACAGAATTATCTTCCAAATAATTTAGTCTCAAGTACAACCAAAATTGTTTTGCTGGTACTTTTAGTACACTGAAGACGTTTTAATTGCTGATAGAAGTACTTTTATGAGTCCGTGTGCTTAAATAATAACTGCCGCAAAAGTTGATGTTTAAGATTAAGCAACACTTGCCGAGGTAGGCACCTGGATGGGTGACCATACATTATATATAGAATCCTCCGTGCCTCAGAAAGTGCGTTGAGCTGGTCCCTGAGGTCATGTTCAGTGCTTTCATTGTTTATGAACGTTACTAATGTTCTATTTATATTGGTGAATGAAGCTGTTTATACGGAACCCTCTGTGCGCGAGTCAGACTCGCACTTGGCCGGTTTTTAGTTATTCTCTTTGTTCAATTAATATACGTAATAGGTACATGTGTCCTAAATGTTTTATGAATACCAAAAAACCTTCTTTAAAAAGTAGATTATCTTCTTATCCAGGACATGGTCTTCCCATGAGCTAAATTTTAGGCCGTGTTACCATACAGATTTCCAAATATATATTAGGTTAACAATGTTTTATTATGATACAGTAAAACATTGGTTTTTGACCTTATAAAATATCAGATTTAAACGACCAGGTATGCTTTTAAAATTACTTATCTCTCTCCCAGTAGGTATAAAATTAACGATAAAACACGGAATTATCTCCTTCTTCAATAAAACTAGCGTCAGCTGCATATCTTCCCGCACAGGTATAGCCCATAAAGGGAGATAAATATCCATGGAGTAAGTTATGGTGTAGAACCTGCCAGTGGTTGTGAATTGTAGCTGTATTTACAGCCAGGTCGACCTGGGTTGTTACTACGGAGTTACTAATCTATAGGTATTGTTGAGACGTAATTAAATCTTGTAGGGTAATCACAAAATAATATTACAAATGGGTATAAAAAACAATTAAAAAAAAAACTAACGACTTCCAAATGAAAAACTACAAAGTGAAAAATAACTTTATTTTTGGAAATCGGTGTCTTTCGTAGATACCAATTATTTGCGATATGGACACCGACTTCCAAAAATAAAGTTATTTTTCACTTTGTAGTTTTTCATTTGGAAGTCGGTAGTATTTTTTTGCAAAAAAGTTTTTTTGCTTAATATAAAAGCTAAAGTTAAAACGTTAAAGTAGAAAACTTTAGTCTAAATATCACGCACAATGATAACCTCAAGATCCTCATTCTATCTTTTTTATAAAGTTCGCAACGCAAAATCATTAAGCTTCAAAAAAAATCGCAAAACAGCACAAATTACATAATCACATCCTCCAAGCAATAACCCTATAATATCTCATGGAAGGTAATCTCTATCCCATGCCGAGACAGTCGGAGACCCAAAACAATGGGCCGTATATCAAATATGTCTAATTTATTCGGAATTCGCCGGCGCTAGCGAAATCTCCGGCTTATTCGCTACCGGTATTAGAGGGTTAAGTGTAATGTTTCCTTCTTGTTCTTTTGGTAGGTTTTTATGTCTTGTGGATTTTTGTTAATATGGTAGATGATGTTTTTATACGGGTAGATTATTACCATAACAAAATTCCTTAAAATATGAAGTGCCAAAGTGTCTTATTACTTAAATTGTTTATCAGTCTATGTATGTATGTATGTATGTATGTATGTATGTATGTATGTATGTATGTATGTATGTATGTATGTATGTATGTATGTATGTATGTATGTATGTTTGTTCCTATGTGGCGTTCCAGAGACCAAACGCGTTGGCCGATTTTGATGATTCATACGTCAATCGATTCGTCTTAACCCTGCGAGTGTCATAGGCTACGTTAAAAATGGATAATAGAAAAATGGTGGATTTTGGGCGCCATAATGTGGGGGTCCAAATTTTTTTTTTCTTCCTAACCCATCGTGTGGGGTATCAAAATAAAGGATTTTAAGAGGTGATTTCAAAAATATATAACACTTATATGTTTAAATGTATCTAATTCGAAAAAAACTTAACTAAAAAGTTATAAATAAAAAAAGTTAAATCAAAAATTCAAAAAACCCGACTGCTTCAAAAGCGAACTAAAAAGACGTAAACAAGGAAAAAATCATGCTGTGCAGGCGGAGGATACACCAGATTTTGGTCAGCCAGCCCGCGAATATGTATCCACCGACTGCACAGCATGATTTTTTCCTTGTTTACGTCTTTTTAGTTCGCTTTTGAAGCAGTCGGGTTTTTTGAATTTTTGATTTAACTTTTTTTTATTTTAGTATTGAATAGTTTGGCACAGTCCAAAGAATTTTATTATTTGACAGCCACTTACAGCCCCCAAGCAGACAGGTACGACGTGACAATGCAACAAACATCTTCATGGATTTTATACATTACCCGTAGTACCATTTCTATGCAACATAGGCGTCACATTGTCGCAAACTAACTGTCTGCCAATCATTATCATTCTACAAATATCATGTCCAATGCAATAATCCATGATTTACAAGCTGTTCCATAACTTCGAAACAACATAAATCCATCCATAACCCCAAAACATTTAATAACAGAACGAAAAGTACCAAATCAGGCCAACTCTCAAACTCAAAGACGTGGGGACTTTTTCAGAAGCACGGCCAACTTCCCAAGACTTGGCACATCTGCGCCTCGGAGTGACTTCAAATTGAAACTGGAACAAAACATGTTGGCGAACTTATGGCTATTGGCTATCGTGATACGATACAAGTTCCGCACTTGACACTGCAGCTAGGATGTGTACTTTTATTTTGAACATTAGTTTTTGAATTTTGGTCCTTAAGCCGCGCTGATCTAGAGAATTGGTCCTTGTGGATTTTTGACATATCTGCTCGGTAACTTCTTTTTTATTAGTAAATATAGAAACCGAGGCATTCTAACAATAGGTATCAGAAAAGCTTTCTGAAAACTTTCTTAAGGCGGTGTGACAACACTTTTTCATAGAAATTGCTATCAACAACAATAACAATCTATGGCGCCTTAAGACGACGACTAACGCCAACGACCTTGAGGGAACAAAACGCGCCCTCGTTTCTCACCCGCGCGACCCGAAATTTAGTAGTTTTTTGTACTTTTCTTATTATTCTATGACTTTAAAAAAAAAAGCTTCAGATCAAAATGTAGATAGTTAAATTGTCTTTGATATGGTGTCCATTTCATTAAAATACGCCCAGCGGTTTTGTTGTGATTGTTGTGTTTTTGTCCGTTTTAGACATAACTTTACAAATTAATTACACTATGTTATACGAATAAAACTCAAAATTTGCTGAGATGAAATAATTAAAAAAATGGTCTAATATAACATATATTTTTCCAATAAATTACGACTAGCCGTTTAGACGTGATTCTCATTTTAAAATCAGCTACTCAAGGGAATCGGCGCCTTAATGATCTGCAATCGCCACAGTCGGACTCGCGCACGACGGGTTCCGTACCATTATCGCCAAAAAACGACGTAAAAAAAACATTTGTTTGTTGTGTGGGAGCCCCACGTAAATATTTATTTTATTCTGTTTTTAGTAGGTGTTTGTTGTTATCAGTTGTCGGCACATCACACACCATATCGGCGTTCTACATCATCTATGAAAATTTCAACTGTATAGCTACCACGGAGCTATAGATACAGCCTGGTGACAGACAGACGGACCGCGGAGACTTAGTAATAGGGTCTCGTTTTTCCTTTTTTGGTACGGAACCCTAAAAAGGGTATTTTCCCGACACAGAGGGATTATAATAGGTAGGTTATTTTAAATACGAATATAATGCGCATGAAGCCTGCCCAAGTTTTAACGAACACTTTAACATTAGAAGGGTCAGCGAAGGACCAATTAACTTTTGTAATAAAAGATATCTACTCTTAATAACTCCACGGGCTATTTAATTAACAGCAATAAAAACAAAAAGCTGATAAAATCAACAGAACAATTAAAATACCGATAAAAGTTTATCTCTTCAAGCTTCCTCACACAATTCAATTATTTCGTAGATTTCAATTTAATTATTTTAAACCAGTGCACAGTGCGAATTCAGTCGAATCAACCAATTAAGTTAATTTCAGTGTGACTTTTGGTTATTTCATTAAACTGATACAAGTTAACTGGTAATTGAAGGAAGGTTTACCAGGTTATGAAATGGATGGTTTATGATGGTATTTTATGAGCCTGTAATGTACTTAATGTAGGACAAATACTAAGTACCTACCGTCATTAGAATCTTAATGGATCAATGATAAATGGGGCAAGCGTACTTGCCGAATCTCGGTTCAGTTCCAAACTCAAAACAACAACTGCAAATGTTTCTTAAGTCACTCTTTGTTAACCTAAAATGGAAGTACCTAGACGGAACATCAGCACGTATGAGAAGCTGAGTCCAAAACCATGCTTAACCTCCTGGTCCTGGCCTCTGTGACCCACAAACATGGAGCCAAAGTCTATGCGTTGCCAACGATGATGCTGTCAATGCTGCAAAGGTTTGCGGCCAAACAAAATGACTGTCGCAGCAAAGACACGAAGAAGAACCTTATAACTTTACTTTGTACTTCACGAGATACAAACAAGTAAAGATTAAAAATTTCAAAAACTCCCGACACATTTTTATTTCATGCTACTTAATTTAACTAGTAGTAGACACGCTTTGATCGACAATCTATTGAACACGTTATTATGACACGATATCTTGCGAAAACACCCCGATTCAAACACTATAATGCCCATAACTTTAGAACGCCTGAACCGATTTTCTTCAAACATAGCTAAGAACACACTCGATAAAGTCACTTTTCAAACATAAATAAGGAAATAAAAATTAGTTCATCCGTTTAGGAGCTATGAAGCGTCAAACTTATAACACCCCTATTTTTCCGTCGGTGGTTAAAAATATTACAACAGCATGCAAATCCAATTCCACAATTAATTCCAGAAGTCTTACCCAATAAACTTAATGCCTTACCCAATTCCAAAATCAACTCGGCACTTTCCAATAAAGCATTTGCGGAATTCGTCCGCTTCAACCGATCTTTAGCGTAGAACTTTCTCGAACGATCTTCTTAATTGATTATCATATAATTGAATTAGGCAAATCTAGTCTGTCTTCGAAGTTCTAAAGTGGCTTGTTTATGGATTCCGAGGAACAATTTTGGTAATTAATTTATTGAGTACTGGTTGTGGTTCAATGAAAAGGAATCAATCAAGGCAAGAACGGTATAAAGAATACCCTGCCAAATATCATCAAATCCGTCTTGCAATCTTTACTAAAAAGACAGACTAGTTCATTACTGAATCTATACTAGCTGACCTCCACGGCTTCGCTCCCGTCAAAATTGTAGCCTATGTTACTCGGGTATAATGTAGCTTTCCATAGATGAAAGAATTTTTAAAATCGGTCCAGAAGTTTCGGAGCCTATTCAGTACAAACATCCAAACAAACAAAACAATATTGGTAAAGTTTGTTAGGCTGTAGGGGGTAATCCGGCCCGTTCCATCATCGGACTACAAGACGTATGGCGATGTGTCATCGGTACATGGTGGACATTCCACCCATACGCACCAAACGTTTTGGGAATACTTTTATTATGCGCACAGCAAAACGGTGGAATTCGCTGCCGGAGTCTGTATTTCCTGATAGCTACAACCTGGGAGTCTTTAAGCCAAGAGTTAATTCGGTTTCATCTAGGTAATCGTGCTTCACCGTCGACCACATCATCGCTTACCATCAGGTGAGACAGTGGTCAAGCGCAAGCCTATCAACAATAAAAAAAGAGACTAGTTCATTACTGAAGTTATAATATTTTGTTTGAATTTACTGGATTATTCTCCAGAAGAATCCTTCTTTGGGTTAAACTGGCTCTTGTACATCAACTTTTTGTTGTTGTTTGGTGGATTATAAAGAATTAAGAAGAACACAATAATACCTACTTCAGCGACACAGTTCCTTTGCTTGCTACCTGAACATCATGCCACTTGCACACACCTGCCCTTTCAAAAGTACATTACCAATTACGGTTACTACATGTCCTTGTTAAACGCCCCCGACGTTTACACTCGCATCCGAGCTATAAATCGTTTTAATTAATCACAGGGGTGATATGCACCCTTTTATGTCCATTTCGTTACTTTGCATTCTTTGTCACGTGAAGGGTTACACCCCTTGTTTAGCACTGACCACTATGGGCGTGATATTGTGATGTTTTGGCGTCGTATTCGCAAACACAATCTTATTAATATTATAAATGTGAAAGTTTGACCAGGGATCTCATTGCTAAGAAATAAAATTTGGTTCAAATAAATCGCACTAGATGGCGCGTCATGTACACACAATTGTGAATTGTGTTTAAAATTAACATTTTCTGGCATTGAACATAAAAATTGTATGTTCTTGTTTAATCAACTCTCCTAATTACAAAATTATGGAATATTGGGCTCTTAATTCACATTTCAAAGATTATTTGAACGGATCATTTAAAATGGATGCCAATAAATGGCATCTTCTGAGGCATTCCACTCGATAGTTAAAACTGTAAAAACGTGCAAAAAAATACTATAAAATGAACCTTCACTGTATTTAAATTAAAAAAATATTCACGAACCTAGTAAACTTTTACTTGCAAGTCGCTGCTAACACCATCTATTGCCGTGAAACGGGATCGAACGCGATTGATGTACTTACAAAAATAACAAGATTAATCAGACGAAAAACGCTAGTTACGTCGGCACGGTTTCTTTGTATGTGATGAGGCATCTGTATGCTAGTATTATATTATCTGTGGTTTAGATGTATGGCTAATATATGTTTGTTACTCAATCACGCCAGAACGGCAGAACGGATCTGGATGAAATTTGGCACAGAGATAGATTACAGTCTCGAATAGGACATGGGCTTTTTCATCCCAGTATAATGTTCCTTAGGACGATTAAATACTTTTCAAGCGGGCGAAGCCGCTGGTAGAAGCTAGTATGTAAGAGTACCAACTACATAATAAATAAGAGAATAGCTGAATCAGTGGCCAAACAATTATTATATTTGATACCCATATCATGGCAGTGCACAAAAAATATCTAGTCCGCCATCTTGGGCCGTCCCCCATATTGTATTTATAATGACGTCACTTAGTTAACCATGCAGTGACATCAAAACTAAACTTGTATGCAAAATTTAATCTTAATCGGTGGAGGATTAAAAATTCTGAGGCTTTAAAATTCAGGTGCAAGATTTGACCCGAACACACGTACATACATACATTGCAAGTTAAATAATAACTTGTCAATTATGTTCAAGCATATAAATATTAACTTTATGTAAGTACACTTCATCAAAAACCCACAGTTCCAGATCAAGTCGAACACAATACCACAGACAAATGAGACCCAAATCCCTTGTTTCCGCTGAATTGAGCTGTGCTCGGCTCGTTAAAGATTTTAAACTGCTAACTTGTAATTGGTTGATTAATTAATACTAAAATCAAAAGGGTTAAGCTTCGTTTAAAGGATTTGTTCCATTGAGGAAGCCTTAATTTGTAATGCAGTATACTTATTGCTGGTTGAATAAGACAGCAAATTCAGAGATTAACTCACTGTCATATTTAGAATAGAATAGAATTTTTCTTTATTCGACTCAAAAGATGGTTAATAAAACTTACAACTATGTTAGTAACACAGATATTAACAAACTGACACTACAACAAGTAAAATTACAAAATTTAAAAAACCCCCACACATTTATCTTGCGAAAACACCCCGATTTAAACAGTAAAACGCCCATAACTTTTGAACTGCTGAACCGATTTTATTCAAACATAGCTAAGAACACTCTCGACAAAATTACCTTCCACACAAAAAAAAACGAAATCAAAATCGGTTTATCCGTTGAGGCGCTATGATGCCACATACAGACACACAGACACACAGATACAAAGGTACACAGCAACACACGTGAAACTTATAACACCCCTCTTTTTCCGGCGGGAGTTAAAAACAAAACAACTAATAACAGTGGATCACCGCTGCGACAACCCATGTGAGATGGCACAACAGCGACCCACGAAAACACAGTCTAGGCGACACAAAATCATACTTTGGATATTGTTGGAACTGCCCCACACCCTGCGCAACATGGAACCGCACCTTTTGCGCATGGTTGTGTAGAAACAATCTACATGCGCATCCGCATACATTCCCGAAGCACTACAGAAGCAAGGCAGCCCCACCAGCAGTCTAAACGCATTATTGTACTGAACACGGAGAGCGTTGAATCTTTGCGTATATCTAGCCCACAGGTTACTCGAGTAAAAGGACGTACAGTAGGCTCGAAAGAGCTTAATTTTGACAGAATGTGAGCTTCATGCAAACCTGTTATTTAGATCGATCAAAAAGAAGATGGGAATATAAAAACCTTTTAGGTACCATAGGTTTAACTGATGGCAGGGTACAGGCCTCTTCTGATACAGAAAAGACACGAACATTAATCACCAAGTTTGCTCAAGGCAGGTTGGCGATTTCAGACTTATATTAACAATAATTTTCCTTCACCGAGGATAGCGATGTCCATCATAAACTAAGAAAATATATTATTATGAATTGGCTTTTTCAATTCGGCTTCGCCCGCGTGAATGTCGAAAATTATCCTAAGGGAACATATTCCCAGGATAAAAAGTATACTATGTGCTATTCCCGACTATAATCTATCTCTGTGCTAAATTTAAGCCAGATCAGTCCAGTCGTTTGAGCGTAACAAACACACGCACACACACTCACAAACTTTCGCCTTTATAATATTAGTTTGATTCAAAAAGTCACATTGGTACGTGCTTGAATTTAATTTGTCCTGCTCCAGTTTTATTTCGAGCATCAACACCCAATTTGCGCCAATTTCCCATTCTCATTCAATAGACTTCGAACAAACTGTTAACAAAATAAAAAAATCAAGTGAGCTCAATTTGTTAACCCTTTTACTGCGACAAACAGCCCAGCACTACGACAAAGCTGATGACATCACTAATTTGTGTCAAGTTTTATTGGTCGTGTTCGGTCTAATGCTTCAATGTTCTATTAGACCGAACAAAGCCAGTATCGGGTTTACACGTTCACAATCCCGGCGACAAGGTTAATAAAATTGCGCTAGAAATACATACTCTATATAAACCGCCTTCTTCCCTTGGGGGCAAAGAGAAACTAGAGAATGCTACCTGCTACGATTCTTGTAAACCTTTTTTGATCGTCCGTCTGATACATCTGTTCATACAGAAAACGCGCCGTTTGTGGTTGTTATTACTACGCACCTGTCCTTTTCGAAGGACATTACGAATAAGGTCTGTGTGTGGTCTGAATGTACTGCGAAAAGCTTAGGACCGGATAGCAGTGGAGCGCTTATGGAAAGGAAGACGGTGTCCCGCTGTAGACCTTTTTCAGCTAGAAAGATGATGATATCCTGCTAGAAAGTCCTATCCCGGCGTTTCCAGCCTTCATAATTTCAGTCGAAACATGTCACTGCTGAACAAAGCTCTATTCTAATTGTCGCCACATCGACCACAGCGAATAGTGTAGACGACTAACAAATCTATTGATTCCGTCAGTTACTTCGACGTTACCTTAAAAATATTGGACACGTATTTTTCTTTTCAAAAGTAAACAAAAAATTACGACGATAAATATCCTGTGACGCCCCCACTGCTGAACTTTGATGCGCTTTATCTTAGTCAATTTATATTTATTTGATAAAGCATTATTATTTGATAATCTCACTGGTAGACTAAATGGAATTGTCATTTTTCTAACCAGGAAATCTCCCTTTTCTCAATCTATGTCATCGGTCCACTTAGTGGAAGGCCTTTCAACTCTGCGTTTGCCGGTTCCACTAGTTCCACCTTCAATTTTTTTTAACTAACTTGCACCATTTTATTGCAGATATCTGCCACCAATCCACAAAGGCAGTGTGTCACAAACTCGTTAATGAAGTCACGATGCTGGTCACTAGTTTACTAAACTCCACTTATATCAAACTCGGCCAGGTCACACCAGCGAACTGGCTCGTCGTGCCCTAAAACCGTGTGTCACGTAACTTGGTAACTCAGTTTCGAGATGCGGACACGATGTTGACAAAACTTCGTTTCCGGTGCCAACTCGCATTTTGATTCTACAATTGTGTGAAATATAGGCTTTGGTTTTCGTGGTGAACTTTGGTTTGTGTTGCGGAATGGACTTCTACGGACTTTGATACTTACGTTACTGGCAAAGAAAAAAGCGCTTTGAAAACCCAACACTGGGTTAAACTCGTCTGTGAATTATGAGCTATTCTGATGAAAAATCATTATTGTGCAATTTTTTTTTGTACAATAAAGGATAAGACAGCTGACTTAGAGAATTGGACCAACAAGGCAGATTACAGTTGTTTTTTTCTCGAGGAAACTGCCTCCGATCCTGGGTTCGCTACCGGAGTCAGGCAGCGTTATTTAGAACTGGTTTATCACTCAGAACCTAACTAAACGTTTGAGATTCGTTTAAACCCAAAGGCGTCAAATATCCTTTATAGAGTAATATAGGACAAGAACTTCGACTACCTCTTCAGAACATGGAATAATGTCATAGACATTCCTCCATTTCTTGACGTAATTAAATGTAAGCTATCACTTCAGAGTTGGGTTTCGGTGTCAAGAAGTTAGAAATGAGTTTTTCGATGGCGTCTTTAACATAGATGCGAGGTGAAGCTTTCATCGCACAAAAGCGGTGTATACGTGCGATTTGTAATGTAGACCCACTCACATCCTGTAAACCGCTGTTTAGAAAACTTAGACTACTTACATTAACTGGTATTTATATTGAGGAAGTATGTAAATTTACCAAATCTCACCCTGAAATGTTTGAAAAATTGGGAGATAAATGTAACTTTAAAACCAGATATCCTAATAGATTAATAAATCCTACAAGAATAAAAACGGAACTATATAGGCGAAGTTGTTATCCTATGTGTATTCAGATCTATAACAAGATTCCTAACCAAATTAAAGAACTTCCAATGGTCCGCTTCAAAAGGGCTTTACGCAGGTGGTTAATTGAGCATCCCTTCTATAATATAAAAGAATTTCTTGATTATAAATTAAATTAATGTTCGAATTCTACCTATACCAAAAATTTGCATGTCATTATGTTATGATTGAATATGTTAAGCTACTAATACTACCATTGTAAGAACTTTTGTAACCATATTTATCTGCAAATAAATCTTTGACTTTGACTTTGACTTTGAAGTTTGACTCGAAAGAAAAAGTTTTGTGGAGTTTTTTTTTGTTTAAATTCGTTAATATTCAATTAGCTCCTACCTGAACTTGGCCTGCTTAAAAATTGTTTTATCTATCGACATATCATTCAAATTCGAATTCTTATTGATTAACAAACGTGCAATCAAAATCAATTAGTTTATTTCAAATATACCTTAGAGGTACTAATGAATTGTCAAACAAAAAAAGAAGATGTAGAGTCATCTTCTTTTTTTGTTTGACAATTCATTAGTACCTCTTGCAAGTTCGCAAGCGTCAGTAGATCTCAATGGAGAAGAATTTGCAAGAAACTCCACTGACACTCTTTTCCAACAGTTTTAATTACAAGTATTTGGTTACATCATTCTTGTTGAAAAATACATGTAATGTGAGAACGATTTTAAATAAATACGTGCACTTAAAAGCGTCTAGAGTAAAAAACAATAAAAAAAAGGTTTTTAATTTATGACCAATCCATTGCATTGAGCTAAGTTATGACTAATCAAAACTGATGGCGCCCGTTCACGAACATGACGCATGGATCGGCACCTCAGCTCAACCATCCCAACATATAATATCAGTTATATCATAAATAGGAAGTCTTCAAGAAAACTTGTTGTTAAAAAGGAAATTACCCGCCTTTTGGGCACCACTGCAATCGAATAAATGCTGCATCATCCAAGAAGGGTTGCTTAAAAACAAAGGATTTGTCTTCGTCCAAAATTGATTTCTTCATAATAGCACTTTTACAAATGTCCTTTTAAAAGTACATTATCCGAAAATATCCGATTCTCTAAAACGACAGACAGTACCGTCATGGGTATTCGCGCGTAAAATCGCCCCGCTAGCTAGACACGCGAAATGGAAAATGTTATAAGGACGGGCGCACACGACAAGTTTGGATATAAATCACCTAAAGATCGTGACTCGGGTCCCTCTAATAGATGATACGGAACATATTCGTAGGGTATCGATTTCCGGTGACAGATGGCGTGACAATCGATTGGGAATTGATTACGAAACTCATCACTTATTTGTTCTATTTAAAGGATAATTTTATCAGTCCAATAATTTATACCACCTTTAACCTTATTCATTAAAATATTGATTGCAAACAGTTAATTAGTTGCACAAAGCCGCGAGGCATCGTAATTTATAATTTAGATAAGGTTTCACATAATTACATCGGCTGCTTTCCTGTTTCCAAACAATAGTCACTAAATTTATGCATTGATGTCTATTGCACAAACATGTAATTAGCGATTGAATATTTCTTAGATCCAATACTCGGTAAGTCAAAAACTAAAAGTTAATTTTAGATTTAACAGTCAATAAATATTATCTACACGTAAGCCACAAGCAATAAAACACACCTTAAAAACAACTAATTAAAAAAACTACCATTAAAAACCTAATAACTATTAAACAACTAATAGTTATTTCAAATTGAATTCGCGCCAATTCCCGCGTTTTTGTAATGGCGTCCGTGCGTTTCGCGCTCTTTTCTTCCGCCATTTTATTGGTCCTCCGAGCCGGATTTATGGGCCGCGATAATTGTACGGCAATAAACACTTGCAATACGAGCTTAATTAGATTTTAGAGGTCCGCTTTACAATTTATAAGCCTTCAACTTAGGTTGAGGGAGATTTAATGTGATATCTTTGAGATATTGCTTACTAAGAAGTCATTGCCAGAAGGTAAACTTGGTGAAAATATGAATGATTTAGATGAGACAAACGTAAAAGTAATTAGATTTTAAACACCTAGCTGATTGAGACTGCTACAGTGGCCAGGGGGGTGATAATATTCTTAACATAACATCAAGCGTGCATTCCCCGAAGAGGTAGGCAAAGATGCACCTGAACTAAACCCACATTTCGGTAGCTATATGTGGGGTAGCCCCATGTGGGGGTGAGCATATTGCCGAGAACCGGGAACCAGTCCATATTAATTAAATTAAAAACTTACTTCTTACTAATATTATAAATGTGAAAGTTTGGATCGATGTGTGTGGTGGATGTATGTTTGTTACTATACTTTTAGACACCTATGATATACGGTATAACTATGGTATGGCGTTAAACTACAAAAAATGCGTAAACCTATATGCGCAAAAAATGTTATTAAAACTGTCACCCGCACCATACTACAGCGCAAAGAGTGTAAATTACGCTTGAATGGCTGAACGGATTTGAATGAAATTTGGCACAGACGTAGATATATAGTCTAGAATAGCACATAGGCTACTTTTCATCCCGATATAATGTTTCCTTGGGATAAGACAACACTTTTCACGCGGGCATAGCCGCTGGCAGAAGCTATTAATTTATTAATAGAAGAACATATGAACAAAACTATATTTTACATTAGTGAGCTCTAGGAATCCACTAAAGAAATTATAATTTTAAATTAATAAGATAGGTATACATTCTCAAAGCTTCATAAGATTGCCTGCCTGCCTAGCCTTTTCCCAACAACCTCCACAACCCAGTGACTGGGTAACATGATACCCCTTGGCAAGACTGGCGTCAGATCTCACGCTTCTGACTAACCGTAAGTCAAAGATCTTCAAATGACAGCCGGGACTAACGGCTTAACGTGCTTTCCAAGGCACGGAGGAAACTCGGTATGTTGAAATGGTCACCCATCCACGGACCGACCTCGTCAAGCGTTGCTAAACCTTGATGATCGACCAGTGCGGCTGTTATTATTTAGCCACGAGCTCCTCAAAGCTTCATAAGATTAATCCTTTGAATGTTTTATCACTGAAGCTTCATTCAGCTAGTTTAAATAACTAGCACTATCTCTTAGAAACACTTGTGACTGTAAATAGTACTTCTTTGAATATCTCTTAAAGACATAAAGAGAAGGTATTACGTTACAAAGCTTTTCAGGTAATGAAGAAATGCAAAGCTGTTGATATTTTCATGGAATATGATTGAAGATATTCCCCTTATTATTGAAGGGAGGAATATTTAGAACGGTTTCATTTATTTGTTTTTTTTTTTAATGAGCGATTAATCATTATATTTTTTTACAAGCTTTTATTTAACTTGCAATGTACGTTGTATGTAAGTGTGTTCGGGTCAAATCTTGCAACTGAATTTAAAAGCAGTTTTCCTCCACAGATTAAGATGAAGTTTTGCATACACGTTTAGTTTGAATGACAATGTATGGTTAGCTAAGTGATGTCATTGCAAATCCAATATGGCGGACGGCAGAAGATGGCGGACTAGTTATTTTTTGTGCACTGCCATGAGATGGGGATAAAAGGTTGATTTAAAAAATATATTTTTATTGAATAATTTATATCTACAATTTTAACTCATTTTGAACTTTCAAAAGTACAATATTCAAATTTCATATTGTCATGCAACTTGACACGTTACTGCACCATGCTGACATATAGACCAAAAAAAATTAAACAAAAACTATACCGAACCTTAAACAGAAAATGTATCAAATCTCAAGAGCACACAATAAAAAACATTAGCAATTGTAAATGACCTAAGAATTGAAAGGGTTTATAACTCCATAACATCTATGGTGAACGCTATTGTTCTCGCACCAATCATTATGGGTTTCGAACCCGTAATATAATCGTAGTCCCTTGGACTACGGGACGATAAAAACGATAATTGTTTTGTAATTTTAAATTGGCACTTTAGATTGATATCGTGCAATAAGTTTTGGAACGTTATAACTAAAATGTAGGGTAGTTTAAAACATTATAAATCGGTATTTTTTCATAATTATTGGCAAGTGTGAATTTTGTTCCATTAAAAAGATTTTTTTGGATAAATACTAAACTGTTATTGTAATGTATATGCAAACTAGAGATATAAAAGTTAATAAATAAAGGGACAAAGTAGATGTAATTCAAAGTCTAATTTGTTTCTTACAATATCATTCGAAGAGACTTCGACTGACATAACTTTTATAAAAAAACTTTTTCGGAAAAAAATGAACCGCCTTCAAAAACACAACAAAGTGCAAAATAACTTTCGTTTCGAAAGTCGGTGTCTTTCGTACCTCATGTTTTTATCGTTTTGCGACACCGAAATCCGAAACGAAAGTTATTTAGCACTTTTTAGTGTTTTGTTCAAGTCGGTTAATTTTTCAAGAAAAAGTGTTTATTTCTCTCTTTTTAGTTTTGGTTCACCATCACTATAAATTGAGCAAGTTCCATAGTAAGGTACGTATAGGATTGACAAAATACCCATATTAACTCAATTTACACATTCGTGCTGTTTGTCGTAAAATCGTTCGGTTGTATGCTCAATATCTTGAAAACTGCTTAACAGATTTTAATGAAACTTGCACTATGACCTGAGTTCTCTCAACTTAATCCAACAAAAAAGGAAGATCATGATCTGATTACTTGTTTTGGTGAAATGCGTGGACTAACATAAAATCATAAATAAATATAATGGATCCATGCGGACGACGTCACGGGGTATCCACTTGTTTTATACCAAAAATTTCCTCCAGAATGTAACTTATACTTTTCTGGAAACCGCATCATCGGTTTAGCCAAACGCGAGAAAATCGCAAACAAACACACATACATACAAACATACGGGTCAAACTACCCCTACTGCCAAATAAAAATGTTTTACATTACCAGAACTATTCTATCAATACCACGCTACTGTTGCCCGACAGCCAAGACCTATCGGCAAAAGAAAATACCTTCTCCTTGATAAAAGTCGGTGCTAAATTAATATCAAGCCACTTAGTTCCATCGGGGGTAATCAGAACTCGAGTCCAGCGTGCACTTAGGGGCAGAATTAATCGGTACCATGCTTCCTTGCCACGTATGAGGTCAAATGGGACAGAACTGAGGGTTTTGTTACGTGTTGCTGATATTGTTTCTATTGCTAATGGGACGGGGATAGAAATTTTGCGTGAAGCGGGCGTGTGTTTGTACTTTCCAAAGTACATTTTGACGGTACCTACCCTACATACATGATTGTTGCGTAACTTAAACCGTTTACGCAGCGCACGCTACGGAAGCTCTCAAAAAGGAATAATTTTGCCCGTTTTTGCAACATTTTTTAATTATGCTCCGCTCCTATTGGTCGTAGCGTGATGTTATATAGCCTATAACCTTCCTCGATAAATGGACTATCCAACACAATAAGATTTTTTCAATTCCAATCAGTAGTTCCTGAGATTAGCGGGTTCAAACAAACAAACAAACTCTTCAGCTTTATAATAATATAATAATAATTATTATATAGTATAGATTTGAAAAATAATGGCTGCTAGATAAAAAGACGAATCTCCAAGAAAATCATTAAATGAATTCGCTATTGTAAGTAGACTTTTTTGAAACCAACGTTCTTAATTTATTGTCTATCCTCAAACATAACTTTTAAGCGTGACTTTTCCCTAATTACCGTTGTAAATAGAAGTTCAAAGAGACTAAAAACAAAACAGGAAACTGAATGTAAATTAAAACGTATTTAATTAATTGCCTGTTCTTACAAAAACACAGCAATTTAGGCTACCTACTGAGAAATTTGTACATAGTTGTAGGAAGAATTTGGGGTCAAGAACGTATTAAGCTTTTTAGTGCCAAACTTTTTCAGTTTTTCTGTTAGCACAATATCAATCTTTTTAAATTAAGAAACCGGGGGTTTATTAACCGAGTTACCAAAAAGGAGGAGGTTCTATGTTCGACATTATGTATTATTTTATTTTCACCGATATCTCCGTCAATTGGGGACCGATTATGCAGATTATTTTTTTGTTTGAAATAGTATATTCCGAAATTAGTCCCATTTTAATTTGGCGAAGATCTGATAAAGAACTTCGGAGATATACAGTAGAACTCTTCAATAAATAACGGCATATCACTCGGGATTGCTGCAATCGCATGTCTGTTTATTGTGTATACCTTTTCAAAACATAACATCACGTCAGGACGCTCTTAAGGGGTACGCAGATCTCTCAGTTCACCGGTTATGTTCAAGTTTCATGATCTTCAGGTAATGTATTCTGGCGTTATAGTTACCTTACTAAAAACCTTGCATATAACTAACCTACCTAAGGTACAACTAAAAAGTGAAAAATAAAAAACTCTTTTGCAAAAACATACTACTACTTCCAAATAAAAAACTACAAAGTAAAAAATAACTTTATTTTTGGAAGTCGGTGTCAATAATGCAAACAAATGGTACCTACGAAAGACACCGCCATCCAATAATAAAATTATTTTTCACTTTATTTAGAAGTCGGTAGTATTTTTATGCAAAAAAGATTTTTTGTAGGTCATAATTGTTGCCATTAGCACACGTAATTGAGCCCAAAATCTATTGTATCGCCTGAAAAGAAATGCTTGGAACCCACTCATATATCGAGGATTGGTGGACCGACGTAGATTTATCGATGGATACTTTATTCAGGTTGTTTCGCCGACACCCGACCATAGACAGATGGGTGACAGAGCAACCTACTTCGGAATTAATTGACCTTGACGTTTTTGCGTGCCTTTTGCGTTTTACTGTTCGGCCTTCGTGTAGGACAAGTTTTTAGAAAAATACTTTTGAAAGGACATTTTATGAATCTGGCTTTTTTGCCGAACTACTTATTTGACAGCAGTGGTGGCCCAGTGGTATTGGCCGCGACTTACAAGTTGTAGGTCATGGGTTCGAGCCCAGGCAGGCTCTTTTCTCTCGCTACTTTGCGTAAATTATTTCATCACAAAACGGTGAAGGAAAACATCGTGAGGTAACCGGCATGTCCTAGAACCAAAAATTAGAAGACATGTGACATCCACCAACCCGCAATAGGCCCGCGTGGTGGATTACGGCCCATTCCCTCTCACAGAGAGGAGGCCTGTGGCCCAGCAGGTTAATAAGCTGATGATGATGATGGTGATGACTTATTTGAGATTCCTACTATTTATCGACTTAGATATACGCATGTCTTTTTCTTCCATACGTCTATTTCAGCTATTATGCCAGTTTTTAACCCCTTTTTGGCCGTATCAACCTTCATACCATCCATCCAGCCAGCGTATCGAAGGACCGTCCCTTCTATTCTAAACTAAATAAATACTACGAATACGAAAAAGTTCCAGAAATCTTACCCAGTCACTCCGTACATTTAAATTCTCGCAAAAATGTGTGAACGAAATGTGAATTTCAATTCAACAACTAACTGAAATGGAATGGCTACGAATTTTCGAAATACCATTGCGTATTGCATTTTACTCTGTTTTTAATCCTTTCTACACACTAAACAATACAAAAGCGATATTTTTTGTACGTTTTCGGGTGGTTCTGAATTACTCGCTGTTTCACTTTGAATTAAATTGTTCTACAAGTTGGAATGGAGTTAAAAGAGACCCAATTTTTGGTCTTTTTTTGTCTAAAAAATACAAGGCACTGCGAAAGGTTTTAAAGCTGTACACTTCTAGTTGTTTTTAACTTTTTTAGGAATTACAAGCAAGTAATTGATGTACAACATTTATTAGACTCACAATGATTTATGAAAGTGGTTTGAAAGGCTCCTACGAATCAATTATGGGAAAATGACAATGCTTAAAAATTTGATTATTTCGTCTAGAAACACCAAAATACATTTCGCGTCTATTCGTCGTATGATGAAGATAGATTAATTAAAATGAAGAAACATGTATCTATACATCTGTCTCTTGCCTGCTAAACAGTAGTTTGGAGGGCTTGTCCCAAAAAACGAGACTCCTGAAAGCCAGAATCAATGGCGACTACCACAAAACTGACCAGTCGAAGCTCGACGAATCCAAAAGAAACGATTCAACTCTTTAGGATCCGGCGACAAAATTAATCGGATAAATATGTGGAGGAGAGACCACAAGGTTTCCACTTTCCTCCTTACTTGTACACAGCGTCAATACCCCACGGCCAAATAGCAAGTGCCTTTTGAAGTCGCAAACGACTTCCCACCAGCTAAATATTAACCTGTAACTACTAGCCCCACCACATAAGAATCCCATAAAACGATCATCATTCCCCCACAAGCATATCTGCCTTCGTCTAAGACTCAATACTAAGTTCAGCAATATTTAAGGACATCAAACGCAGATTGTGACGGAACCCTGAAAAATGTAGCCGGAGTGATGTAGCGGCGCATTAGGTGTCGCAAACTCGTATTTAAATGAGACAAATGACGGCAGTGCTCAACTTATTGAGGGGATGAGGACATGGTGGGGGTCGAAGAGCGGGTGCGATTTTTGTGTCGTTTAACGAGGTCGGAGACGACTCGAAAAACCGTTGGGAATAAGAAATATAACAAAGCAATATTTTCTCATGGTTTTTAAATGGATTACTTGAAATAAAAAAAAATATCTAACTTTATTTTAGGATGAGAACTTGACAAACTTTAGCATTAGGGTACAGGTCCAAATGCTCAATTCTGAAACCACTGAAATGGTAAGACAAAAAAAACCGGCCAAGTGCGAGTCGGACTCGCACACGAAGGGTTTCGTGCCATAATCGCAAAAACGGCAGAGAAAACATGTTTGTTGTATGGCAGCCCCACTTAATTCTTATTTTATTCTGTTTTTAGTATTTGTTGTAATAGCGGCAACGGTTATACATCATCTGTGAAAATTTCAACTGTCTAGCTGTCACGGTTCATGAGGTACAGCCTGGTGACAGACAGACGGCCTTACGGACAGACAGACCGCGGAGTCTCAATAATAGGGTCCCGTTTTTACTCTTTGGGTACGGAACCCTAAAAACCGGCCAAGTGCGAGACAAACTCGCACACAAAGGGTTCCATACCATTATCGCAAAAAAACGGCAAAAACAACACGTTTGTTGTATGGGAGGTCCAATTAAATATTTATTTTAATCTGTTTTTAGTATTTGTTGTTATAGCGGCAACAGAAATACATAATATGTGAAAATTTCTACTGTCTATCTATCACGGTTCATGAGATACATCCTGGTGACAGACAGACAGACGGATAGTGCAGTCTTAGTAATAGGGTCCCGTTTTTACCCTTTGTTTACGGAACCCTAAAAACGATCCAAATGATAGATTGGACCTTAAAATAAGTTGGTGGTCCACAAATTGTATCACACAATTTTTACACTTTTTTTATCTTAAGATTTGAGGAGTTCTTTTTATCAGTTAAAGCGGCGCTTAAAGTTGGGTAGTTTCATAAAAGTGGTCCCTGTGTTTCATTTAGTAAAAAATAATTTACAATCTTCACTTTGCTGCTGCCACAACTCGCTAAACGCTCCCTCCTATATCCACACCCTAAAACAAGCAGCTCAGCTTTGAAAACTTGTTTGTTTCCACTCGAGAGGTGAAAGCGTTTGTATTTTTGGCATGAGCCACGATCAAAACAATGTTTTCGCGAATTTCAGCCTGAGCAAGTGAGCTATAATGTATGAATTTAACTTCACCAAGTTATGTTTGAGTTAATTTTTTGTTATTCTGAATCATCACTGCCCTTTTTAACCCCCGCCGGAAAAAGAGGGGTGTTATAAGTTTCACGTGTGTTGCTGTGTATCCGCCGGAAAAAGAGGGGTGTTATAAGTTTCACGTGTGTTGCTGTGTATCTGTGTGTCTGTCTGTGGCACCATAGCGCCTAAACGGATGAACCGATTTCAATTTAGTTTTTTTTGTTTGAAAGGTAATTTTGTCGAAAGTGTTCTTAGCTATGGTCGAATAAAATCGGTTCAGCTGTTCCAAAGTAATGGGCGTTTTACTGTTTGAATCGGGGTGTTTTCGCAAGATAAATGTGTCGGGGGTTTTTAAATTTTGAAATTTTACTTGTTACAAGCTTTTATTTAACTTGCAATGTACGTATGTAAGTGTGTTCGGGTCAAATCTTACAACTGAATTTTAATGCAGTTATCCTCCACCGATTAAGATGAAATTTTGCATACACGTTTAGTTTGAATGACAATGCATGGTTAGCTAACTGACGTCATTCTAAATCCAATATGGCGGACGGCCCAAGATAGCGGACTAGTTATTTTTTGTGCACTGTCATTATATGGTTATCAAATCAAAGAGTTTGCTGAGAAGAATTCGAAAAACGTTAGATTTTTTAATGAATAATTTTATTACAAACTTTATATAACCTTGCTTTTGTATATGTGTCCGTCAAGAAGTAATCGATTTTCAAGCACTTTCGGGCATCGGTTAAACTGAAACTTGGAGTACTTGCGTAAATTGAAAACACTGAAATAATATGGTAAGTACTATGGAGCTGGTATCATAATGGAGCTGAAAGGTTGCCATAGCAACTCCTCATTCAGACAAGATCGCACCATCGTGTTAGGGTTCATTGGATATGGTATTACAGAACGCACGAACCGATTTCGATGGTTTTGCATTCGTTGGAAAGGTCTCGGGCTCCGAGAGGTTTATAGGTAGGGTAGGGTATGGTAGTGTAGGGTCGGGTAGGGTAGAGTAGGGTAGGGTAGTGTAGGGTCAGGTAGGGTAGGGTAGGGTAGTGTAGGGTAGGGTAGGGTACATAAATTTTTGGTCTTTTTATGGCAAAACAAAGTTTGCCGGGTCAGCTAGTGGCATTATATTTCTTACTTTTGAGTCCATTATGCTTGTTTTAGAAATATTTTCACTTTTAATTATTTGCCTTTGAGGAGTTGTAGTACTTGCGCTTAGTATTATTTAGTTATCTTCTCGTCAAAAGGGATGTTAAGTAATTGTTCTAATTTCGTTTCTGCGTAGTACGAGTTAGTATGATGAAGGAAGTGGGTGGCTCGAAATTTGAATTTATACGTTAAGTAACTTTTACATGAATTGAAGTAACTTTTAGCTGAATTTCTTGTGACGTTTTGTATATTATGATGGCTCTCGGAGTAACAACTAAGGTGGCAGTTATTTTCGAGAAGTAAATTTTGATGGATTCATCATCACGACTATTTTCCAGGACATGGTACGAATTACTTGAACCGTACTTTTTGATAAATCAGATCATTAATGATCTTAAAAGACCTTAGATGATTTTAACATAACATCACGCCTATAATCTTGATAGGGATAGGCGAAGCTATAACCAAAAGTAACCCACTTTTCGGCAGTTGTTCTAGCTGATCTTAGTATTGCAAATATTGTAGTGACCAATTCTTGTCCCTTCTCTCTATGAGAAGAAACTTATATCCATCAATAGCCCAATTAGAGACTAATATATTTAACACTTTATAGTGGTTTACAAATCGATTTTCCCGCAAGAAAACGATCAACAAAACACCTCATATTTATTTACGCATCTCTTTCATTGAACCGTCGCGATCGCCCCGATTCTCTTACGAAACGATAATAAAACGGTTATTGTTAGAACCGAAACTGGAGCACATTACTAGTTCAGAATCACAAATAGACGGACAGATGGACTGTTTTATAGTTTGTGACAAAGCTGCTGAGATAATGATGAGATGTTTTTTTTAAAAGCTTTTTTGTATGTATGTGTGTGTGTTCGGGTCAAATCTTGCAACTGAATTTTAAAGCAGTTATCCTCCATTGATTAAGATGAAATTTTGCATACACGTTTAGTTTGGATGACCATGCATTGTTAGCTAAGTGAAGTCATTCTTAATCCAATATGGCGGACGGCCCAAGATGGCGGACTAGTTATTTTTTGTGCACTGCCATGATATGGGTATCAAATAAAAGGGTTAGCTGAGAAGAATACGAAAAAAGTTTGATAATATATATTTTGAATAATTTTATTTAAAGGTCGGTTTGAGTTTAGAATCGGAGGTTTTAATCCATGCAACCACACAGCAATTACAAATGCCTGTACGAAATCCCCACACATATAAGCAACGTCTACAAACACCAAAACATTTCAACAGCAGAAATCAAACAACTTAAGGCCGTAAACACATCAAGAGTGACAGACGCGCTTCCAAATCGCAAGTCTGTTTACATCCTTCGTTTCCTTTTCAAAGACACTGTTTATAATCGTTCGTCAGCTTCGTAGAGCACGGAATCTACTAGAGACGCCATAATATTCAGAAAAATAAAAAAGTAAATGCATTTTTTGGCATCTCAAAACAAAACTAATAAAAGACTGATTGTGCCAAAGAGGCTCAGCAATCAGCGTATACCGCAGATGAACAGTTCACCAGGTTTAAACACCCGATGCTAATGAGCACTTAGCGCATTCAGCTATCACTGCACAGCTCTAAAAAAACTGATATTCTATCAGCGATATAGGTAACCATTGTCAAAAGCTAAAAATCCCATGGGCATGGTATATGTGAACCACGTGAAAATAACTTGACGCTTGTTTATCCCACAGATTATGGACTTTCAACAATTTTAATCACTGGAAGAAAACCACTTCGTCTAAACCCTCTGGCCTCACAGACACGGACAAACAATGACATCAACACGGACAAACCAGGCGTGTGTGTACGCCTGGTTTGCAAGGAAAAGTGTTGACAATAACGACCCTAACAGTGACCGCCGAATCGTCTCCTTGCTCTATGGTAAACTTATAGTTGGTGTAAATGTTTATATTTAACTGTCTGTCCGTTAAGCGATGAACTGATGAGTAAGGAAGGGAGTCAAGGCTTCTGGGTCTGTTTTGATGTTGATAGAAGTGTTCGGAGTATTTTGGTTGGCTGACATTGGACGGGTAACCAGTATCCTCTCGCTCTTAGCCCTATTTATTTGAGGTCAGCGCAGCACGTGTTTTTCGTCTACATTTAGATTAGGAGTGATCTTAGTAGCCTTATCATCTGCCACTGTTTGGTCTGTTAGGAAGGTTCAATCTAGCCTAAGCATTACCTATAATAATATACTTAACGTTTTCCTAGTCACAAGCTGGTCATAATTTTAAATAGGATAAAAAAACTTTTTTGCAAAAAAATACTACCGACTTCCAATTAAAAAACTACAAAGTGAAAAATAATTTTATTTTTGGAAGTCGGTGTCTTTCTTTTTTCCCATTTTTTTGCGATATGGACACCGACTTCCAAAAATAAAATTATTTTTCACTTTGTAGTTTTTTAATTGGAAGTCGGTAGTATTTTTTTGCAAAAAAGTTTTTTTATTTTTCCCTTTTTAGTTGTACCTACCTAAAATAGGCAAGTTGTTTAGTAAGGTAGTTATAACGCCAGAATAGATCACCCGAATAACATGAAACTTGAAAAAAACAGTGAAATGAGAGATCTGCGTACCCCTTTAGTGCGTACTGGCGTGATGTTATGTTATGAAATGGTATATACAATAAACAGACATGCGATTGCAGCAATTCTGAATGATATGCCGTTATTTATTGAAGAGTTCTGTTGTATATCTCCGAAGTTCTTCATCAGATCTTCACCAAATTAAAATGGGACCAATTTCGAAACATACTCTTTCAAACAAAAAAAGAATTTTCAAAATCGGTCTACAATTGACGGAGATATCGGTGAACATACATAAAAAAAAAAAAAAAAAAACATACAAGAAGTCGAACATAGAACCTCCTCCTTTTTTGTAAGTCGGTTAAAAAGATGAATAGATTGTTTGGTTTGTAGACGGCAATGGAAAGGAGCGAAGTAAAAACTAAACTGATTGAGAAGTACATACTGAGTAGGCCGAAGACTTGCCAGACTTAAGTGGCAGTGGGCAGGGCACATTGCTCGCAGAACGGATGGCCGATGGGGCAGAAAGGTTCTGGAGTGGCGACCGCGAACCGGAAGACATTGTTTTGGAAGGCCTCTCACCAGGTGCACCGATGACCTGGTGAAGGTTGCCTGGATCCGCTGGATGCGGGACGCACGGGAACGGTCAATGTGGCGACGCTTGGGGCAGGCCTATGTCCAGCAGTGGACGTCTTTCGGTTGATATGATGATGATGATGACTGAGTAGATCCAAAACAAGTGTAGGGATAATATTGCTTGCTTAGCAATGCAATTAAATACCTACTTATTTTAGTATTCCAAGGAAACATACTTCCAGGATGAAAAGTATCGTGTATGCCAAGTTTTAGCAAATCCGTGCTGGGATTTAGACATGAAAACTTTACAGACTGACACATTTTTGCAATTATAATATTAGTATGGATTGAGTGGAAAATTTAACAAGAGCCACTTGGGCGAAGGTCTCTTAAAAAAAATACTCAAAGATCCATTCAAACAATTTCCCACTATGACTAATCGTAAAACAACAGAATGATTACGACATCTAACGGGAATCGAACCTGCGACCGTAACGAACGCGCCAATGTACAATGTACATAATGACTATTTTCATTCAATCTACCGTGGGAACGAAAAAATATATTCAGACTTATTTGTTTTAGATAGGTACGAGTTTTTCTTTCATTATGGGGTTTGGCTATCAAAGTATATTTTGGGGGCAATGAGCGTACAGACTTTCAGCTTATTTTTAAATTGAGTATTTTGAGTTAAGGTTCCCCTAGTCGACGGCACGAACTATTTTGTGCGCGAGCATAAAATAAATATATATCATCTATATTTGATATTGTTTAAACTCCAATGCCTGAAAACCCTTGCTTTTTTACCCATTTCACGCATTATATCATACCCAAGTTAAGCCAAAACTCATTCGCAAGTACCAGGGCTACAGAACACAGCAGTTAGTTGATAATTGATGGAGCAGCATGCACGTTATGATGTAACGACTGTCAAAGATCTTCAAATGACAGCCAGGACCAAAACACGGAGGAAACTCGCTATGTAAAGATGGTTACCCATCCACGAACCAACCTTGGCAAGCGTTGCTTAATCTTGAGGCAACCGTATGGTTTTTATTAGTTACAAAACTTCAATCAATCTCAAAAGCCTGAAAACCATTGTTTTTCTCCCCAATTCCCGCATTATATCATTACCCAGATAAGCTAACAAACATTCGCAAGTACCAGGACAACAGAACACTGCAGTTAGTTGATAATATATGGAGCAGCATGCACGTTATGATGTTACCAACATTTACATATCTTCAACAACTTGTCTTGCATAAACTGCAAGCTGAGATATCTGTTTTGGTGGAAGCTGTATCGTATTAAAACAATGCGTAGTGTTGCCTTCATGAATACACATGTACCTTGGTATATTAGACATTGATATTAGGAAAGGGACAATGTTTTACCGACACACTTTGGACAATTCTGCCCTCCACACTTTTCTCAACCACTGGAACTCCATAAAGTGAGAATCACCAGAAAAGCGCCGAGGCACTGATGCCCGGCGAGTACCTTAAAAACTTATAAAGCCGCTAATTCTTTGTTTGAGTTAGTAGTAAGTACATTCCTTAGATGAAAACACTGGAAAACCAAACTCCCTAAAGCCTGCCGAAACAGATCCTTGAGCGTAGTTATAGTAATGAACGTTCAGATATGCCATAATCACTACGAAATTTAGGCTTAGCACACATTGCGATTTTATTCGCGCGAATTTTTGTCTGCGTACTGAATTTAACTAACACGCACTGCGGATAAAATTACGCGTGGTTGTTGTCTCCTACCTGTTCATAGAGTTCAAAATATTCGCGCGAATTTTATCCGCGCCACGGTGCGGTGGATTCTGTGGTAAAACACGGATTTCTTGCGGTATTATTACCGCGCGTTTTTTTTTCCGCATTGCGTGCAGTTTCACAGAATCCCATCGGTGGAAGAATGGCCGGAAACAATTGTCGGATATAAAAATCGCAGTGCTAAGCCTTACGATTATTAAACTGTAAAAATCTGGTGTCTGCATATACAGAAGTCCTGCTGAATTGCACTAATATGATTGAACATTTTTACTGTATCCATCGTCAATAGGTAGGCGATATAAGTAGACTCTGAAAGCCACATTCACAAACTCCGAAAAAGCTCACCACAGCCAATAAGCCACAGACTACCAAAACAAGACATACCCTAACAAAAATTCACACGGCCAGTACACCAACAGCTATCTAACAGTAAAATAGGAGCCACAGAGTGAAAGAGACGGTTCCTAAACAATGCGTCTCTCGAAGCGGCCCGAGCGGAATAATTTGCAAGTTATTTAAATGTGCGAGATGCTAACTATGTCCGGACTTTGGCGGTGCACCGATTTTCGTTGGGACATACTGGTGTGGGGGATGGAAAGTAAAGAGAGTGGTTTGGCGAGCTTGTTGGGATAAATAGGCAGTTAGATTTTGTTACGGGGCAACTGATCACTGCCTATGTGTCTGTGCGTTTGTGCGCGCTAATCTTAGAAACGGCTTAACCGATTTGGGTGCATCACTAAAATATTGTGGTTAGCTTCACTTAACCTTCAGTGTAAGTTTTATTTCAATCAGTTCCCAAATAAAAAAATATTCTATAAAAAATGATAGCTCAGTTAGATTTTCCGCCACTGACCAGGAGACCAGAATCATGACGTAAAAAAAAGAAACCCGGGGCTGCAATCATGAGTGGTGACTTTCAAACTACAAGAAGAACAAAAACGTAAAGAAAAGACGTACATCCGATGATGGAATCATCAGTGGTAAATACTTTCAAACTACCAGGAGAATCATGAAGAAATAAATCGGTAAAAGAATTTTTTAAATAATGAATAAGGTGATATGCCTGGTAGCGCAAATCATTCTTACCCGAATAAAAGCACATAATTGCTGAGTGCCAAGCTAACATTTATTCCGAAAAATCTACGGTTCACTGTGGGGTAGGAGGCTGAAGCGAAATCGCGAAAAATACTAAGTACTAATCTTAAAACATCTCTATTTTACTGTAACCTATTTGACGTCCTCTTTATTTGCGAATTACGTTGACGTTTGAAAACCAAATCTGAGTACATGACAATCTAAAATATATCCACGTGTGCAAAGAAACGCTGCAATAAAATATCCAAATAACACCGTTATCTCTCGTCACCTCTGCAAAATCTCACATCAAAGTCACATGGCAACTCTAAAGCTTTGACCCATGCTGGTCATTCGGTACCTGCATAAAGTATTCTGCTGTCATGTCCTTTGCAACGCCTTTGAAATAGGGATTATGGCTACAAAAGGATTCGAAACCATATTTATGATGTCTGGCTTGGAGAACACTTTGCAAATGAATCGCACGGGTGTTTGGAAATTGTTTACTGTATAACGAAAGAGTAACTAGATACACTGATATTGTTTTAAGTGAGACGTAAAGGTAAGGCAACAAGTGGCCACATGATTTTTGTTGTAAATTCATCTTGTGTAATAGCTTTCCCAGTTGTTTTTTTTTAGTGTGCGCCTTCGTTTAGACATATAAACTACAAGGTTTATATGTCTAAACAAGCAATATTAAACTATAATTAAATTCACAAGAATAAAATTATAGTTTCATATTGCCAGATTTTGTTTGGTTACCTACTAATCATAAAGTTACCTCCGGTTGGCTCATATAGTTTAGGTATTATATTCATAAATATAGTAAAGCTTTATTTTTCTTTTCTTCTCTTTTTGTTTAAGAAAGTGACTTGCACTCTTGTAAGTAATTATTTATTATATACTTTATTGTACACCACTTAAAAATTACAGGACAAAACATTTACAAAGATAAGTGTACAATGGGCGGTCTTATCGCACAGGGCAATCTCTTACAGACAACCTTTGGATGGACTGAACGAGAGGAGATAGAAATTACGGCTGTCAGTGTACAAAAACTATATTAAATAATATTACTTAGATATAAGATAAAATACATACATACAAATAAAATAATATACTAATAAATATCAAATGAAGAACAGAGAAAGGAGAATAATAGTTATAGAGAATGGAAATGCTCCTTCACCATTTTTTTAAAAGTAGGTAATGTTTGCGCACGCCTTACCTCAATAGGTAATGCATTCCACAAACGAGCTGCTTGAACCGTGAAAGATTTGTCGAAGAAGGATGTGGAATGCATACGAATGCTTAATTTTAGGTTTTCCGATGATCTCAAGGACCGAGAATGTGTGTCACAGAGGAACTGAAACCGTTTTTTAAGATAAAAAGGACTAGAAGGATTAAAGAGCACATTATATAGCAATGAAAGTATGTGGGCATTCCGGCGAAGGCGAATAGGAAGCCATTTGAGCTTGGTTCGAAATTCAGAAACATGGTCATACTTGCGCAAGCCAAATATGAACCTGATACAGAGATTATGGTGGTGGTGGTATGTGAGTACCATGATCCTATTTATCACTGTTAGTACTTTTAATACTTTATACCTATACGTAGTATAGTAGTGCTGGGTGCATCGTCCTCATTCGTATATGAATTTATGTATGTATGTAAATGATGTAAAACACTTTTTTTTATTTTTTTTATTTTTAAGTATGGTGTTTCTTGTCCGTTTTTCTCCATAACTAGCTACATTTCCGAATGGACGGTAGAATCAATTATTATTAACTTCGAATTCATATTTTAGACGTTCAAAAGTGCCGCTTAGTTGAAAGAGACTAGTTGAATATAAATAATAATATTGAATACCTAAATAATGTTTGTCTTTGTCTTTGAGGTATTCAAAACCTCTCGATCGTAACTCAACGGTACAGAAATCTCTCCAAGCCGACGTAGGTGTATTTTAAATATTCTACATGAATTTCTATCGTCCACACGATATCATAAAATAAATTCAAACAGCTTAGTCATGTTACTAATAGTTTATTCACCTAAATCACTGCTTGCTGAACTCAAAGACCGTATGTCACACAACTTACAACACCAAACACCTGGATTATAGCGCGTAACTTTAGATCCGACATTATACATTGCGAGTATTGCACGCCTTCTAAACCATCGCAACGAACTAAACCGGTAATGTATGCCACGTCAATGCGTACGCAAGTGAAATTTACATGCAAAATGGTAGTTCCATCGCCGCCGTATCGTTCGCGCTTAAAGTTATGCAGATTTGTAGGAAATCCCATGGAAATGAAATCGTCTAAGTTACTGGGAAATTGTAGAAATATTTCCCTTGCTTAGATTGTTAGAATGCGTCTAGGTAGTTTGAGTCTAGACTGAAATTTATGTTGTCTAACTGGGCTATTGTTTGGGGTAGCATTTAAATCATTTGCGATGCTTTTATTTTAGATTGTTCGTCTACTTTCAGACTGAAATGTTGCGAATATTAAAGGCACTTGTCCCACCTCCGACGACCAGCGAGCAGCGAGTAGAGCTAGAACCTAGATACGAGTTGGCGAGCAGCGAAAAGCGAGTGAGTAGTTCCGATAGTTTTATCGCTGGGCTATGGGCGTGTGTTTTTGCAGAAGCGGCGAATATCTTTTTTTGTGCAACATACTAAATTCACTGCATATCTCACACCAAGATGAGCAAACCTCCTTCTGCCACTAAAAACAAATCACTCCCATTATTGACGAACTCGTATCCGCACTGATATAGTCCAGGAGCGCGTTAACTATCTGATAGTCAATTGATTGCGGTAGATAGTTGGCACAGGCGGCGCCGCAATGCAGTCTGACAACTGATGTGCTGGACATTCAGGACATTGAGCAAATTATTGACAGTTTACGTTGGTGTTATTGTTTGTGCTCTGTGACTGTGTTATTAAACATTAATCCGTTTAAGATTGCCCGTTATATGATTTGATAAAGCATAGTATGTATTGTATTTAATGGTAACAAAGCATCATCAATTAACATTAATGATATGAGTAGGCTAAGTTTACTATAGGGTGGCGGTCTGCCCCGCTTGGGTGGGGCAACGCCGTGTCCTCGTGGAAGCGATCGGCGGTGGAGACCTCTCGCGTCCGTACCTGGTTCAGGCCATGGTACGGGGTGAGAGGGCATGGGACGCTGTCACCTCCTTCGGCGAAGCAGTAATGCTCGCGAAGGAAGAGGCGGTGGCGCGTGAGGTACACGCAACGGAGACGCCCTCACGCCCCAAGCCACCGCAGGAGACGCCCTGGGCGTTGAGAGTCGCAAGGCGATTCCCGGCCACCGTAGACGCGGACTTGCGGACGGCGAGTAAAGGGAAGCGCAACGTCCGACAAGGACCAGGGCGGAGTCGACGGCGCATGGTGTTCCACTTGCGCTTCAAACAGCTTTCAGCAAAGCTGACGGGGTCCGCTAGGACCGATGTCTGTCTAAGTCGCGGATAAATTTGAAAAAAAGTGTTCTGAAAGAGACTGAAGGAACACACGCCACGCCCTCCCGCTTCACCCAGAGCGGAAGAAGTCATTGGATGATCTCCCACCCAAAAAAAAACTATGGTTACTAAGGAAATCATTTTTAGCCGACTTAATAAAGAAGTTTTCTGACCTATTTTTGAAATACAATATTTCCTTTTGTGCTTACGAGAAGTAGCTTTTTGCATTGCCGATGACAGGTTTTTTTTTTAAATTAAATTGGCACTGTGTACACTGTGTATTCAGTGGATCATTCAAAATGTTAAAAACAATTACATGTAGATATTAAAACTTATGATATTTTGGTACAAAGCTGAAGACAGCAATTTATTGAACCATGAAAATCTTTAGTTTTCTTAATGCAGATCCAAATTACACAATTAAGTACTTTGCATCAACTATCCTTGTGGAGCTACGAGTCTCCACATGGCTTATAGGATCCTGGTACTAACAGATGCGAGAGCTACAAACTGACACAAACACACATTTAACACAAATTTATTGAACGACCAAATCATACATCACGTAACTCTAACAAAGCTCCACAAACCCGGAAAACATCTGCAAGAAGCAAAAATAATTTTGTCTGAACATCGCATTTCTAAGGACTAATTAGGGTACGTGTCAAACCGACTTTGGAAGTCAGCATAAAAGCCTTTTTATCGCTCGGAGACTGATTGCCCAGAATTACTCAAGGATTTTTTCCTTTCCTTGTCGCTAAGATTGACTGTACTGCATTAGTTAATGTTTAAGATAAAACAATTGATGCTGCAAAGTTTTGGAGCGGTTAGAATTATGATGGTGAGGTTATTTTTGAAGTTTGTAGATTAAGGGAATTAATGAGGAGATTAGCAGAATTGGGTCAAGTGAAAGCTTTTATCAATTTCACCAGGCACCAATAAACGAGGTATCAATACTACCCCTAATATGTGTTATGACTTATATGTATAAAGCTATAGTACCTAGGCGACCGAGCTCTGCTCAGGTAAAAATTGAGAAAACCTAGCCAGATCGATTTATCGCCCCGGAAACCCTGCATACTAAATTTCATGAATTTCGTTGGAGCCGTTTCCGAGATTCAGATTATATATATACCTGAGACGTTGTTCCTCGTTTTAGGTATTAGATAGATTATTAATTCTTCTTTTTGTATAGATTAACCCAAATTTCTATTTTTCCGACTAGTTTACTACCTGGACCGCTATCATTCGCCATGATCAGATCCAGAAATGTGAAATCGGTTGGGCACGAAGCAGCTATATTACTGTAAAGTTTATTCACAATCCGTTTAGGACTTTTTTCGTGAAAGAGTACTAAATAGATCGATTGGCAATAGCCACAACATCATGTCTGCCTTTTTAACCCCCGCCGGAAAAAGAGGGGTGTTATAAGTTTCACGTGTGTTGCTGTGTATCTGTGCGTCTGTCTGTGGCATCATAGCGCCTAAACAGATGGACCGATTTTGATTTAGTTTTTTTTTGTTCAAAAGGTGACTTAATCGAGAGTGTTCTTAGCTATGTTTGAATAAAATCGGTTCAACAGTTTAAAAGTTATGGGCGTTTTACTGTTTGAATCGGGGTGTTTTGGCAAGATAATTGTGTCGGGGGTTCTTAATTTTTTTAAATTTTACTTGTTTCTGTTTGCATATTGCTGGATATGACATGGCGTCTTAACCTTGTGTTTTATCCATCAAGCGAGCAGTTACATAGGAATTGTGGTCTTGGTAAGATTGATGAGATTAACTCAGACCTCTTAAACTAATGTTAAAAATGACCCTCCAAGATAAGATGTTTCATCAACGTAAATCGACATCTAAGAAGACAGCTTCAAAACTTAACACAAAACGTGATTCACCCCACTTCACCCCCCAAAAAGGTCAGGTTAATTCCGCCATCATTATCTACGCTTTTATGAAAAACTCTTTGTTTGGCCCTTTCATCAGAAAAAAAACGGGAAAAAATTCGACACCGACGATTTAAACTTTTTTGTCCTTTTGACGCCTTCAAAAGACCACCTGAAGACTATAATTGCAGGAGTTGAGGAGTCCGTTAATTAATAAGGGTCTTCAAACTTTAAAAAACTTCAAAGATTTTGTAGGGCTACCTCAAGGTGTCATAGAATATTATTTATTTGCTCAGTACATCATTTCAAATACTTAATTAAAAATAACTACCTATATATACACTTAAATAAAAATAAAATAAAACTACGAATAAAAGGGCGGCGGTCATAGGGCGTCATAAAATTCGTCCACATCGCTGTCAACGTGAAAAGTGCCCAGAACGCTGGCAGCATTGCCACGTTGGATGGCAATGCTGATTCTCTGGCCAAGGAAAAGCCCAGCCCTCTGGTCACGTGAAGAGTCGACTAACCGTTTGCTTACGTCTCGAAATACTCGAAGAGCACTCGGACCCCATGGACCTAATGTTTCAACCCCAAACGGCTCAAATATATAACTTCCAATAAGGTTGTTGTATTTGCGCCGTTTGAGGTTTTCTGCACCAGCAGCAGCTGCCCCAGCACAGCCCGCCGTGCTAAGAAGATGGGATGGCGCAAGGGTGTCGACACATGTTGCATCCCACACCAAAGGCCTACCCACCTTCCAAGGCATTATGGTCATCCCGTCTGGTCTCTTCCCATCGTCGCGCGCCAAGCCATTGGGTTCTAAAACAGCTGGCACCCCGGCGGTGACAAGAGCCCGACGTATGATGTCATTAATGCTGGCGTGCCGTGCTAACCGACCAGCGCTTCTACTGCAGGATAGGCCATGGTGTCCGAGGCGGTCGACTGCTTCACCACATTGACAACGATGTGGAGCTCCGCTGGGAGCACCCAAACGCAGACATGTAGCGATCCGGAAGGTGTTGTCACTCAACATAGTACCTATGTTGGGTGACGGTAGTGCCTGTAGCCAGAGGCCCGACTCCCATTCTCCCACAGCCAGCAGGCGGGCACGCTCAGCAGTATTGGTGGACGTATCTATAAGTTTATTCCGTACCAACCTGCAGAGCGGCTCATCCCACTGTCTCTGGGACAAAGGGCTGTCGGGCAACGCTGTATTCGGGCAAGCCACTTTCCAGGCATTCACTGCATCAGTCGAGAACGGCACTTCACAGTTAACCAGTGATGGCAACAAGATTTTTCTGGTTAACTTTTCAGTGCTGTGGACCGAAGACAGGAATGCCGGTAGGCTTAAACTAGAAATTTTGCGGATGCCGAGCCCACCGAAGCGAATGGGTAGAGTGGCTTGCAGCCACGCTCGGTCATCCAGGGCCACATTTAGTATAGATGATAGCGTGCAACGAATAATCTGGTCAATTTTGTCCAAGAGAATTTGTGAATGCTTCCATAATGGCGAAGCGCGAAGAAAGTACATGAAATTTGGACCAAAACAACAATAACGAATGAGGGTTATAGTTATACCTCAAGGTTGTTGTAAAACTGGGGCATAAAATTTGAAAATTGTATATGCATCACTAAAAGATTTTTGGAGTTTTATGTCAATATCTGTCCCACAAACAGGAGCAACGCGATGATGCGACAATAATTTTTCATAGAAATAGTTGGACGAATATTTTTTTTTAGATCAATTTTGGCTTTGTCGCTTCGCTGTCGCTCGTGTCTGCGAGAGCCAGAAGCCAAACGGGCAACCCGAATTCGATATTCAGGGGAATTCACTTTCGTTTCAATGTTACAAGAATTAAGCTCGCCCCCTAATAAATGGAATGCGTGATGTTACGTTATTTGTGTTTAGTTATAACCGGCCAAGTGGACTCGGACTCGCGCACGAAGGGTTCCGTACCATTATCGCAAAAAAACGTATGGAGCACCACTTAAATATTTATTTCATTCTGTTTTTAGTATTTGTTGTTATAGCGACAACAGAAATACATCATCTGTGTTTTTTTTCGCTATCACGGTTCAAGAGATACAGCCTGGTGACAGACAGACGGACAGTGGAGTCTTAGTAATACGGTCCCCTTTTTACCCTTTGGGTACAGAACCCTAAAAAATACTAGCTTACTTCTTCAAAAAACTAAATGTTTTTTTTCTGATAACCCTAATTTGTGTAAAAGATGGTGGGACATCGGCCCCTTGGCTTACAACGCAAAGTTTCAAAAACTCTTTGTAAGAACACAAGTCTGAGGTATTTGAGTAATCACATTTGATCCTTTCGCCAGTTTGAATGTTCAATGACAATTGGGTTAGTAATTACGGAAGAACCTTTTTTGAAGAGCTGACGAATGTTGCCAAAGTTTTGAAGTTGAAATATAAGTACTGGGCGACCGAGCTCCGCTAGTTATGAAAATAGAGAAAACCATTTTTTCTAAAAAAGGAACCTTGCTAGATCGTTTTATCGCTCCCGAAACCCCCTGCATACTAAATTTCATGAAAATCGTTGGAGCCGTTTGCAAGATTCAGATTATATATATAGATAAATACAAGAATTGCTTCTTTAAAGGTATTAGATAGATAGATTAGATATATCCTACTAATCTTATCTTACTTCTTACTAATATTATAAATGAGAAAGGCTAAACGGATCTGGATGAAATTTGGCACAATGATAGATTTTAGTCTGGAATAGCACAAGCTACTTTTCATCCCGGGAGTATGTTCCTTTGGGATAATTTTCGACTTTCGCCTTTGTATTGTTGTTTTATTTTGGTCGACTGACCTTGGATAAGTCAGCCACCAAGACGATAACTTAGAGAAGACGTGCGCCTTCTTTTCTTTCTTTTTTCTTTTATATTAATAAAAACGGTGCCCCACACTAGTAATTTCTTCTTGTATCGTGGGTGCGTTTACAAACATATAAACTCACATACACAACACACAGAGCCGGAACAACAATCTGTAGGTCATACAAATATTTGTTCCGTGCGGGAATCGAACCCGCGACACGCAGCACATCAGTCAATCGCTCAACCACTGCGCCAACCGTGCACCTCCTACCTTAGCTTTGGAGCTCATAGTACCTGCATCAAAGATGATTTCCCACACTGTAACTTGGAAAACTAAAAAGCCAAAGCCCGCCGCGAATCGCCGATGGCGTTTAGCCGCTATTCCAACCGCGTCGGGTGGCTGGCCGTCAAATGAACCACCTAGGCGACCAACCGTTAGTGCGTATGGCCTTAAGAGGGCTTAGTTAGGTTCTTGTACTTGTAAAATAAATAATAATAATATCAGCTGTGGTTATCAGACAGCAGTTGGTATGAAGGTTTACCTACTACAGTCATAAATCTGCCTGTGCATCCTCAATTATGTTGGGGTCGACTTCCAGTCCAGCCGGATGCAGCTAGATACCAGTATTTTACATAAATTGAAGAAATGTTACATATTTACACAACAGCATAAAATATACCTAAACTAAACCCTAATCAATACATAATATATTATAAAACAAAGTCCCGCGCCACGACTGTCTGTTCGCGATAAACTCAAAAACTACTGAACGGATTCTTATGCGGTTTCCACCAATAAACAGAGGAATTCAGGAGGAAGGGATAGGTGTATAATTTGTTAAGGTTTTGTGTAAATTGGTTGAAATATGACGATAATTGTTGATAATGACGCAAAAAACAATGTAGGTATGGTGGAATTGTTCCTCTTTTACAGGTCTACAGAAAAATCCAATCTGCCTAGCCTTTTCCCAACTATGTTGGGGTCGGCTTCCAGTGTTACCGGATTCAGCTGAGTACCAGTGTTTTACATGGAGCGAATGCCTACCTGACCTCCACAACCCAGTAACTGGGTAACAGCGGTACCCCTTGGCTAGACTGGTGTTAGATCTCAAGCTTCTGACTACTCGTAACGACTGTCAAAGATCTTCAAATGACAGCCGGGACCAACGGCTTAACGTGCTTTCCGAGGCACGGAGAATATCGGTATGTTGAAAATGGTCACCCATCCACGGACCGACCTCGACAAGCACTGCTTAACCTTGAAGATCGACCCGTGCGGCTGTTATTATTTAAGACGGTACCCTGACCAAAAAATCGGCATGCGATATGAGCATCCCTATTGGTCACTGGTGGCGCATGAATTACAGTAGAGAATACGCCCAAATTTTAGAATAAAATCTTTATAAAATCGAATTTTTGTATTTTGAAAAAAAAAAAAACTACAAAAATGTTCGTTATTAAATTGTCTATCCATTAGTGTTAGTACAAAAAATAATTAATCAACACTTTACGAGGAGATGCATGCTATCAATAATTATTTCTCATTTTTATGTTTTTTTAGGATGGAGATTAGTGAAAAATAAACAACATTAAAAAAATAACGAAATCTACCATTTTAGAATCAATATTATGTAGAAATTTAATGTATTTTTATTAATTGGTATTTCTTTTTAAATAACGAGTTGTTGTTTCGAGCTCCTAAAAACAGCACGAAAAACGGCTTGCGCGGCGTTTTGCTCGGGGTACCGCCTTAACCACGAGCTACAGAAAAGTCCGCGATAGCATAATTATTTATGTATTTTCATGATACCTTACTCTATCCTCTGCTACCCGTGCGAAGCCCTCGTGGTTCGCTAGTAACTTAATAAATTATTAAGAGCCCAAGTGAGTTCAAGATAATAGCCCTAATATTAGCTTTAAGCCATTTACCTAATGAAACCTAAGTTAAATATACTTAAATAATCAATATTATCGTTGTAATATTACTTGATAATATTATTCTGTACATATTTGTCAGGTTTACTTAAGTTAATGGATGGGCTGACCTGTCATGCGATCCTAAATCTATTAATTAAATTGTGTTCTGTTAGTCATGCGTGCTTATTTTAATTGAATTATAATTACTTTTGAATTTATTGCTTGTCGCTTTTTAGGTAATAAATATTAACAGGACAGCTGAACATAGATTAGTGGTACCTATAGTTTAGTAACATTATATAGTTCAGTTTACAAGTAAAGGAGAATGCTCATCGATGCATGGAATCCCGTACCAAGCTGCATCAAAATCAAACTTTGTTTTTTATAGACTACACTGACCAGGTTCTCTCCTACAAAACTTCTTTTTGAAAACAAAACTCGGGTTTCGGAGGTATTTCATAAAGTTGAAAATAACCTAAAAACTAGGTCTATTTTGTTCGACACAATCAACGACGTATTTTATTATAGACACGTTATACATGAACGTTATAGTTATTAATTAAACGAAAGATACCATTACTGGTTAGTCGATTCATCAAAAATCAATTCTATTGCATTCTACATCTTTATGACCGGCTGCTGTGAACGGCCAATCAACCATAGATAAAATAATGATACCTAATCTTTTATAAGTAAAGTTTTTTTTTATTAATTTAGAATTGGAATCGTATAATTTTTTACAGTGGTCACGACACTTTCAAAAATCAAGGTTACGTTAATCATATCATGTGAAACGGAACGTCATTTAAAGAGAGTAAAACAATATCCAACTTTTAAACTCAAAATTAAATTCCCTATTCAAAAATCAAATCCGCGACGCGTAATGTCGTCAAAAATTATGAAACTAATTACTATGAAATTTTGGTCTTGATGCGTGAGACTTTTTGTTACCACTTTTGGTCATTCTCCTTTCAAAATTTAAGTAACCCCGACCCATTTATCTTGCGAAAACATCCCGATTCAAACAGTAAAACGCCCATAACTTTTGAACGGCTGAACCGATTTTATTCAAACATAGCTAAGAACACTCTCGACAAAATTACCTTTCAAACAAAAAAAACTAAATCGAAATCGGAAAATTGTCTGTGGCATGTCCGCTATTGTGCATGAAGTCTCAATAAATAAACAAACACATGTTTACCTACTTATATAACAAACCTATCGTATAACAAGTAATTAAGACACTCACCTCCATCCTCAGGAATATTAAGCAGTTTCTTAGCACCAGGACTGGGGCCCCGGACCGCTGACAGCGCCCTCTGCAGCGTCTCACTCATAGGCTTGCCTCCAGCGACTTGCCCGAACACTGTCACTATCACTAGACACCGCACTACACTAGCACTTAACCCCTGCACTCTCCGCCAGCTGGAATCCTGCTTGCCCATCTCAAAGCGGTTGGATGACATCGGTGGTTTAGCCTTGGATCCAATTTCTACATTTTTTGAGACATCTGGAACAAAAGAAGGATGGAATGAGTACAAGGACATAGTAAAGCATTGTCGTTATAATCTATTGTGGTCACTTACTGGCTCTAAAACAAAACAAAAGAGGTTTGTCTAGGGCACAATCAAAAAGAAAGATAAGACAATAATTATAAATGAACAGGAAATAACGTTGTTTAATTAGGATTTTTGTTTCTTTTTTTTTTCTCAAAACTTGCCAAGAAAGTAGGTTCCTTCCACTGGAGATCCAAAAGTGGACCCGTCTGACGATATCCTGGTCTATCGTTGGATATTACCACACCAAATGTTCGATCGGTGATTGAAGACATTGATCCTCGTTGTTCGATCGGTGTAGCTCATGGTAAGCAGGAACTATCGATTGACGTCGACTGATCCAGTCTGCCATCGATGGCCGATTAGTCTATTAAACATAGACTCCAGGGGTCTTTAACAGACGAAGTATCCATAGCAACATCAAAACACATTCAATTTTCCACCCATTACAAATCACATTTATCAAAAACATATCACAAAGACACAATACCCACTTTACACGTAAAAACACCTGATAATTTTGCTCATTAAACAGTCCAATTAATACGAAAATATTTCGCAAACGGCTAAACATACCTTATTAATGTTAAAACGTTAACAGAATCCGCTTTGATATCATTTTCTTCCTTATTTAATTATCGCTTCGGAGTTTTGTGATTTAATTATTTATTTCGCCCGTAGGACGGGAATCAAATTTTCTGTTGCTACGTGTTTTTTTACCTTATTTGGGTCAAGGTTAAGCAGAGATGACGGTGGCAATTTTGTTGCTCGGTGGAACGAAAAATGTATGTAACAATTTGTCAAACTCGTGTTATCTGCTGTGATGAGATAAAGGAATTTGCAGTCAATTGAAACACTTGAGTTGAGGGTAATTTGTGATATACCATTTTAAATAACTTCAAGTAATGGCCGAAGCGTGCGTTGTGCAAGTTCATTGCCTTATAAGTTCAAAAATCCGCCCGCTCGACCGCGTAAAACGCGCAATGAATACTGTTTAATTTTGAAAATAAAAGGGAGCTTGCGTGCTTCGAGCAGTCAAGCCAGTTACGCAATAAGGGTGCAGTTTACTTGTTCAACTTGCCTGGGTGTTTAGGGACATGTTCAAACGTGTCACCTAAACTTCTATGGGAGACTGTTGTTGCACAAGTTATGGCAACGTTCAGCAGAATCATTGTCCTCTCGTCTGCAAATAACAACAAATTACAATTGACAATGTCGCCTCCACTGAGAATCATGAGTCATGGTCACGAAAGGCATACCTAAAGTATTGGTCATCTCCTGCTGCGCTGGTTTCACTCATTTTAGGACGAAAATTATCTGCTATGCTTTCATAGACTCCCAAAGGCAGGTGGTTCGCGGCATTGCGACTACGAATCCTAATAAGGTACTTTTTTAAGGCTCTTCCTATAATTTTCGGGGTTATTTGCTTGTGCAGGTCTCAAAGGCAAAGTGTTATTGGGTTTTTTTCCATCTGGAATGTCTTAGTTTGATAATAATAGGCTCGCCCCACTACTCAGGACTTAAACATAACTTTCGATATGAAGGTGTAGGTACTATTCGGTACACCTCTGCCTATCCATTCGTGGAATAAAGACGGGATGTTAACGGTATGATAATTTTGAACCTGCGACTGTAACATAATACCGCTCCTACTAACGAAAATGCTCCTTAAAAAGAATCCACGATGCAGCGAAAATTTAAATAAGATGATATTGGAGATGGTTTACTTTCCGAGGTACCTAATACACATAATACATAACATTACGCCTCCGGGTTGCTTATTAGAAATTCCAGATGACGAAACCTAATAACGCTTTATCTGACCCATAAATCGAACCCAGGACCTGTGCCAGGGCATGTTCAGCAGTAGCGCTTGCGACCACTAAACCAACGAGGCAGTCCACCCATCACATTCATTAGTAATATTATTTTTGTAGGTATTGAAACTAAAACTGCAACACAGCTCCTACTAACGAAAATGCTCCCTTATCCGGCATCCACGATGCAGCAAAACTTTCTATTCAAGTTTAAATAAAATGGTATTACAGATCGCATGTTAGCAGGTTTCCTTACCCACGTAATACGTTTAACTTTAAACGATTTCAATGAAGTTTAGCTGGTTCAAGTGGCACGGAAGCTGGGAACCTGAGTATATGTGGAAGATTATGTTAGAAATAAGTTTAGAATAACCCTAGTCGATACAGAGTGGGTAGGAAGGAGATGGAATGTAAGGTACATAAGAAATATAACCGAAAGATACTAGTTATTTCTTTACAGAGTTAGATTAGGATTAAGGAAAGTCTAATCTACAATCAGTGTGTCCTTTTTTATCCTTTTTTTTTTCCGCGGTGGAAAATCCTCATTGGATGTCCTCCGCCCTGAGGGGTCTGTCAGACTCATATTGACTAAAAACCACCCCAGTGTTCCATCTCACACCTATCATCATCAACATCATCACGCCGGAGGTCGCAGGAAAAACAATACTTCCACAACCCCCGGCTAGAGCCAGCCCGCCTCTGCGGGCCTCGATCTCACGTTGGGGGGAGTGAGATGTTGGTTCCCCCGGCAACGACTAAGAGGGGCGCGCGTGGAACACTACGCGCTACCACCTCGGGACAATCATTATGCCTAAGTCAACATCATCTGCCTAGCCTGCTCCCAACTATTTTGGGTTCAGCTACCAGCCCAACCGTATTTAGCTGAATACCAGTATATTACGTATGGCAACAACCTATCCAACCTCCATAACCCAGTAACTGGGTAATACGACACCTCTTGGCAAAACTAAATACCAAAAGTGATCATAGCTTTGGATGCTATGATGGCTATTGGGCAAAGCCAAAATAAATTGTTGTTTAAAGGCTCTATAAAAACAGAGATCAGACTCAAATACTTCTGCGATTGACAATTACTAGCGAAATGCCTTGTAGTAATGTCCAAATATTTTGAACAATTGTCAATCGGTATCGCTAATGTCTACTTTGCCTGTTATATCTGTTAAGGCCCAATTACACGAAAAACTTAACTCAGAGTTAGTTGCTAACACGAGGTTAATTTGACAGCTTGTCATACAATATTATCAATTTAACCTCGTGTTAGCAAGTAGTTAAGTTTTACGTGTAAGTAAGCCTAAGATAGAAAACCAAGCTTATGAGAAATCTAGTTTTGTAAAAATGTAGCAGAAAACTTCCCCGTCTAGGTTTCTCGGTAAAACTTTCAAAAAATGCCCGATTAACAACTCGGAATCTCGAAACAGCATTATAAATGTATAAACTTCAACATATGGATGCACCGACTTGTACTCACACGTCGGCGCCTTGTTGCGGTTCTGTTAGCTTTTTCTTTTACAAAAGCTATCTTTTTTGCAAAGTTATCTTTTTTACTTTGGAGTAAAAAGAAGTTGGAAAGTAGAAGGATTGTTCACGGAATATATGAATTTCATGGGATACGGTTTAGTGAATTTATAAGGTAGTGGCTATACAGCAGTATTTCGTTTGAAGTTCTTGACTTAGTTTAAGTTTATACTTAAGATATTCTTTTAGAAACACTTTTTGATAAAATTTACACTAATCCGTCCACTAATCGTGTGTATATGTGGCATCATAGCTCCTAAACGGATGAACCAATTTTGATTTTGATTTTTTTGTTTGAAAGGTGACATTATTGAGAGCTATGTTTGATGAAATTCGGTTCAGCTGTTCTAAATTTATGGGCGTTTTAATGTTTGAATCGGGGTATTTTCGCAAAATATCTTTCTAATTTGGTATAGACCCACATGACAAGCACCAGCTTTCAAATAAAAAAAAAACCTAGTAAAATTCTCAAGTAAAAACATTAAAAAAACAGCCGATTTGATAACCTACTCCTTTTTGAAGTCGGTTAAAAAGATGCACATGTCATGCGATTGATGATGCAATTGTAAGAGTTGACAATATCGAGACACATAACAATCTAGGCCATTTTACTTTAGTCTGTTGTTGACCAGACCGTTATGCAATGACACGCAGCCTCTCATGTAGGACACGGCCATTAAATATCAAATAGGAGAACTGTGTTTATTGATTACCGATGACAAAGAATATAGCCGATGATAAAAACAAAACTTCATGCCTATATTTAACTATGGATGAGGCAAGGGAGTATAATAGGCATAGTGTCATTTCACCGTCTGTTTGAGTACCAAGTACCTAATACGGAGAAAACCTTAGGAGAACTGAACTGCTTCTGAGAAGTTCCTGATGCAAACTCCAAGAACACCTTGCATGTCCTGGAAATCGAACACAGGACTCATTCTTAGGATAGGATTGATGGACCCTTTTCCGCACTTAGACTTCCATTTGATCCGTTGTGCGTGTAGGCCTCCTCTCTGTGAGACGGAATAGACCGTGATCCACCACGCGGGAACAGTGCGGGTTGATGGATGTGAGATGTCTTCGATTTTTTGGTTCTAAGACATGCCGGTTTCCTCACGATGTTTTTCTTCACCGTTTTGTGAGCAGTGGTGATGAAAGTAAAGCGCCTGCCTGGGTTAAAACCCACGACTTACAACTTGTAAGTAGCGGCCGTTACCACTGGGCCACCACTGCTCTGACTCATGCTTAATTACATAACTTACGTACTCCGTGTATACTCAGGAAGCCAGTTGGGGGATCTGGTGTTACTCTTCCCCTGCACTGCTCGTATGAATGGTTATCTTGAGAAGTACTAAGTAATAAATGGTGACTATACCTTCTGAAAAGCATGTAAAACAGACAAGAATCCAACTTCTAACATATGACTGAAGTGAACGTACGTTCACTTGAGTCAGATAGACAGTTTGCCAATATTATGCAGAATCTAAATAATGTTCCATGTTGATCAAAGTGTGTATGGGTCTAGATTAAGCTTCTGAAATCAACCCCATGTCAAGGGCACCCAACGCGAAAAAAGAAAATTTGGTTCAAATAAATGTCACTAGATGGGGCGATATGCATTGATTCGTTATTGAATTGTATGTAAAATGTTTTCTAGAATTAATCATAAAAATTTGTATGTTCTTTTTTGATTAACTCTCCTAAGCACAAAATTATGGCATATTGGGCTCATAATTCACATTTCAATGATTATTTGAACGGATCATTAAAAATTGATTCCAATAGATGGCGCGGTTTTCAATTTCTGAGGCATGCCTCTCGATTTCTTTTGGTACAATGAAACTGTAAAATTTTGCAAAAAAATACTATAAAACAAATCGTCACTGTATTTAAAGAAAAAACAGTCACAAACCGAGAAAACCCTTTTACTTGCACGTCGCTGCTAACACCATCTATAACAGTGGAACGGAACCGAACGCGATCGAAGTTACAAAAATAATCAGACGAAAAACGCTAGTTACGTCGACACGGTTTCTTTGTATGGGATGAGGCATCCGTATGCTAGTATTATGTTATCTGTGGCCATATGCCATAAATAAACCAGAACCTGTTGATTGACACTTACTAAACTCAAGTTGATGTAAGAGCTTACCATAAACAGTACCTCTTTACTCTAGTTTCACAGCGAAAGTAACAGATGTTTCAACACAGAATCTCATTAGCGTGCTTTAGTTAATCATGTAGCGGCATCGTTTACACGTTTATGAAGATTCTTTGTTATACAAAAGTGGTGGAAAACAAAGGTATAGTTGTTAATGAAGTTACAAATTAAGATTAAGTAGTATCCCACCTTTCAATATGCACAAAATTAAATGTGAACGGTTCCTTAATACCTATGTTTTGAATAATGAATCAATCGATCTGCCTAGCCTTTGCCCAACTATGTTGGGGTCGGCTTCCAGTCTTACCGAATTCAGCTGAGTACCAGTGTTTTACATGGAGCGACTGCCTATCTGACCTCCACCACCCAGTAACTGGATAACACGGTACCCCTTGGCTAGACTGGTGTCTTCTGACTACTCGTAACGACTCTCAAAGATCTTCAAATGACAGCCGGGACCAACAGCTTAACGTGTCTGAACTCGGTATGTTGAAAATGGTCCACGGACCGACCTCATCAAGAGTTGCTTAACCTTGATGATCGACCCGTGCGGCTGTTATTATTTAGCCACGAGCTCCTCAGCTGGTTTGTGAATTATGAATATGCAGTTAAAAAATGTTTGGTGTGTGTGTATGTGTTTTAGTTTGCAAAATCTTCTACCACTGTTCTTTTTCTTGTAATGTAATGTTTGTATGTCGTTTTTTGGCAATGAAAAAACTTTTTCTTTCTTTATTTGTGTATCAAACTCTACTTTAAAAACTTCCCTGTCCAATGAGTCATATATGACTCACGTGATTGTTTTGACAGTCTGCTATATGGACAGTGATCCTGTTAAATGCAGTCGCAAACATCCGACTGAATATCCTATGTAAAAAGTCGTGATTCGAGGTTTGGTTCTCGCCTATTTCCTTCTCCAATATTGGACGAATTTAAAAGATATTCCATGAACTGAAAAATAAAGATATACTATGCCCCTATGTTACTGTGTCCACCATGTTAACCATTTTATGTAATATCTTTTAATTTGGTCCAATATTGGAGGAGGATATAGGCGACAGCCAAACCTCGAATTATGACTTTTTACTTAGGATATTTAGTCGAATGTCTGCGTCCGCATTTCCTCTTAATGTTAGTATATCGGCTGAATGGAATTGAATGACATTTGTAAACAGGTAGACCATGGCCTGGACTAGGACAAAGTATACCTTTATTGCGGAGATAGTAACTACGATCCCGTGGGTAAACCCACTTTCTTTCTTTCTTTCTTTTCTTTCTATTTAGACGCGGACGAAGCCGCTGGCTAAGCTAGTAAGCCAATAAAAGCGTAAATATTCTACAAATAGAGTTGATATTTCGTCATATTTTGTTGTTTTCTATATCTATCTATCTTTTAAGAGCCTAATATATCACTTTTATGAAGTGTTTTATGGATACAAGGAGAATTAATTAAAACTCCAACCAATTTCACTTACTTTTCTTCAATGTTTATATCGAGTACATAATCCTTGAAACTTTACAACATGCGGTAGAACTTAACCTCTAAAACTTTCTAAACAAACATTTTACGGGATATGAAGGCGCCTACATCTTTCTAGGATAAACTTAACCTTAGAAAATAACTTGTTTTGTACTAGAAATTGTCGGAATTACAACAAAAACTAACATAGAGCAACAAACTCTAGTTATCTCATACATGTTTCTATCCAAACGAATTCTATTTACAATTTAGTTTCAAATAAAAAAAACACAAAATTCAATAGTGAAATACCAACCTCAAAACGTGAACACAGAATCCGGATAGAGAGAGCAATCCAAAAATCGAACACTAACACAAGTTCTAAACAAAACAACACAACAACACTAAAAACAATTGAAAAACACAACAAAAACACTTATTCGCTACGCGTATTATAAACAGAACGCATTTAAAACTATTAATTAAATTAAAAACGCTTATAAACGCATCGCGTCCCGGCTTACTAAACCAAACTAACCTAAAATTCTCCGTTCGTTCATCGGAACATAAAAATTTGACCGCCAATAAACGATTTCAAAGGAAACTCGGACTTCGGAGCAATTACACAAACGCACCAAAAAAACACACAGAAAAATCAACCTTAATTTGATGGGATATAGCTTTAAATTGTGTGGTGTAAAGTAAAATGTATGTTTGTAGAAGGAACGAGGCGCGCTATCTTTTGTATTCATTTCTACCTGCGCTCGGGACCCTTTTTTGTGGCCATATGTGTAACTTTACAATGATACCTTTAATTTTACTATAGCACCTTAACACCTGTAATTATAGTTTAAAATTCAATGGCAGGACGGTAATAGTAAGTGGGTCTGATATTGCAAGGAGGTCCCCTCTATGCAGTTTTTAGTAAATCAATCAACAAATACAGTTGGGGGCAAAATTCCAATGATGCACTTTTTTGACGTCTAAAAGTCCTGTTATTGAAAGAAAGAATAAATAAGTGTACTAAAATTAACATTTATATGGCAAAAGAAAAAATACCAAGTTAGTCCGGAAGATAATCTTTTGTGATTAAAGTCAATATGTTTTGTTTTATGACTGGTGGTCCGTTTGTGGCCCAACGGGGGTCACATATGGCCAATATTGGCGCCCAGCATTGGCAAGAACTCAACTTTTTACCGCAAAACACTGTGTGTTAACCAAAGTCCTGGCAATATTGGTCCTTTGGTACAAGACTTAAATAAAAAGGCATTGAAAGTTTACAAAAACTACCGAGAAAGGTCTGCTTTATTTGTATAGAATTTCTTGTACAGTTTTGGCCGTCTTTGCGGTTTTTCAATGAGATCAATCCTCTTTATTCCCAAAGCGATGCATGCTTAGTATGTTATAGGAAACTAGCGACCCGCCCCAGCTTTGCACAATCAAAATATTACCCAAAAATAATAAAATACCTTTAAATTGGTGAAAGAACTTTACAAATAAGTGAAGTGAATCCAGAGTTTACTCTCCACATACACAAATTTTCAAAATTCACATATTCTTATTAACATTAGAAACGGGATATTTACCATGTTTATTGTTTGTTGCGGGTTTCCGATATTTCTCATCATAATATACTCTTCAAAAAAAATAAAAAAAATCTAAGTAAAGATAGATAAGCTTTATATCACTTGACGTCCAACCAACCCGCACTGGGCTCGCGTGAAAGACGAAAAGAAAGAAAGAAAAGAAAAATATTTATTTGTGACCCGCACAGGAGACACGAGAAATATGCATAAAATAAAACAATAATAAAAAATTAAAACCCCGTGCGAGACCAAAAAAGGCTTCTATCTAAGCATCCCATCTATCAGGTCCTATCTATAGGAGACCTGTGTCCTAGCAGTGGAAACATTTAAAGGCTGATGATGATGACACCACATTAACCTACTTTGATATTAGGTTTGTTATTTTACCAATAAACATCAACATCGACGCGGTTAATTTGAAAATACATTGACAACATTCTGTTTCATTCATTTAGGGCTTAACAAGCCGAAAATCGAAACAGATAAACCAAATCCCTCACATCAACAAATTGACAATCCTCACACAAAATCCAGTTTAAATTCCTAGCCCAGTCACCGATCGCCCACTCTATTACGCCGAATTGAAACTGATTGAACCACCAAACAATGTATGTGCAAATAAACAAATTTCTAGTTCAAAACTAACCGAATCCGAGCAAAAACGACGCCCGAAACTCGCTTAACAATATACCAACAATGTATTCCTAAAGTTGACAGGGATGGCAGAAGCTAAATAGATGATATTTATGGTTTAAGAAAACAAATATAGAACGGATGATTTAATCGAAAATAAAAGCTCATATTATACGAAGTAACCTATTCACTCTTAACATAAATACCCTAAAATTGTAGCTACCTATCAGGAAATACAGATTCCGTCACGGGATTCCACTCTTCATCCACCTTGTTATTCCCAAAACTTTTTTGCCCAGATATAGAGTCCATACCATGCTTAAATCAGGTGAGATAGTGGTCTAACGCAAGTCACTCAAAAAAAAAGTACGTAACATGGTTGTTTCTGAATAACATATCTCATGTCCTAGAAACAAAAATTCGAATACATGTGACATCCACCAACCCGCACTGGGCCCGCGCGGTGGATTACGGCCCATTCCCACTCACAGAGAGGAGGCCTGTATCCCAGCAGTGGGAACATTAAAAGGGCTGGTGATGATGATATATATATCTGCTGGTTATGATATATGATATCATGGCCTTTCAAAAAAAAATCTCATCTCGGAGTCGAAGAAAACAAACCCTCAAAACATTTCTCACACCGCAGGCCTTCACACACTAAGACACAGCTTGAGACATGGAAGAACACAAAAAAGAACTACATCTTACAAACGATCATCCAACCAAACCACGTACCCCAGTAATCTCTCAAATCAATGAACCAGCTATTAACCATGAGCCCCAGACTAACATCCCCCTTACCCAACTGAAGCCACAAAATTCCACCACCGTGCCACCCCTAAGTTATCGAAACGGGGGTCACACGGCGAACTTTAATAGAGTACCAGTAATCCTCGTGCCTGGCAAACTACATGTCATGATATTGCAATTTTGTACGTGTTCCCAATTTCGTAGGTTTAACTGCTACCTGTAAGCTATTGTAGGGGATATAATTACGGTTAGGAACTAGAGGGAGTCGGTAGAAGTGGATAGCTTTAGTTTGAAGCCCAGAATTCAGAGCTAGGTAAATAATAACTTGTGTAAGTTAGTGATGATTTTACTCTTTTTTCTTGTTATATAATGCACAATAAAAAAATATTAAGTCGGTGTCTTTCGTAGGTACCATTTTTTTGGGATATGGACACCGACTTAAAAAATTAAGTTATTTTTCACTTTGTAGTTTTTCATTTGGAAGTCGGTAGTATTTTTTTGCAAAAAAGTTTTTATTTTTCCCTTTTTAGTTTATTAATATTAGTTTATATTATATATTATAATAAATAGGCAAGTTGTTTAGTAAGGTCCCTATAACGCCGAATAGATTACCCGAATAACATGAAACTTGAACGTAACCGGTGAAATGAGAGATCTGTGTACCCCTTGAGAGCGTACTGGCGTGATGTTATGTTATGAAATGATATAAACAATAAACAGACATGCGATTGCAAGAATCCCGAGAGTTTTGCCGTTATTTATTAAAGAGTTCTGTTGTATATCTCCGAAGTTCTTCATCAGACCTTCACTAAATTAAAATGGGACCAATTTCGAAACATACTCCTTCAAACAAAATAAGAATTTTTTAAATCGGTTTACAATTGACGGAGATATCGGTGAACATACACAAAAAAAAAAAAACATAAAGTCGAACATAGAACCTCCTCCTTTTTGGAAAGTCGGTTAAAAAAAAACAATAGAATCAAAGATGAAGAATACATCGCATATAACAAAAGAACCCCCACTTTCGTTGATACGGTATTCAGCATGATCGTGACCGTCACCATAATCATCATCAGCCTTTTAATGTTCTCACCTCTGTGAGAGGAGATCGGCCATAATCCAACACGCGGACCCAATGCAGGTTGGTGAATGTACCATGTCTTCGAATGTTTGTTTCTAGGACATGCCGGTTTCCTCACGATGTTTTCCTTCACCGTTTTGAGAGCAGTGGTGATGAAATAATTTACACTGAGTAACTAACGACCTACGACAAAGTTTAAAGACAAACCTTGTTATTTTGCTACCTGAGAATGGACTGGTCTCAGTGTTTTTTTAATTACTTAGGAACAACTGCTATCCATTGTTCCGGTTGGGTCAGAGTAATCGGATTAAGACAAGCATTCTCATATTTTACCTAGATTTATATTTTGTTTTGAGAACTAGGCATAATATTGCAGGTACATTGGCCGTCATAGACAATTTACAAATTGTAAACAGCTATCTGATAGTTAGTGAACAATAAAAAGAAATCTAAAAATAGGTAATAAATTCTTCCATCAGATAGCAAGTCAACAGTGAAATGGTAATAATCATTGAAGTGTCCTTTCGTGTCACGCTATCACTGACTCCTTTTTCTTTCACATCACTCCCAGTCCATCCATCTTTTCTATGGCCTTCCTCTCCCTCTCCATCCATCTACATTTATTCTCATAACTCTGTTAGTAAGATGCGTTTCATTCCTCCTCATCAGATGACTATACCAGGACAAACGGTTTCCTTTCAACTTTTCTGTCACTGGCGCCATTTTCAATATATAGAGTCTAAAACAATTGGTTCAAAACAACAAAAAATTAAAATTTTCCAAAACCATCGACAATTTAATTTATTTCATTATTTTTTAACTACATAATTTATCTAGTAGTAGACAAGCTTCGATCAACAATCTATCGAACACGTAATTATGACACCATTTCTTGCGAAAATACCCCGATACACGATAATATGATGGAATAAAACGCCCATAACTTTTGAACGGCTGAACCGATTTTCATCAAACATATCGAAGAATATAATGTCAACTTTCAAACAAAAAAGCTAAATTAAAATCGGTTCATCCGTTTAGGAGCATTGATGCCACAGATATAGAAATATACAAACACACAGGTACATACGTAAACTTATACCACCCAACTCTCCGTCGGGGGTTAATAATGTTAAACCACATTGAAGAAAAATTCCAAGTTCTTTAGACAGAGGAACGGCTTTGTCTAAAGAACTGAAAACTGGGCATTGTGGATTAAAAAACCAGGACCCAGGACCACTTCACTACAAAGCCGCACTTGCAAACTTCGAAGAACCCACCTACCACTCCCACAGCCAACTACCCATTAAAACTTCCCCAGTACAATACTCCCTAAATCTAATCAAGCACTTATGATAAGTAAATACAGTAGATTTCCATTATTGAAGCACTGGAGCCCGATTTGACTGTCAAATTCAGCCGACCCGCTGGTACATTTGCATTGGAGTGGGCCCCTGTTTGCATGGTCCTCGAAAAAGCAACTTCTTAATCCTTACTCTGTGTACTGTAAACATGGATGGATGTTACACCGAAGTATGATTTCTGGTTCCTCAAGAACAAGTTTTTTTTTTCTCTTTGCACACCACTGCTCTCAAAACGGTGAAGGAAACATCGTGAGGAAACCGGCATGTCCTAGAACCAACAATTCGAAGATATGCGACATCCACCAACCCACTCTGGGCCCGCGTGCTGGATTACGGCCCATCCCCTCTCACAGAGAGACCTGTGTCCCAGCAGTGGGAACATTAAAAGGCTGCTGATGATGACTTTAAGGAATACACGCGTTATGTTATGTATTATCAAACTACACTAGCTTGCAGTGCCTTATTTTGAAAAGGTCGAAAAGACACTATACAAACACAGTTTTCGCGATTCGATCGAGAACGGTTCCAATATTTAGGCCATATCCCTGGCTATTGTTACACTACGGTGTAACAAACGCCCCACAGGAAAAAGCCTACCTACATTTAAGCGTTACAGCTACAGAGTGTTACAGTTTCGCGAAACCACTTCAAAACGCCATGTATACAGCCGTGTGCACTTGAGATACAAACAACCAGTGTGTGTTTAGTTAAATCAAAATATATTATTCGTATACAAGCTTCTAGATGGCAGTACCTTAGTAGTAAGTCGTAGACGGGCAGTACCATCTGCTGGTATGAACTTAAAAGTTAAGTCGCAGTAGTTTTTGAAAACGTAAAAGCTCCTGTCTGCCCTTACACTATTTTGAGACGGTACCCTGACCAAAACTCGGCATGCGATATGAGCATTCCTATTGGTCTATCGGCACTGGTGGCGCATGAATTACAGTAGTGAATACGCCCAGATTTTAAAATAAAATCTTTATAAAATCGAATTTTGGTCTTTTGAAAAAAAAATATACTACAAAAATGTTCGTTATTAAATTGTCTGTCCATTAGTGTTAGTACAAAAAAATATTAATGAACACTTTACGAGGAGATGCATGCTATCAATAATTATTTCCCATTTTTATGTTTTTTTTGGAAGAAGATTAGTGAAATATATACAACATTTTAGAATCAATATTATGTAGAAATTTAATGTATTTTTATTAATTGATATTTCTTCTTAAATAACGAGTAGATAGCTCCTAAAAACAGAACGAAAAACGGCTTGCGCCGCCTTAATTAGCCTAATCAAGAGTTGTTTAGGAAAATGCTATAAGAATGCTCTCAATCAGAGTGATTTATGTTGGCATGCTTTACTTATGCTTATGCTTTAAATCTACTGACAACTTTTATGAAAAGTTTTATTTAATACTAACATCTTATTGGTTTTCAGCACATTGAGAACCGAGCGTTTTCCTCTAAACAGATGTGTGTTATGAGTAGCTAACATCTTGTCCGTTCTTTTCCAAGTTTAGTTTCCGAACGGATGGTAGAGTCACTTAATCCTGATCCAGCCCTAGTTGTCCCCCCAAGCGACGCCCTGAGCCGAGGTTCGACCCCATAGGGGGTAAACCCTCAGCGTAGTCGCTTAGGTTTAGCTTTTTGTGCCTGGCTGGAGGTTCTAGTTGAGTCTCCGCAGGATCACCCGGTTAAGCAGTAGCCAATTGGCTTCTGCTTAACCGGGTGATCCTGCGGATCTGATTAACAGAGAATTACTCTGATTGAACTGCGAGAAGTCAACCAAAATAAAAATGTAGCTCACATAATCAGAATCAATCATAACCGTTGTGCTTGTACTACCTTTTGTATCAAAGTAAACGAAATAAATAGAGTCGTAACCACCTGCGTTCTGTAGTTTCTGCCTCCATGGGAAAAAGATGAGTTTATGTATGTGTTTATAGCTAAGAACAATATGAAATTGTTACTTATGTTTCCAATATTTGTAAGTATGTGAGAACCATGTTCCTATTTATCAAACGAATGAATTTATCTATTAGTGCTTGTAATACTTTATATCGATACGTAGTATTGTAGTATTAGTTTGGGTGCATCGTCCTCACGTATATACGTGAAAAAAGTGTAAAAAAAGTGTTTTACAACTTTTACATACATACATTAACTTAAGTTAATGTATGTATGTAAAAGTTGTAAAACACTTTTTTTAAAAGAGTAAGTGTAAAGTTTCTTGTCCGTTCTGCTCCATAATAAGCTACTTTGCCAAATGGAAAGTAGAATCAATTATTATAAATATTAAATATATATTTTTGACGTTCAAAAGTTTCGCATAGTGGCCTAATTGAAATAAATAAGTTTTGTTTTGTTTTAAAGATCTCATCATACGACTGAGGTGAGGTCATTTGACAAAATTGGACCACATTTCTTCAACCAGCTAATCTCAACATCAACATTTTGATACCCATCTTCAACCGCCCCCTAACCGAAAACCCCTTAAAAACTTAGTACCCTATTACCAAAACGGCTGACACGAATCCAGGCAACACACAAACATAATACGATAACCATAAAACTGATTCTACAAGCAAACTTAACATGTCGTTTAAGCTGAGTCTAGACTGGGACGAAACCACTAATTTTCTAGTATAAGTATAGATTAGTGTTGTTACGGAGGTGGTTTTATCGGAACTGAAGTAGGAGTCGGAGTTTATAAATTTGGTTTGTCGGAGTTGGAATCGGAACCGGCGCCGAAACCAGAATCGAAAGTGGAGTCGGAGGCTAAGATGTGTTAAGATTGTTCAGGATCATCATCTGCCTAGTATTTTCCCAATTGTTCTTGGGGTCGACTTCCAGTCTTACCGGATTCAGCTAACTACCAGTGCTTTACATGGAGCGACTGCCTATCAGACCTCCACAACCCAGTAACTGGGTAACACGATGCCCCTTGGCAAGACTGGTGTCAGATATCAAGCTTCTGACTACCCGTAATGACTGTCAACGATCTTTAAATGACAGCCGGGACGTTCGGCTTAACATGCTTTCCGAGGCACGGAGGAAACTCGCTAAGTTGAAATGGTCACCCATCCACGGACCGACCTCGGCAAGCGTTGCTTAACCTTGAAGATCGACCCGTGTGGCTGTTATTATTTAGCCACGAGCTCCTTAAGATTGTTCAGGACAAGTCTAATAATATTTACAACAAAATATAGGTATTAATCAACCTCTTTAATTCTAGTTAAAAAAATATTAGTTGCACCTAGGTATTGAAAATAAAAATAATCTATTTTTTTATTGAACTTCCGACTTTTCGGCATCAGAACTCCGTAACATCCCTAGTATAGATTAGTGTACAAAGCTGCAAAACATGGGGTTAATTTGTCGCCTAAACTTTCTGCTACCTAGACGGTAGACAAACTAGAAACGTTAGAGTCGTGTGGAAATGGCTAGAAGTGGCATATTCCCATTTCTATTGATTTTGTTTAAGTACTTTACTTCCTCAGAAGCGCCAGATACAAATCCCATTTCAAGAAAAATATGCTTGCTCACTACGACAAACCCAGAACAGAACTGACCAGTCACTGTCAGACAACTGTCAAACTACAGATAAAAGATAGAGACAGGAATACAAAAATGTATCCAAGTTAAGGTATGTGCTAATTTAGCCCTCCATAACTTTACAAAAGCATATTACTGACCGTAGTCAAGAGTCAAAATCATCTTATGTTACTAATACTATAAATGCGAAGGTTTGGATGGATGTTTGTATGTTTGTTACTCAATCACACCTAAACAGCTGTAATGATCTGGATAAAATTTGGCAAAGAGATATATTACAGTCAGGAATAGCAAGCACATGGGATACTTTTCATACAGGTATAATGTTCCTTTGGGTTAAAAAAAACACTTTTCACGTGGGGAAAGCTGTTGGCAGAAGCTTGTAATCTATAGATGAGAGACTTATTACAATTACCATCAAATCACTAATCATAACTGCATTAGCCATCATTTCAAACCAAACAACTTCTCAGAAACATCACCCCAAACTCCATCCAAATTAGATTTAACATCCAGCGTCAAAGCTTCACCACACAATATTACATTGACTCGTCATTCTATTCAGTGAACTGGTTGTCACTTCCATTAGTACAGGATCTAGGTTTGTCCAATCCTTCTACTAATGAGATTGTACTGGCTTAGCTGAATAGCGAATTTGTCCAGTCGATATTGTATCTATGTACAGTGAAGGCATTTAATTGATTAAATGTGATGAGAGTGCATCGGTACAGTCGCCATCATCGTCATTATACATACCATATTGCTAGACTTTCTGTCACCATATCGACGGGTCTAGATAAATTTTGTAGTCATGAAAATCTAAGAAGTCGAATTTGACAGCTATAAAAATACTGCCTACTAATTAAACTTGATGCTTACGAATGATACTCGTTGTTCTAGTCAATGGGTAACATAGTAATTAAATAGGATTATGAATTTGATTTTCAATTTCATAAGGTTTTTACACACCAAAGCCGGCGTCTCAACGCGGGCTACCTCATTTTGATACAAGCGCAAAACCAATCAAGCCGCTGGTTATCGCGGCTTGTAAAATGAGAAACGTCATCGGACTTCTTAGATTGACACTATATATCATTCAATCAGCAATGGCAACAATTCAAAATGCCAAAATGTAAGAAACCGATCAAGTGACATTCGATAGCGCTTGTCAATCGCTTTTAGGGTTCCGTACTCGAAGGGTCCAAACGGAGCCCTATTGCTGTCACTCACGTGTCTGTCTGTCCGTCGTTTGTCAAACGGTTAGAGTTACAGTCTTCAGTTTAAATTTCACAGTATCAGCATCTTGCTTGTTGACCCAAAGCAATACAAAGCGTCAAAAAATTTTTTTAAATGTGTTTAATGGGGTCCCATACAGCAAAAGCTGATGTGTGAAGCGATGATGGGGCGACGGTGAAGCACGCTTGTCTAAAAGTAACCTATTCACTCTTGACTTAAAGACACCTAGGTTGTAGCTATCCAGAAACAGACTCCGGCAGGGAATTCTAATCCTTAGCTGTACGCATAATGAAAGTACCAGGCCCCTCAGAAAGTATTGCGAAAAAAAGTTTTTATATATGGGAGACTGGCCAGTTATAATGTTTTTCGAAAATATGATTATTTATAAGTAAAAATAAGTAAGTTCCAATTTCAAAATTTCCCTCCACATTTTTTGCGAGTTAATTCAAAGTATTGCGTCTCACTGAAATATGGATCTGCGCCGGGAACATTTTAGAGCTATGATTTTATACGATTTCAAGTGTCGCCTGAAACCGGATGAATCGTACGATAGACTTCAAATGGCATTCATGGATGAAGGCCCTTCCAAGGCAACCGTGTATCGTTGGTATAACGAATTCAAGCGCGGTCGACCAACTTTGGGGGATGACGAAAGAAGCGGTCGCCCTTTGACGGCTGTTACCGAAGAAAACGTGCTAGCAGTGAAAAATTTAATCCAAGACAATAGGCGAATTACATATCAGGAGATTCAACACATATTGAAGATTGGATCGGGAAGCGTTCACGAGATTCTACACAGCCATCTTCGCGTGAGGAGGATAGTATCACGCTGGGTGCCGCACAACCTCACCGATGCTCAGAAGCAGGCCCGGGTGGAATGGTGCCGTGATATGCTTAACAAATTTGAAGCAGGCTCGTCTCGACGTGTTTACGACATCGTTACAGGTGATGAGTCCTGGATTTATCAATACGACCCAGAAACCAAGCGCCAGTCGACTGTTTGGGTGTTTCAAAATGAGCCAACGCCTACCAAAGTGAAGCGATCTAGAAGCGGGGGTAAGATTTTGATCGCTAGCTTTTTTAATTTGACTGGCCACTTGGTATCAATTCCCTTACGGGATCAAAGAAGCATTAATGCCGAATGGTATACTACCAAATGTTTGCCAGAAGTTTTCTCTGTTATAAGCAACAAGCGACCAAACACAGGGCTCCGCGGGCTACTGCTCCACCACGACAATGCACCTGCGCACACCGCACTCAAAACGAGGGACTTCCTGGACAGCACGCCAGTCAAACTCCTGGGTCACCCTCCTTACAGCCCTGATCTAGCACCGTGTGACTTCTTTTTATTCCCAAAAATAAAAAATCAGCTCAAAGGGATACAATTTTCGTCGCCGGAAGATGCGCTGGCTGCGTTCGAGCAGGCTGTAAACGAGGTGTCTGCGGCGGACTGGAAAAAGTGTTTTGAAAACTGGTTTAGCCGCATGAATCTTTGTATAGAGGCTGGTGGAAAGTACTTTGAAAAGATTTAATAAAAATATATGTACGTATAGAACAATTTTTTTTAGTTTCGCAAAACTTTCTGAGTGTCCCACGTATTTCCAAAACGTTTAGTGCGTATGGGTGGGATGTCTGACACGCAAATGGCCAGATTTTGCCAAGCGCGTGGCTTTCTTTGAAATCATCATCATCATATCAGCCGAAAGACGTCCACTGCTGGACATAGGCCTCCCCCAAGCGTCGCCACATTGACCGGTCCCTTGCGTCCAGCATCCAGCGAATCCCCGCAACCTTCACCAGGTCATCGGTCCACCTGGTGGGAAGCCTTCCAACGCATCGTCTTCCGGTTCGCGGTCGCCACTCCAGAACTTTTCTGCCCCATCGGCCATCCGTTCTGCGAGCAATGTGCCCTGCCCACTGCCACTTAAGGGAGGCCTTCCAACGCATCGTCTTCCGGTTCGCGGTCGCCACTCCAGAACTTTTCTGCCCCATCGGCCATCCGTTCTGCGAGCAATGTGCCCTGCCCACTGCCACTTAAGTTTGGCAATTCTTCGGGCTATGTCGGTAACCCTGGTTCTTTGAAATAGTGACTCTTATCTAGAGACTCTGTTCGTCTCGCATCCAGTGACGTAAAATGGACAATGGTAAATCAATAGATTCTTATATTGCAGCATTGCTGTCTGTAGGTTTAGATAACTCACATGAAATAAGACCACATTATTCAAACAATGTTTGTAAAGCCATTTTTTTTGGTTTTCTTGAACAGGCTTAACTCAAATGCACCACCGATTTCAAAAGGATTTCTGTTTTTTTGGCACTAGATCGACCTCTAACCCTGGTTTAAGGATTTCATTCACAACCCTATTACTACACCGACCTTCCACAACCATCAATCCAGCCCCTTCTTAAGCCAGCTTATTAGATCAAAACACCAAAGCGGTACCAAGTATCAAAATACCAGAATTCGTCACAATTTCAATTGTCCGTGCTCCGTGCACAGCTGCGGGCCAACACCCTGATAAATATTCAGAAGACATGTCCTGTATCGGATACCGTTCGGACCGAATTTTGATTTGGTGACGCTCCCCCTGTATTATGTATATGAAATGGTATTAACTGAATTTTAGAGAGGATTCCCTTCTGTATATGTGAAGCTTGTGGAGGGTAGTTATGTTTTTTCTTTTGGGGACAGATGGGTGTTTCATTTTCTGGTGTGTTTTAGGTATGAATATTGTGATGTGTTGTTGCGAATTTTAATAGGATTGAAGCTTGTCAGTTTCTGTTGATGTTGTTGAAGCAGCTGTACAGAGTAGACAATTTGAAAATCAATACATATAATAAATCTGTAGAAAAGTTGGCTTTTGTACATAGAAAATATTTCCATATAAAATAGCCAGGGTGTTAAAGGATAACCAACAGAACACATTTCCAGCATTTGTGGATTTTTTGTCTGTTTATCTGTTTAAACACGCATCACGTAAAACGTACGGAACAAATGTAGATAACTTTTATACATAAAAATTGCGCGTAACTTGAAGTATTACTGTATACTGTATACTTTTCCTCCTGTGGCAACACTACAGCTAACAGCTGATTTGAATTTGTCCTAACAATTTTAATTTTAAATATTAATTTTCCTTCATAATAAGGCCTATTTCCAATCTATTAACTAGTTTAATACGTAATTAAGTGTATTGTGTTAAATTTTGGGCACCAAGTGCAAAATAAGTGTAAAAATTTTTCATTGTGTTTCGTTGACAGTTACCGGCTCAAGCGATTAGTGAATGTTGTATTTTTTTCGTCGCGGTATCAGGTACAATACTATATATTTTACTTGATATTGAATTACTTGCGTTCTAATATTTTGCCTAAGATTCATTGGATCACTTTTATTACGGTTACAAGTTGATGTCGGTGACCTATAAAACGTAAACATAACCTTAATTAGTTTGGTGACAGAACTTCTTTCTTTACTATCTAAATTTCATTTTCCGTTCAACTAATCATCTGTTACTCAATCAACTACTCTTTTCCAACCTCTTTTCTCTTCTCTTTAATCATGATTATGACTCGCAGCGCGCGGGCTCGCCTAGAAGAGTCCAAACTCAGTCAGGCTTTGAGCGAATTAAAAGCGTCTAAGGAGCTCTGTGACCAACTGATTAGGGAAAAGGATGAGAACGAAATAGAGTGCCTTAGTGTCCTTGACAGGAATAGCAAACTGAAAACGGAAATGGCTCAGTTATATACTCAACACACTGATGCCATAGCAGCCCGGGACAGGCTCCAAGTTGTTGTGGACGGGTTCAGCCAGTGTAGCAATGAGTATGAACAAGCTCTTAGTCACATTTTTTTATTACAACAGCAGCTACATGAGGCTCAAAGTCAGATTGAACAACTAGAAACTACAAATTTAAACATCACTGCCTCGTTGAATCAAAGTCTATTCAATGAATTGGTGCCTGTTGCCCCATCAATGGTTACTGCAATAAACCCCTCTTACACAATAGATTTAACAGGTCATGATGATTCAAAATCAATTAAATCATTGAGGGTAGTTACTAGTAAAAATAAAATAAAAAAGTACATTAAAATTAACAAATACATAGTTAAAACCAAGAAAATGGTCAAAAAACAAAGGTTCTTCATCAAAAATGTAAAACTTAATAGAGAAAGATTGCATCTACTTAAACAATTAGATATGTATTCATATAACTTAGAAAAAAGTAATAGGAAACACCAAACTGACACAGAAGACTTGCAGTATGAACTTGACCTACTACAGGAGAAACTTAGTTCTATGACCATCAAGTATACAGCCTCTGAAAACCAAATGAGGGAATATGTATTGGCAATGAATGAGCTGGTGAGCTCACAAACCAACAAATGTGATCAGTGTCAACCACCATCTGTTGAACCCACGCCGGACCATTCATTGACAATATGTGATGCCACCATACCGCAGTCTAGTGCCAGTTTGCCATTAGAAATTACTAACTGTTTGCCTAAAAATAATGTAAATACAGAAATAGTAATATTTTGTGATGAAATTGGAAAGGATCTAGGCCATTTGTTGACAAATAGATATCCAGGACACTCAATTATGAACTACTGTATGCCTGGTTGTTCTTTATTTGACATAATGAAAAAAGTTATTAAATGTAATTTTAACCAGGATACTACATTATTAATATTTATTGGTAATAGGGGTAATGTGAACAAAGGAGAATTACTCCAACATTATAGATCTTTGTGCGACCTTAGTTTAAAACAAATTGTGATGTTCACTTTCCCATACAGCCAAAGTCTGCCACAGGAAGAAAACAATCTTAGATTTGAATTGAATAGGACATTACATAATTTAACATATAGTAGTAATTTATTCCATTTAATTGACACTAACAATTATGTTGGTAATAACTTTTATTTAACAAAAGATAGATTTTTCATGGATAGGTACTTTCTTTCAAAGTACCTATCCATGAAAAAAGTGATAGGATTCAGACTGTTGACGTTAATGGAAAAAGATCACCCGGATCTATAGTAAAAATGGGAGTCCCGCAGGGCTCGATTCTTGGTCCTTTCTTGTTTCTTATCTATATTAATGACTTGCCTTACCTCATAAAGGATAACCATGACATAGTGTTGTTTGCAGATGATACTTCACTTTTGTTTAAACTTAAACGGCAGCAGCTGGTTACTGACGAAGTAAATAGCGCGATCTCAAAAGTAGTTCACTGGTTCAATGTTAACAATTTACTCCTTAATGAAAAAAAAACCAAATGCATTAAGTTTACCCTACCTCACGTTAGGCAGGTGAAAACTGATGTGTTGATAAAGGGCGAAGAATTGAATCCTGAGAATAGCACAGTATTTTTAGGCTTAACTTTGGATGCTAAGCTTCAGTGGGGCCCACATATAGATAAATTGTCAAAGAAGCTAAGCTCCGCAGCATATGCTGTTAGAAAAATTCGTAATTTAACTGACATAGAGACAGCCCGTTTAGTATACTTTAGCTATTTTCATAGTGTAATGTCGTACGGTATTCTGTTGTGGGGAAATGCCGCCGACATCCAGAATATCTTTGTTTTGCAGAAAAGAGCTGTTCGATCAATATATAAATTAAGCCCGAGGCACTCTCTCAGAGAGAAATTTAAGGAGATTAATGTAATGACTGTGCCCTCTCAGTATATTTATGAAAATCTTTTATATGCTCATAAAAATATAAAATTGTTTAAAAAATACAGTGATATCCATAACATAAATACTAGGCACAAACACAAATTTGTAGTACCTACAACAAGGCTCAAGAAGATAGGTGGCTCGTTTAGATGTCAATGTGTACGCTTTTATAATAAGCTTCCAAGCCACGTACAAGATCTAAGTCTTAATAAATTCAAATCATTCATTAAACGTAAGTTGTGTCAGAAAGCGTTTTATACTATTAAAGATTACGTTGAGGACAAAAAGGCTTGGGATTGAGCTGCTCCAATTAATTTTGATTTTTTATATTTTGCACCGTGAATTTTGTTTTTTTTTTTTTAATTTTGATATTTTTTTTTTGTTTTCTTGCAATGACAAGAATATTTACTTTTTAAAGTATTATATTATTTTATTTTTATTATTGTGAATGTGAAGATTATGTGGATTTTTGTTTTTTATTATAACTTAGTTAGTTTTTACTCATGGTCTGGCAGTTTGAGTAGTTTATGCGGCCTACCCGAATGTCCTTTCTTTGGTATTGTTCGTCGAATCGTTGAGCTCCGTAAATTCTGAGTTGAGCTGCTCGGTTATTGACAAATGCGTGCACTGACTGGACAGGTCCACTCAATCTGGCTGGTTCTTTCCTCAAAAGACCATTTCAGACATATGTCTACATGGTCTTCACATGATATAACCAAGTTTTTGTCAAGACTTCAAAAGAGACTGTGACCTCTGAGTTTGTTTCGGCCTTTCTTCTCAGAGTAGTCAGATAGGAAACGCCGACCTCATCTAGTTTTAAAAAATATGATCGACATGTAAAAGTGTTTGTATAAACCAACTTACAGAAATAAAATCATTTATCATTTATCATTTATCATTACTTAGTTTTATTTGTTTCATCGCAATCGGTTCACTCTATCAAAAGTTAGATGAATTTAAAATGTTCATGAAGTAAAATTATCACAGCACTCGCAATTCAGATACTCCGATAGTTGAACTCCATATTCGATAGATGGCGTTGTGCATTTGAAGTTATTATCTGAATGGCGGTGTTAAGATTCTCCGCGAAAGAAAGACCCTAGAATAAAAATTGGTAGGTAGGGTAGGCAGGAAGGTAAGTAGGGTAGGGTAGGCAGTTGACGGGATCGAAGCCACGGGCACATCTAGTTGAGGAATAAGAACGGTCACCCTTGTATACACAGCCAGTTTTCGAATATATGAAAAGCCGTCATTAGCACATACAGTATTCTAGAATCTCCAGGTGCAAGCAACGATGTACTATTAAGTGCTGTCAAAAAAAAACTTATTGTCTGGAAGAAGATACTGACTATTCGCACGACTGACTTCATCATTGCGTATTCTATCAACGGTAAAAGATTTAATCCTGCACAAAGACCTACAATAAATACATGCATATTGGAACGCGCACCTCCGTCTCGTGGATGTAGCCAGAAACAGAACGCTTCGATTCCTACAGTACAGACATTATTTGGTCTACCCAAGAAATCTTGAAAAGCATTTTACTGTAGCTAACACTAAGGAAGACATTCCTCAAGCTCTTGACATAATCCCACAAGGAAATCCCCACAGCAGAATACAACTAATCTGTCAAGCAGTACACAACTCCCTAAACGTACTTAATCTTAAAATTAACTCGCAAGAAGTTAATTTAAAGCGAACAACACAAAAGTGGCGCGCTGGCGAAACGCGAGAGTGCTAGTTTCAAGTTGCAAGTTCACCTTAACGGACTTTAACTTAGCTAAGTTCTAACCGCACAACTTAGGCGGAACGAGGGCTTAGCTTGCTGGATGAGGCACCGTGTGTACCTGGATTTTCAGGTTTAAGCAAGATGAAGAAGAAGAAGAAGAATTAATGAATGATTGAGTATTCGACTTGTGATAAAACCAACAAGAAGGAATGAAAATGTTTTTGGGCTAAAACAGAAAATATTTGGTAAAAGGATGAGGATTGGAAAAGGACCCAGGAGTGGTTATAATATTTTTTTTTTTTTTTTTTTTAAACAACTGTTATTCGTATTTTCAGCAAACCCTTTCATATGATACCCATATCATGGCAGTGCCAAAAAAATAACTAGCCCGCCATCTTGGGCCGTCCGCCATATTGGATTTAGAATAATGGCACTTAGCTTACCATGCATTATCATCCAAACTAAAAGTGTATGCAAAATTTCATCTTAATCGGTGAAGGATAACTGCTTTAAAATTCAGTTGCAAGATTTGACCCAAACACTCTTATACATACATACATTGCAAGTTAAATGAAAGCTTGTAAAATAGTCCTTTTTTACAGATTTAAATTAAAACAGTCGCTTTATGTATGAGTGTGTATGACCTGCACCTGAAAATTTTAGTTAGCTGGTATGCCATTTGTTGCCAATACACGAAATTCTCTTCCAAACTATTTAGCTGCCTACGGTCACACTGAAAGCAGACCGCGAGATTGTTTGGAAAAGACTATAATCAAATTCGACTAATGAATCGAAGTACTACCTGGTGCCCCATCCAGTACAGGTTCCTTTCATCCGCGTCAAAACACACACGCTTAGAGTAATTAATCAAATGATTAAAGGTCTTGTGCACATGATCGAGTTTAGGTCGAACAGCACTTGATCGATTGTTAAAAATGTGCAGGTTAGAAGTGGGGCGCGAAAAATATGTTGGTATATGCTGTTTTTACTTTATATTAGTATTTTGAATAGGTACCTACTACATCTTAAAGGCTTGAATATCATGATATTAGTATAGGTACCTACATAAAAATATTTTGTTGTAATAGTAAAGCATAGTAAGAGCTTTTGGCTTTTTTAAACAAGGCAGTGCATAAAAAATAACTAGTCCGTCATCTTGGGCCGTCCGCCATATTGGATTTAGAATGACATCACTTTGATAACAATGCGTTGTCATCTAAACTAAACGTGTATGCAAAATTTCATCTTAATGTGTGGAGGATAACTGCTTTAAAAATGAGTTGCAAGATTTGTCTCGAACACACATACATACGTACATACATTGCAAGTTAAATAAAAGCTTGTAAAATGGGCGACTTTTGTTCGATTTGACAATGATTATATGGAAGTACAAACTACACCCGGTACCTAAATTGTGAAGTTAAGGACTTGCCTAACTACTACGTTAACGCCAAAATTTTACAGGGTTCCATGCTAAATAAAAACGTGTTAAGTTTAAATTAAGAAACTGGGGATTAGCCTTACCTATTTTTATGTGTTTTCCATTTGCAGTTAAGTTGAGTAGCGTCCCTAAATAATTACGTAAGACAGTAATATCTATGCTGAGACTTGAGAACTTTATAGGTTTTAAACGAAACCTGAGAATCTGTAAACTGAACAGAGAGGTCAAGAACCTATAAGGCATTGGCAAAAAGCCTACATCACAATCTAAAGCTCTTAATACAAAAAATAAAATAAAACATACTCTTAATAACTTATTCACACGAGCATGAATTAAAAAAACAACACTCTTTAACAATACTGATTACATTCACATATTACCATCTTATATTTTACGTATACTGTTTCACCTGTCACTAATTAGACGGCCTTATTTTTCCAGTAATAAGATTCAATTTCCAATGGCAATTTTGCTAAACACACCTGCTGTTTTAGGAACTTTATATTTCTGAGAATAAGGTTCAGATTAGATTGAAATATTTTTACGTAGTTTATTTTTATCTTAGTAGCGCCATACGGCGAAGTCAAAAGCGATGATCGATCAAAGTCGAGGGAGTTCGGTTCCCCGTTCGATCAAAACGTTAGTTGGTACAGATATTATTAATTGTTTGTATTTAGGTACGTATTATGTTTTATTGTTGGTATGCAGTGGTCAATGTGTTTTTAGAATAATGTCATATCTTATTTGGTCGATATCTTAATGTTTATGGTTTGGCCATGATGAGAGGATGAATGAAAAAAACGCCGGGAGGGGACGCCCTAGACAGACTTACATAGACCTTATAGGTGATGTCCTTCAGAAAGGCCAAGTGCATAGCCGGCGTGTGTGTATGACTAGATGTATGAATGTGTGTGAAGCAAAAGAAGTATGTAAGGATCGTAGCAGGTGGCGTTCTGTAGTTTCTGCCTACCCCCATGAATAAAAGGTATGAGTTTATGTATGTATGTATCTTAATGTTTACTGAACCTCTGAATTACTGTTTCAATACACGGTCAGAACGAAATTGCTGTAATTGCACTTATTTATTTTGTTTATTTAATCTGAGAAAATCTGTTTGGTTTTGCTCACTGAATGCTTTCCCAGGATTTGTTTGAGTTGTATTTAGCACAATACTACTTGTGGTGTTTGTTGGTCTCGCAAACAGGTGTGACGTGACACTGCGACAATTAATATGAGACCCTTAACAAAAATCAAATAGAAAATTTTCTACGAAAGAGTTGTCGCTTAAATCTTACCTGTCTGCAAGACTTTAATCAAATTGGCTCACAAAAAACCTGCCAAGTGTGAGTCGGACTCGCGTACGAAGGGTTCCGTACCATTATCGCAAAAAACGGCAAAATATCACGTTTGTTGTATAGGAGCCCCCCTTAAATATTTTTTTTTCTGTTTTTAGTATTTGTTGTTATAGATGCAACAGAAATACATCATCAGTGAAAATTTTAACTGTCTAGCTATCACGGTTCATGAGATACAGCCTGGTGACAGACAGACAGACAGACAGACGGACCGCGGAGTCTTAGTAATAGGACCCGTTTTTACCCTTTGGGTACGGAACCCTAAAAATCAACATCTGTCTACAATTCAATCAATATTCTCAAGAACTTTCATCTCCGAAATTCGCAGTACCAAACTAAAATAGCCCACTAAATAAGGCCCACAAAAAACCGAAACTAAACCAATAAATTCAGAAAACAAAACGAAAACAAGAGCAAAACGGCAAAACTTAAACAAAAAACTCGACCATTATGGGCGCAAAATTTTTAATTTCTCGGTTATTAGGTTTGTCCGGCTAAGCCGAAAGCCGAACGCCGAAACCGTGCTAGTTGGCACACCGCCAAGTACATTTGGCAAGAGTGGCGCACGCAAATTACTGTTTATATCACAGAGCAAGGAGACTCCTCACTGCTAGAGATGGCATTGTCAAACTCTCCATACCCATCGGACAATATTACGAGCAGCAATGCTTCATCGTTGGATGGTAGATATCTCACATATACACACAAAACGTTTCGGGTATCACACTAATATTATAAAGGCAAAAGAAAGTCTGTTAATTTGCCATAGAGATAGATTATAGTCTGAAATAGCACATAGGATACGTTTTATCCCGGGAATATGTTCCCTTAGGACAATTTTCAACATTCACGCGTGCGAAGGCGCTGACAGAAGCTAGTTGGGTATATAAACTCACTTTGATTCCTCTCCAAGAAGAAGGGTAGCTCTTTTTCCAATCGACTTCGTGAAGGAGGAGATTCTCAATTCGACTGTATATTTTTATATGTTTGTTACGCGATTATTCCACCAATTATGAACTGATTTTGATGATTGTTTTTTTAATTGAAGCTGGTGCTTCTCATGTGGTGCCATTTAGGTAAATTTTATCCAGATCTGACGAGTAATTTTTTCCTCTAAAACGTTTTATATTATTTAGTGACATGATGCGTAATTTCATGGTAATTTATGGTACCAAAACTAAAAAGATAAAAATAAAAATCTTTTTAACCGACTTACCAAAAAGGAGGAGGTTCTATGTTCGACTTCTTGTATGTTTTTTTTTTTTTTTTTTGTATGTATGTTCACCGATATCTCCGCCAATTGTGGACCGATTTTGAAAATTCTTTTTTTGTTTGAAAGAACATGTTTTCAATTTGTTAAAGATCTGATGAAGAACTTCAGAGATATACAACAGAACTCTTCAATAAATAACGGCAAATCATTCGGGATTGCTTCAATCGCATGTATGTTTATTGTTTATACCATTTCATAACCTAACATCACGCCAGTATACTGAAAGGGGTACGCAGAACTCTAATTTCACCGGTTATGTTCAAGTTTCTATAACTTTATTTTTGGAAGTAGGTGTCCATATCGCAAATAATTGGTATCTACGAAAGACACCGACTTCCAAAAATAAAGTTATTTTTCACTTTGTAGTTTTTCATTTGGAAGTCGGTAGTATTTTTTTGCAAAAAAGTTTTTTATTTTTAACAAAAAAGTTACACCGTTTTTTTTGTTACAGTTTTTTTTTTAAAGTTTATATTAAATACTTTCCTTGTTATTGAATGGAATTCACTACCAGAGTCTGTGTTTCCTGATATAACTTGGGGTCTATAAGTCAAAAGAGAATAGGTTTCTTATAGACCAGCTTATTTCACCGTCGTCCACAACATATATCGGGTGAGATAGTGGTGTTTTATTCCTTAAATATTGTATGTTCCGTTTCCGTGAATATGTCCGTGACATCAAAGTGGTCCCTATCAGTATATATAATATTTTATTTTTAATATCGTTGCACATGCTGAGATTGAGAGAGAGAGAGAAGGAGAAGGAGCTTTTTGGTCTCGCACGGGTTACTTATTTTTTATTATTGTTTGTGTTTTGCTTATCTCATGTCTCCTGTGTGGGTCTGTGTGTCTTTCAAAATTGTTATTAAAAATTACACTTCTAGTCGCTGACATTCCTTGCTCTATGGTTTACATCCAGCTATATGCTGCGACGACTGTGATGGCCGATGTTGCGGTGCGGTGATCAATTTTAACCGCTTTTTGAGTTATCGTCAGTTTGATGATAACCTGACCGTAACTGTTTATTTAGTAAACGGTGGAATTGGGACATATTACCTTTACGATGTAGTGTTCATGATGAAAACTCTCAAAAATTTCTTGGTGAATCAATGAGATTTGAAATTAATATTATAAAAAGGTAAAATTGTCGGTTTATATGAGGGAATCTCTAAAAAAAGAACAGATTATGATAATTATTTTACTGATATAAAGCTACTTATATTGTTGTTGAGAGCCATAGGCGTCTTTTTTACCGTCTACAAAAAAAGGCGGTAATCAATTCGACACGTATGTACCTATGCATTATTGTTGGAATTGCACAATATTCACATAATTATGTTACTCTGCTGTATGGGATAAACACGTATACAAAATTTCATAAGTGTATGTATGTTTTTCCACGCATTTCTCCAAATTACCTATCGGATCGTGATTATTCTTTTTTATTGGATTAAATATCCCACAACTTACGCAACAGTGCAAGTTTCATCAAAATCAGCAGTTTTCAAGATATTGAAAATGCAACCGAACTCCTAAGCGAAAAACAGCACGAATGTGTAAATTAAGTTATTATGGGTATTTTTTCAATCCTTTAGGTGCCTTACTATAGAATTTGCTCACTATTTAGCGATAGGGCACTAAAAGTAAAAAGAGAGAAATAAAAACGTTTTCATAAACAATAAACCAACTAGCAAAGCACTAAAAACTGCAAAAATAACTTTCGTTTCGGAAGTCGGTATTGAAAAACCATAAAAACAAGAGGTGCAAAAGACACCGACCTACGAAACGAACGTTATTTTGGCACTTTTTAGTGTTTTGCTTTAGAAGTCGATTTAATTTTGTGAAAAAGTTTTTTGTTCGAATAAAATGCACGATTTTTTTGAGATATGACATAGGAGTCTATCTGCGGAGAAAAGCTAGTATTCCGTAAAGATGAACCTTACTTCAACTAGGTCAGCCTCGCTACTGTCCTGCTGAATCTCTGCAAAACAGCATGATATATTTGTCAACATCTTCAAAATATTATGTTCAAAATAAACTAAAATTATCATACTAATCAAAGTTAAAGAGTCGCGATGATAGTTCAATGGGACATCTTTAAACACAATCAAATAACCAAACTCCCTAAAGGAAGTACCGAGGAAGGAAACCCAAAACACACAACACAAATAAATTATGTAACAATTAATAAACAATTCCAGGCATGTACCATCAAAAAACAACCGGTTCCGGTCCTTTCCGGCAAGAGACTCACCGACGATACATTGTCAGACTATGCATTGATAACAGTGACTCATGGTTATCTGATTGAAGATCTTTGAGGCAATGAACTGTAGGTTGATGTGTTTCATTGGGAATATTTGTTACTTTAATTAACTGTGTATTGTTTACCACAAAAAAATATACAGTCTGTAAAGATGTAATAAAAGGGGAATGCCCATTTTGTAAGGGAACTTGAGCCCCTTTGAAAAAATGGTTGTATCTTGATGAATTTGGTTGTATATTGTAGAAAATACACGTTATATTCATAATTAGAAAATATTTTTTATTTATTTTGCGGGGTTCACGAGGGGCCTGTGTATGAGCAATCGCCTTTAACTTTTTTTTTTTAAACAAGCAATGCTTTTCATTTGATACTCATATCATGGCAGTGCACAAAAAATAACAAGTCCGCCATCTAGGGCCGTCCGCCATATTGGATTTAGAATGACGTCACTTAGCTAACCATGCATTGTCATCCAAACTAAACGTGTATACAAAATTTCATCTTAATCGGTGGAGGATAACTGCTTTAAAATTCAGTTGCAAGATTTAACCTGAACACACAAATACTTACATTGCAAGTTAAAAAAATCTTGTAATAAAAAAAAAACATGGAAAAGGCTGCAACATAGAATACGAAAATTCTTTCTGAAAAACCTACGGGAGTCTGGATTGATGTATAGTGATAACGTAGCGTTGGAAGGCCTCCCTCTAGGTGGACCGATGACCTGGTTAAGGTTGCGGTAATCCAATCGATGAGAGACACACAGGACCGGTCGATGTGGTGACGCCTGGGGGAGGCCTATGTCCAGCAGTGGACGTCTTTCGTCTGAAATGATGATGATAGCCAATAGGTACGTGCTAGCGAAGTCTCATGTGTTCAATCCCATATATTTTAGAATTTTGATAATCGGATTCGCTGACAGAATGGAACTAAGTCCAAGTATACATAATATATCTACAGGTTAAGCACCTTCCTTACCCTTCTTTTAGGACTTACAACCTGTGTGTGCTTACCGCAGTCGAATAAAAAAAAACTTAATTCAAAAAATCAAAAAACCCGACTGCTTCAAAATCGAACTAAAAAGTCGTAAACAAGGAAAAAATCATGCTGTGCAGTCGGAGGATACATATTCGCGGGCTGGCTGGCCAAAATCTGGTGTATCCTCCGCCTGCACAGCATGATTTTTTCCTTGTTTACGACTTTTTAGTTCGCTTTTGAAGCAGTCGGGTTTTTTGATTTTTGAATTAAGTTTTTTTATTTATAACTTTGTAGTTAGTTTTTTTCGAATTAGATACATTTAAACATATAAGTGTTATATATTTTTGAAATCACCTCTTAAAACTCTTTATTTTGATACCCCACACGATGGGCTTGGAAGAAAAAAAAATTTGGGCCCCCACAATATATACATATTCGCGGGCTGGCTGGCCAAAATCTGGTGTATCCTCCGCCTACACAAAATGATTTTTTCCTTGTTTACGACTTTTTAGTTCGCTTTTGAAGCAGTCGGGTTTTTTGATTTTTTGAATTAAGTTTTTTTATTTATAACTTTTTAGTTAGTTTTTTTCGAATTAGATACATTTAAACATATAAGTGTTTTATATTTTTGAAATTACCTCTTAAAACCCTTTATTTTGATACCCCACACGATGGGTTTGGAAGAAAAAAAAAATTGGGCCCCCACAATATGGCACCCAAAATCTGCCATTTTTCTATTATCCAATTTTAATGTAGCCTATGACACTCGCAGGGTTAAGACGCATCGATTGACGTATGAATCATCAAAATCGGCCAACGCGTTTGGTCTCTGGAACGCCATATAGGAACAAACATACATACATACATACTTACATACAGTATATTTATGAAAATCTTTTATATGCTCATAAAAATATAAAATTGTTTAAAAAATACAGTGATATCCATAACATAAATACTAGGCACAAACACAAATTTGTAGTACCTACAACAAGGCTCAAGAAGATAGGTGGCTCGTTTAGATGTCAATGTGTACGCTTTTATAATAAGCTTCCAAGCCACGTACAAGATCTAAGTCTTAATAAATTCAAATCATTCATTAAACGTAAGTTGTGTCAGAAAGCGTTTTATACTATTAAAGATTACGTTGAGGACAAAAAGGCTTGGGATTGAGCTGCTCCAATTAATTTTGATTTTTTATATTTTGCACCGTGAATTTTGTTTTTAATTTTGATATTTTTTTTGTTTTCTTGCAATGACAAGAATATTTACTTTTTAAAGTATTATATTATTTTATTTTTATTATTGTGAATGTGAAGACTATGTGGTTTTTTTTTTATTATAACTTAGTTAATTTTTACTCATGGTCTGGCAGTTTGAGTAGTTTATGCGGCCTACCCGAATGTCCTTTCTTTGGTATTGTTTGTCGAATCGTTGAGCTCCGTAAATTCTGAGTTGAGCTGCTCGGTTATTGACAAATGCGTGCACTGACTGGACAGGTCCACTCAATCTGGCTGGTTCTTTCCTCAAAAGACCATTTCAGACATCTGTCTACATGGTCTTCACATGATATAACCAAGATTTTGTCAAGACTTTAAAAGAGACTGTGCCCTCTGAGTTTGTTTCGGCCTTTCTTCTCAGAGTAGTCAGATAGGAAACGCCGACCTCATCTAGTTTAAAAAAATATGATCGACATGTAAAAGTGTTTGTACAAACCAACTTACAGAAATAAAATAATTTATCATTTACATACATACATAGACTGATAAACACATTACCCTCCTTTGGCAGTCGGGTAAAAAGTGAGCCCTAGACAGAATTTAACTTGGAAGTTATCTCTGAAATTCTCTCTCACACCTTAAGTTAAAAGATGTAAGTTGGTACAGTTATAAACCCTTTAAAGCTTTATGACTGTACTGCGTCTTCGAGCTCCATACAATACCCAGATGATTCAAGGGTCACACTCGAGAGTCCATTGCTCCGTATATAAGACTTAAGGCGGTACCCCGAGCAAAACGCCGCGCAAGCCGTTTTTTGTACTGTTTTTAGGAGCTATCTACTCGTTATTTAAAAAGAAATATCAATTAATAAAAATACATTAAATTTATACATAATATTGATTCTAAAATGGTAGATTTCGTTTTTTTTAAATGTTGTATATATTTCACTCATCTCATTCCAAAAAAACATAAAAATGAGGAATAATTATTGATATTATGCATCTCCTCGTAAAGTGTTGATTAATTATTTTTTGTACTAACACTAATGGATAGACAATTTAATAACGAACATTTTTGTAGAATTATTTTTTTCAAAAGACCAAAATTCGATTTTATAAAGATTTTATTCTAAAATCTGGGCGTATTCACTACTGTAATTCATGCGCCGCCAGTGCCGCTAGACCAATAGGAATGCTCATATCTCATGCCGAATTTTTGGTCAGGGTACCGTCTTAATAAAATATTAGGTTACCTTTCAGTGAACTTTTAATAAGATTAATTGAGACTATTCTAAGAAGATTCATTAACTGTTAAAAGTCCAGTCTGTTCCAATTAAGAAAATCTTCCCCTAATAGAAAGCTACACTATTTCTGAATGCCATAGACAACTTATGGCGGGCATACGGGCACGCGTTAGCACTCACCGCGAGTTCGCCGCGGCCATCCGTCACCGGACCCTCTTCTGGGGAGTATCCCCGGCGCACCAGAACACACAGTGCGCCGTGACCACCCCAGGGACCAAACCAACACATGGGCGGCATACGACCCCGTGTACGGCAACCTTGGTTCCCTTGGGACGGGTCAAGTTCAATGGCCCCGCCACCTACCATTTTTCAGCCGCAGGAGATAGGGAGAGCGGCCAACGCTACACCGACACTCCTCCTCTCCTGCGGCCTCACCGCCTCCGCAATACCGGCACTCCTCTCCCGCCGCGGCCTCCAACCCTCAGCCGCGATATCGTATGGTATGAGAGGCCCCATCCGACATCGCGGCCCGCCTCAGTTGCGATGTCGCTCAGGCGGCACCGCAACCTACTTGTTGGCCGCTACGTGGTCGGCTTATCAGCAAAAGCCCTGACGAGCGGCCCCTCCTCGGGTTTCTCTTCGCTTCACCTTGATTGACCAAGCCACGGCTACTGAGCCCCCCGCCTAGAAAATGCGGGCACCCACCGGGGGGGTAGTACGATCTACCTAGCTCAGACACATTAAACACTGTATTCCTCTGTTCTTTCCACATACTTCAACTCAGGCCATGACCTTTCTTAAGAAGTGAATCTAGTACCGCCATCTTTGCAAGAAGCATAAGTAAAACAAAACACATACAAAGCAAATGGCCAATTACATCAGTTAAGCTCAGATCTCAGTACAATGACGACATCTCTAAGGCAATGTTACTGCTTTTCTTTCATTATAGCATTCATTTTCTAATACCGCAGGGAATCTGCTGATAAATAATCTAACCGCGTCTGAGATAGGAGACGCAATTAGGGTGTATGGGGAGAAGTACCACTCTAACCTATTCTTAAAAACGAGCCGCCAGACTTGCTTAATTTTATTGCATGAGGTTGTTATTTTTAGTTTAAGCAAAGTTATAAATATAAATATTGATAAGATAAGAGATATGATAAAAGTCTTTCAGACTTTTTTTTATCATACCTCTTATATACTTCTTGTAGGGGATAGGTTACGCACTGTATCCGAACTCCGTCTGTTTGAAATCAGAACCTTTCCAATGCGAAATTCGAAGTACTGGCTACTTCGGATACATTTCTCGGATTCGGATCGGATGGAGTACGTAACCGTTATAAGCCATTTAAAATAGCCTTTCACTGCCACACGCAAGCTAAGTTTTGGTGCAATTTGAAGAGGCTTTCGTTCAGCAGTGAACAGCGATTCACCATCATAATCATACACAACCCGAATTTGCCTTCAGTTTGGTAAAGTTGCGCCTTTTTTACGTGTAAAATCTTCATGTATGTCCTCCGCCCCGGGGCGGACGAAGGGTCTGCCAGACTCTAACTGACAAAACCACACAGTGTTCTGCAGCTGCCTTTGGCCAGGGATTGCTCGCATGAGTTCATGCGGACCCTGTTACCCTCTGCGGCCGTATACTATGTTTGAATCTGGCCTTCAGTGCCCTCTCCGAGAAAATAGCCTGTCTTTACCTTCTGAACTCCCCTCCATCACGTCGATAACATCTTAATGTGTTCCCAGGAGTGCCTGTCAACTGCTGGACTCTCGCCAAACTGTCCAGATCACAATTATAGGTATTGTGAACACTGAACGGATTCCATTGTTCCACCTTGATGGTCTCTGATACGATGTGTCTTTGTTTGGTCCTTTGAGTCCACCGTGTACTCACCTGAGATTGGGCTTTGATTAGGAATAGGTAACACATTTGATGTTTGATTTAGTGATTTACATTAAGGAAGGGATGGCAATAATGACTGTCTATAGAATAGTGTTACTAGATTTTAAATTATTTTTGTTTAGAATCGCGTTTGAACTATGGCTGGAATTTGAAAATTGGATTTGAAGAGATTGCATCTAGCAGAGATAAGAATGTTGAGATGGATGTGCGGAGTGACGAGTATGGATAAAGTGTGACATGAATATATTAGAGGTTGTTTGAAGGGAGTCAGTGATAGCATGACGGGGGAAAGGACGGTGTGGAAGAAGAAAACGTGTACGCCGACCACAAGTAATATGGGACAGGGGCAGGACGATGATGAATCGCGTTTGAACAATATCTCACCTGATGGTAAGCGATGATGAGGACAATAATGGAGCACGCTCCCTTGGAAGCAATGTATGTATCATGACTTAAAGAGCGTTCACATAGTTTTTTTATCTCTCTACTTTTTACTTCGTCTTCTCATCAAATTTGAACAGTTACAGTCAGTATGGCAACTATTCAGCCAGATAGATGAATATTGATGACTTGGTTTTTCTTGCAGCTTCACTCTCGCAGCTTATTCCAATCCAATCGTCCATTTTTCCGGGTTAAAAAGAAGCATAAGGCGGTCAGCGATAATGTAGCTTTGTTTCAATGAAATAATTTCTGTAAACGGATCAGTAAATATAGAGAATACTTACTAATACTTACTCCTACAAACAAACAAACAATATTTACTTCTTTATAATATTAGAATAAGGTATAGCTATTCTCATCATCATCATCAGCCTTTTTAATGTTCCCCACTGCTGGGACACAAACCTCCTCTCTGTGGGAGAGGGAATGGGCCCTAATCCACCACGCGAGCTCAGTGCGGATTGTCACATGTCTTCGAATTTTTGGTTCTAGGACATGCCGGTTTCCTCACGATGTTTTCCTCCACTTTTTTTGAGCAGTGGTAATGAAATAATGTACACAAAGTAAAGCGCCTGCCTGAGTTCGAACCCACGACCTACGACACGTAAGTCGGGACCGTTACCACTGAGCCACCACTGCTCGTCTCTACTCTCATCATCTTCACATAAAACCTTTCGTCAATATCTAGGTACGTTTGAACTTATAAAATCGTAAACAAGATCTGATCATTTTTCCTAATTCCTAGCATACTCAAGCTAAAACAATGATAAATCAACTAACACAACTGTAAAACCAAATCTTGGAGCCAGTGAGGTCACAAATATGGCTGCCAAACCAATTTGAGGCGACCTTTGGAACATGCTAGCTCACAGCCTGGTATCGGATTTCATTAGACAGGGATTGAGAGCTGTAGTGATTGATTATACCAGAGTGTAGACTGGGAGTTAGGTTTCACCGGGTTACCTCATTAGGGTTGGTTTTCTTTGAGGTTATTATTGAGGGTAATGTATGGAAGTTATTGACTGTTTGATACGTTTAGCTATGCAAAGCATTTTGATGAAAGAAAGCTTAACGCTTGAAAAAAATGTATATCATCGCATGTTTATCCTGAAAATTTCAGCTTGCTGAAAAGACAACTACCAACTAACAGAACTTACTGATTTGACGACACGCTAGGCCAGGGGTCACCAATTACGTTCATTTGGGGTCCGTCTCTTCAAAATAATATGACGTTCGAGGTCCGTAAAGTTTAAAGCCAATTTTCCCTCCCCCTTCGCGCCTTTACATTGTCACGTGTTTATCAAAAGTATATTTATTTCCATGTTTTTTTTTTCATTTTTTTTTTGTTTGCCTCAGGCATTAAGTCCGCCTATGTACTTTTATGTTGCATGAAGTTTTAATAAATAAATAAATATTCAAAAAAGTACGTACCTATCAATTTTTTTATCAAATATTAGTTAATGTGAAAAATTTCATTTTTCGCCTTGAACTTTTTTTTTTTTTTTTTTTATAAAAAACGTTGCCCTACACTAGGAATTTCTTCCTGTATCGTGGGTGCGTTTACAAACATATAAACTCACATACACAACACCCAGAGCCGGAACAACTATCTGTAGGTCATACAAATATTTGTTCCGTGCGGGAATCGAACCCACGACACGCAGCGCAGCAGTCAATCGCTCAACCACTGCGCCAACCGTGCGCCCAAACTATTCACCCGAAGTTTGGAATATAGTAGGTGCAGGTTATTGTTATTAAATCTTGAAGATGTTCATCGGTAAGTCTACTCACGCGCCTTCCCCACTGCGTCGAATGACGATCTCGCGCACTGCGGTCGTCCGTTGGCAAATTGACGGCAGTAAAGACAAAGCACGGGTTAAATTATAAAATTACGTACTCAAATAACACAAGTAAATGATATTGTACGTTTTACTTAAGGTCCGCACAAAATAGGTCAGCGGTCCGGAACCGAACCGCAGTCCGCAATTTGGTGACCCCTGCACTAGGCCTTATTAGTAGTGCTATTCTATGAAAAACTCACTGTGTTGACTTAAGTGAATTGAGCTCGAAATGAGCTGTGAACCCCAGCATCGATATGGTGACTCGGAAAGCACGTAAAGCCGTTGGTTCCATCCGTCATGTTTAGATCTAGGATGTCGTTATGGGTATTAAGACGTATATTTGCCCCAATGTTAACGCTGTACTACCCGTGCGCTCGCTCGGAGCCAAAATAATCAATATTGAACCCCCTTTTGGATAGTTTTGTTCGCAAAATATTTTTTGATTTACATAGGTACGCTATTTCAGTTATGAACTATTTCTAGCCATCAACTTTTACACATCACGGATAAACCGATTTTAATTTAGTTTTGTTTTATTGAAAGGTGACATTATCGAGAATGTCCTTTGCTATGTTTCATGAAATTCGGTTTAGCGGCGTTTTACTGTTTGAATCGGGGTAATTTTAACGCCCGCCGGAAAAAGAGGGGTGTTGTTTTTTGAGGTGAGTCTGTCTGTGGCCTCATGGCGCCTAAACGGATGAACCGATTTTGATTTAGTTTTTTTTTTTTGTTTGATAGGTGATTATGTCGAGAGTGTTCATAGCTATGTTTGAATAAAATCGGTTCAGCCGTTCAAAAGTTATGGGCATTTTACTGTTTGAATCGGGGTGTTTTCGCAAGATAAATGTGTCGGGGCTTTTTTAATTTTTGAAATTTTACTTTTCGCAAGATATCGTGTCATAATTAAGTGTTCGATAGATTGTTGACCGAAGCTTGTCTACTACTAGATAAATTATGAAGTTTAAAAATAACTAAATAAAATAATATGTTGTTGGTTTTGGATTTTTTTTATTTATACTTCTAGCCTTATCAAAACCACTGCAACCATTAAAAAACTAACGAAAACATACCTTTTAAACCGGATCGGTTTAATTCCATCCACATGACGATAAAATCTAAATAGGTCGGAGCCCCGATGCCTGGCCGGCCGCCAAATGGAAGGCTCCTAATGTAACTGTACAAGGCAGTCTGGCTCTGATACATGGACGAGAGTTTGATGGGGATTTATATTTTCGTAAGGAAAGAGGGAAAAATGCATGGATAGAATGGTGATTTCTAAGGTTCAAGATTCTATCGTTTTGGTGGGGAATATTGTTAAGTCTAACTATTGCAACTTTCTACTGATATTGCGCAGTGGTGGCCCAGTGGTATCGGCCGCGACTTACAAGTTGTAGGTCGTGGGTTCGAACCCAGGCAGGCGCTATACTTTGTGTAAATTATTTCTTTATCACTGCTCTCAAAACGGCGAAGGAAAACATCGTGAGGAAACCGGCGTGTTCTAGAACAAAAAAAATCGAAGACATGTCACATCCACCAACCCGTACTAGGCCCGCGAAGTGGATTAAGGCCCATTCCCTCTTCCAGAGAGGAGGCCTGGGTCCCAGCAGTGGGAACATTAATAGGCTGATGATGACTGATATTATAAAGTTGAAAGTCTAATCCCAACGCACTATTCCCAATCCACTGTAACGCCTGAAAGCTAGAATCAACAGTGGCGACCACCAGAAAAGCGCCGAGGCAATGAAGATCTACAAAGTCCCGGCGAATGAATTTAACTGTCTTGGATCCCGCAACGAAATTAATCAGAAAACAATAATGGAGGAGTAGGAAAAAATGCAAATTGAAGGTCAAGGTGAAAGTCTGTATGTTTGGATATTTGTTGATGGTGCCTTATCTTACCACGCGTCAATGGCTAAATGTATTTCGATTAGGTAAACTTACCCGGGTAGACCACAGCCTGGATTAGGACATTGGGTAGGCAAGTTTTAGGCGATTCACACACTGCCCCCGCTAAATATACGCTGCGGAGTGCGCGGCGACGAAGTCACGACACTGAGCGTGAATGCGTTTTCTGTGTTGCACTACGCGTGTTTTCAATTCAGAGAGAGATGCTTTCAAGCACCGTAAGAACACGCACACCCGCGCTACGCTGCATTAAGCGGTGCAGTGTGCGAATCGCCTTATTCTGGAAATTCCACATAGAAATACCCAACTACACTTGCCACGAACTGGGAATTGAACTCAGGACCTAATGTTCAGAAGTAGCGCTTGCGAAAAATTATCAGCATATCAGTTGCTAGCATTTATTTTCAAAAACCTTAACCACGAGCAATTATAATCCAAACATAACAGCCACATTTTTTACATAAAATATGTAAAACAGACATCGAAAATGCATAAAAAAGTATTTTGAAAACCAAAAACATAAATCAAAGCCTCAGTAATATTCGTACAAATATTTTTACACGTGAAAAATCAACATTTAAACATGATATATACGGTATTCGCCCACAAATTTGTTTAAAACAAACAGACAGACGGACAATTTTTCATTAACCACATGACGTGTGTTACCAGCGAGGGAATTTGTAAAGGTGAGGATACATTAGCGTGTTTACTTGTAGTCTTGTAAAAAAACATCGAGCCGTGTCAAAGTGTATATTTTCAACGATGACTTGATCCTAGTAACTAATGATGAGATGAAGAGATGAGAGAGATAGATGAGAGAATGTGTGTATCACTTTATGGAGCAGTGATGACTTAAACAATATTTAGGTTCGGAGTATAGTGAAATATAAAACCTAAGGAATATAATCAATCAACAATCTTACGAACACGTAATTATGACACCATATCTTGCGAAAATAGCAGGATTCAAACATTAAAACGCCCATAGCTTTTAATCAAACATCCGTTTAGGAGGTATGATTAAAATCTGTTCATCATCATAAACATCCGTTTAGGAGGTATGATGCAACAGACCGACACACAAGTTCACGTCAAACTTATAGTACCCCTCTTTTTCCGTCGGGGGTTAAAAATAAACAAATAAATACAAGTAGATACCTACGCCATTGGCATCGGTAATGATCTCACTGGACCCGCATGGTAGCTCACTCCTTCACACAAAGTCAAAGACCTTTGTCCCAGCATATGAACGTAATGTTAAACAAATGCGTATTAGTATGTAGCATTCGCAAGAACGCTAATACCATTAAAACATTCTTTTGATAAGCTTTTTCTTGTAAATACATGTTTAAATGACCTATTGTAATTGGCAGATATTTGAATTGAGCAAGAACGTAACTTTACAAGAAAAAGCTGTAGTGTGGACTCACCTTTACAAGCAAGTAAATTTATAAGGCAAACGGTTTTCTTCTTATTACCGTAATTTGTTCTTGAACGCAGGAGATACGTTATTGTTTTAACTTTAAATTGAGCGGTGTTTTAAATTATGATGTGTTTTGTAAATTACGTATGTTAATTTTATGAACGGTATTATTCTTAGGTGCAATCTTCTTCATGTGCTTTGACGATTCGAAGAACTATGGGCCTCCGACCTGGTTCTATCAACAAATAGTCGTCGCATCGTTGGCGCATTGTCGCGTCGTGTCTGTGAGTACCTTGATAGCATATGCATAACATCTGCCGATGCATAGGTTGTTTGTAGCTTTGTGATTGGCTCCTGTGCTTAACAACAGTCCAGAAAACTTCTTGTGTGGCTATAAGTTTGTGTAATTAAATTTCTTTCCTTTTTCTTTCAAAATGCAGTTGGCATTCCGGGCATGACTGATTGCACATTAGTATTGATCATGTACTGGATTCATCCGTGTTTCATAATATAATACTTTTCATCTGAGTACTAGCAGACGAAATCCCATAAAATCTAGGTCCTAGGACATAAGCAAAACCACAGTCAAGGCAATCACAAACTAACACAAATTATTAAAGCCTAACAAAACATAGCATCCTTTTCATTCCATTACAATGTACCCATAAATAAGGCAGGCTACACGTCAACAGCTTGTCAGGACAACAGACTGACATCAAGCTTGTCAATTAAACTGACAGGAGACTTATTATTTCAATGCACGCGAAAGGATTCAATGGCCGGCCGAGGTAATATTTAAATGTTTTCTTTTTAATTGTAATCGCATTGAAATTGTTTTTTTTGTTTCTTTGTAAAGGATTGTTTTTAACCACCGATGAAAAAAGAGGGGTGTTATAAGTTTGATGTGGGTACCTGTGTGTTTGTGTCTCTGGCATCTGTCTGTGGCATCATAGCTCCTAAACCGATGAACCGATTTTGATTTTGTTTGAAAGGTGACTTTATAGAGAGTGATCTTTACTTTTTGAATCGGGCTGCGCCCGCAAGATATAGTGTCATAATTACGTGTTCAATAGATTGTCGATCGAAGCGTGTCTACTACTACTAAAATGCCGAAGTTTTAAAATTTTTCTTTTTGCCCTTTAGTTTGGTTTTTGCTTTCTTATGGCTTGATAGATTGATAATTAATGTCGTTTTATTGAATAAAATCTGAATAAAAACTCTCTCCTTATATAAAAAGATTTTTTAAATACTTTTTCAGGGAATTGTCAGTGCAAGGAAAGAAACCTAATTAGGTAAGAAATCCGAATAAAATAAGTCTGAAGAAGGTTGCATTCCATTACATCAATGCCACCCATAGGTAGGTAGGTAACATAGGAATCGGTAGTACAGTCAACCACAAACTCAAATGACATTATCTTCAGTGTAACTAATAAAGTAGCGAATACTAGACTCCAGACTCAGACACAAATATAGATCTTAGGTATTGTTAAATACCTCCGAATCTCTTCTTAACTGCCCACCCAAAAACAAAAGTCATTCAAACAGTTTTCTTAGCAACAGCACTATTACGAACATAAACAAACAAATATAAAACACCATCCTGATAACAAAGGGTTGATGATTCCATGAATATCGAGAACCCAGCAACTTGAGACGATACCTTAACGACGCCGACGTACGAAATTGTGTTCTGAACAAATTAATGATGACGCATAACAACAGGTGTGTCATGACATTGATACAACCAAACACCAACTTTATTACTTCACTGCAATGTCGTAATTAGATTAGCAAAAATATTCAAAATGGCTGGCGAAATCGGTCAGGCCAAATTGACAGTATTTCGACGTCTGCATTTTTTGGGTGCGTTTTAATTTACATTTTTAAAACCACTGCGTGTTTTTTATGTTGCCTGATTGTGAATTTTGAGCGACTTGATGCGGATTTTACTTTAATAAAATTAATAATTAAAAATTATGTTTTTAAAACAAGCTTTTTTTCGTATTCTTCTCAGATTATTCTTTCATTTGATACCCACATCATGTCAGTGCACAAAAAATAACTAGTCCGCCATCTTGGGCTGTGCGCCATATTGGATTTAGAATGACGTTACTTAGCTAACCATGCATTGTGATCCAAACTAGACGTGTATGCAAAATTTAATCTTAATCGATGGATGATAGCTGCTTTAAAATTCAGTTGCAAGATTTGACCCGAACAAACTTACATACATATATTGCAAGTTAAATAAAAGCTTGTAAAAAGATCGGTTTCAGCTTATTTAAATGGATGGAGAGAAATAATCTTTCAATATCAAAGTAACGTTCGATACGTTGGAAGGCCTCCCACTAGGTGGACCGATGACCTGGTTAAGGTTGCGGGAAGGCGCTGGATGCGAGACGCACGGGATCGGTCAATGTGGCAGTGAACGTCTTTCGGCTGAAATGATGATGATGATGATCAAAGTAACTCTGTCTGTATGTCTGTTTGTTATCTTTTCACACCCTAACAACTGAACGGATATGGATGAAATTTGACATACGGGTAGACCATGAAATTAAATATTAGTTTTTTTTTTTTTATAAATGAAGTATTTTCCCCTGAGATTATGTGCACTGCTGGACATAAACCTTGGCTAAGCGTCGCCACCAAACCCGCAGTGAGCCCGCGTGGTGGATTAAGGGCAGGCCCATAACCTCTCTCACAGAGAGGGGGCCTGTGTCCCAGCAGTGGGCACATTATAAGGCTGATGATGAAGCGTCATCACATCGACCGTCCTGCTGAGATTTTTATTATATTAATGTAAATTAATTAGCTGAAGATCTAGCTAATAGGTAGGTAAACAAAACGAACTGTGGTTTCTAATTCTGCAAAGTATAAGAAATATTTTGCTTGTAATTGAAACCTTAGAAATTAATCCTATTAAAATTCTTTATCCAATTAAAACTCGTAATTATTTGCGGATTCGGTTAAAATTACGTGGCAACATTGTATTCACATACCACAACATAATATATTAAATAAGACATGTTCATAAGATAGGTAGATAGGTTTGTTTGTAGGGTTTATATTTTTTGGAAAAGAAATGTTTTTCTCAATGTCATCCCCCTTGGGATAGGTTGTATAAGACTGGTAACCTAGACAGATTTTTTTAAAGTTCATGAATAATTCATATGGATGGGTTAAAACACGCGTTCTCCTCATGGGAGTAGGATCGACACATGCTTCGGTCCAGAAATACTCGTTCTTAATGCTTCATCAGTTGGTTATACACGCAAGCTGCTTGTAAGTTCTACCTCACCTGCAATTTGTTATGCAGATCACCAAAATGTCAGCAACTGCCCCACTGCAAGGCAAAGGCTTTCTTATACAGACAAGGCACCAACACTGATACCAAAATATATTTTATAAGAACATTGAATCCATCTCCCATCTAAAAATATCCGTAATCCAGTCTAAATCCACCCGACCCAATAAGAGGAGGGTCTCGATACATCGCGTAAAACTGAAGCACATACATTCAATATTGTATCCAAATCAGCATATACTCATAAAAGTATACGGCCTGTATTCGCTCAGCATTAAATTAACACGGAACAGAAACATAAAAGAAGGTTCAGTATTACTGATAAAATGAAACATACTTTTAAGGAATAACTCAAAACAACCTTGCTAACTTTTGATAGTTTAACGAGGTTTGAGCTCGTAGTTTCTATATTAGCTTAACCTAAACCTCATCTACAGATTCTATCGAGCAAGATTGAGGTTAACACCTGACACGATTTCAAAATTAACTACAAATTCTTATACATAGCTACTTAGCCAAATAAAAAGATGGCTCAAATTGCTTTTAATAGTAGGTAAAGTGTGTTTTGCCAGTGATTACTTACGTGGTCGCTCACAATGGGCCTAATCAGAAGGCTTTAAGTCACCCAAAGGGCAATGGAGAGAACTATGCTCGGAGTTTCCTTGCGTGATCGCATCAGAAATGAAGACAGCCGCCAGAAAACCAAAGCTACCGACATAGCCCGAAGAATTGCCAAAATTAAGTGGCAGTGGGCAGGGCACATTGCTCGCAGAACGGATGGCCGTTGGGGACGAAAAGTTCTAGAGTGGCGACCGCGTACCGAAAGACGTTGGAAGGCGATGACCTGGTCAAGGCTGCGGGCGTCCGGTGGATGCGGCCGATCAGTGACGCGACGCTTGGGGAGGCCAATGTCCAGCAGTGGACATCTTTCGGCTGAAATGATGATGATGATGATTAGGTACAGATATTTTTGGATTTATTTTGGTTGGACGAGGCAGTTGGATACTCTAGCAGGCCTGGGTGCTGTGCTTGGGTTCCTGGATTCAATTCCTATGGGTCTGGTGTCTAGATAACAGTTTGTAGTCTGGATTTGAATAGTACCAGACGTCTATTTATGCGATTTAAACATAACAAGAAAAATCTAAAAACCTCCAACATATTTTTATTTTATGCTAAAGTAATTTATGTAGTAGTAGACACGCTTCGATCGACAATCTATTGAACACCTAATTATGACAGTTTACTCGTATCTTACGAAAACACCTCAATTCAAGCAGTTAAACCCCATAACTTTAGAACGGCTAAACTGATTTTCATCAAACATAGCTAAGAACACTCTTGATAAAGTCACCTTTCAAACAATAAATCAAAATCGGTTCATCCGTTTAGGAGCTATGACGCCACAGACAGATACACAAATACACAAACTCAGGTACACACGTCAAACTTACAACACTCATCTTTTTCCGTAGGGGGTTAAAAAAATATTACTCGTATTATGCACCGTCGCCCACCTTTTCAGTAAACATTTATATTTTTTCCGTGCAAAGTCAACATTCTGCTACGTATCTCTTCAGTGGCATTACGATCTGTTTGTTGAACGTTATTAGCCATGATAGGGTACCGGCTGTGACGTCACAGATGAATATCTGCCATCTCTGCCATCGGGTTATATTGGTGCCGTAATTAACAATCCATAGAGATGCTGTAGTTTTAGTAATAAGTATGTGATGGTGTCTTAGTGGTCGTGTTAAAGGATAAACATGGGCGATTAAAGATTAGGAATACTGAATACTGATAATGACGTGTAGGTAAGGACAAGAACCATATTTTTATTTATTTATTTACCCTCGCACTGGAACGCCTTTCAGCAATGGAGCACAAACTTACAAATACTAAAAGCAAAAAAAAAAAACAACTAGGCCACTAAGCGGCACTTTTGAACGTCAACAATTAAAATGTACAAGTAATAATCATTGATTCTGCCGTCCTTTTGAAAAAGTAGCTTGTTATGGAGAAGATCGGAGAAGATCGGAGAAGAAACTCCATACTTACTCTTTTAAAAAAATAAGTGTTTTACAACATAACTACGTACATGAATAAAGTCATATATGTGAAGACGATGCACACAGAATAGCACTACATACTATATAGTACGTATAGTTATAAAGTATTAAAAGCATTAACAGATAAATTCATTAATTTGATAAATAGGAATATGGTTCTCACATACTTAAAAATATTGCAAACATAGGTAAATTACCTAATTCTACAACAACGGAACAGTGTGAGTCAATTTCTTAAAAAAAACGAATACAATAACTATGAATGGTCTGTCTATCACCAGGCTGTATCTCATGAACCGTGATAGCTAGGCAGTTGAAATTTTCACAGATGATGTATTTCTGTTGCCGCTATAACAACAAATACTAAAAACAGAATAAAATAAATATTTAAGTGACCCCCCTTACAACAAACGTGATCCTTTTGCCGTTTTTGCGATGGTACGGATCCCTTCGTGCGCGAGTCCGACTCGCACTTTAAAATACGTATCTAACTATAGTTACGAAGTTACTTGTGTAAGTACGAGTAAGCAGTAAAGCGGATCAGCGGGAGTTGATTCTAAAATACTATATTTAAAAAAAGTCTTATGCCTAACACCTGGTTTCTGAATAAAGAACTTAGATTTGATTTGATTCAATATTGACAAATGCTCAATTTCACGCAATCAATCTAATTAGTTATTTTTATTATTAAATTATTAATATACTAGCTGTTCCCCGCGGCTTCGCTCCCGTGACCCGTTTTCAGGATTAATAAATAGCCTATATCACTCAGGAATAATGTAGCTTTCTAATGGTGAAAGAATTTTTTAAATCGGTCCAGTAGTTTTCGAGCCTATTTGGTACAAACAAACATACAAACAAACAAAAAAATCTTTCCTCTTTATAATATTGGTATAGATATTTTTAATAAATATTTTAAAAATAGGAGCTCGTGGCTAAATAATAACAGCCGCACGGGGTGATCTTTAAGGTTAAGCAACGCTTGACGAGGTCAGTCCGTAGATGGGTGAACATTTCAACATACCAAGTTTCCTCCGTGCCTCGGAAAGCACGTTAAGCCGTTGGTCCTGGCTGTCATTTGAAGATCTTTGACAGTCGTTACGAATGGTCAGAAGCATGATATCTGACACCAGTCTAGCCAAGGTGTACCGTGTTACCCAGTTACTGGGTCGTGGAGGTCAGATAGGCAGTCGCTGCATGTTAAACACACTGGTACTCAGCTGAATCCGGTTATACTGGTAGCCGATCCCAAAATACTTAGGAAAAGGCTAGGCAGATGATGAGTCTAATTAGTTATATTATCATCAAGGAAAATTACAAAAAAAGCCACCATAATCCTGCATACATGGGACTTGGACATAACTGGTGCATCTCTGCCTATATCGGGCAACATAGGCGCGATGTTATATTAATCCCGAAAAGTTAAAGACAATACACACAATCATAGATCCATAAATAAATTATCACCAATACCAACTAAAATTCACCCAAAACACTAATACGTACAATTAAACTAAAAAAAGTTAATCAAGTGTAAAACATAAAGGGTCACCGACATCGCCCGGGGCGTCGTAAAACGTCCGTTAAGGGTCGACCACACATACGGACGACCGCAGGCCCCGTGGAGCTCGATTTTACGACTAAAATTACGTTCACATCCGTTCGTTTAGTGGGATTTCAATTTTTAGGGATCCGTTTTAAAGGAAATTGGTTGGGAAAACGATTTATTCCTAGCTGAAAATTAAATTAAAACTACATACTCGACGAAAACTAAATGATAGGAAAAAACAGGCCAAGTGCGAGTCGTAAAAAACGGCAAAAAAATCACGTTTTTAGCCCCACTTAAATATTTATTTTATCCTGTTTTTAGTATTTGTTGTTATAGCGACAACAGAAATACATCATCTGTGAAAATGTCAACTGTCTAACTATCACGGTTCATGAGATACAGCCTGGTGACAGACAGACATACAGACGGACCGCGGAGTCTTAGTAATAGGGTCCCGTTTTTACCCTTTGGGTACGGAACCCTAAAAAGAAACGCTAAACTAAAATTGAAATTTATTATTTTGTTTTCAGCCTACTATCTCCCATTGCAGCGCAAAGGCATCCTTTTCTTCTTTTGCAGAAGCAAGAGAGAAATAATTAATGGCATAATTTGTACAATTCATTCAGTTGATCATTCACAAATGAGCAAAGATACATTATACAATCAGTCCTTCCACCTTTAAAAAATAATCATCTACCATTCATAGGAAAAATGCTAAATGAAAATATAAAAAATCATCTTGCATATCTACAAAAACAATTTACGTCAAAGAGAAATCAATAAGAAATTACTAGTCGACGCGTTCATTTATAAGCAGCTTTTTAAACGTAAGTATTCAATCAGAGTAAACAAATCGATTAATTATACAAATACACAGCTATCCTCAATAGATAGGTGTAACATCAATATTTATGAATACAATCCAAAATTAGACAGTATACACACGAAAATCCAATTATCTTTTTAACATACGGAACCCACACAATTTACAAAACGAAATTCTTGTCATATTTACATAAATTTTATTTAAAAACACCACAACCCATGCAACGTATTAAAATATCTAGTTGAAACCAGTTAAGACTACTTAAAACCGCTTAAAACCGGTTTGATTCTAAAAATAATTAACAATTTAACGGTCATCAATGCAGAGGTAATGTTTATTCTATAATTAAATTACATTTTATTGGTTTCGGGAACTTATTTTTACGGAACTGATTTGTTTGTTAACATTAAATAAATAATAAAAAAAGCATATTAACAGGCCATTAAATTCCCACCGTTGTGAAAGGGATTTTCTGGTTATCAAACATAAATTTGCATTTAAATGAGTTGATTCGTAAATCGGGAAGTCAACATTCGTATAAATATGGCATAAAGCCATATCAAATGAAAAATGTGGTTTAAGGTCTTAAAATTTGAAACGGTGTCGTATTTTCTATCAACGCGGCGAGAATTCGAGACAGATCAGTTCCTATGTTAGAATCCGGTTATGACTGCCTAATTGGATCTTTAAAATTGGATCTTAAAAAATCACTGAAACCACGCTGTTTTACGGTTAATGTTATTTTATAAACAATGAGCTCGATAACGATACCTTAGAGAAAAGGTCATCAATGATTATCGTCACTACATACATACATAAACTCACGCCTTTTTCATGGGTGTAGGCAGAGACAACAGAACGCCATCTGCTACGATCCTTACATACTTCTTTTGCTTCATTCGCGTTCATACATTTAGTCATACACGCACGCCGGTTATGGGTACTGCGCACTTGGCCTTTTTGAAGAGCTTCACCAATAAGGTCTATGTACATCTTTCTAGGGCGTCCCCTCCCGGCGTTTCCATTCAGGTCTGCCTTGCAGATACCATTTCTTGAACGCCTTTTATCCATCCTCCCAAACCATCTTAGCATACTCTTTTAAATTTTTGTCACTACATCTTCCTTTTATTACTTTTTTCATTATTGTGACTACACCAAGGTTAACTTCTTCCTACTAAAATCAACAGTGGCAACCACCAGAAAAGCGCCGAGGCAATGAAGCTCGACGATGTACCGGAGAATGAATTTAATTATCTTATCCCGCAACGAAATTAATCACAAAAGAATAAAGGAGGAGTAGGAAAACAAAAACTGGCTGTCAGACTTCTCGTCATTTAAAATTCAGCAAAATATTAAAAACTATAAAAGCATATTTTAAAATACTCATAATAAACCAAGCATCACAAACAGCTTCAATAATTACATAAACCAACATAAAGACCACTCACATTCACACTCAAATAAGTATAGCATAAAATAAAATAATTTCAGCATATTTTAAGGACCGTATTCAATATGGCCGGCTCGAGCATCCAAATATAGAGCAGTGCTTTAGTACTTAATTGACACGCTAAAATAACCCTTTTAACTAAATTACCGGCTCGTCGTTATTTCAAACGCCATAAGTCTTGTATTGCTATAAATCATTCATCGCGGTTAATAAGGCGAAGCGAGCAGGACGCGTATTTGTGGCATATGGAATGCATTTTGTGTGTCAGAATTGTTGTTGCTAAGATAGGAATGGATATCATAAATGCAATTAAATTGAACGTTTAAATTCCTTTACAGACGACACATTTTACTAACATAAAAGAAGAAGGAAAGAAAAGTATTTAACAAAAACTATTCTTCGTCTAGGTTATAGATGAGGTATGAGTTATTATTAGACAAAAAACCTGATGTAACCGATGGTCTTCAATTCATGCATGTATGTTTTCGCATCAATTGGAGGCCATCAGGAACCAAGATCTCTGGAGGAAAATGTAAGGACCTTTTCATGAAATATATTATTATGTCTTACACACATATGGGAAAACTAAGTATCAGAAACACTGTCACACTACCAAATATAGTGTCCTTAAAGAAACATCCCTGTCACAGAGAGGAGGCATATGTCTCAGCAGTGGGAACATTAAAAGGCTGATAACGATGATGATGAGAGAAACTTCCTCTGCTTAGTAAGAACCAACTTGAAAAACGTCGTCATTTTGATCTTGATTTACAATAAAAACACGACCTTTTTTAATGTAGAAAATTCGACCTCATTCCGAACTACAGCACACTTCCAACACACCTAAAAATCCTACCCCAACTCAGCACATACTACACAAACTCGCAACAAATATGACACATGGCTTCTCAACTCGCCATCACGCCACACGCTCAGTTTGCTCCACCCGACCCGATACAGCGTGTAATAATGATATATCGAAGATAAACGTCTTTCATTTATTCCTGGTTAATTTATGGTGCATTGTTGGTGCCGCATAATGTTTTGTGTAAGGAAAGAGTTGGGAATAACTTGGGCTTAAGAATAGCAATTGTTTAGGCAAAGAACAAATAATTGTATTTTAAAGGAACTCATCATCATTTCCAGCATTACTTGACGTCCACTGCTGAACATAGGCCTCCCTGAAGTGTCGCCACATAGATCGTTCCTCAACTAAATCTTGCATAACTGCAGTTCAAAACAACGCCAAAATCTTTTATCATAATAGTCTTACTGAAACTCTATACCAACAATCTTAAGAGTGCAACTATTTGCAATAACTGCTTATTCCGATTTCACAGCTTCAGATAGAGATTAAGCAAACAAAAAAAGTTACTTCAAAAAATCTAAAAACCCGACTGCTTTAGAAGCGAACATAAAATACGTAAATAAGAAGAAAATCATGCTGCTCTGACAGAGGATACATATTCGCGAGCTGGCTGACCAAAACTAGAAGTATCCTCTTTTAACTTTTTTTTTTCGAATTAGGTACCTACATTTATACATATATATATATATGTTATATATTTTTGAAATCAACTTTTAAAACGCTTTATTATGACGGGGACGGAAGAAAAAAAAAATCCGCCATTTTTCTATTTTCTAATTTTAATGTAGCCAGTGACACTCGCAAGATTAAGACAAATCGATTGACCTAAGAATCGTCAAAATCGGCCAACGCGTTTGGTCTCTAGAACGCCACATAGGAACAAACATACATACATAGACTGATACATACATTATCCTCCTTCGGCAGTCGGATAAAAATGGTACGCAACATAAAAATCATGGCTGCGCATTTTACTTATGTACATTGGTTGAAACGAGAAGGACACAGCATCTTCTTAACATAATTCTACATCTATTCTATCCACCCAAACTATCTGTAAACATCAACTATATCGAATCTCCATTCACAAAACATGCATGGACTCAACAGTATCGCATACGATGCACATCGATTAACCTACATTACGTCGCTACGTAAACATTTGGACGGTAGTTCTACAGCTTTTCGTTTCGATGGCGCAAAAATCGATCGTTCAGTTTCGTATTTAGATTTTAGTTGAGTAACTGTCGTGGTTTATTTAGATTGGGTTAGTTTGGAGTCGTTAAATGTAACAGTTAAATGCTGTTTACAAGCTTTGCCAACGTATAAAGCTTTTAACTACGTGAATGTAAAATCGACCAACCTATGCGCCTTTTCAAGTACTAGACCAGGGGTCACCAAATGACGGACCGCGGTCCACATCCGGATTTCGTCGCCGGGTCGCCGTGTGAGTATAAGTGATACTAGTGTTACTTGAGTAGCTGTACGTAATAGAATCCCCGATTAGTTTTTACTGCCGTATATTCGACTACTGACGAATAATTACATCAAAAGCATCATTATCTATGTTTACAAGTTTATGATTTCAATTTTAACAATTCAAATACACGTGACGCTGTGAAGGCGTGTTGGCTTTAAACCTTACCGACCGCAACCGTCATATTATTTTAAAAACGGACCCCAATTGGAAGTAATTGGTGACCCCTGTACTAGACTATATTATTATACCTCTGCTCTTTTCCTAAAAACATGTCTTCTTTTTCGAAACTTCTTTAAAAGTCGTCATTTGGGCAGTCACCCCTTGCTAGCCATATCATCTTTCATAAATTCCATCCATCGTTCCTCGGGTCTTCCTTGTCTCTTTACCCATCCACATTCATACTTTCCTCACGACTCAGGCACTAGGCTCCCACAATTTTTTAATAACCAAATCAGTAGGTTTTTTTGATTTATTCCGTTCTAATATCAACAACTAATACTACTGGTATTTGTTTCAACTCATAATTATTTTCTATTCCGAACGGATACCATTGCTTAAACTAATACCAAAACAAGTTCAAAGATGTACGGTACAGTCAGTAAAAATGTGGTGAATGTAATTATAGACCTTTAATTGAAATTAAAATAATTACATCATAAAAAATCGATTAAGGAAAAGAGAATTGATTATATTTTGAATGAAATTATTTATTTGACAACCAATGAAGCGATTTACCTAATTTCATTTTATTTTTTTTGTGCAAAAATTTTGCAATCTTGTTTGGATAAATGATTACCGCTATTTATAAACATACAACAAGATTTTTTTTTTAACAAAAGTAAATTTGTGGGCGTTTCATGGCCGAAAGTGGGCATTTGTCTTTAATTTTATTACGTTTGAGTAAGCTGACCGTACCAAATTTAAGTTGTTAGTTAGTATTCGTTCGCACATTAAATTTAATTGTTTATAGAGTGGTATCCGTTCGGAATCTATATATATAAAAGAAAGTCGTGTTAGTTACTTCACTTATAACTCAAGAACGGCTGAATCGATTTAGCTGAAAATTGGCAGGGAGGTAGCTTAGAACCAGGAGAAGGACATAGGGTAGGGTAGGGTAGGGTAGGGTAGGGTAGTGTAGGGTAGTGTAGGGTAGTGTAGTGTAGGGTAGGGTAGGGTAGTGTAGGGTAGGGTAGTGTAGGGTAGTGTAGGGTAGTGTAGGGTAGTGTAGGGTCGGGTAGGGTAGGGTAGTGTAGGGTAGGGTAGTGTAGGGTAGCGTAGGGTAGTGTAGGGTCGGGTAGGTTAGGGTAGGGTAGGGTAGGGTAGTGTAGGGTAGGGTAGGGTAGAGTAGGGTAGGGTAGTGTAGGGTAGGGTAGGGTAGGGTAGGGTAGGGTAGTGTAGGGTCGGGTAGTGTAGGGTAGGGTAGGGTAGTGTAGGGTAGGGTAGGGTAGTGTAGGGTCGGGTAGGGTAGGGTAGTGTAGGGTCGGGTAGGTAGGGTAGATAAATGTTTGGTCTTTTTATGGCAAAACAAAGTTTGCTGGGTCAGCTAGTCTATATATATAAAAGAAAGTCGTGTTAGTTACTTCACTTATAACTCAAGAACGGCTGAATCGATTTAGCTGAAAATTGGCAGGGAGGTAGCTTAGAACCAGGAGAAGGACATAGGGTAGGGTAGGGTAGGGTAGGGTAGGGTAGTGTAGTGTAGGGTAGTGTAGGGTTGTGTAGTGTAGGGTAGGGTAGTGTAGGGTAGGGTAGTGTAGGGTAGTGTAGGGTAGTGTAGGGTAGTGTAGGGTAGTGTAGGGTAGTGTAGGGTCGGGTAGGGTAGGGTAGTGTAGGGTAGGGTAGTGTAGGGTAGCGTAGGGTAGTGTAGGGTCGGGTAGGTTAGGGTAGGGTAGGGTAGGGTAGTGTAGGGTAGGGTAGGGTAGAGTAGGGTAGGGTTGTGTAGGGTAGGGTAGGGTAGGGTAGGGTAGGGTAGGGTAGGGTAGTGTAGGGTCGGGTAGTGTAGGGTAGGGTAGGGTAGGGTAGTGTAGGGTAGGGTAGGGTAGTGTAGGGTCGGGTAGGGTAGGGTAGTGTAGGGTCGGGTAGGTAGGGTAGATAAATGTTTGGTCTTTTTATGGCAAAACAAAGTTTGCTGGGTCAGCTAGTAGAAAATAAATATGAATTGAAACAAATACCTGCTGTAATAGTTGTTGGTATTAGAACGGAATAAATCGGTTTACTACCTAAACTAAATATGCTTTTACTACAGTTTAAAGTCAATAAATAGATAGTGCAAGAATTGCAATTCAAACTCACAACCTCGTATCACCATCATTACTACTAATCAATAAACTATTGCCGCTTCTACACAATTCAATGATTCGTCTCAATTTCAAATTGTATCCCATCTCATACCAAAAATTATTGTAATTATCTTCAAAAGTTCTTGAAATCTTGACGTTTAAATGTCAAAGTCACAATCGTATCAGTTCTTAAACACTTACCTAATATTTTGCCAGTATCCAATTAAATCTTAACCTAACCTACATCAGTAAACCTGCATTTGATCCTGGATCCGATTGATTTATCCGAGGCAGCACGCGACGAACTAATTACCTGAGTCAAACAATACGGCTTGAGTAGTGTCGCGCACACGATTAGTGGTGTACCGTGATACGCGGAGCGGTTATCGATAAACTGCGGTGGTATCATGTTTAATATTATAAATAGGTAACATTGTATGTTTTATTAAAATGGGTAATCTCTGGCAGTTACGTTGGAGTAGGAAGTGGAGTACGAAAATTCTTTTACTCTGAGTATCATAGGATATTTTTGTATCCTTAATAAAAACTTTTTCACAAAAAATAAAACCTTTTTTAAAAGCAAAACAATGATGAAACTTGCACTACTCCCTAAGTTGAGAGATACTCAATCCAAAACAAAAATAATGATCACGATCCGATAAGTAGTTTCGGAGAGATGCGTGGACGAACATACATACATACATATAAACACTTAAAAATTTAGCACTCGTGTTTAGAAGTCCATTTAAAATAACATATGTGAATATAGTGCAGTTCCACAACTTCCAACAATATTACATACTTACATAATACGTGTCGAATTGATTACCTCCTTCTTTTTTTGAAGTCGGTAAAAATGTAACGGGTCTTGTGGGGTAAGCCACACAGCGAAGCTGATGACATTTGATGCAAGATCATCGATAAGTTTCGGTAGTATCATCGATGGGAGGTGAAGTTTGATGCGACTACTGTGTATCATAGTTTGGATATCTCGATTGTTGGAAGATCTGTTTATGAGTCTAACAACTGAATGATGTAATTTCACGCCATGTTTTGGCGGGGGAAACTCGTTAATTGATTTGACATTTTTTTTAGCATTGGTTTAGTAAAAATTTTGGTAAAAGGTTCAGGTTTTTTATAAAAGCAAAAAGCTAAGAATAAAACCCCGCAAGATTGTATTTGCCGTTTGTCTTTATAGTTTTCAATATGCTTTTACTACTTATAGAATAGAGGTACTCAGGTTTGAAGACTTATTATGGGACGTGCTGGACGATGCACATTTTAGTCATTTTCGATATGACAGTTAGATAACAGATTGAAATAGCTATTGCGATAGGTAGCAATAATCATTTATCAATGATTTTTGTCACCTAAATCACATATAAAAATATGTTTTAAATATCTCAGCAACGTTATCCAAGAGAAATATCCTTCATTCCAACATGCCTCCTAAAGTAAATAGTATTGACAATAGGAAAGGCAAACACGGGATTGTTTTATCAGTCCTGTTTGCACGCGAGCGGCTAATTAGCCAAGTTAAACAATAAGGTGGCACGGCGTAGTGTCGCGAACATGCCGAGCAGCAATAGGGATGGGACGATGTCGATAAAATTATAATAACACGTTTTATTTATTACTTTACGGTTTTTTTATTTGGACATATTTAGCATTCTTAAGGTCATCCGTGCTGAGCCGTCTTGCGATTGTTTTGTTTTGTTCCTAACATAGATTATAAGTAGGATGTACTAACAACATAAACAAATTTGTTACTAACATAGATTATAAGTATTGTGTTCTAACAATATAAATGTCTAAGTGTGTTACTAACATAGCTTTTATGTAATTTGTAATACTAACAAAACTATGAACCTTTGAGTCTGCAATAAATATATTTATTTTATTAGGAAGCTGCGTTGCTCTATAATAATTTGATGGTTATTATGAAACTGTTTTAATTAAATAAGAAAACTGTAGGTACTTTCTAATTTTAATTGAATGAACACAGCGAAAATCGTGAGGACGAGCGGCTAATTAGCCAAGTTAAATAATAAGGTGGCACACCGTAGTGTTGCGAACTCGCCGAGCAGCAATAGGGATGGGACGATGACGATAAATTTTAATGAAATCGGAAATAATAAGCTGCTGCGATGTTGTAAAATAATTTAAAAAATATTACAAAGTTGTTATCATTATGTAAATAAGCTTTATTAGTTACGAGTACTAGCTTTTGCCAGCGGCTTTGCCCGCGTGTATTAATACATATAAACCTGCCTCTTGAATCACTCTTAAAAACCCGCATCAAAATCCGTTGCGTAGTATTAAAGATCTAAGCATACATAGGGACAGACAGAAAGAGAGAAGCGACTTTGTTTTATATTTATACTATGTAAGGAAGACTAGTGTAAGTTAAAATTGTATATATATCGTATAGATTAGGTCTCAAACATGAACTGAATTATTTGTCCTTACCGTACTTCACCATCCAAGAAAAAAATATCTATACGTGTCTTGTTCTAGAAAGCCTAAAATATTACCAACATAACTTAGACAATACATACTTGATATAACAAGAACCATATTATTTTGTCAGTAAAGAAACATAACTAGCAACTTTGTTTGAACAAGTTATAAACGTTAAACTCACCTACGTTATAACTCAACTTTAATAGAAAACAAGATGCTCACACAAACTTATTTACTTTAAAAACTTCTCCTTTCAATACACACGATACACGGTTTATTATTTAAACTTCATACAACACGGCAACTTTTACTTAACCAGAATAAAAACAAATGCTGAACTGAAACAATCTATTAATACAACATCGAACGAACTAAATTTAGAGCTGTACTATATCGATATAATGGTCGATCCTATAAAATAACGCGACGACGTCGTGAACACGCCTGCTCGTCGCATTTTCTAGTGACGTGCATTTAAATTATCGATTATGTGGAAGGTAGACAAAGCGAGCAGTCTCCAAAGAATCTTGAACGATATCCTCGTGTCATGTAGTGTGCACGGGTAGATGCATTTTTTAGGGATGCGGTAGTTGTCGATATATTTTGGACTAACTTTTGACCTTATTTTTATTTATTTTTAAAAAATTATTTGGTTGTCGACACGGAGGTATATTGAATTCTTTCTAATGTTATTTTGAAACCTATTTAGAATTTTTAATATATCTAAATATATTAAGTCAAAATTATGTTTTAGCCATGTCAACAAACTTAACCAATTTTTCAAACGAAGATAGATTTTTTTATAGTCAACTTAAAAGTAACTGACCTTCGATAAAGATGCAGGCACCCATTAAATTAGCTAACGTAAGTTGCATATTCAATTATAATCTCTTGTGGAAAAGTGATCATAAAATTACACCAATAATAGGAACTATAGACCTCAGTATCTGGTATAAATTTCAACTTGCTAGGTCCACCCGATCCTGAGAAAATCGGTGGTGACACACGGACAGACAGACGGACAGATGAACAAGAGAGTGATCTTATAAGGATTCCTTTTTTACCTTTTGAGGTACGGTATCCTAAAAATAAGTAGGATCATGTCTTAAACTTTTTTTCTACTTTGTTCTGTCCCATTCCTGGGTAAAGGTCACCAACCATCTTGAGCCCACATTTTTGGCTTCCTTCATCATCAATAATATTTAAAAATATTTTAAATTATTTACACATTAACTATCGACACCAACCTCATGTCCCCTCCCTAGCCGTCAGCACACGACTAAAATAAGAATAACACTGCCGCAACAGGCGGTCAGCGCTTTTTACTTGCTTTTTCTCAGGCCCGACTAAGCACGATCTAGCCCGGCTTAGGTAATGTGTATTCAAATTGTTTCCAGCTCGAAAACCTTTGTACTCCTAAAATAAATTCACTATCAGGACTTGTGAGATAAGTATAAAATTGTGTTTTTTGTTAGTGTATTTTTTGTGCGTCTGTGGCTGTATTTTTTAAGGTAATGTCGCAAATGAGTCGCAGTTTTGGAGAGAAAAATCTGTGTTATTTTGTAGTTACCTCGGACTCTAGGCATTCTATTAGCATTTATGATTGACAAAAGTCAGCGGTAGCGGAAGTCAATCTTACACATTTTGGTGTTTTGGCAATCGTTATTGCTAATCAAGGATACTTTGTCTAGAGCTACGGTGTCACCACGTTCGGTACAAAAAGCTAGGCCACTTTGTGTAGAGCTACTGGTGTCACCACGATCGGTTCAAACAGCTAGGACACATCGTCTAGAGCTACTACTACTGGTGTCAACACGTTCGGTACAAAAAGCTAGAAAACTGTTTGCTAACTACTTATAAATTACTAGCTGACCCGGCAAACTTTGTTTTGCCATAAAAAGACCAAACATTTATCTACCCTACCCTATCCTACCCTACACAACCCTACCCTACCCTACCCTACCCTACACTACTCTACAATACTCTACCCTACACTACCATACCCTACCCTACCCTACCTATATAGCCTATGTCCTTTCCCAGGTCTCAAACTATCTTCATACCAACTTTCATCTAAATCGGTGCAGCGGTTTAAGCGTGAAAAGGTAACAGACAGACAGACAGACAGACAGACAGAGTTACTTTCACATTTATAATATTAGTATGGATTATTTTTAAAGATTTTAAATGAAATCGTAAATATGATATCGTTACCTGATCTGGTCCTGTTGACGAATGATTGTTGAATACTTGATAATAATAGGATATAGGACGTATAGAGATGAAATCTTACATTCGCTATGGACGCTGGGTGATATTCTCGGTGATTTACCTGCAAACAAAACAGAATCAGGTTATAACAGTGTTTAGTTGCGATTAGATTATAATTTAGACTCCATGAAAGAATACGACAAGATTCCTTTCAATAATTAGGTACTGCAAAAAAATATTGGACTCTTTCATTGGTGAAGATACTCTTTTCAAACATTTATCGGTAAAGTCACGCACGCCAAGCACCTCTATAATTTGCATTTCCTCTACAAAACCACACCAGAAGAACTCCAACCAGTACAAAAACATGCAAAACTATTGAATGTTACACTCTATAATTAAATAATTAAATTACCGTCGACCATTCAATGTTTCTGTATTTAATTGTGCATAGCCAGCGTCCGCCACTTATGGTTGATTTCAATTAACTATTCATCCTGCCTACCCTGCTCATATTATTGGCTTTAACCATGATTTTCACTTCATATTTAATGGTGAGTTAATAATTAATTAAATTGTGAAGTACCTTTATTTATTATTGATGGTATTTTTTATTGTAACGTGCCTTTACGTAACTAGAGGTATGATAAAACGAAAGAGGTAATTTCGACTGGAAGTCTTTCGTGGTCCTTCGAGCCTAACCGTATCTTTTGTGGTCCTTCGAGCCTAACCGTATCTTTTGTGGTCCTTCGAGCCTAACCGTATCTTTTGTGGTCCTTCGAGCCTAACCGTATCTTTTGTGGTCCTTCGAGCCTAACCGTATCTTTTGTGATCCTTCGATGCTAACCGTATCTTTCCAGGCTAAACCTGTCGTACGTATACGTGTGCGTGTTATGACAGAGTCACTAAGCCCTAGAACCGACGACTTTAAAAATGTGGCTGGAACAGACTGGATGCGGAAGACGGAGGAATGGTTGTTGTGACGCAGCTTGGAAAAGTCTGTCCCGTAGTGGACTGCGACAGGCTGCGTTGATTGATCTCCGAATCATACATTAAAGTGATGAATATATATAGAACTAGCTGACCCCCGCAGCTTCGGTCCCGTCAGCTGGCTGCCTACCTACCTACTCTATCTACCTACCCACCTACCTAACCTTCCTTAACTACCTTACCTACCTACCAACCAACTCACCTGTCTTAGCTATCAACCTACCTACCCTACCCTACATAACCTATCCTACATACCCTACTTACCTACCTAACAAGATACCCTACCTACCTACCCACCTAACTTACGTATCCTACCTACCATACCCAAGCTACCTATTAATCTATTTATTTGAATAAGAATTAATACTACAATTACGAATGTAAATAATTTTTTTTTCAACAGGTAAAGCTACTGTGACTTAACTATGATAGTTAGATATATTCTCGTACAGACTTTTTTGTAATAATGAGTACCTATTTTAATCAATTTTTATGTATCAACAATAATTTTCTCAGCGCATACCAAATAATGAATTCTATAGGCAAAACTTTGCTACTTTGGGTTACATTATTGCAATTTGCATAACGGTCTCTAATTTTTTTGAAAAATATTTATAGCCTATGTTACGCCGGAATAATGTAGCTTGATCTTGTCATGTTATCAAACGCTGATATAAAAACAGAATATACTGTCTTCATAACCGTATCCGTATGTCTAAACTAACCGATGCATACCACGTTTCCAAGAAATCCTTGCCTTTCACAGACTTGCAGACCTATAGTTCCTCAAATTACCAAGCGGCGAAGCCTGACAGACTACCAGGAACTTAGGGAGTGGTCGGAGTAATTACTTGTCAAAGATGGACACTTAATGAGGCAATTTTATGCCTCAATAAGTCAGTGGGGTATTAGCAAGACGTACCTAAGTAAATTGAATTAAATAGCGTGCAAATTGCGCAACAATTTAACTTTTTAACCGACGGTTCCTGAAAGAGGATAATATTTTTTTTATTCTAGAGACTTGAGTTACTAGGTTTGGCCAAATTGCTGACACAGAAATAAGAGTGATGAAATTAGAAGAGCAGAACTGAATCCAGGACTAACTTTGGTTTGTGTACCAAATGAGACCAGGCGCAACAATTTTCTGACAAGTGAAGCCTTCAGCAGACACATGCGTTGCAACAATGCGACAACGTTTTTTCATAGAAATTGTTATATCTGTCGCGTTATAGGTAATTACCTAATTAGTTCCACATAATCTTATAATATTTCCTTATCTGATCCTATAAGGAATTGTATCAAAGGAATTCTCGCAAAGCGACTTAGATTCCATTACCTAGCAGTGCAGAGTGAAACTGAAAACAAATTTGTCAAAGAAAACATTTTACATGATCATTCGCCAGCTCCAGCTTTATGACAAAATCCATTAACTTTACTCCATGTCGTGCTATATATTTTAAAGTAAATAAATGTTCCCATGTGGTCCATTTGGAAAGGCGTGTTAGTCAAACATAGGGCGCGCGTATGCAAAGTGCTGTTCTGCATTTGATGCATGCTCGTGACGCTTTAAAACGGATTCTGTTACACCGCAGTGTAACACAGTTGGCCTAGATTTTCGTGTATCAGAAAATATTTATAGGTCAGATTCAAAATATACCAGTTGGTATTTATTTTACGTAGACTGTAGAGGGCAGTGGTGGCCTAGCGGTATCGGCCGCGACTTGTTCGTGGGGTCAAACTCAGGCAGGCGCTTTAATTTGTGAAAATTATTTCACCACCACTGCTCTCAAAACGGTGAAGGAAAACATCGTGAAGAAACCGGCATGTCCTAGAAACAAAAATACATGTAACATCCACCAACCCGCAATGGGCCCGCGTGGTAGTATTACGGCCCATTCCCTCTCACAGAGAGGAGGCTTGTGTCCCAGCAGTGGGAATATTAAAAAGACTGATGATGATCACTTATTTTCTGATTGCCGACCTAAAATAATACCAGAAACCTAGGAAATCTTCGCGTTACAACGAATCTAATTCAAAGACCACGAATATGTCTTTAAGAATAAATTACATGTAGATAAAGTTACACAACTTGTTTAAGTATGTCTTTGGCATGTTTCTGGAATGTTTTTGACAAGTCTAATAGGGAGAAGACGAATATAGGTCGAGAAAAATCTCGGCCCTGTAGGGCTATTTTGTGAAACTCATATCTTTTTAATATGATGCATTGACACAATTCTCCACCACCTCTGCGGCAGCCTTTACGTTCTGTTATCTGTACTATGAGTAAATTCTCTTGAATATAATCTAATTCCCTAAGAAGTAAAACCCTCCATTCGCTGCGGTGTAACGTCGCCCACAATAACGCCTCTCTTTAATATTCATGTAGGAAGCTTATCCGCAAACGGAGCCGCGACGCGAGCTGTAGCTGCAGACGACTGTGATGTGCGTCCAACAACTGTTCGTATGTGTACAGTTATTTGTTATTAATAACAGACTGTAGTATATGATTAATAATAAAAAAACGCCAATTTTTTTCGCTTAATTTTTGCTTTTGGAAAGGAAGAGGAAGTCCAAAGAAAAGATGGATGGACTGTGTGAGGAGTGATATGAAGGAAAAGGGAGTCAGTGATAGCGTAACAGAGGACAGAACGATATAAAAGAAGAAAACGTGTTGCGCCGATCCCAAGTAACATGGGATAAGGACTGAAAGATGAAGATGAAGTTTATAAATAAAAAAATAAAAAGAATATTTCATGCTTTTTAAACTAGGACATTTAATTAACCTAGTAGTAGACACGCTTCAATCAACAATCTATAAAAACACGTAATTATGACGTGATATCTTGCGATAAAACCCAGATTCAAAGAGTAAAATGCAGATTACTTTTGAATGGGTTAACCGATTTTAATCAATCATAGCTAAGAACATCCTCGACAAAGACACTTTTTAAACAAAAAAAAAACAAAACTGGTTCATCCGTTCTGGAGCTACGATGCCACAGACAGACACACCCACACAGACAGACACGTCAAACTTATAACATAACATAATATCCCGCTCACATTTCTCGAACACCTCTGTATTACCCGCAACGGTGTAAGAACCTAATAGAATATTGCCATCGACTGGGACAAGAAATTGAAAGATACTGTACAATCCATCCATCTACAACTGAACTACATTTCTTGTGGGTGCCTGGTGACCTGTAACACAGGTTTTTTTTGGAAAACCTACTTCAGGCACCAGTCTCTTGCAATGGTGTATTATAGATTAAGCATTGATTGTAATGTAAATTTTAAGGCAACCATTGTAAAGAGAAAATAAAGGAAATATTGATTGACTGAATCCACGAGCATCGAATCCAGGGCCCGAAGCTTAGCAGTCGTGCATAACAAGAAGGTTTTGACTTATCATAGATACAAGGTTCAGTCTTATAAGTCTATCAGGTATATTCGGCTCAGACTCTTCCAATGAGCAATTTAGCGATGAATTCCATCATCCTTTATTTTCATTGTTCCACCTTCAAGGAAAAATGACACTGAATTATTGACACACAAAAAGACACAAAAACAGTCGTTGAAAACCGTGATGAATGAATGAATCACATATTGACAAGTGACAACCACCAAGTGAATTGACATTCTTCAGACATATAATCATGCGAATTTCTTGAAACTTGTCGGAAGGTCTGTTGTGTGTAAGGCCTGGGATTTAAAAAAAGTGATGCGTTTGTAAGTTTTTAATCGCATGTGATGACGATTCACTGTGAATCACGATAGTGTTTTATTACGATAGTGAGTGTCCACTCCAAATGTAGTGTCAAAGTATCTTTGCTTGGGCATCTGATGACGTAAGGGCCAGTTTTCAAATTCAGTTGTGCGAGCTGATGGAACTTTCCCAATTGTACCGATCATTCAGACAATCTATAAATTGGACTATGTTCAGTATTCTAATTCTTCTTACTCGGGCACCCTTGGCCCTTGAGTGGTCGTGGTCATGGGCCCACCTATGACCACGACCACTGTCACACTGTGGCACTGACGACACCATCATCCTAATGCATGATGGCTCTTGACATTCGTCGCCATTCGGTTCTATTGGACGCAATGTGGGATCAGTCTGTCATCTTAGTCTAAGTTGTAGTCTATGTTCAGTAAGGGACAGTTTAAAATCGCTTTAACTATGTCCCAGAAATCTCGCTCATACTAACGCGAATAAAAGTAACTAATAATACATACATTCCAGTCAAATTTGTCCGAGAGTAAACCGAAAGCCTCTTAAACAGTGCAATAATTTCAGGTGCCAACAAATCCTCAAATAAACGGTCCTCCATCAAAATTTTATCCTCCCTTCAAATAGAAATAAAGTATCAAGATTGGCAGTAAAAGCTACCTTTTACAGCTTCATTCATGTCCAGTGCAATTGGCGCAAACGAAGCGAGCGACAAAAGAAGAACCAGCGGTTTTAATTGGCATGTCCGGGACTCAGTTGCTTTCCTGTTTTCCAACTTGATAAACACTGTGTTTTGGATATTGCGTCTTGTGCTAAAGAATGGATGAAGTGACTCTTGGTTTCTGTTGTTAGAATTTATCCGGCATGTTGTAAACGTCAATGTCAAAATGACATACATCAAAGTTATTTTTTATTTTGACAGATGAGGTTTTGAGGTTTTAAAAAAACTTTGCCCCACACTAGAAATTTCTTTCTGTATCGTGGGTGCGATTACAAACATATAAACTCACATACACAACACCCAGAGCCGGAACAACTATCTGTAGGTCATACAAATATTTGTTCCGTGCGGGAACTGAACCCGTGACACGCAGCGCAGCAGTCAATAGCTTAACCACTGCGCCAACCGTGCACTCCAAGATCGCAAGCCTCGATTGCTTTTTTTTGCGCTACAGATGTAAATAGTATCTATTGTAATTTCCTACTATTATCGTACATAACCATAGATAATCCAAACTAATTCAGCTTACTTCTTTTATTTTCTGCCATAATCCCGTAAAGAGCCGTTGCGAGTTGCGACTTACAAGTTGTAGGTCGTGGGTTCGAACCAAGGCAGGCGTTTTACTTTTTGTAAATTATTTCATCACCACTGCTCTCAAAACGGTGAAGGAAAACATTGTGAGGAAACCGGCATGTCTTAGAACCAAAAACTCGAAGACAAATGACATACATCCACCAACCCGCACTGTGCCCGCGTGGTTGTTTATGGGACATTCCCGGAGGCCTGTGTCCCAGCAGTAGACACGTTAAGAGACGATAATGATGATGCATTCCGTAAGTTAATAAAACAAGATCAAGTGTCTGATGCAAATAACAATAACCGATCAAATCTGTTGATATGAGGCTTTATAACAATTGAAGGGATGAATTGAATGGGCTTTCTCAAACCGGGTTTGAACACAATTTATAGAAGATGATTTGACTAAGAAACTACAATATCACTTCGAATAGATTCAAGCATCTGCATTTTAAATTGGCCAATCAGGTCGCCATTTTCTATTTTACAAAGCTGCTTTCACACACATTGCACTCAGACTGTGTCGCAGTTTTTGTGAGTTAGTACTTTGTTAAAGGGCTGTGCATGTGGACAGATGTTTGCTGATTAAGTTTAGTTTGCATTAATTAAGTCATGATGAGAGTGAGAGTAATTCCTACAAATTGTGCAACGAGCTCTTCATCTCGTGGGCTTTTTATTTGCCGACAACCAAAACTAGTCCGGAAAAACTAACTCTCATACTAAACAGTTCTTAACTATTCCTACTGATATTAATATGAATATTCTTTCACAGCTACAATACTGCTAAGTGTCATTGGCCCATTTATCCCTGAAACTTGTTATGTTTCCTGCGGGGTTGACAACGAGAATACTGGTTTTTAGGGTTCCGTAGCCAAATGGCAAAAAACGAAACCCTTGTAGATTCGTCATGTCTGTCTGTCCGTCCGTATGTCACAGCCAATTTTTTCCGGAACTATTAGAACTATGCTGTTGAAACTTGGTAAGGAGATGTATTTTGTGAACCGCATTAAGGTTTTCACACAAAAATAGAAAAAAGAACAATACATTTTGGGGATTCCCATACTTGAAACTGAAACTATTTTTTTTTCATCGAACCCATACGTGTGGAAAACGTGGAACGTGTGGTATGGATAGGTCTTCAAAAATAATATTGAGGTTTCTAATATTTTTTTTTCTAAACTGAATAGTTTGCGCGAGAGACTCTTCCAAAGTGGTAAAATGTGTGTGTGTGTGTCCCTGTAACTTCTAAAATAAGAAAATGATAAAACAAAAAAAAAAATATGATGTACAATTACCATATAAACTTACACCGAAAATTGGTTTGAACGAGATCTAGTAAATAGTTTTTTTTTATACGTCATAAATCGAACACCGCAATTTACCAAGTACGGAACCCTTCGTGCGCGAGTCCGACTCGCACTTGGCCGGTTTTTTCATAACCTATCGATTCAACTCAAAACGTGTAAGAAAAGGCGAAAGAAAATGCTTTTATCCTTTTTTCTCCACATTGTTGCAGCAGGGTTGTCGAATGTCGATTTTGGATTCTAATTGTCCGTGCCTTCCCATTTTCACAGACATCGTTATGACGCCATGTTTAGCAATGTTAGCTTGTTTGACACATGAATATGCAGTTCCTAACTTGTAATTGCATTTGGCAATTCCCTTTTGGTTTTGTAGTAATATTTGTGGAGAAGAAAATTTGATTTAAGCTGTTGATTATGTGTTTGGAAGGGGGTGAAGTGGAAGTATGGAAATTTGTTTCTGGTTTTGGTGATTTTTTGTTATCCTTGCCTTAATTGCATAATTGCAAAACTGTGTTTACCATAAATAACAAAGTTGTAACAAAATAAGTTCTAGGACTTTCGGAGGTTTAAACTAGACTCACACTAGCATACAACTGGTCAGCCAAACAATTACTTGAAAATTCATTTTAGTACTACACAAAAACTTTACTAGGGGCAGTGGTCTCATCCCATACAAAGAAACTGTCGCAACGTACTGTACTGATTATTTGATTTATCTATCGATATCGATAGATTATTAGATGGTGATCTATCTATCGCCATGGAACGGAACCGAAAGCGATCGATTTACAAAAAATAATCGGTATAACGCCCTAGAAAGACATACATAGACCTTATAGGTGATGTTCTTCAGAAAGGCCAATTGCGCAGTACCCATAACCGGCGTGTGAATATATGAATGAATGTGTGAATGAAGATGAAAGTATGAATGTGTGTGAAGCAAAAGAAGTATGTAAGGATCGTAGCAGGTGGCGTTCTGTAGTTTCTGCCTACCCCCATGGGAAAAAGGCGTGAGTTTATGTATGTATGTATGTAATCGGTATAATCAGATGAAAAACGCTAGTTACGTGGTTTCTTTGTATGGGATGAGGCATCTGTATGATAGTATTATATTATCTGTGGTAGGGGTTAGGTAAGACATCCCGCTGAATTTCACAGGCTACTTTTTATCGCAACGAAAAGCGCGCTTCATATGAGAGGCCACAGAAGCAAAGTCGGGCGATATCGCTAGTATATACAAAGCAAACGACACTTAATTGAACTGGGAGTCAATTCTCAGCAAAATATATACACACTGTACAGCAACAAATTAGTTTGTTTTTAAAGGCACGCTTGCGTTTATAAATTCATTCTAATTCATATTCGCGTGTTTGAAAAATATAACGAGGAAGCATTTCTGTTGGAGTGGAAATTAATTAGTTAAATAAATGAAGCTTTTAACGGTGACGTGTTGTTTAGCGTGTAAGAATTTTATACGCTAAGTTAAAAAAACCGGCCAAGTGCGAGTAGTACTCGCCCACGAAGGGTTCTGAACCATTATCGCAAAAACCGTCAAAAAAATCACGTTTGTTGTATGGCAGCCCCACTCAAATATTTATTTTATTCTGTTTTTAGTATTTGTTGTTATAGCGGCAACAGAAATACATCATCTGTGAAAATTTCAACTGTCTAGCTATCACGGTTTATGAGATACAGCCTGGTGACAGACAGAGACGGACCGCGGAGTCTTAGTAATAGGGTCCCGTTTTTACCCTTTGGGTACGGAACCCTAAAAACCGGCTGAGTGCGTGTCGGACTTCGAACATTTAGGGTTCCGTACCAATGAAAAATACATTGGAATTTGTTAGTAAAGTATACGTATAAACATTATTATTAAATTTATTGTCTCGCAGAAGGTGTGAAAAGTAGAGTATGCTACTCTGGGATAAAGCTTGACTTCGTCTTAGGCAGCTTGAACCCCTCGTTTCACTCAGGACTCTATGTAACTCGTTCAATATGCCGCCCGTGACGTAAGACTCTACTTTATGCCCTTGGTACAAAATCTACTATTTCGTCCCAGTAGTATTTAAGTTCCCTTGGGATTATAAGCGAAGCCATGGACGGAAGCTAGTATGGTATTATGACAATCCCACTCTAGGACTTTCTTCCTGTATCGTGGGTGCGTTTACAAACATATAAACTAACATACACAAACACCCAGAGCCGGAACAATAAATATCTGTATCTAAATATCTGTAGGTCATACAAATATTTGTACCGTGCGGGAATCGAACCAGCGACACGCAACAGTTTGGTGCAATATGCCTAAAAATACCACCAAACTTATACATTATTGTCATAAATAATATTCATAACATCATATTCTCTATAACTAGAGCAATCGATATTATTACGCTACCACACAAAAGGGGTTGAGCACAAAACCACATCAAATATCCTCTTTTCTTTCAATTCCAAACCATCTGCGTTTGAACCTTTCATAAAAACCAAAACTAATAAAGGGTATTTAGCTTCAAAAATAAGCTTTTAAACAAATAATTTTTGACAACTCTAATTTGCGTTTAAAACCAACCATAACTCTATTGAAATAAGACTTAAAATCATTTGTATTTTGTCATAATTATGTTTGTAATAAGACCCTCATAGAGAACCCGTGATTAATCAGGGCTCATCATAAAAATATGATATTCTATAGAAATTTTCGGTTACCACCCCTATTGAACGGTTTTGTGCGACGTAGTTTGACGATCAAGGGTTTTGTACAAGCCCTTCTATTTGCTTAGGGTCCCGTTTCTAATAAATATAATCGATATTTTCATTCTACTATTTTTTTTTGGTACACGTAGATTCAAACTTAATGGCGTCTGTCAAGCGTGTTATTTGCTGTGAAGAACCCCATCGCTCATAACATGTAATTGTTACTTCGCAGCGATTCGTGGTGTGGCATAGTGTCGCCATGATGTTTGAATCAAACTGTATGTTTTGTTTAGAAGCGACGACAGAATAACTAAAGATTTTTTATTGCATGAAGGATTTATTGGCGTGTTGGTCATGTCACAGCTTGGAATTGATTAATTCATAGCGTTGAAAATATCTCAATGGGAATAAAATTATGAGTTGTCCTATTGATAAAAATAACCCTGTCTTTGCTGTTGCACATTGGGGTAAAAAGAGATAGATGTTAAAATTACATATTAATATTGCAGGTTTTTTTTGTTGGAGGGAAGTTTTTGCTCCACCTCAAATTGTACCTGAGAATAGGATAGTATAGATGGACCCCTTTTTCGCACTTAGACTAGCATTTGGTTCGTGGTGTCTGCAGGCCTCCTCTCTGTGAGGGAATGGGCCGTAATCCACCACGCGGGCCCAGAGCATGTTAGTGGATATCACATGTCTTCGAATTTTTGGTTCCAAGATAGATTACCTCACGATGTTTTCCTTCACCGTTTTGAGAGCAGTGGTGATGAAATAATATACACAAAGTAAAGCTCTAAAAATTGTACCTTAAACTACCGATATCTAACATTATCATCATCGTTTCAGCGGTAAATTGTTTAATGCTGCACCTGCATACCAGCTTGACCCCTTCGAGTCGGTACAAAGACGTGCGCTGCGGATAGTCGACGATCCCATACTTTTAGGCGGTGTGGAGCCGCTTAGCCTGAGGAGAGATTTCGCCTCACTGTGCGTCTTCTACCGCCTATATAATGGTATGTGTTCAGATGAATTGTTCGACATGATGCCCACGGCCACTTTTTATCATCGCACCGCTCGCCACAGGCAGGGAATTCATCCTCACACATTGCATCCGCCTGCAGTGCGCACTGTAAGGTTTGAAAGAAATTTTATTCCGCGCACGCTTAGGCTGTGGAATGATCTCCCTGCCGTGGTTTTCCCTAGCGACTACAATATGGGGTTCTTCAAGAAGGGCATTAGAAGGTTTTTGCGGGGTCGGCAGCGCGAGTGTGATGCCCCTGGTGTTGCACGCGTCCCTAGGCCACGGTGACCGCTTCCCATCAGGTGGGCCGTGTGCTTGTCTGCCACCTAAGTGGTATAAAAAAAAAAAAAAAAAAAAAAAAAAAAATGCTGGACATAGGCCTCCCTCAATTATTGTCGCCACATCAACCAGTCCTGCGTTTAACATCTAAATCCCACCTTATCCGACTTATCGGCCAACCAAAGTCGGCAATATGCTGTCAACAAAGATCACAGTAACGAATGACCCAGTTATTACAAGTTTCACAAAGATATTGCAGAAAGAAAGAAGAAGGAAAGTATACGGGTCGCACGTGTCTCGTCTATCGACATACATATGTCTACTACTATAAGATCCCACTACAAAAATCAGCAGGTATTTTGATTTTTATGAAACTTGATTTTTATCCAACTACGGCGAAGCCAAAAGGAAGGGTTATGATTTTAGCAATCTATGTATGTAAATGTATGGGTTAACTATCAAACATGAGTTACAAAATATTGAATTAAGTCGGCTAGATATTTCCAGGCTACCCTGTAGCGATCTTTTCCTACTATCAAGTATCAATAATGAAAATTAAGTTTAAACAAAAACACTTACGCCTGCAGATTTCAGCAGTCGGATCTTAGACTATACCTATGTGCGAGTAACAACTATATCGAAGAAGTATCAAAGTAAGAAGTAAGTTTGGGAAGAAAACTATAAGTGTGGATACTAGGCGATCATAAGCAACTTGTAATTTGTATGAGTATGTTTTGTCCAAGAATAGAAACAATATATAAATTTGAAGAACAGACAATATCTCAGTGCATTTCATACTTAGGTATTTCAGTTACCTACTTGCTTTATAATTTAACCATGGCTTATAAACAGGAGGAATATTAAAAAGAAACCGGCCAAGTGCGAGTCGGACTCGTGCACGAAGGGTTCCGTACTTGGTAAACGATTTACGATTACGATTTATGACGAAATAAAAAAAAAACTACTTACTAGATCTCGTTCAAACTAATTTTCGGTGGAAGATTACATAGTAATGTACATCATATATTTTTTTTAGTTTTATCATTTTCTTGAAGTTACAGGGGGAGGGGGCACACATTTTACCATTTTGGAAGAGTCTCTAGCGCAAACTATTTTAGATAAAAATTATATTAGAAACCTCAATATCATTTTTGAAGACCTATTCATAGATAGCGCACTCGTATGGATTTGATGAAAAAAAAAAAAAAAAAAATTCAGTTTCAAGTATTTTTTTTTAAAAATTTAAAAATTTTTTTTTTCTATTTTTGTGTGAAAATCTTAATGCGGTTCACAGAATACATCTACTTACCAAGTTTCAACAGCATAGTTCTCATAGTTTCGGAAAAAAGTGGCTGTGACATACGGACGGATAGAAAGACAGATAGACTGACAGACAGACATGACATAATAATAATAATCATCATTTATTTGTTAACATAGGTGTTTATAAATACAGATCTTAGCTTACATGAAATAGAGCGCTATGTTATGCCAGGAGGCGTACAAATATGGTGTACAAATTTGATTTAGTACAAATTAGTCAAATTCAATAAAACAATGTCAATTAAGGCGGTTCCCCGAGCAAAATGCCGCGCAAGCCGTTTTTTGTGCTGTTTTTAGAAGCTATCTACTCGTTATTTATAAAGAAATATCAATTAATAATAATACATTAAAATTCTACATAATATTGATTCTAAAATGGTAGATTTAGTTTTTTTTTTAATGTTGTATATATTTCACTAATCTCTTTCCAAAAAAACATAAAAATGAGAAATAATTATTGATATTATGCATCTCCTCGTAAAGTGTTCATTAATTTTTTTTTGTACTAACACTAATGGATAGACAATTTAATAACGAACATTTTTGTAGATTTTTTTTTTTCAAAAGACCAAAATTCGATTTTATAAAGATTTTATTCTAAAATCTGGGCGTATTCACTACTGTAATTCATGCGCCACAAGTGCCGCTAGACCAATAGGAACGCTCATATCTCATGCCGATTTTTTGGTCAGGGTACCGTCTTAAAGAAGATTGGTACGTTTAGTGTCAAATATTTATGTCAAACTTATAGTAGTTACTAATTGAAAAAGAATAAATGAATATTATAACAATATGGTGATGTCATGTTAAATTAATTTATCATCTAAGTATTCATCAACAGTATAATAACATTTATCAACAAGTAATGAACATCGTCGCCGAGTTGCCAGCTTGTCGGTCTTTTATCGGTTGCATTTCGGGGAGTGTGCGATGGAATTGCATGATCTAATTCCACCAAGCCCGTTTCATCATCGGACTACAAGACGTACGGCGATGCGCCATCGCTACATGGTAGACATACCACCCATACGCACTAAACGTTTTGGAAATACTTTCATTATGCGTACAGCTAAGGAGTGGAATTCCCTGCCGGAGTCTGTGTTTCCCGATAGCTACAATCTAGGAGTCTTTAAGTCAAGAGTGAATCCTTCTTGAGGTTCCTTCTAGGCAAGCGTGCTTCACCATCGACCACATCATCGCTTACCATCAGGTGAGATAGTGGTCAAGCGCGAGCCTATAAAAAAAAAAAAAAAAATTTTTTTTTTTTTTTCTTTGAATGTATTAAATCTAATTTTTTTATGGCATCTGGAATTTTATTGTAAATACGTGGGGCCATACCCAGAACAATCTTTTTTATTAAAGCAGTTTTACATTTGTGATTACACAAGGCATTTTTGTATTGACTACGAATTGGAACATCTCTTACAGTAGATATTTTCTCGAAAAGGTTTGGATTTGTTTTTACGAAAATACTAAATTCTAATATGTATAACGCCGGTAATGTAAGTATTTTTAAGGATTTAAAGTAAGGTGCACAGCTATCATCTGTTTTCAGACCACACATGGCTCTTATACATCTTTTTTGTGCCCTAAATATTAGTAATTTATCTGAAGAATTGCCCCAAAATATAATTCCGAATCGTAGAATCGAAGCTACTAGACCGTGATAGGCAACCAGTAACGCATCTCTGTTTACTTTTTTCGATAGTTGAAAGAGTGCGTAGGCAGATTTATTAATTTTTTTACATAATATAATATGACGAATCTATAAGGATTCCGTTTTTGCCATTTGGCTACGGAACCCTAAAAAAACATAGCGCTCGTGATGAACGTGTTAAGAGTACCTACTTGCATTCATCACACTTAATCACACTTTCACACTTAATATTATATAGGCGAAATTTTGTGTGTGTGTGCGTGTGTGTGTTTGTATGTTAGTTACTTCTTTACCCTCAAACGACTGGACGGATCTGGATGAAATTTGGCACAGATATAGATTATAGTCTAGAATAGCACATAAGATACTTTTTATACCGGTGTTGGTACAACCCCAATTACGTGGGACACTCAGAAAGTTTTGCGAAACTAAAAAAAATTGTTCTATACGTACATATATTTTTATTAAATCTTTTCAAAGTACTTTCCACCAGCCTCTATACAAAGATTCATGCGCCTAAACCAGTTTTCAAAACACTTTTTCCAGTCCGCCGCAGACACCTCGTTTACAGCCTGCTCGAACGCAGCCAGCGCATCTTCCGGCGACGAAAATTGTATCCCTTTGAGCTGATTTTTTATTTTTGGGAATAAAAAGAAGTCACACGGTGCTAGATCAGGGCTGTAAGGAGGGTGACCCAGGAGTTTGACTGGCGTGCTGTCCAGGAAGTCCCTCGTTTTGAGTGCGGTGTGCGCAGGTGCATTGTCGTGGTGGAGCAGTAGCCCGCGGAGCCCTGTGTTTGGTCGCTTGTTGCTTATAACAGAGAAAACTTCTGGCAAACATTTGGTAGTATACCATTCGGCATTAATGCTTCTTTGATCCCGTAAGGGAATTGATACCAAGTGGCCAGTCAAATTAAAAAAGCTAGCGATCAAAATCTTACCCCCGCTTCTAGATCGCTTCACTTTGGTAGGCGTTGGCTCATTTTGAAACACCCAAACAGTCGACTGGCGCTTGGTTTCTGGGTCGTATTGATAAATCCAGGACTCATCACCTGTAACGATGTCGTAAACACGCCGAGACGAGCCTGCTTCAAATTTGTTAAGCATATCACGGCACCATTCCACCCGGGCCTGCTTCTGAGCATCGGTGAGGTTGTGCGGCACCCAGCGTGATACTATCCTCCTCACGCGAAGATGGCTGTGTAGAATCTCGTGAACGCTTCCCGATCCAATCTTCAATATGTGTTGAATCTCCTGATATGTAATTCGCCTATTGTCTTGGATTAAATTTTTCACTGCTAGCACGTTTTCTTCGGTAACAGCCGTCAAAGGGCGACCGCTTCTTTCGTCATCCCCCAAAGTTGGTCGACCGCGCTTGAATTCGTTATACCAACGATACACGGTTGCCTTGGAAGGGCCTTCATCCATGAATGCCATTTGAAGTCTATCGTACGATTCATCCGGTTTCAGGCGACACTTGAAATCGTATAAAATCATAGCTCTAAAATGTTCCCGGCGCAGATCCATATTTCAGTGAGACACAATACTTTGAATTAACTCGCAAAAAATGTGGAGGGAAATTTTGAAATTGGAACTTACTTATTTTTACTTATAAATAATCATATTTTCGAACAAGTAAAATTTCAAAATTTAAAAACCCCCGCACATCTATCTTGCGAAAACACCCCGATTCAAACAGTTAAACGCGCATAACTTTTGAATGGCTGAACCGATTTAATTCAAACATAGCTAAGAACACTCTCGACAAAATCACCTTTCAACCAAAAAAAACTAAATCAGAATCGGTTCATCCGTTGAGGCGCTATGGTGCCACAGACAGACACACAGATACACAGATACACAGATACACAGATACACAGCAACACACGTCAAACTTATAACACCCCTTTTTTTCCGGCGGGGGTTAAAAACATTATAACTGGCCAGTCTCCCATATATAAAAACTTTTTTTCGCAATACTTTCTGAGGGGCCTGGTACTTACTGAATTGATTATCTGTATTTATGGTCCGGGACATCTTCAAGTCTTTCCGGACACAGACAACTGCGAATCAAGAGTTCATTCCGGTAGTCTTTGCCTTTTATGATGTCTCGCTCTCGAGTTGTCGATATTATAGGTCCGTGGCTTACGCCCCCAGTGGTCGATGCACCTGTGGCCGATGCCCCCGATTCGATTAATTTTATATTATTATTTTTTGTGCTTTTTCGCTTAGTGCAGTAATTGAGAAAAGTGTTTCAACGTATTGAAATATTTTTTCCTTGCTAAACAAAAGTTATCTATCGAATAGCAGAGATAATAGATCGCCACTTAAACTTATCCTGACACACCTTTTCTTCATTAAAAGCATATTTATTATGTACAAACATCCAAAAAATCAAAAAGACTTCATATAAAATGTAAGTGAATGTTGTTAATATACATTTATAATAACTTACCATATAGACATTTTATCTTTATCACTTTATCACTAATATATTTATATTATATTTTATTACATTTGAGACTGATTATTGTAATTAAGTTAAATGATTTTCTTGATTATTGGTGATGTATACTGTGATTTATATACATTTTTTTTACTAGATATCTTATTATTATCTTATCTTATAAATAAATAATGAAAAATAACTAAGACTTTCATTTTTCAAAAGATACAACCAATATTTCTTTGTTATAAATATAATTATGATTTAATATTATACTTAAACTTACAATCAATATACATTTATTATTTTTGTACAACATTTTCCGTTGTCATGGGGGACTTCAACGCAAAACTGGGCAAACGAGACGAGGATGAGCTGCAAGTGGGGCAATTTGGAGTTGGACGTCGGAACCACCGGGGTCACCTACTGGCCAGTTTTATGGAGAAGGAAGGCCTCTATATGATGAATTCCTTCTTCAGAAAGCGTGAGCACAGGAAGTGGACATGGCAAAGCCCCGATGGTGGAACTAAAAACGAGATCGACTTCATCATGTCAACCAAGAAGCAAATGTTCAATGATGTCTCTGTGATCAATTCGCTGAAAACCGGGAGCGATCACCGTATGGTAAGAGGCACATTGAACATTCATATCAAGCTTGAAAGGTCTCGACTGATGAAGTCCACGCTCCGTCCAGCACAGATCCAGATCCAAAACCCCGAGAGCTTTCAGCTCGAACTCCAGAATCGTTTCGAGTGCCTAGGGAGCTCCGTGGACGAATACAGCGATGGGTTCGTGGAAGCTGTCCATACGGTCGGGTCTAAGTTTTTCAAGACCCGCCGTACATATAGAAATAAGAAGCTCTCTGATCCTACTCTCAAGCTAATGAAGGAAAGGCGTGAGATGATCCTGCAGTCTTCAGACGATGCGGTGAAATACCGGCAGCTAAATAGACGGATCTCAAAGTCCTTGAAAACCGACCTCCGCCGCTTTAATACCGAAAGCATTAAAGATGCTATCGAGCGGAATAAGGGCTCCAAGGTCTTTGCAAGAGATCTGTCTATTGGGCAGAGCCAGCTCACAAAACTGAAGACCGATGATGGCAGGATTGTATCCGCCAAACCGGAGCTTTTGAGGGAGATCGAGAGTTTCTATGGGCAGTTGTACACGTCAACCAGTAAACCCGTTGCGAATCTAGCAAACGACCCAAGGGCTAGATTGACCCGACACTATACCGAAGATATCCCGGACGTCAGCCTGTACGAGATTAGGATGGCTCTGAAACAGCTCAAAAACAACAAGGCGCCGGGTGACGACGGAATCACGGCTGAACTCCTGAAGGCGGGTGGAAAACCGGTCCTTAAGGCCCTTCAGAAGCTGTTTGATTCCGTCATACTCGAGGGCAAAACGCCACAGGCATGGTGCAGGGGTGTGGTGGTCCTCTTCTTCAAAAAGGGTGACAATGCCCGGCTGAAGAACTATAGGCCTATCTCACTTCTTAGCCATGTCTACAAGTTGTTTTCAAGAGTCATCACGAATCGTCTCGCGCGCAGGTTTGACGATTTCCAGCCTCCCGAACAAGCCGGATTCCGAAAAGGCTTTAGCACCGTAGACCACATACATACGCTGCGGCAGGTTATACAGAAGACCGAAGAGTATAACCTGCCTCTCTGCTTAGCGTTTGTGGACTACGAGAAAGCCTTCGATTCGATCGAGACTTGGGCTGTACTGCAGTCTCTCCAACGGTGCCAGATCGACTACCGGTACATTGAGGTGTTGAAGTGTTTGTACAGAAACGCCACCATGTCAGTCCGTCTTCAGGATCAGACCTCGAAACCAATATTTCTCCAGCGTGGCGTGAGACAGGGAGATGTCATTTCTCCGAAACTGTTCACTGCTGCGCTGGAGGATGTATTCAAGGTTCTGGACTGGAGGGGCCTAGGCATCAATGTTAATGGCGAGTACATCACTCATCTTCGGTTTGCCGACGACATAGTGGTCATGGCTGAGACCATGGAGAGCCTCAATACAATGCTCGATGACCTCAGTAGAGCTTCCGGAAGAGTGGGTCTTAAAATGAACATGGACAAAACCAAGGTGATGTTGAATGCCCATGTTACACCCACTCCTATCAAGGTTGGAGACTCTACACTCGAAGTTGTGGAAGATTATGTCTACCTGGGACAAACGATCCAGTTGGGTAGGGCCAACTTCGAGAGAGAGATAAACCGTCGAATCCGACTCGGCTGGGCAGCGTTCGGGAAGTTGCGCGGTGTCTTCTCGTCCAACTTACCACAGTGTCTCAAGACAAAAGTCTATGACCAGTGTGTGTTGCCAGTGATGACATATGGCTCTGAGACGTGGTCGCTTACAATGGGCCTTATCAGGAAGCTTACAGTCACTCAAAGGGCAATGGAGAGGGCTATGCTCGGCATTTCCTTGCGTGATCGAATCAGAAATGTAGAGATCCGTAAGAGAACCAATGTTACCGACATAGCTCGAAGAATTGCCAAACTTAAGTGGCAGTGGGCAGGGCACATTGCTCGCAGAACGGATGGCCGATGGGGCAGAAAGGTTCTGGAGTGGCGACCGCGAACCGGAAGACGTTGCGTTGGAAGGCCTCCCACCAGGTGGACCGATGACCTCGTGAAGGTTGCGGGGATCCGCTGGTTGCGAGACGCACGGGACCGATCAATGTGGCGACGCTTGGGGGAGGCCTATGTCCAGCAGTGGACGTCTTTCGGCTGATATGATGACAACATTTTTGTGCCTGACAGTAAATTTGATCAAAAACTGCTTTGAAATAAATTAATCGAATCGGGGGCGTCGGCCACAGGTGCATCGACCACTGGGGGCGTAAGCCACGGACCCGATATTATTTGTACTGATGTCTGATCTGAATAAATCCATACGAGTGTCAAGTCAAGGAGTCTTATTTATATTTAATACACAACATATCATAATAACCGGGAATATGTTTCATCGGGATAATTTTCGACATTCACGAGGGCGAAGCCGCTGGCAGAAGCTGGTTGCCAATACATTAAAAAACAACCAGTACTAAACTAGGACTTAATAATCCTGCGTCGTAGCGGTCAGAATGAAGCCCAATTTTGCCTTTTTTATATTATCCCCCGATTTCTTAATTACAAAGTTAAACTCTACTTTAGTCTAAAAACTTCGGCTGAATTTTTAACCCAACATTCTTAATTCAAAAACGTGTTACAAAATATGTATTTAATAAAAAACTTTTTTTGCAAAAAAATACTACCGACTTCCAAATGAAAAACTACAAAGTGAAAAATAACTTTATTTTTGGAAGTCGGTGTCTTTCGTTGATACCAATTATTTGCGATATGGACACCAACTTCCAAAAATAAAGTTATTTTTCACTTTGTAGTTTTTCATTTGGAAGTCGGTAGTATTTTTTTGCAAAAAAGTTTTTTAGTTTTCCCTTTTTAGTTTTACCAACCTAATAGGCAAGTTGTTTAGTAAGTACCTATTACGCCAGAACAGATTACCCAAAAAACATGAAACTTGAACATAACCGGTGAAATTAGAGTTCTGCGTACCCCTTTCAGTATACTGGCTTGATGTTATGCTATGAAATGGTATAAACAATAAACATACATGCGATTGAAGCAATCCCGAATGATTTGCCGTTATTTAGTGAAGAGTTCTGTTGTATATCTCTGAAGTTCTTCATCAGATCTTTAACAAATTAAAATGGGACCAATTTCGGAACATGTTTTTTCAAACAAAAAAAATATTCAAAATCGGTCCACAATTGGCGGAGATATCGGTGAACATACATAAAAAAAAATTAAAAAAAAAACGTACAAGAAGTCGAACATAGAACCTCCTCCTTTTTGGTAAGTCGGTTAAAAATTAGTCTTGGGGTCGGTACCTTAAGAATGATTTTCAAATACATATTTTAAACAAAACACTGCATCAAGTTTCTCTTCTTTTTAACCCCCGCCGGAAAAAGAGGGGTGTTATAAGTTTCACGTGTGTTGCTGTGTATCTGTGTGTCTGTCTGTGGCATCATAGCGCCTAAACGCATGAACCGATTTTGATTTAGTTTTGATTTTGTTTGAAAGGTAATTTTGTCGAGAGTGTTCTTAGCTATGTTTGAATAAAATCGGTTCAGCCGTTCAAAAGTTATGGGCGTTATACTGTTTGAATCGGGATATTTCCGCAAGATAAATGTGTCGGGGGTTTTTAAAATTTTGAAATTTTACTTGTCTTATGTTGGTCAAAATTTACAAACATTTTGTTCAAAAATCACTTGTTAGTGTCCTTGACTGTACACGATGCAATGTAAGTTTAACACTCCACACACATAAAGAGTGTTCCAGAGCGTTAGGAGCACGCAAAGCTGGTATCTGAGCCGGTGTGATGACATACGTTCAATGCGTGGAGTAAATTCGCTAGAGACGGGGTGGAGACAGAGTGTTCGAGCGTTAGCGATTAGTAAACAAGCTTTTTTCGTATTCGTCTCAGCAAAACCTTTCATTTGATACCTTTATCATGGCAGTGCACAAAAAATAACTAGTCCGCCATCTTGGGCCGTCCGCCATATTGGATTTAGAATGACGTCACTTAGCTAAACATAGCATTGTCATCCAAACTAAACGTGTATACAAAATTTCATCTTAATCTGTGGGGGATAACTGCTTTAAAATTCAGTTGCAAGTTTTGACCCGAACACACTTACATACATACATTGCAAGTTTAATAAAAGCTAGTAATAAACGACAGTGCGATTAATGTCGAATTAGTGTTTTGAAGTTAAGTTGTACAAGACGAAGTTGTCTGCCAAAGAATATAGCCACTTGAGTAAATATTAATAACATTCAGGTAACGAAAAGGTGCTTAAGGACGCTATTACATTTTTCTACAAATAACAGTACTTTTGAGGTACCATTTTAATGTATAAGCAATCAGCGATGTGAAGATATCATGGTCTTAATTTAAAGATAATATATTCAGCTCCAGATTGGCATCAGAAAAATTGTATGACATCATACAAAATTTTCGCACAAATACGTTTTGCCCATCACAATAATCGCAAAAAATTAAAAAAAGTAGGGTCCAAATAGGTTCCAGTTTAGGTAAATTTACAGCATATTTTATCTTCAAAATTATAAAAAATTGCGTTATATATAGTCCTTTACAGGTTCAGCCAATTATTTTTTACCTTAATAATTATATTTTTTAATTATTAGCTAAAATAAAATCACTTGCCGACTTCTTCATACATTTTGTACCCGCGGCCGGCCGCGGCTCATCATTCCGCGTTCAGAAGCGCTCGTGGAAGGATGGGCGTATCGCTTTCTCGCAGGAAATAAATACGATAAAAGTAATAAAAAGATTGTAGTGTGCATGCGTGTGAGTACCGTCCTAGTCGTGATCGAAAGGAGTTGATATTTTATCGGGCCGAAATAAAAGTATTTTTTAGTTACCTATTATTATTAGAATGTGATTTAGAAATTATTTTGGGTAAGATTGGTGTTAAGCAGTTGTTGACAAGGTTGAGAAATGGATGGGTGGGTTTAAGCAGCTCTGAGTAAGGTTAGGATTTGGATGGGTAAGGTTAAGCTGCCGACGGGGAAGTTTATAAGTGGATGGGTGGGAGGAGATTTATGATTTTAACCGGTTTGTATGTATGTATGTATGACAAATACGGGGCAAAAACCAAAATAAAAGATGGCGCCGACTAAAATTTGTCATCTTTTCGTCATTGTCGTAGTTTTTGGGGTCGCTTATATCGAATATGGGGTCAACACCAAAATGCAAGATGGCGCCGAATAAAATTTGACATGTTTTCGTCACGGATGTCATTGTCATAGTTTTTGGGGTCGCTTTTATCAAATATGGGGTCAAAACCAAAATACAAGATGGCGCCGACAAAAATTAGACAAATTTTCGTCATGGATGTCATTTTTATGGATTTTGGGGACGCTTATATCTAATACGGGGTCAAAACAAAATACAAGATGGCGCCGACGAAAATTTGGCCGCTTTTCGAAATGGGTGTCATTTTCATGGATTTTGGGGTCGGTTCTATCGAATACGGGGTCAAAACCAAAATACAAGTTGGCGCCGACGAAGATTTGACATCTTTTCGTCATGTGTGTCATTTTCATGGCTTTTGGGTAATATGTCATTAGCTTGACTTACAAGTTGTAGGACGTGGGATCGAGCCCAGGCAGGCGCTTTACTTTGTGTAAATTATTTCTTCACCACTGCTCTCAAAACGCTGAAGGAAAACATCGTGAGGAAACCGGCATGTCCTAGAACCAAATATTCGAAGATATGTGCATCCACCAACCCGCACTGGGCCCGCGTTGTTGGTTATGGCCCATTCCCTCTCACAGAGAGGAGGCCTGTGTCCCAGCAGTGGGAACATTAATAGTGACTGATGATGTGATAGTAATATTTAATATATTCCATATAATGCAAAATGTTCAAGTCATTTTTTAATCCTTGTGACCGGAAATTATGGTATGGTTAAAACAAAACATAAACATACGATCACAGTAATCGCAGGTCATTTGCTGTTTGTTATTGAAGAGTTCCATTGTCTATCTCCGAAGATCTTTATCAGATCCTAATATTTTATACAATAAAACCTTCCCTGGAAATACCACCACATACATTTATCGATGAAAACCCGATCATTATCGGATAAGTAGTTTGGCCGAATAGATAGAGCATCTCCTTTTTTTGAAGTCGGTTGAAAATAATAACCTACTTTTAACGACGACGGTTTGTAACAGTTACCAAATGCATTTTCAAAGCGCCAACTAACCTTCCTGAATCAACTTCAATAAAATTAAAAAATAATATCAAGGACCAAGATTATTTCAGTGATGTATAAAATCGAGCGCTCAGTAGTTTCAATGTGTGCGTACGCGTAATGTTGCTGTGTGCGACTAGATACCTTAATTTGAGTTCGTCGAAAATATAACAGCGTCCTTAACTAAATGACAAACAAAATGTACTTAAATTTAGAAGAAGTTGATTTTATCTTTTGGCGCATTGAGTCTGTAAATCCTTAAAACATTCACAATAACGAACAGGTACTTTGATCTACAGTCACATGATTGGAAAACGGATAAGTAATATTAATACTACTTTCTTTCATTATGCGTACAGCTAAGAAGTGGAATTCCCTGCCGGAATCTGTGTTGCCAGATAGCTACAACCTCGGGGTTTTTAAGTCAAGAATGAATAGGTTACTTCTAGGCAAGCGTGTTACACCGTCGTCGACCACATCATTGCTTACCATCAGATGAGATAGTGGTCAAGCGCGAGCCCATCAATAATAAAAAATAAAAATAGTGGTTACCTTTATTATAGCGCATAGAGAATATCAGATCCACGTCGTCGTAAAAAAACAAGTCACTTTCCCAAAAACAGTTACAAAAATGTCTAATCGTCCAAAATGTTGTATAACTATTTGGTTGAGTACAAACATCACACTAATATATAGGCGAAAGTTTGTGAGTGTATTCGTTATTTCTTCACGCCGGAACGGCAGAACGGATCTGGATGAAATTTGGCACATAGATTTTTATCACGAGAATATGTTCTCTCGGGATTATTTTTCGACTTTCACGCGGACGAAGTCGCTCGCTGAAGCTAGTAAAGTATATATATTCTATCTATCTATGTAATCGTTCCGCCTATCACCAAACCCCGCACCCAAAAGCTAGGGGCGATGCGCATTACAACTCGAAGCACGCGCGCCGCTAAGCGAGGACCTTATTACTCCACACGCGATTTGCAAGTGAGGACTGTGACAACCCTAACGCACAGGCCGTTCTGCTAAAACGCCATTATCTGACATTTGGCTAATTTCAATTTATTTATTTTAATAATATGAAAGACTTCGAGATAAAAGAAAACAGAACAAGAACATTTGATTTGACTGTCAGCCAAAACACTTGTAAAATACAGAACAATAGGTACTATTTTCTAAGGACAATTCAGAACTCCAATTGCAAACAACCTTTACGTTACTTTTAACTAGATGAAACGATGAAAGTTTTGATAATTTATTGAAGCCATCGTAATCAGCAAAAAATCTCCATCCATCTGTCTAAGCAGTATTCTTTTAGATTCTGGTAAAAGAAAACTAAAAACGCCTGCAAGTTCCCTAAATGTCTATGTTTATAAACCTATTTTTGATAAGATTAATTCATTGACATAAACTATCATTGTGCCTATTCTGAACCACGCAATCAGATCTAGTTTTTACAACGGAATTCTTGCTTTTTTAATTAGATTTATAATTGATGAACAGCATCGATTTTAAATTCCTTCGCGGTTTTTTTTTTGTATTTTTGTTTATAAGTAACTCAAAATATGATTTTGTCAGATAGTGGCATTACAGCTTAAGGATATACTGAAAACTCGGAACTGGGCGCCGTCGCTACTTGTGGGGAACATTTAAATTATTCCTCGAAAAAGGTCGAGTGTGTAAATATGTATGTTTTGAGGCAAACTCTCAGTATAAATAACTCGAAATATTTTTGAATAAGTTCCTCTGAAGTGTTATGAAACCTCGGCGATTAAAATTTCGTAGAAACCGGTATTGGGTCGAAATTTCAAAGAAAAGCCTGACAGAGGGTAGAAAAAGGAGTCGACGGAAATACCAGATTACACCTGTTTTCCTTGAAGGGTACAGTAATTTAAATAGAAGTGTGATCCTAATGGATTTCACCCCCTTTGCACCCTCACAACTGATGCTTAATCCCCATGAAAAAGGAGTCGAACTTATTGCCATCCGTGCTTCACCGTCGACCACATCATCGCTTAACATCAGGCGAGATAGTGGTCAAACAAACGCGAGCCTATCCCAAATAAAAAATAAATAAAAACCACCGGGTACATAGCCATAGTCAGGGTACCTAGTTAGAATTTCCAGGTATAAAAAATCAAATCAAACTCATATCCTCATACATACAAATCCTGCAGAAGTGTTTACTTTGTTTATAATACTGAAGTTTAAAAATGAATATATGAATTGTGCCTACTGAAAACTTTTTTGAATAAAAAATACTACCGACTTCCAAATATGAACACAACAATGTGAAAAATAACTTTCATTTTGGAAGTCAGTGTCTTTGGTAGGTTAGTAGAGTTCGTTATGGACACCGACTTCCAAGAATAAAGTTATTTTTCACTTTGTACTGTTATTATTTGGAAGTCTGTGGTATTTTTATGTAAAAATGTTTCTTTATTTTTCACTTTTTAGTTGTACCTAATAGGCAACTTGCCTTTAGTAAGGTACCTAGGATGCCAGAATAGATTACCCGAAAACCATGAAGCTTGAACATAACCGGTGAAATGAGAGTGTACCAAGATGAACTGTACACATCTGCGTACCCCTTTAGAGCGAACTGACGTAATGCTATGAAATGGTATAAACAATAAACAGACATGCGATTACAGCAACCCCGAGAGATTTTCCGTCATTTATTGAAGAGTCTTATTGTATATCTCCAAAGTTCTTCATCAGATATTCACCAAATTAAAATAGGACCAATTTCGGACCATACTCGTTCAAACGAATTAATTTTCAAAATCGGTCCACAATTGACGGAGAAATCGGTGAACATACACAAAAAAAAAACATAAAGTCGAATATAGAACCTAATCCTTTTTGGAAATTTGGTTATAAAGTACAGTAGGTACGTAGATGAAAAGGAATGAAAGGAAGCTAGATACTCATTTAAATCAGTATCTTTTCCACGTATCGTTCCTAAAGGTATCTCAAAATATCCTGTTTACACCCCTCAAATAGGGATATTGGCTTCAATCAATTTCAAAAATTTTCCTCCCCAATAGAGCTTATGATTACATACTTATTTGAAATGCTACATGAAAATCACGACAAAACAGGTTTTCCTTTTAATCGATTTTAGAATTCAAGGTTCTTGAAAGTACATATGAATTTGATAATGTCACATTGGTAGTTGCCCGGATTTGAAACCACGACCTCAAGTACAACTGACTCACACTGATGACTTGAACGGACTAGATTGAATGCTGCTTGGCAACTTTTTTTTATGGTACAAAGTTTTGAGCGACAAAACATTAATTAAACATTCAAAAGCCCGCACAGACACACATCTCACACACATACACAACACATTTCTCGAAAGATAATGATTATTTATAAAATACTATTTTCGTAAAACCATAAAAGTATGTAATAAACACTACAAGAGAAAAATATATTTTGACTTTTGCGTAATTATTACGTATTCATGCTCGTGAATGTAGGCAGGTACGCGATATCTGATTTTAGTACTAAAATCTCGTACTTTGTTTTGTAAGAAACCAAAACATTCTAGAGAGTTCTCCCCAACACCTAAATAAGCTATTCATGCCCACAATAACACAAATATCAATCCATACATCAGCCAAGACTGAAACTTGGCCAATATTTGTTCATTTGTGGGCCACACAGATGATTGCGCAGGATTGGGGGGTGTACACTCACGGAATATTAAACAGGCTCTTATTGATAGTTAACTTGCTCTAGTAAGGCAGAGTTTTGGCAATCTATTCATTGATGAAATAATACGTTAGAAGACCAGAGGCTAATACTTTCGCAGACTTCCACAGACAGAGGCGACAACGTATTTTATATCAGTGAGTGTTATCCGTATGAAGAGGAGCTTGTGGCTAAATAATAACAGCCGCACGGGTTGATCTTCAAGGTTAAGCTGCGCTTGCCGAGGTCGGTCCGTGGAGGGATGACCATTTCAACATACCGAGTTTCCTCCGTGCCTCAGAAAGCACGTTAAACCGTTGGTCATTTGAAGATCTTTGACAGTCGTTACGGGTAGTCAGAAGCTTGAGATCTGACACCAGTCTAGCCAAGGGGTACCGTGTTACCCAGTTACTGGGTTGTGGAGGATAAATAGGCAGTCGCTCCATGTAAAACACTGGAACTCAGCTGAATCCTGTTAGACTGGAAGCCGACCTCAACATAAGTATGTTGCCTTTTTCCAAGTGGGAAAAGGCTAGATTGATTGAGTGGTATCCGTATGTATTCTTGTGTTTTTTTTTAAATCATTCTCTTTGTCTTATTGTCGCGATGCGATTTTCTGCAGGCTCTTTGAAAGCGATTTCGGAAAGACAACGATTACAGCCTGGGTTGCTCACTGTTTTATCGAATATTCTCTATCATAGTGACAATCGAAGAAATCCGATGACGTTTCTCATTTTACGTCTACGAAAAATCAAATTCATAATCCTAATTAACTACTATGTTACCCATACACTAACTACAACAACGAGTATCATTCGTAAGCATCAAGTTTAACTTAAATAACGTATTTTTATAGCTGTCAAATGCGACTTCTTAGATTGTTACGTCTTTAGTAGGTTAGGTCATGGTACGCGATGATGCAGACGACGACACGAACACGCTTGCCTGGAAATAACCTATTCACTCTTGACTCAAAGAACTCCAGGTATTATACGTACGTAAAACAATACCTACCTAGATTTTGGGTTAGAACTCGAACTGGCAAATGAGTAGTGAGATCTGCTATTACTATCGTTTGTATAACAAATACTAGCTGTCCCACGCGGCTTCGCTCTCGTCAACTGGCTACCTAGTTACCCATCTACCCTACCTACCTTACATACGTAACGTAACGTTGCGTAACTTCAACCGTTTACGCAGCGCACACAACAGAAGCTCTCAAAAAGGAATATTTTTGCCAGTTTTTGCAACATTGTTCATTTATGCTCTGCTCCTATTAGTCGTAGCGTGATGTTATATAGCCTATAACCTTCCTCGATAAATGAACTATCCAACACAAAAAGAATTTTTCAATTCCAACCAGTAGTTCCTGATATAAGCCCGTTCAAACAAACAAACTCTTCAGCTTTATAATATTATAGTATATATTTCTAGGTAGGTATTTTAGTTATGAAAAAACGGAAATCACTTTACTTGCAGAAGCAAGGATGCTTATTATACCGACAAAGGCACAGGAATTTAAATTACATTCCTACAAAAGAATCAATATAATTCAGAATACAGAATACTGCCATAACTTTCATAGCAAGACAGCATCCAATAAAAAAAAAACAATTAAACATCAAACAAGAAAAAAATCAAGTACAATCGCGCACAAACGTCTTTACCTTTTATTTCTTATTTTATTATTTCGAAGGCGCCTTGCAAGCTTACCGTACGGTGTAATGTTACCAGTCCAATAAATAATGAAAAGGAATTTAAGGTTCGATCGTTAAAAGTGATAATTAATTGTGTGCTTGACTGTATGTGTGTCTGTTTGTCCGTTGATTACCATTAAAACTTAAGATGGGTACTAATTGTCTGGGTTCTTGTTTGTCAAGCAGTTTTAATTGAAAATGTAGGAATAAAAGTTTAAATTATTGGTCTGGGCTGCTTGTGTGATCTGTTTTATTGTCTTGGTTTATAAATATTTTGTTTATATTTTTCAATAACAAATATAAGATAACATAAAAATTTTTTTGGCGCATTCTTTAATGCTTTTAACTTAAAATAAAGTAATGAACGGTGTTCTATAAAATACTAGCTTTTATCCCGCGAATTCGTTCATTAGCCCACAGAACCCGTTACAATTTTTGGATAAAAAAGAGCTTGACTCAATATATCGCTATATTTTAATTTTCTTTCAATCTAATAATTTTCTTAATTGTATCAATACTTCGCGAGATTACCTATTACAAACAAAAATAATATATTATTTTTTACACAACAAACAACTTTACAATATTAGTGAGAAGATTTTTTTGCAAGACGGTTTCCGCTTGGCCTCTCACCAGCCCTCCTAGCCAATTTACAAACGTTTCGTATCGAATCTCTTTCTACAATCGTTAACGCCTTCTATTTGTATGGTCTGACCACGTGACTTAACGTTCAGATGTGTCATTCTCATACATTGAATCGTTTTCTACTAGCTTTATCGATTGTAGATTTAAACTTGGCTACAGGTGCTGATGGTAAGCGATGATGTGGTCGACGGTGTAGCACGCTTGCCTAGAAGTAACTACGCTATTGTATTAAATACCTCCAAGCGGGCGAGCACGGCCTACTGTGACAGGTTTGTGTCACACATTTCACAGTTTGGGAATAAAAAAACGTGATAAAATGCGTGACTCAGGCCGTGCTCGCCCAGCAGTTTAGTAGTGTAGCTAAGTTAAGATGAGGATGTTATAAATCATAAAACATACATTAAATTTACAGTCAGATAATAATCTTATACTAATTATAACGAAGCCTTTTAGTAATTTTCGTAACGGAATATACAATTATCATTAAAGTATCTAATTTGTTTTTAAGTGTACCTTTAATTTCAATAATGAGGGTCGGAGGTTCAAACAAAGCCTGTCATTGCATATGGCCTATAGGCTTATAGTTTGTTGTTTGTTCCTTTGTTATTTGAAAAGTCGATGTCCTGGGTTCGATTACCGGGTCGGAGAGTTTTATTGGGTTTCTCCAACTGGAACTTCTCAATAGCAGCTGCAGTTTGGAGTTGTGCTTAGGCGCGAACTTATGACATGACATTAAGACATAACCCGCAACATGTGGATCTACCTCTGCTTGCCCCTTTGGTAGGCCTCCTCTCTGTGAGAGAGAATGGCCTGTAGCCCAGTGCGAGTTGGTGGTTGTCACATTTCTTTGAATTGTTGGTTCTAGGACATGCCAGTTTCCTCACGATGTTTTCCTTCACCACTTTGAGAGCAGTGGTGATATAATAATTTACAAAAAGTAAAGCGCTTGCTTGGGTTTGAATCCACGACCTACGACACGTTATTCGCGAACGTTACCACTGGTCCACCACTGCTCTCTCTGAACAATAAAAACAAAAGTTATTTCAATAACCATCAACCCCATCATTTTACAAACCCATCCCATTCAAATAGACAATTGCATAACCAAAATACGATGTCCCTTTCACCAAAAACTCAACGTTTTCCTCCCAAAAGGCATAACAATATAATCAAAGGTACATTTACGTCAACACAACGCGACAAGCTTATATAAAAGCGAACACGATATTCCGGCGGATTTTTCCTTGTTTTTCGGTACATAATACATACTTGTTATCTAATACAATACATTGGGCTTACACAATAAGTACAGGGAACTGATCAGGGACGATATTCCGGTGAAAATATCAAATTTCACCGAAGCTGGGGCCATAGAACTATTAGATTACGTGGGGTCTACTGTTGGAACTCGATTGTTGGGCGAGAGTTCGTGACGAAACTCACTTCTTTGAGTATTATATTGTTTGGGTATAATACTCACAACGGATCTTTGTGTCTCTGAAGTAGGCTCTGTCAACTATTGCGCACGAAACTATTTAACTGCATAGAGTAAGCGAGATAGGATGATGCGACAAACGTATGCGAGTGAAAGAGACAGTTATACAATGCTATTTTCACTTTCAATATTGACCCAAAAATAGCTACTGCACAGCCTCTTGCAGCCATTTCAGAGACACAAAGATCCGTTGTGAGTATTATACCTTTTATTTATTACAAGCTTTTATTTAACTTGCAATGTATGTAAGTGTGTTCGGGTCAAATCTTGCAACTGAATTTTAAAGCAGTTATCCTCCACCGATTAAGATGAAATTTTGCATACACGTTTAGTTTGGATGACAATGCGTAGTTAGCTAAGTGACGCCATTCTAAATCCAATTTGGCGGACGGCCCAAGATGGCGGACTAGTTATTTCTTGTGCACTGCCATGATATGGGTATCAAATGAAATAATTTTCTGAGAAGAATACGAAAAAAGGCTTGATTTAAAAAATATTTTTAATAGATAATTTATTTTTCATTTAAGTACAGTAATCAGTACTTTGCCCGAGAGACGGACTAATTTGAAATGAAATCTTAGGAAAACCGTACCGTACCACTAGATTCGATATTATTATTATTACGTACATATGCTATTTTCGTGAGTATTATTTTTAGAAGTGATAAGTTTTTGTAAATAACATAAGATTATGTTACGTTAATAAAGTTATGTGACGCTTAAGAGGAAATACGGTCTGAGAGCTGCTTAACTTGTATAAAGCGCAAGTTCGATCGTGCATGGAGTACTGCTCTCACCTCTGGGATGGATCTGCCAAATACCAGCTTGATGCACTTGAGTCGATTGACAGACGGGCCAAGAAGCTTATTGGCAATGATGCACTGGTCGCGTCAAAGCTCCAGAGCCTCGAACATCGACGCCGAGTTGCCAGCCTGTCGGTTTTTTATCGGTTACATTTCGGGGAGTGTGCGACGGAACTGCACAATTTGATTCCGCCTAGCCCTTTCCATCATCGGACTACAAGACGTACGGCCATGCGCCATCGGTACATGGTGGACATCCCACCCATACGCACAAAGCGTTTTGCTAATACTTTCATTATGCGCACAGCTAAGGAGTGGAATTCCCTTCCGGAGTCTTTGTTTCCTGATAGCTACAACCTTGGGGTCTTTAAGTCAAGAGTGAATAGGTTTCTACTAGGCAAGCGTGCTTCACCGTAGGCCACATCATCGCTTACCATCAGGCGAGGTAGTGGTCAAACGCGAGCCTATCAATAATAAAAAAAAAAAAAAGAGAGCTCCGACTGAATTTCCTTAGTACAAAGTCATAATTCGAGGTTTGGCTCTTGCCTATTCCCTCCTCCAGTTTTGGACCAACTTAAAAGATATTCCTTATACTGAATAAAAAAGATATATGTTGTGTTTCTATGTTTTTCTTTTATCATTTATAGTTGTCAAATTTGAATAAAGAAAGAAAGAAGGAAATAAAGAAAGAAAAATATTTATTTGTGACCCGCACCGGAGACACTGGTTAAGCAAAACACAAACAATAATAAAAAATAAAAATACATAACCCCGTGCGAGACCAAAAAGGCTCCTATCTCAGCATGTGCAACGATATTAAAAAGTTAATACCGCTGCGCTGATATTCTGATAGGGCCCACTGTTGATGCCACGGACACATTCACGGAAACTGAACATATTATAATATTTAAGGAATAAAATAAGATAAATAATAACAAAATAGTATCTGACCTATCTGTTGACAGCGCAATTTTGAGCATTTTTTGAGAGTTCTAATGCTCTTATAGATAATCATTAAAAAGTAAAACAACTGTCTAGCGGATGGGTTATTTATTTATATTGTTCCTTTCAAGCAACATTCAAAAATCTCGATCACATCTCACTCGCAACCAAACAGGATCCATAGTACCCCCAAAACATTCGCATAACACAACCCGCGCCGATCTCCCGAATAAAGTATTACCAACTTATGAGCAATTCAATCGGACAGGATTATTGTTTCGGGTTACTTCGGCTTTTTCCGCCGCTCTTTGGCTTTTTTCGGGCATTCCCGTCGGACAGATGGTAATCGCCGTCTTACCGGGATTGTGTGTACATGTCATATTTACCATATTGATATTTATATTATGCTACGAAGTCGTATCGACTTTGCTTAATTCGATTTTGGAATATTTATTTTGGTAGGGTTGGGTCGCGCGTTTTTCCCCGAATGTTCCGCAAGGAGTGGTTCTGTATTATTTAGCGTTGTTTGTACATTTTTAATTGATTAATGAAAAATGTTTTCATTCAAGATTTAGAGAGCCATAGATTTAAATAAAAATAAAATAATCTTTATTTGGGACAAGCAAGATCCTTAGGGGTTAGTAAACGAGAAAAAATATACCTTAGTGTTAATAAGACTTATCTATTATTAAAATCTAGAAACTAATACAGTAACGAGGTTATTTGTCAACGTTTAGGTTTATATTTTATCCCATTAAAACTACCTAAAGATTTCTTTATTAAGTGTCAACTGTATCTAAGCTACCTCATCGCACTTTCTCACTCTATACTAATAACTTTGTACTTGTCTAATTATTTAAAATTCACTACCCTACTTTAGCGCAAAATACTTGAAAATTAATCACATTATGTACAACATTTACTTCTCTAAAAATTAAAAATATAGGCCAAATCTAACATCTCACAAATAAACGGAAACATAATGCCCGAAATTTAATGTCTGAATTAAATAAGTTATATTCCCAGAAATTCTAAACACAAAACTAGGACAGTGAAACCAGAGTTATCTAGAATTTGGAGTCACAAGTTAACGGCTAAGAGGTTTAATATCTGGGCCACGCTTGGACTGATTCCCGTGATCTCGGGATAAGCCGGCACATCCCTAAAAGATCCCGGGATATTTTTGTAGCGTTTCTTGCAACTGTGACGTATCTTGAACTTTTGATACTTGGGCAATGTTGATACATTTGTTGTAATGTTTTGGAAAATGCTACTGTAGTTTTGTTCTTCTATGCTCTCACGCTTGACCACCATCTCACCTGATCGTAAGCGATGATGTGCTCGACGGTGATGCACTCATGCCTAGAAGAAACCTAATCACGCTTGACTAAAATACCCCTAGATTGTAGCTATCGAGCAACACAGACTCCGGCAGGGAATTCCACTCCTTAGTTGTACGCAAAGTATTCCCAAAACCGTTCCAAAGAGGTAGAAAAAGTAGCAGGTAAATCTTAATTGCCAATAGCATGTGGACGAGCCTATAAGTTACTCTATACCGGGCACGAATGCAGACTCTGACCTATCCTAAAAATATTCTAAATGGCAAACTCAAAAACACTCAGAACTGGGATTGTAGTCCAGGATCCCAGTCTCATCGCTCTGCAGTCGTTCTTGCGATCACTGGGCTAACTAACCTATTTCCACAAGTAAAACATACAAAATTAAACCCCCGACACATTTTTATTTCATGCTACATAATCTATCTAGTAGTAGACACGCTTCGATTGACAATCTATTGAACACGTAATTATGACACAATATCTTGCGAAAATACTCCAATTCAAAGAGTAAAACGCGCATAACTTTTGAACGGCTATTTTTTCAATAAAGCCACATTTAAAAAAAATAACGAAACCATAATCGGTTCATGCGTTTAGGAGCTACGATGCTACAGACAGATACACAAAAATACAGTAACACACAGGTATCTACACAACCCCTCTTTTTAACCACTGGCGGAAAAAGAGGGATGTTATAAGTTTGTCGTGTGTACCTATGTGTTTGTGTATTTGTGCATATGTCTGTGGCATCATAGCTCCTAAACGGATGAACCGATTTTGATTTCGTGAACCGACTTTATCGAAAGTGTTCTTAGCTATGTTTGAAGAAAATCGTTTCACCCGTTCAAAAGTTATGTACGTTTTACCGTTTGAATCGGGGTGTTTTCGCAAAATATCTTGTCATAATTACGTGTTCAATAGATTGTCGATCGAAACGTGTCTACTACTAGAAAAATTATGTCGCATGAAATGAAAATAGGTCGGGGTTTTTTTTAATTTTATTTGTTCCATTATGGTTAAAATGATTGGGCAAAGAACACGGAAGAACGATTTAAAAGGCATCTTTGAATCATCTTCATTAATATTTTGATTGTGTTCGGTGTTAACAATAACTTTTCTTTCTTTCTTTCACAGATCATGCGGAATACACAAGACAAGCACATGTTTGAGAAATACTACCCACTCAATATAAAATTGTTACTTTCCTAGAACTGAGCTCAATGTCTCGAGATATCAGTTGCCTTCATCTTATAGGTATTTCTTCCCCGATAATGTAACGCCAATTCGGATGGAATGGATGTGAATGATATTGAACACAATAGGGATAGACAGATTGAGAAATATGCAGATATACTATCCTACTAATATTGGAAATGGATGATGATGCCTGGATGTTTGTTATTCAAGCATCGCTTCACGGTTGAATGGATTTGGATGAAACTTAGCACACGGGTGAATTGGGACACAGACGTCCTCTCTGTGAGAGGGAATGGGCCGTAATCCACCACGCGGGCCCAGTGCGGTTTGGTGGATGTCACCTGTCGTTTTGAAAGCAGTGGTGATGAAATAATTTACTCAAAATAAAGTGCCTGCCTGGGTTTGAAACCACGACCTACCCACCTCTGCTCAAACTGGGCCACCACTGCTCATATACATAGTACATATGACTATTTATTTCGGAATTACGTTGCTTTGGTATAATCTCAACATTCACGTAGGCGAAGCCGCTTCTGGAATCTAGGTAAAGAATAAATGTACATTCTGAGAAACAGTAAAAAAAAGGGTTTGCAGTGAGAATATAGATGGCTATTATGAGTGAAAGGCCAAAGAAACAATGGATAGACTGTCTGAAAGCTCATAAGGCTAGCACGCTTCTAAGATGACGATTCATACAGATGTATGGAAGAAGACAGACCGGCAGGCTTATGACGTATGAAACAGCAATCAGAAATAATTGCGCAGTTATTGTGCGATCAAACGCTATAAGTCATAAAAAATCGGGCTTACATAAACAATCGTTAGCTAATCGTTTGCTGTTTGGCAATTGCACTTATTAAAAAAAAGCCACCAAAAATGAAAACTTTTGTATTTAGCAATTTAGGAGCGACTGGCCAAAAAATAAACAAAAGTAATCGTAATTTGACAGCCAAATTTGCTCGCCGTCAAAAAACATACGTAAAACGAAATAATCGCAATCACGTTGCGATCAAATGCACATTATAGCTAACTTATTGTTCAATAGAGGCGGCACTATCAAAAAATTGCTATGGTGTGGCTATCGCTGATACATAGTTTGGATTCGCGATGGAAGAGCAATTATTGCGCAACAATCGCTATCGTTTTGCTCTTGCAAGATACGTAATAAGCCTGCGGCATGTCCTAGAACCACAAGTTTAAATCTAACAATCCGCATTGGGCCTGCGTGGTTTACAACCTAATCCCTTTCACGTAGAAGAGGTTTATTATTTTGCTGGCCATCAAAACGCTGCACTCTAAAAATATAAAGTATTTTTGAACACTGAATAATAAACTTTATACGTGATGTGTAAAAAATTGTCACAAAGAGATCAACAACGGACACAAAGACTTAGAACTTAGTTCTAGAATACATCTAAAACCTAGACTAGATCTAGACACTTAGGTCCAGCTCCCAGAGTACTAAGCCAGACACACATAACATAAGCTCTCTAGATAATACACTATACAGGGTGTCCGCATATCCGGATATAAGGACGCTCTGAAACTGAAATATAACCGGTATAAATATGGAACGAGTTTAAACTTAGAGCATTCTTGTTTTACAGTGAAACTGTTTGAAAGTAGAAGTTTTTAAAAAGGTATGAATTTTGTTGACTTACTCATTTTCAGTGGCTTTAAAACTCAAACTTGAGGAATGCTTTGGGTTTGAGTTTTAGTACCAAATTGAAATATGAGTATACCTAATAATTAAAGGCCAGGAGCGTAGTACTTATGACTGCGTACGTGTATGACTAGATGTATGAACGTAATTGAAGACACAAGTAAAATTTTAAATTAAAGGAACCCCGGACACAAATACCTCTATATATTACACTAGCTGACCTCCTTCTCAGGAAGTCACAATTCACAAACTTTACCTCTTTATAATATTAATATAGAAGTATAGATAATAAATCTAGTAGTAAACACGCTTCGATCGACAATCCATCGAAACACATTATTATAACTAGATATCTTGCGAAAATGCTTGGATTCAAAGAGTAAAATGCGCATAACTATTGAATAGCTTAACCAATTTTCATCAAACATAGTTAATAAAACTCTCGAGAAAGTCACATTTCAAACAAAAAAACTGTTATCCATTTAGGAGCTATGATGCCACATACAGATACACAAATACACAAAGATACAGATACACACGTCAAACAACACCCCTCTTTTCCGTCGGCGGTTAAAAAAGAGTGTGTAAGGATCATAGAAGGTGGCGTTCTGTAGTTTCTGACTACCTCCATGGCAAAATGGCCTGTGTTTATGTATGTACGTGGGACACTCAGAAAGTTTTGCGAAACTAAAAAAAATTGTTCTATACGTACATATATTTTTATTAAATCTTTTCAAAGTACTTTCCACCAGCCTCTATACAAAGATTCATGCGCCTAAACCAGTTTTCAAAACACTTTTTCCAGTCCGCCGCAGACACCTCGTTTACAGCCTGCTCGAACGCAGCCAGCGCATCTTCCGGCGACGAAAATTGTATCCCTTTGAGCTGATTTTTTATTTTTGGGAATAAAAAGAAGTCACACGGTGCTAGATCAGGGCTGTAAGGAGGGTGACCCAGGAGTTTGACTGGCGTGCTGTCCAGGAAGTCCCTCGTTTTGAGTGCGGTGTGCGCAGGTGCATTGTCGTGGTGGAGCAGTAGCCCGCGGAGCCCTGTGTTTGGTCGCTTGTTGCTTATAACAGAGAAAACTTCTGGCAAACATTTGGTAGTATACCATTCGGCATTAATGCTTCTTTGATCCCGTAAGGGAATTGATACCAAGTGGCCAGTCAAATTAAAAAAGCTAGCGATCAAAATCTTACCCCCGCTTCTAGATCGCTTCACTTTGGTAGGCGTTGGCTCATTTTGAAACACCCAAACAGTCGACTGGCGCTTGGTTTCTGGGTCGTATTGATAAATCCAGGACTCATCACCTGTAACGATGTCGTAAACACGCCGAGACGAGCCTGCTTCAAATTTGTTAAGCATATCACGGCACCATTCCACCCGGGCCTGCTTCTGAGCATCGGTGAGGTTGTGCGGCACCCAGCGTGATACTATCCTCCTCACGCGAAGATGGCTGTGTAGAATCTCGTGAACGCTTCCCGATCCAATCTTCAATATGTGTTGAATCTCCTGATATGTAATTCGCCTATTGTCTTGGATTAAATTTTTCACTGCTAGCACGTTTTCTTCGGTAACAGCCGTCAAAGGGCGACCGCTTCTTTCGTCATCCCCCAAAGTTGGTCGACCGCGCTTGAATTCGTTATACCAACGATACACGGTTGCCTTGGAAGGGCCTTCATCCATGAATGCCATTTGAAGTCTATCGTACGATTCATCCGGTTTCAGGCGACACTTGAAATCGTATAAAATCATAGCTCTAAAATGTTCCCGGCGCAGATCCATATTTCAGTGAGACACAATACTTTGAATTAACTCGCAAAAAAAGTGGAGGGAAATTTTGAAATTGGAACTTACTTATTTTTACTTATAAATAATCATATTTTCGAAAAACATTATAACTGGCCAGTCTCCCATATATAAAAACTTTTTTTCGCAATACTTTCTGAGGGGCCTGGTATGCCAACAATTAAACCATTTACAGACTTCTGAATAACAGGGAGTTGGCTACTAAAAATGAAGCATTTTGGGATTCAAAGGTAGGTACATAATATAGTAGTCACAGTGGATCTTTGTGTCTCTGAAGTTGGCTGCAAGACCCTGCGCAGTTGCTATTTTTTTGTCAATGTTGAAGTGGAAGATAACATTGTATAAGTGCCTCTTTCACTTGCTTACTTTTGTCGGATCGTCCTATCTCGCTTACTCTATGCAGTATACTCGATGACAAACTGTTTCATGCGCAATCTGAAAATGTCTCTGCGAACAGAGACAACTTCAGAGACAAAAAGATCCGCTGTGACTACTATACAGGCTTATAGCTAAGTACACGGTCCCTGTGAGGGCACAGCAACAAGTAATTTTCAAACATGTCTGATTAAAATTTATTTTTATCAAGTAACTAGTTGACCCGGCAAACTTTGTTTTGCCATAAAAACACCAAACATTTATCTACGCTACCTACCCTACCCTACCCTACCCGACCCTACACTACCCTACCCTACCCTACCCTACCCTGCCCTACTCTACCCTACCCTACCTACCTACCTACCTACACTACACTACTCTACCTACCTACCCTATCCAACCAAACATTTTTTATTTTTTTTTGCTTTTAAACCTTCCCTGTATTCTGTCGAACATAACAAAAAAGAATTATTCAAATCGGTCCAGCCGTTCTCGAGTTTTAGCGAGACTAACGAACAGCAATTGATTTTTATATATATAGATTATTATTTAAAAGACTAAGAGTCAATAATTACACCACTCAATGCAGAGAACACTTTACAAACAACAAATATTTTAACTAGTTCCAAGTATTTACCATTATTACGGTTCGTAAGTTATAGAAACAGAACTCAAAATCACTCAGTGCCCGGTAATCTTGAAAGGTTTATTACCATATTCCTCGGTGCTACTAATGAACCCGAGGTTTAGCGGGATTTATCTCCAGTTAGTAGTTATAGTAACCAACCGGCGGTTAGTATAGAACCTGAAACTTTTCACTGCATAATTATTTACTCGCAAAACACTGAAATTCATAATTAGTATTCTATCTCGGGAGTTGGAAATATACGGGCAGGATTAAGTGTCACGGCTTTTTAATGAAAACGTAAAAATATATTGATAACTCTAGTAAAAAAAGTTAATTCAAAAATCAAACAACCCGACTGCTTGAAAAGCGATCTAAAAAGACGTAACTAGAAGAAAAACATGCTGTGCAGTCGGAGGATACATATGCGCGAGCTGGCTGACCAAAACTAGATGTATCCTCTGACTGCACAGTATGATTTTCTTCTTGTTTACGCCTCTTTAGTTCGCTTTTTAAGCAGTCGGGTATTTTTTTTTGTTTTTTTTTTATTTATAACTTTTTTGTTATTTTATTTTTCATTTCAGGTACATTTAAACATATAAGTGTTATATATTTTTTAAATCACCTCTTATTACTTTGATACCCCACACGACGGGTTTGAAAAAAAATGGACCCCACAATATGGCGCCCAAAATCTGCCATTGTATTTTCCAATTTTAATGTAGCCAGTGGCACTCGCAAGGTTAAGACGAATCGATTGAGTTAAGAATCAGCAAAATCGGCCAACGTTTTTAGTCTCTGGAACGGCACATAGGAACAAACATACATACATACATGAGACTGATAAACACATTACCGTCCTACGGCAGTCGGGTAAAAAGGTTCCTACTTGACGTACCTACCTAATGTACGTGTAGTGTACAATAATCGTTTCGGTTTTAACTCCTTACAATCCAGAATTTTAAGGAATACGAATGAGAACTTAATAATTTAAAGGCAAAAGAGGCCAAGGCAAAAGAGGCCAATCGAGAACTGAAATTTGATTGGACGCAGCTTTAAGGCAGCCAGAGAAAAGTGCGATCCGACAATACGACAAAACATTTAACAGATATTGTTTTGTATGTAGAACAATTTGTTGTATAGTCGAAGTTATAGAATCCAGATAATTTTCAATAACGTGATGTATTTTATTAAAACTATAAGCCCTTCGCTTTAGAAATATGCCTACTACTCTGTTATTTTCACAGGTTGCACATTTTTTTCGCTCCACCTTTGATAACAAATTATAACTAATTTTAAGGTGCTGTGCCCTTGGGTATACTGTCCTCATTTGCAAATCTCTCTATGGCACTGAGATTTGCTGTTATAGAACCCAATTAAGAATTTGTAAGTTAAGCTTGACATAGCACATAAGTTGTCATATTGTAATTGTATCTGTGCTATGTTTTTATGTGCTCAATAAAGGATAATATAAATAAAATAGTTAACAAAATCAAAATACCCCCATAAGACACTTAAGACGCTAACTAAAAATATGTAAACAAAAACAAAATCATGCTGTGCAGTCGGAGGATACATAATTATTTACAACTTTTTAGTTGTAATTTTTTAAGAATTACTCTTAAATATAAGAAGTGGTATACATTTTTGTAATCACCTAAAATCTCTTCATTTTGATACCCCACTCGATGGGTACGCAAGAAAAAAAATTTTTGACGCCCACAATATGGCGCCCAAAATCCGTCGTGTTTCTTTTTTTTATCGTCACCTATCTAAGAACACTTGGGCGGTCAAGACGTATCTAACGATGTCTTAATTATGTAAATCCCTCTAGTGCCAGATATGAGGTAATAAAGAATATTAAATACATACAAACATACAAGATACGCGCAAAACATAACCCTTTCCTTGCAGTCGGGTAACACGCTCCCTAGAGCGGCCGCTCAAGTTCCACAGCCGTATATATCCACCGCAAAGCGGTCAAACAAAGTTTCATAACAGCCCCAAGTTGCATTTCCTCACTTCTCGCAACTACTCCGCTTTTGAAGGCTTTTACTCAGTTAATGGACAATTTTCATTGAACATGTCTTTGCTTTATCCTTCTTTGTTATTTGTCTGCATTATTTCTGTTTTAGAACTAAATGAATTATAGTTCATAATCTTATTACAGTCAGGTACGATTTGACAATGCAACAGCCCCTTTTTACGCGACTGTGAAACCAAAAGGAGAGTTATGTATTTGACCTGTATGTAAGCAAATAAAAGACTTATTTACAACTTTCTAGTTATTTTTTTTAGAATTAGGTATATTTAAACATATAAGTATCATGTATTTTTGTAATCACCTCTTAAAATCCTTCATATTGATACCCCACACGATGGGTTTGGAGGAAACAAAATTTTGGGACCCCACAATATGGCGCCCAAAAGCCGCCATTTTACAATTTTGCCATTTTAATGTAGCCAGTGACACTCGCAGGGCTTAGACGAATCGATTACCGTAAGAATTATTAAAATCGGCCAACGCGTTTGGTCTCTAGAACGCCATATAGGAACAAACATACATACATAGTTACATACATACATACTTACATACTTACATACATACATAGACTGATAAACACATTACCCTCCTTCGGCAGTCGGGTAACAAGCAGGACCGTTTCCATCAACACATAACCCTCCAGCGCTTTTTGGCGGGCCTTGCATTATTTTCTATAGATTTCAAGCGCAACTTTTCTTTTATTTCCAAACTTACTTTAAGGCATCCGCAAGTATTTTTATTGCTTGTTAGTTGCTAATGTTTTAACCGCAGTTGGATTTTTAATTATTTTATAGAATTTGTTCTTCGATTGGATATACAACTAGCATTTTATCAATAGAATAATTTTGAACTGTGTGTAGTGCAAAATTACTAGTATTATTGCGTGTCTGTCTGTAGTGGAACCACGGGCACCAACCTTTATCACCACCATCCAAATTTTAGCCGAAAGACGTCCACTGCTGGACATAGGCCTCCCCCAAGCGTCGCCACACTGATCGGTCTTGAGCGTTTCGCATCCATTGGACTTCCGCAGCCTTGACCAGGTCGTCACTTCACCTAGAGAAAGGCCTTCTAACACTAGGTCTTCTGGTATGCGGTCGCCATTCCAGAACTTTTCATCCCGTTCCGTTCTGCATGCAATATGCCCTACCCACTGCCACTGAACTTTGGCAATTCTTCGGGCTATGTCGGTAACCTAGGTTCACTTGCGGATGTCTTCATTTCTGATACGATCATGCAAGGAAACTCCGAGCATAACTCTCTACATTGTCCTTCGGATTCCTTTAAGCCTTCCGATGAGGACTATTGTGAGCGACCACGTCTATGTCCCGTAAGTAATTGCTGGTAACACACACTGGTCATAGACTTTCGACCTTGCCATCGTTGCATAACCTTGAACACCGACCCGTGTGGCTAATATAATTTAACCACGAACCCCAAAAGCCTTTATAGGTACTAGGTACTAAATTCAATCGTAATAATACTTAGTACTTAACTCTTAACTAATAATCTCGTCTGGGACTAAAGATATTTTAAGGTTAACCTCAGAAATCTAATAAAGGTTAAGTTGTGAAGTTCTGATGCCTCATTATTAAAGGCACTTGTGTTTAACGGTTCGAAGAAAACTGTTCAGTTTCGACGAACTTTGTTTTTACTTACGAAATTCTTCAAGGCTTAGTTCTAGGAGAAATTGAAGCGTTACCTGAAACAAAAATAATTGGGTTTATTAGATTTCAAATTAGTCCAAATCCAATCCCGTTAGACTTTGGGTTTTGGAGGTCAGATAGGCAGTTGGTCTGAGTAAAATTCTGGTATTCAGCTATATTTGGTAAGATTGGAATCTGACCCCAACATGACAGGGAAAAGGTTAGGCAGATTTCATAGTATTCATATTAGTTAAGAAAGAAATGACCTTGACGAGTCGGTAGACACCTCACTCACTAAAATCCATCCAGCATTTAAGATTGTTTAACGAATAAATAGAAACACATGAAAAACATAACCCTGTCTTTGTTGTCATGCAGTCGGGTTAAAAACATTAAGGTTATTTTTACCAAAGTTGCTTTTATGCATGAACGAAGAAAGCACTTCGAGGCTGTGTAGGTTTCTGCTGACGTTTCTATATTTTTTTAAATAAGGATATTGAAATGAATTCCCAAACATATGAAAAAACTTTGTAAAACAGTCTTCGTATCTTAAATCAACAGGCTTCAAGCAACAACGTACGCATAATACCTCAATCGAAGAGCACGGATCTCCAAAATTAAAACCCCACAACGCGCATTCACGCCATCACCATAAAAATCTCGATAATTTCTCGAAAACTTTAAACGATTGCCGACCGAGATGCGCCCCAATAATTACCGAGTACCCTGTTACCGAATAATCGAGTAACAATCGATAGATATGCAAACAAGTTCGCGAAAATATCGAGTTGAAAGAAATTTCATCGAAAACTTAACATCGGTAACGACCATCGCGAATTAAAAACGGAACGCCCTTCGAGTAGGGTTACCATCCGTCCGGATTTGTCCGAACACTTGGCGTTCGGTCCGGCCTTCTAATTTCTTCGGCCTTGTATTATTAAATATTAATAAATAAATTCTGCCGGATTTTTCGGTTGGATGGCTAAATAGTTTTTTTTTTACTTTATTTTTGTTGTTAAAAAATGCATGCATTTACCTTCAGTACAAACTTTATGATACAATATGCCTGTATCGCCTACATCTCTTACTATAATAATATAATTAGGGGTTTACGAATATCTTTATTAATTTTGTAACAAAAACGTCATACAGTGGCAACCCCGTCCAGGCCACGGAAGATCCAGGTCCAGAGCGGCGCATTGCAATGCCGGCACTCCTCTCCCGCCGCGGCCTCGAACCTTTAGCCACGATATCGTATGGGTATGGGAGGCCCCATACGACATCGCGACCCGCTTCAGTTGCGATGTCGCGCAAGCGGCACGCAACCTACTTGTTAGGCGTTACGCCGTCGGCATAATCGGCAATAGCTCAGACGAGCGGACCCTACTCGGGTTTCTTTTCGCTTCACCGTGGATGGACCAAGTCACTACTGGGCTCCCTCGCCTCAACAATGCGGGTACCCATCGGTGGGGATTGCGTTGATGCCTGTTGGGCGGATGTTACCGTTGTGAACTTGGACATAGGATCTAAGAAGGACATAGGATAATTTTTATACCGGGAGTGCGTTCCCTTAGGATTTCGAATTTCACGCGAGTGAAGTCGCTAGCAGAAGCTAGTTAGGGTTCCGTACCCAAAGGGTAAAAACGGGACCCTATTACTGAGACTCCGCGGTCCGTCCGTCTGTCTGTCTGTCTGTCTGTCTGTCTGTCTGTCTGTCACCAGGCTGTATCTCATGAACCGTGATAGCTAGACAGTTGAAATTTTCACAGATGATGTATTTCTGTTGCCGCTATAACAACAAATACTAAAAACAGAATAAAGTACATATTTAAGTGGGGCTCCCATACAACAAACGTGATTTTTGTGCCGTTTTTTTGCGATAATGGTACGGAACCCTTCGTGCGCGAGTACGACTCGCACTTGGCCGGTTTTTTTCATATGAAAAGCTCGTTTTTCAAAAAATTATATTGTTGTGGGATTAATAAAAAGACTTTTCTAATTAAATAAACAGGCCAATTAACAAAAAAATAATTTAATCAACACGTAGAAAAAAATTGTCCATCTAATCAAAACTTTTACAAAATATAAAAAACTTTTTTAAATGATTCTGTTAATATTATTCTTGTCCATCTAATTAAAACTTTTACAAAAATGTAAACTCATTTAAAAGCTTCGGTATTTTTTTTTAAAAGCTTATTCCCCTTTCACATTATCATTAAAAATAAATGAACTGTAACTTAAGTACTATAACTAACATTATTTCGGTCATAAATCTTTAGTAATTTCACAAAGCGAATTGGATAGTGCACTTAAGTTTTATATTTATTGGTATTTTACACTAGTTTTATGCGACTAGCTTTTGCCCGTGAATTCGTCTGCGTTGCATTATCCTCAATATTATGCAATTATATTATAGGACTGCCTTACTTGAGAATTTTTTGGTTCACCAAATAACCTTCAGGCTAATTTCCGGGATAAAAAACTATCCTATGTCTTGGTTCCCAAACTATCTCCATACCAAATTTCATCTAAATCGGTTCAGCGGTTTAAGCGTGGAAAGGTAACAGACAGACAGCCAGACGGACAGAATTACTTTCCCATTTATAATGAACTAGAGGACGCCTCGCGGTTTCACCCACGTAGTTCCAGTTCCCGTGGGAATACAGGGATAAAAGTAGCCTTTGTCACCCGGGGATAGTGTAGCTTCCCAACGGTAAAAGAATTTTTGAAAACGGTCCAGTAGTTTTTAAGTTTATTCGTTACAAACAAAAATACAAATCTTTCTTCTTTATAATATTAGTATTAGTATAGATTAGTATGGATTTAAGTCATTACAATTATTTATAGTTAGCCTTTAGGTAACTTTACCGTAAATTCAAAGTTCTACATATTATTATAATTTACTTAGACTTTTACAAGTTTAGAAAAGCAGGTAAGTAATGAATTAAAATTAGTTTAGTTTAAGTATGATCATAAAATTTATTATTTTGAAATAAGTGTTGCTTTTGTCGTAATTTTAGTACATCCTGAGAATAAATCATTATTATTCAAAATCATTTAGTTAATTTGCAAACATGTGTAATTAGGAGTAGTATAAATTTATTATAATTTACTCAGAGTTAAATTCTGAATTCTCAAAATTTCGAACAACCAACTCCATGCTATACAAATTAAAGATCAAACTCCATTGCAACCCATAATTTCCTTAAGGTTGAACTAGTCGACCGCACGAACTATTTTGTGCGCGGGGTTATAATGCATGCTATCTTATCCGACAACTCGTGCGAAAGAAATAGATGCTGTGATGAGCAGCAAGAAGCTAGTTCGCGTACGAATTAGCACTTTTGCAAATTTGTATCGAAATGGATGATGATTTAGGACGAAAACGAGCACGCGAAATTTTATAAACAGACCTTTGGGAGTCTAGATATCATGAAAAAACAACTATATTTATTTTTATAAAATAACATTATTTGCATTGTTGAATTACTTATCTATCCCTGTATGGAGGCCGTTTTGCAATTTTTCTTCTTCTTATGGTATTTATTTCCGCCCAAAGATGCGTTAAAATAAGTGTTGAAATATGGAACTTTCGACGCTCATAACTTTAAAATTTATTATTTTTTTATTTTTTTGTTTCCATACAGGACTAGATATTGATGAAACAAATTGATATATTTTTTTATTTTGAACATACAACGTCAAACAGTGGAGTAATCTCTAGACTACGTTTGTATGGAAGAATTTTCGACTAGTGTATCCTTAAGACCTTGTGTGTGTAGTGTAATAGGGTTAATACTAATGATCACTTAAAAAATAACTTAAAATACACAACGCTAAAGTCGATACTTGTATTGTTGGCGATGGATTGCTATTATCTCGAATTATTAATTGGAAGTGCAGAGAGTTATTATAAAAAAGGGAAAAAGAAAAAAACATATTATTGCAACGAAATACTACCGACTTCCAAATAAGAAAACTACAAAGTGAAAAATAACTTTATTTCTGGAAGTTGGTGTCCTTAGTAGGTAGTAGGTACCATTTTTGTTTTCGTTATGGACACCGACTTCCAAAAATAAAGTTATTTTTCACTTTGTAGTTTTCTTATTTGGAAGTCGATAATTTGTGTAAAAGTTTTATATTTTTCACTTTTTAGTTGTACCTACCTAATAGCCAAGTAGTTAAGTAAGGTACCTATAATGCCAAAATAGATTACCCGAATATCATGAAACTGAACATAACCGGAGAAATGAGAGTGTACCAAGATGAACTGTACACATCTGCGTACCCCTTTAGAGCGTACTGGCGTGATGTTATGAAATGGTATAAACAATTAACAGACGTGCGATTACAGCAATCCCGAGTGATTTGCCGTTATGTATTGAAGAGTTCTGTTGTATATCGCCGAAGTTTTTCATCAGATCTTTACCAAATTAAAATGGGACCATTCGAAATTGGTCCACATATGATTGAAAAACGAATTATCAAAATCGGTCCACAATTGACGGCGATATCTGTGAAAAGAAATGAAAAAAAAAAACATACATAAAGTCGAACATAGAACCGCCTCCTTTTTGGTAAGTCGGTTAATAAATAGGTGCAAAATAGCCCTTCTATAGTTCTAGGCAATCGGTCCACTAAACCTCCCAAACCCGTAGCCCAATGTCTCTTGTCTCCATATTGTACAAGTAAAATTTCACAATTTAAAAAACCCCCGACACATTTATCTCGCGAAAACACCCCGATTCAAACAGTAAAATGCCCATAACTTTGGAACCGCTGAACCGATTTTATTCAAACATAGCTAAGAACACTCTCGACAAAATTACCTTTCAAACAAAAAAAACAATAATCGAAATCAGTTCACCCTTTTAGGCGCTATGATGCCACAGACAGACACACAGATACACAGATACACAGCAACACACGTGAAACTTATAACACCCCTCTTTTTCCGGCGGGGGTTAAAAATATCACTAACCGGAGTCTTTGGGTGCACTTACATATTCCATACTGCGATAATCGACATATATTTCGCTTAAAGATGTCTTACAAGGCCTGTGCGAGTTGGCTTCGGCCCCGGCTTCGCACGTGTTACAAAGATCTCACCATCAGACATCATCGTCATCTGGGGTCCTGAGATGTTTAAATAATTATTATTATTACAAGCTTATGTATGTGTGTATGTAAGTGTGTTCGGATTAAATCTTGCAACTGAATTTTAAAGCAGTAATCTAATTTTGCATACACCTTTAGTTTAGATGACAATTCATGGTTAGCTAAATGACGCCATTCTCAATCCAATAGTGCGGACGGCCCATGATGGCGGACTAGTTATTTTTTGTGCACTGCCATGATATTGGTATCAAATGAAAGGGTTTGCTGAGAAGAATAGCTTGCGATAGCAATACGAAAAACGCGTGTTTACAAAAATATTTTTTAAATTATTATTTTACATATTTCTTTAAACATCTTAAATTATTATTTAAGCTTGGTTCAGTAGGTACGTTACGATTACGGTGTAACAAAATCCACGATGACGGAACCCGATACTTACAATTCTTAATCTCGATCGAGCCATCGCATCGAGAATCGATTAACTAACGGAATGCAGAATTCGCATCGATTCTCTCAAAAATTACTGAGCGAGACCTTTTTTTTTTAAATAAATTACTGTTTAAAAAGATCCGATCTTGAAAATTGACCGATGTATCGACATCGGATCGGATATAATCCGACTTTCGTAATTAAGGGGAGTTATGTGAGATGGTCTTGATGTACGTGATCAATTTTTGTTGAGAAATAATTGATGTTGAACGAGATAGGTAACTGTAAAAGTGTATGTATGGTACAGCAGAGTTGTAGTATGAAAATCTGCAGCTGGTGTAAATCTAAACCTAGATTTAGGCACTCACTCAAGTCTAGAATAACACTACCATGATAATGAAGAAAGAAAGTAAACATTTATTGCCACTACAGGAATGTAACAGCATAAACAAAGACAAGTGATGAGAATACCTATTGATCTAAAGTCCCCGTCACGAAAAACATTTTTTTTTTAAATAAAGGACGGTCCATGACTCAGACGCATTCCAGTACCACAAAACATAAGTCGACAGCGTTTTATATCGCTAAAATATAACCCGAACAAGTGAAATTGCTCGTTAGTTTCGTATTACGCGTATGTTACTTTGATTTGTTTGAATTTGGAATTATACGTTGTTGATCGAATTGTCGCTACGTAACTTAGTAGAGTTCTTTATTTACTTGATATTGTGGAGAAAGTGTGAATTTTTGAGGGTGATCTCCGGCACCAGTACCCCAATTTGAAAGACTCAGCGGTCTCATTGCCTACTTTTTATTCTGGAATAAACGTACGGTTCTCGTAAGCGTAGCCGTGGTCAAATCCTTCAAACACTATAACATAGTTCAGTTCAGGGGGGTAACCACAAGCTCTTAGAGTAAGGTTATTTTGAGATCGAGTAAGTGACAGATGTATACAAGTCAGATACATCTGTCCCTTACTCGATCTCAAAATAACCTTACTCTAAGAGCTTGTGGTCACCCCCCTGTTCTCAATTCTTTATTGAGTTGAAATCTGTACAAAATAATTCTCAAAATATACACATACAAATACTACACTGCACACATTCTTCTCTCTACCCGACTATGGAAATAAACTCCCAAAATAAAAATATACCCACATATTTTTATACGAAACTACCCACAATATACGGTATATTGTATTTAAACGCACAGTCGGGCCTCGAATCGGCAACATTAATCGTATCATACGTCCCTTTTGTTTTGTCCTAAGTTTATTTATATCGGCCGATTTCGTATCTTATGTGTTCAAGGGCCGGATTTAGAAGATATTTTAGCCCTTTTCAACCGACTTCAAAAAAGGAGGAGGTTCTCAAAACGTCGGACTCTTTGTTTTTAATGTATATTCCCGATTACTCAAAGATGCCTGAACCGATTTGGTAAATTCTTCGTCTGTTTAAAAGAGTATACTTTCCATGTATTTCCATAGTCAACAGGTCAAGATCTGATGATAGGATCTTGAAGAAATCTAGGGAACGCATCAAATATTATAGGCATCCGCCAGCGATTTTTGTATTTTCATCAACAATGCAATCATTTGCATTTAGAAAGTATCATTTGGTGAAGTGGAACTAATGAAGAATACCACAGATGGCCACTGGAACTCCTTAATGATAAGTATGTCACGGGTATAAGATATATCGAATAGTTAACCGACTATGATGAAGCAAATACTCATAAACAAATGGTACTGATGAAAATGGTACCAACGAACTGATCTGATGATGAAGCCGAGAGGTAGGCACTGGAACGCCGTATTTTTATGGTAATTGGAAGATTGTTAAAAAGTTTTTTAAAGAATTTTCGTAAGGATGTGCTTAATATAATGAATTGGTGAGTATAGTGGTTGATATTGTGGTTTGGGGCTACGGGACAGGGTTTAAATTCTTGTGCATTGATAATTCTGGACTACAGTTTTGTAGTTTGCGCAGTAGTTATACCTTTATGTACCGATTGGATAAGCAAACTACATTCCAAAACTCTGAGTTTGTTTCGGTGTTCCTTCTCAGAGTAGTCGGCGAGAAACCGACCTCATTTAGTTTAAATTGACAAAAAAGATTGACGTGTTAGTGTTATTTTTAGCCAATTTACAAAAAATATAATTGATTGATGATATCAAGGACTGGTAGAAAGGTTACAAAAAATCAAGTCTGTTGTCTTTCTTCTCATACAGTGAAGGCACGAGCACAGATCACCAGGCTTAATTAACCAGGCAAATTAATTATTTCAAACTTATATAACTATAAGTCCAGGTTTTCTAGCGATATTCTCCTAACCAATGTCAACGATGTCTAAGACAAACTTTGAAAGTACGTAATCATGAATTAAAAAAAAAAGTTAAATCAAAAAATCAAAAAACCCGACTGCTTCAAAAGCGAACTAAAAAGACGTAAACAAGGAAAAAATCATGCTGTGCAGTCGGAGGATACATATTCGCGGGCTGGCTGACCAAAATCTGGTGAATCCTCCGCCTGCACAGCATGATTTTTTCCTTGTTTACGTCTTTTTAGTTCGCTTTTGAAGCAGTCGGGTTTTTTGATTTTTTGATTTAACTTTTTTTATTTATAAGTTTTTAGTTAAGTTTTTTTCGAATTAGATACATTTAAACATATAAGTGTTATATATTTTTGAAATCACCTCTTAAAACCTTTTATTTTGATACCCCACACTCTGGGTTTGGAAGAAAAAAAAAAATTGGGACCCCACAATATGGCGCCCAAAATCCGCCATTTTTCTATTGTCCAATTTTAACGTAGCCTATGACACTCGCAGGGTTAATTCGAATCGATTGACGTATGAATCATCAAAATCGGCCAACGCGTTTGGTCTCTGGAACGCCACATAGGAACAAACATACATACATACATATATACATACATACATACATAGACTGATAAACACATTACCCTCCTTCGGCAGTCGGGTAAAAATCGATTTGGTACTAGCTCGAATTTAAACACCCAATCATAAAAACCGGCCAAGTGCGTGTCGGACTTCGTAAATTTAGGGATTCGTATTTTTGGTATTTTTAGTAAGATATACGTAATAATAAACATTATCACAAAAAATTCAAGTTCATAGGTCAATGGGTAGTTAAAACATTATTCGGAACAAAATGTGTGACGACGGACAGACAGACGGACAAGTGAGTGAAAGCAATAGGGTTCCGCGTGGACCCTTCTGGTACGGAACCCAAAAACTAAAACTCTCAGAGGAAAACAATAATAATGAAAAGAACTAGGTCAAATCATTCATCAATCTATCATTTAACTTTAAATGATAGATTGAGGAATGATGTAATAAGACAACGTTGTAGTTTAAAAGAAGATGTAGTGACTGAAATTAAAAAGAGTATGTTAAGAGATGGTTTGGCCATGTTGAGAGGATGAATGAAAGGCGACTAACGAAAGGTATTTACAAGGCGGACGTGAATGGAAACGCCGGGAGGGGACGCCCTACTAAGACATACATAGACCTTATAGGTGATGTTCTTCAGAAAAGCCAAGTGCGCAGTACTCATAACCGGCGTGTGTGTATGACTAGATGTATGAATGTGACTGAAGCAAAAGAAGTATGTAAGGATCGTAGCAGTTGGCGTTCTGTAGTTTCTGCCTACCGCCATGGGAAAAGGGCGTGAGTTTAAGTATGTATATAACTAGGTTAGTCTCATTAAAATTTCGGTTAAGGTTGTCACTTCCAGATTTTTACGAAAATATTTCTCTCACACTTCCTTTCATTTCAGTGGATATCAATAATACATGAGACGAAGTTGTAAACAGGCCGATGCGGTAATTTTACGCTATCATAAAAGTGTTGTAGGATATAAAATACTTGAAGTGTTGAAAATATTGAGAAAGCAATTTCATATTTTGTATGGATTGAGATCAAACCTTCAGTGTAGTGGTAGTGCTTCACGCATTTAAATTACTTATACTTAGGGTTACCGAAATTTCAATAGGTCATTAGTATTTTTTTTTTTTCCATTATAGCGTTACTAGCTTCTGCCTTCAACCGCGTGTGTGTCGAAAATTATTCCGAGGGAACATATACCCGCTATTCCTGACTATAATCTATATCTGTGCAAAATTTCATCCAGATCCGTCCAGCCGTTTGAGCGTGAAGAAGTTACAAAGACAAAAATATTTGAGTGATATTTTTCTTCAGATAAAAATAGTCTATCACTTTTCTGGAGAATAAATAACGTGGTTTGATTTTTTACATATTTTTAATAAAAAATATGCTATTTATATTTACGTGGGACACTCAGAAAGTTTTGCGAAACTAAAAAAAATTGTTCTATACGTACATATATTTTTATTAAATCTTTTCAAAGTACTTTCCACCAGCCTCTATACAAAGATTCATGCGCCTAAACCAGTTTTCAAAACACTTTTTCCAGTCCGCCGCAGACACCTCGTTTACAGCCTGCTCGAACGCAGCCAGCGCATCTTCCGGCGACGAAAATTGTATCCCTTTGAGCTGATTTTTTTATTTTTGGGAATAAAAAGAAGTCACACGGTGCTAGATCAGGGCTGTAAGGAGGGTGACCCAGGAGTTTGACTGGCGTGCTGTCCAGGAAGTCCCTCGTTTTGAGTGCGGTGTGCGCAGGTGCATTGTCGTGGTGGAGCAGTAGCCCGCGGAGCCCTGTGTTTGGTCGCTTGTTGCTTATAACAGAGAAAACTTCTGGCAAACATTTGGTAGTATACCATTCGGCATTAATGCTTCTTTGATCCCGTAAGGGAATTGATACCAAGTGGCCAGTCAAATTAAAAAAGCTAGCGATCAAAATCTTACCCCCGCTTCTAGATCGCTTCACTTTGGTAGGCGTTGGCTCATTTTGAAACACCCAAACAGTCGACTGGCGCTTGGTTTCTGGGTCGTATTGATAAATCCAGGACTCATCACCTGTAACGATGTCGTAAACACGCCGAGACGAGCCTGCTTCAAATTTGTTAAGCATATCACGGCACCATTCCACCCGGGCCTGCTTCTGAGCATCGGTGAGGTTGTGCGGCACCCAGCGTGATACTATCCTCCTCACGCGAAGATGGCTGTGTAGAATCTCGTGAACGCTTCCCGATCCAATCTTCAATATGTGTTGAATCTCCTGATATGTAATTCGCCTATTGTCTTGGATTAAATTTTTCACTGCTAGCACGTTTTCTTCGGTAACAGCCGTCAAAGGGCGACCGCTTCTTTCGTCATCCCCCAAAGTTGGTCGACCGCGCTTGAATTCGTTATACCAACGATACACGGTTGCCTTGGAAGGGCCTTCATCCATGAATGCCATTTGAAGTCTATCGTACGATTCATCCGGTTTCAGGCGACACTTGAAATCGTATAAAATCATAGCTCTAAAATGTTCCCGGCGCAGATCCATATTTCAGTGAGACACAATACTTTGAATTAACTCGCAAAAAATGTGGAGGGAAATTTTGAAATTGGAACTTACTTATTTTTACTTATAAATAATCATATTTTCGAAAAACATTATAACTGGCCAGTCTCCCATATATAAAAACTTTTTTTCGCAATACTTTCTGAGGGGCCTGGTATCAAATAAAACTTGAGCCTTAATTGACTTATTTACAAAAAGCGTTAATAACAACGAATTTTTTTATGAGATGTAATGGCTAAGTTTATACGTTATACGTTGTCCCCCCATATCTAAGTACTAATGCTGTAACATGGAAATATTGTAAAACCAAACCATTTTTTAAAAGATTAACCATGCATGGAGTTTCTTGCCGGTTCTTCTCCATAGGACCAACCCGAACCGTGCACCTTTTGTCGACATTTTATTAGTGGCCTATATTAAATTAAAAAAATATTTTGGTTTTGATTTTATAGCTTCGGCGCTAAAGATCGTAAGTTGGATTCTCGTGCAGTGCACCACCGGCTAGTATACAAAAATCAATGTAAAGAGGTATGGTTAAGTTTCTAATCAACTTGAAAATTACCAAAACTACACACTAACTAAAATACAACTTCTAGTAAACCTGACCTGAAATTACAAATACAAGTTCCCAGACACTTTTCAGACATAATTAAACAACTCTTTGCTACAACGTAATTAATTCAGAAATTACGGTTTTTCTCTGTATTTGACATTTCATATTGTATCAGACTGAAAGTTGAGAGGTTATTTGGATGTCACTTTGAAAGTCGATGGTGGACTGTCAATAATTAATTTTAGAAATGCTCTTTAGGGTTTCTTAGACTAATTTAGAAATTGAAAGTAAATTTAACTCTGTTAGAAATTACTATTTTATACACAGTTAATAAGATTTAACACTTTGAGTTAAATATTGATTATTAAAGTTAAGAAATAATATTAAATAGCAAGCCTATAACTAACAAGTTTTTTTTTCTGTACAAAAATAAAAACTTGCGATATAAATCACTTAGTGCATTTAATGATAACTTATTTAATAAATCTGTGTCACTCGTACTCAACATTTTTTTTATAGAAAACATCTTCAAACGATGCATTATAAACAAATTAAATGCAATAAGCAGATGCAGACCTTCATGGTTTTTAGGATTCCGTACCCAAAGGGTAAAAACGGGACCCTATTACTAAGACTCCGCGGTCCGTCTGTCTGTCTGTCTGTCTGTCACCAGGCTGTATCTCATGAACCGTGATAGCTAGACAGTTGAAATTTTCACAGATGATGTATTTCTGTTGCCGCTATAACAAATATACTAAAAACAGAAAAAAGCCGTTTTTTGCGATAATCGTACGGAATCCTACGTGCGCGAGTCCGACTCGCACTTGGCCGGTGTTTTTTTATAATGAAGACTTCTCCAATTTTTTTTTAATAATTATTTCATATTATTATAAAAACCTATTCAAGTCCGTCCCTGCCATCATTCAATATAATAATATATTTATGAAACACGGTTCCGTACACTTTATGTGATATTGTATGCGCAAAGCCCAGCTTTTTATTTGAGGTTCACGTTAACTAGTCGTAAACTAAAGAAATAACTTATAATTTTAACTGCAATATGGTCATAGCGTTCGAATAGGGTACTGAACTAACCCCGGTGGAAGAAAGGCTTGGCAATTCTGTATGGTTAGCTTATTTATGATAAGTTGCAATTATTTCGTAAACGTAAAATTTGATGGCAAATTTTTACTATACTGTGATTTTTAATTTCGTAGAGACTAAACTGACAGCTGCCAATGACCTTATTGTTTTAAAATGTTGCAAGCGCGGAGCATAGTGGAGAAGGTAAGGTCATTTGTTACCGAGACAACGCACGACACGCTATGCGCCTATGCGGTCACGATACTAACACACGACACACTGCATACGGTCTGTCGTCCGTTTTTAGGGTTCCGTAGCCAAATGGCAAAAAACGGAACCCTTATAGATTCGTCATGTCTGTCTGTCTGTCTGTCCGTCCGTATGTCACAGCTACTTTTATCCGAAACTATAAGAACTATGCTATTGAAACTTGGTAAGTAGATGTATTCTGTGAACCACAATAAGATTTTCACACAAAAATAGAAAAAAAACAATAAATTTTGGGGGTTCCCATACTTGAAACTGAAACTAAAAAAATTTTTTTTTATCAAACCCATACGTGTGGGTTATCTATGAAAAGGTCTTCAAAAATGATATTGAGGTTTCTAATATCATTTTTTTCTAAACTGAATAGTTTGCGCGAGACACACTTCCAAAGTGGTAAAATGTGTGTCCCTGTAACTTCTAAAATAAGAGAATGATAAAACTAAAAAAAAAAAATATTTTTCTACCCAGGAAACATTCCTATTATGTTTCATATTTTGAATCAGCCAATCAGATCGAAGCCCAGAAACCCGTTGTCAAAACAGAAGGAGTTCAGAAACCCCTTTTGGACAGGCAACTTAACCTGGACGACAAATACTTATAAATCAACTCGATTTATAACCAAAAGGTTGTCAAACTCGACCTGCTGCGTTTGTCAATAATTTGTCGGGAAAATGATTTATTCATTTGCAAGTAAACTAATTAAAAGCTGTAGTGACGGGATGATGTTTTCGAGAGATCATATTCCCGGGATAATTGCCGACATTCACGGCGAAGCCGCTGGCTAGTACAGGTTAATTACGTAAACAACCAGTTTTTTGTTTTATTACAAGCTTTTTTCGTATTCTTCTCAGCAAACCCTTTCATTTGATACATCTTAGCAGAGCATATAAAAAAAAAACCGGCCAAGTGCGAGTCGGACTCGCGCACGAAGTGTTCCGTACCATTATCGCAAAAAACGGCACAGAAATCACGTTTGTTGTATGGGAGCCCCACTTAAATACTTATTTTATTCTGTTTTTAGTATTTGTTGTTATAGCGGCAAAAGAATAGAAATTTCTGGCTATCACGGTTCATGAGATACAGCCTGTTGACAGACAAACAGACAGACGGACCGCGGAGTCTTAGTGATAGGGTCCCGTTATACCCTTTGGGTACGGAACCCTAAAAATAACTAGTCCGCCATCTTGGGCCGCCCGCCATATTGGATTTAGAATGACTTCACTTAGCTAACCATGTATTGTCATCCAATCTAAACGTGTATGCAAAATTTCATCTTAATCGGTGGATGGTAACTGCTTTAAAATTCAGTTGCAAGATTTGCTCCGAACACACTTACGTACATACATTGCAAGTTTAATAAAAGCTTGTTAAAAGATTCAAGATAAAGGCAAGCATAGAAAAAAGCTTTAATATCTAAGTAAGAAAACACAGACACGTGTAAGTATTTCACAAGGAGTGCCTACTTCGCGGAACAGGTGCTAAATAACATTTCTAATATTGCCAAATAGGAAAATCATGTAGTATTAATATTACCTTTACTTTTATTTTCAGCAATGTTGTCAGTTCCAGATAAAGTAGATAATACATGAGACATCACAAAAAGTTACATTTTCGTGAGAAAAGTTACATTGCCTTATTTTATGTGGTAAACGGCACTAATGCGCTCACTCGCTCGCCGGAGTAAGCGGGATGGCAGATTTAGAAATACACGTGAGTGAGTGAGTGAATAAGCAATACGTCAATTTGTGTCACAAAATTAGGTGCGACAACACGAAAACTTTCTTAGATGCGTTCCGTTTCACAATTACTTTTTGTTCACAGGAAAATATTTCAATATTTTTTATAAAGTCCAAAAAGTAACGTAAAAGTTACATTTTGAGTCTTTCTTACTTTTGTTACGTAAAATGTAACAAAAGTTACATTCTGGCAACACTGATTTTCAGGAATCGCAAAAAAATAAGATTTGCAAGATTTGATTTACACGAGTAGTGTCAGTTGTTTTATAAATATAGCTTCGAATTTAGATGATGTCAAAAATATAAAGTACGACGATGCGATAGCCCTTTTTAACCGACTTTCCAAAAAGGAGGAGGTTCTATGTTCGACTTTATGTTTGTTTTTTTTTTTTTTTTTTTTGTTTATGTTCACCGATATCTCCGTCAATTGTAAACCGATTTTAAAAATTCTTTTTTTGTTTGATAGTGTATGTTTCGAAATTGGTCCCATTTTAATTTGGTGAAGGTCTGATGAAGAACTTCGGAGATATACAACAGAACTCTTTAATAAATAACGGCAAAACGCTCGGGGTTCTTGCAATCGCATGTCTGTTTATTGTTTATACCATTTCATAACATAACATCACGCCAGTACGCTCTCAAGGGATACACAGATCTCTCATTTCACCGGTTACGTTCAAGTTTCATGTTATTCGGGTAATCTATTCGGCGTTATAGGGACCTTACTAAACAACTTGCCTAGTTATTATAATATATAATTTAAACTAATATTATTAAAGTAAAAAGGGAAAAATAAAAACTGTTTTTGCAAAAAAATACTACCGACTTCCAAATGAAAAACTACAAAGTGAAAAAAAACTTAATTTTTTAAGTCGGTGTCCATATCCCAAAAAAATGGTACCTACGACAGACACCGGCTAGCATTTTTTTGCAAAAAAGTTTTTATTTTTGTATCTGTCTGTACGTGTGTATGTCTTTATGTATCTGTTGTGGCATCATATCTCCTATACGGAAGATGTTTTTTATTTGAAATGTGACTTTTCGAGAGAGTTCTTAGTTAGCTATGTTAAATGCAAATCGTTGAAGCCCTTCTAAAGTTGGCGTTTTACTGTTTGAATCGATGTGTATTCGCAAGATATCGTGTCATAATTACGTGTTCAATAGATTATCGATCGAAGTGTGTCTACTACTAGATAAATTATGTAGCATGAAATAAAAATCAGAGTGCATCTATAGTACCCACGTTGTCCCTATTATGTTTAAGTCCCAAATAATAGGGGGCGAGCCTATGGCTGCTAATGAGAAATTCCAGATGGTAAACCCTGGAGTACTGCTCTCAGCTCTTGGACCTATGTGCCAAATACCAGCTTGATGCACTTGAGTCGATTGACAGACGGGCCAAGAGGCTTATTCGCAACGATGCACTGGTCACGACAAAGCTCCAGAGCCTCGAACATCGTCGCCGAGTTGCCAGCCTGTCGGTTTTTTATCGGTTACATTTCGGGGAGTGTGCGACAGAACTGCACAATTTGATACCACCTAGCCCTTTCCATCATCGGACTACAAGACGGACGGCCATGCGCCATCGTGGACATTCCACCCATACGCACACAGCTAATACTTTCATTATGCGCACAGCTAAGGAGTGGAATTCCCTTCCGGAGTCTTTGTTCCCTGACAGCTTCAACCTCCACGAGGTTCTTTAAGTCAAGAGTGAATAGGTTACTTCTAGGCAAGCGTGCTTCATCGTAGACCACATCATCGCTTACCATCAGGCGAGATAGTGGTCATTCGCGAGCCTATAGAATATTAAAAAAAAACTTAATAACCACTTTGCCAGGCCCAGGAGTCGAATCCTGGAGATCATGATCAGCAGTAGCGGCCACGAGACCGACCAGGCAGTTACTGAATCCACCTTTTACAAACAACAAACAAACAATATACAAATAAAGATTCCTGATTATGATTCTGAATTTCTAAATAAGGTGACCCATGAACTGAAGAACTTATTTAATAAGGAAAATTGAATACCTGTCAATCGTTTAAACTTTGACGAAGAAGGAAGCTGACGTTTTAATATAATTTAGCGATAATTTCATTCGGTGTGCCCTCGTGCCTAAGTTGATGAAAGCAAAGAGGCTCAAATTCATTAAATTTAAATTTATTTACACCATTTTCAAGTTGAAATAAACAATAATATCCTCCGGACTGAATTTCTTTACGTAAATAGCAAAGAGGTCACAGGATTATAAAATGGAGCTCAAGCGCTGTGCTGTGAGCCAACAAACATAGATGCACTCCCCATGTCTCACTCTGAGTCTGATAGGAAGGGAATTGGACACGACCAGAGAGAGAGATCAGCAGTTTAATTGTGTAAGTGAATTCGGCAAGGCAAAAGGTTTGACCCCATGAAAGAGTATGAATAATAGACCATTCACATGCGAGATGCAAGACGCGAGATGCAAGACGCGATATTGATTTCCGTCTAAGTAATTGATCGATTGTTCTTACGCTTTCATGGGGAAAGCCCTTTGCCTTGCCGAATTCACTCACGCGATTAGGCTGCAGGCATAGCAACAACCATTTACCTACCCTCTTAGGCACTGAATTGGTCACATTACCAATTTCTCTACTGCAGGTTGCTAATTAAAATTTCTAAGGAGCTTTCATATGGCCACAGCCTTTGAAATATATGAGAGAAAAATATAATGGGAAAAAGGACCAGAAAATGAGGATAATGATCCGAACGTTCAAGTATATAAAAACGCTAAATGTCAAAACATACCATTCATTTTGTCAGTACAACAATATTTGTTGCAAACAACCGAACAGATTAATTTTCAAACATAAATTGTACGCAGCAAATAAGTTATGAACTACCTTCAAAATAAGATAGAAGGTCTGTCACCCAAATGGGGTGCCGTAATTCGAAGCTCATGATTGCCTCAAGCGTTATGATTCACAGCTGCAAAGCCAGCCTCCAGAACCAACTGTAAAATAAACAATTAGCCAGCAACAACACAATTATAAACTAGTTTCCCAGCAGTGGGGACAAACGAGAAGAGAGTATCTTATTCTGAACAGAAAATAAGATACTTACGTAAGATTCAGCCAATCCCATTAAGTATACTTCACGCTGTGGAGCGAGATCATAATTATTTCACTCGGGGCCACTACCAATGGTTTAAAAACGGCAAAATATATTCCTTAGCGTATTGATCAAAATAGTGTTAATGTTGAGCTTCAAGATATTACATTCTTTCCTGCCTACTATGCAAAATTGGCAACATTCAGGATCAAAACGTCGCAAAACGCCGAGCTGTCCAGGTAATGACATCAAAAACTGATCTCTTTGTGACGAAGGTCGGACTTTGTGCGTTCGTTTGCTTGTACGAGGAACTACCTAATCCTCGTACAAGCATACGAAGAAGTGCCTACAGCTACGCTTCATATTTCTAACGCCAAGCATCGTTGCTGTATTCCTGTTTTAAGGCTTTGGGTAACGTTATAATTACATGAGAAATTTCTGCTTTAACACTCTGATAATTGTGCATCTGCGATTTTAGTTACCATTGGGCCTACCCATTGGACTTGTTTTATTTCCATCACACTAATATTAGAGCAGTGGTGGCCCAGTGGTATCGGCTGCGACTTACAAGTCGTGTAGGTCGTGGGTTCGAAACCAGTGCTCTCAAAACGGTGAAGGAAAACATCGTGAGGAAACCAACATGTCCTAGAACCAAACATTCGAAGATATGTGCATCCACCAACCCGCATTGAGCCCGCGTGGTGGATTACGGCCCATTCCCTCTCACAGAGAGGAGGCCTATGTCCCAGGACTGGGACATTAATAGGCTGAAGATGACACTAATAATATTATAAAGGCGAAAGTTTGAGAGTGTGTGTGTTTGTAACTTCTTCACGGGCAAACCACTGGACGGGTCTGGATGAAATTTGGCACAGATATAGATTATAGTCTGGAATAGCACATAGGATACCCAGGAATATGTTGCTAGAAGCTAGCAGTATCTTTTATTCCTTGCAAGTTTAAAACTTCAAAGTTAAATTCACAAACTCGACCAGTTTTCTAGGAGCCGATAGTAGTGGTATATCAGTCAGAAACAAGGGGTACACTTAATAGCTCTTTACTTTATTCTCTTTATCGTAGCGAGTGGTGCTCGCTTCAAAGCGGTTTGACGTAAACATCCTATACTGGGTTATAATTACTATTTGTTCTGATTAGATTAACTTTCTAGTTAGATAAAATAGTAAAGCTGGAGTTGTTTTGTTTGAACTTCTAATAATCATCATTATATCAGCCGATAGACGTCCTCGGCTGGACATAGGCCGCCCCCAAGCGATGCAACATTGACCGGTTCCCTGCGTCCCGCAGCGTGGGAGGCCTTCCAACGCAACGTCTTCCGGTTCGCGGTCGCCACTCTAGAACTGTTCTGCCCCATCGGCCATCCGTTCTGCGAGCAATGTGCCCTACTTTTTGCCATAATAGAGACTATAGACCTCAGTATCTGTTATCAATTTCAACTTGCTAGTTCCACCCGTTCCTGAGAAAATCTGTGATGACACACGGACAGACAGACAAGAAAGTGATCTAATAAGGGTTCCTTTTTTTTAACTTTTGAGGTACGGAACCCTAATTTCAGTGCACTTCAAAAACACAGACACATTCTACATCAACATAGCAATCCATCCTTTATACAAAATAAAAAAACCGGCCAAGTGCGAGTCGGACTCGCGCACGAAGGGTTCCGTACTTGGTAAATTGCGGTTTACGATTTATGACGTATTAAAAAAAAACTACTTTCTAGATCTCGTTCAAACCAATTTTCGCTGGTAGTTTATATAGTAATGTACATCATATATTTTTTTTAGTTTTATCATTCTCTTATTTTAGAAGTTACAGGGGGGGGGACACATTTTACCACTTTGGCAGAGTCTCTCGCGCAAACTATTCAGTTTAGAAAAAAATGATATTAGAAACCTCAATATCATTTTTGAAGACCTATCCATAGATACCCCACACGTATGAGTCTGATGAAAAAAAATATTTTTAGTTTTAGTTTCAAGTATGGGAACCCCCAAAATTTTTTGTTCCATTTTTATTTTTGTGTGAAAATCTTAATGCGGTTCACAGAATACATCTACTTACCTAGTTTCAACAGCATAGTTCTTATAGTTTTGGAATAAAGTGGCTGTGACATACGGACGGACAGACAGACAGACAGACAGACATGACGAATCTATAAGGGTTCCGTTTTTTGCCATTTGGCTACGGAACCCTAAGAAACAACTCCGTCGCATAAACAAATTAAATCTCTTCCTTTCACAGTATGATTACGAAACTGAGCAAACACACATATGTATACGTATATATCAAAGAATATTAAAAACCCAACATAAATACAAACCACTCATGTTTTAAACTGAAACCCTACCAACAACACTGTGACTGCTAATCTTGAAACCTCATAAATGCGGAAATAAATGCAAAAGGAAATGATGAAAACGATATTAGCAAACTGGATGTCTATTTAGAGAGACGATAAGGAAGAGATTGACTTAGGTAGTGCATATTTCTTGGGACTGAATTTGTAGTTTACAAAGACATCTTAATTTATTCTGTCTTTCGCAGAACTACACCTTTGGCTTTGAAACGTCATTTAACAGCCAGAAGACATGTAACAGTGTGCCACAATCACGATTTTTTCGGATTACCTTCTCAAAAGGAGAAGGTTTGTGTCCAGGCAGTAAGAAGATTATTGACTGACCATTATTGAGATTACTGCTGATGCTACATTATCTAGACTCACAGTAATTAAAGAAAAGAAAGAAAGAAAACTTGTTGAATTGTGATATATTATTATGCAAAAATTACTACTAAAGATAAAACCTGGCTAACATTTGTGTGTCATATTGAACTGGGTGCAATTTGATTCAACTTTCGATCATACATGCACTGTGGTTGAGTTTTCTCGAAATATTGAGTTTTAGAACTAGAATAATAGTTGGGCAGCACCAAATATCATCATTATCATCATAATATAAAAATCTACGATCTTCAAATAACCGTCTTCTTCAATGTCCTACTCACCGCACTGACTTCGTTCACCGTTCTTTCTTTGTTCAGTCTATTTCTCTGTGGAATGCTCTCCCCCAGGAAATCAGGATGGCAAATAACCGACTAAACTTCAAAGTTAAAGTTCGCGAACACATTCGCAAGAGGTTGGCAGCAGTATCATCACAGCGCTAATTGTCTATTTCTGCTAATTGTTTAGGTATATTCCTATATTTCATTTGTTATTTATTGTATAAATTATATTGTATTTATTTATTATTTCTAGCTTATATTTATGTATTGTATATATATTTAAATCCATTCAATATAGTGATTGCACCTACCACTATTTATCTCTGCATCACCCAAAAGTTAACTGGTAGAAAATGCCTAAGGCATTAAGTCCGCCTCTGTACATTTGTGTGCTTAAAGTATTAAATAAATAAATAAATATCAGACGAAAGGCGTCCACTGCTGGACATAGGCCTTCCCCAAGCGTCGCCACATTGACCGGTCCCGTGCATCAAATAAAACAAATGCAAATAAATATAACCAAAGGTAAATAAAGCAAAAACCAGTTTAACGTACAACTAGGACAGGTTTCTTCAAGTATATTAAATGTTCACCTAAAATTACCGTTGAATTGATTAGTATTTCTGATAGTTATAAAATCAAATACAGAAATAAATCTAAAGAACTTTGACACCATCTGACTTTATCTCGTCCTTGACAATACCAAGAAGAAATCCAACATTTATAAATTCACTCTCACCAGAAAAAGAAACGTCAAAAAATACATATAAAATAAAATCCCGACCTTCAACCTTCCATAACACTAAGGACAGAATTAGTATTCCCAATTCGTCCAGAATGGCGTCTGTACCATAAAATCTGAATGGTTTTAAAAAACATTTTGCGAAGTAGATGTGCTGGGAGACAGTGAAATGGAGCTGTTGCTGAAAATACAGGCTCTAGTGCACCGGCCATTTGACTAAGCCACTTTAGTGAACTTTTGAAAGGATGGCCAAAGGGGCGAAATACAGCGGGCCGAAATTACGGGCTCAAGTTGAACGGTGACAAAGGCAGCGTTGGAATACTAACATTTTTGGCGTCAGTGTCGTAGATGTGTGGTGATTTTATCCTTACTAGTGATACCTAGTTAACTAGTGTGTTACCGTAAGTGGTCTTTCTTTTTTGTCTTTTAGTTTCAACGTAGATCTTTTTATGATTGGTTAATCAGCATTAGTAACGCTGCTATATACTAGAATACATCAAAATCCGGTAAGACTGGAAGCCGTCCCCAAAAGCGTTGGGAACAGACTTGGCAGGTAGCACTAGTAACACCGTACTACATTTGAACCTCACAAGTGACAGACATGTTATCATCATCACCATTTTTGCCTAAAGAGTATACAGCAGTGTACATCTGGACAGTGGCTTCCCGGCACCAAACGTCGCCACGTTGACCGATTATTTGCTTCAGGTTAGGTACTAGCTGATTTTCGAGAGCTTCAACGGTTCACCATCACATATAAATGTAATTTTAATCGTCTGCTTCCTTATTCATTTTACAAGCTTTTATTTAACTAGCAATGTATGTATGTATGTAAGTTAATCTTGCAACTAAATTTTAAAGCAGTTACCCTCCACCGATTAAGATGAAATTTTGATACAAGTTTAGTTTGGATGACAATGCATGGTTAGCTAAGTGGCGTCATTCTAAATCCAATATGGCGGACGGCCCAAGATGGCGGACTTATTATTTATTGTGCACTGCCATGATATGGATATCAAATAAAAGGGTTTGCTGGGAAGAATACAAGAAAGCTTCGTGTCAACTAATAACTAACTGAAAATTAAATTTTGTCTGACCAGTATTTAGCAATCAAGACACCAATCCCAGCACAATTTTGTAAGCAACCCGCTTCAGTCCATCCCTTCTCCCACATTCGCCGATCGTTTTGTACGAACCAAATATTATGCAAGGGAATCAGTAAAGCACACTTTATATAAGAAATCGATTCTTCAAATGGTCTGCACTCAGTGTTTGCACATTATCTTTTGATGGCCCAAACGTACTGCCGTAAGAGCTCCAACCACTTTCCGATAGAGCTTCAAGTACTGTTGTTTAGGTGTACTTACGAAGAATTTTACTGCAGCAGAGGTTTTAAGTCTGGCTGTTAAAGATGGTAACTCTCTGTGAATGCGTTATAAGGTGGTGAAATGATTATGGTAGGAGAATCTGCCGTTACATACGGAGGTGGTAATAGCATAGCATAATCGGCTTACACCGTTCCCACTGCTGGGACACAGGCCTCCTCTCTGTGAGAGGGAGTGGGGCCATCAAGCAGGCACATCGCGGGTTGTTGGATGTCACATGTCTTCGAATTTTCTTTAGTTCTAGAACGATTTCCTCACGATGTTTGCTTCACCGTTGAGAGCAGTGGTGATGAAGTGTTTAAATAGATTAAAGTGACCGCTTGGGATCGAGACAGAATTACATACAACTTGTAAGTCGCGACAGAGTTACCACTTGGCTACCATTGTTCAAAGCAAAAAATCTAAATAGTTACAATAACATTGATTGAAACAGTTTCAGTATTTTTTTTGCTGTAATTGTCAGTAGCATATTGACGAAGAAAGACAGCAATTAACACAAGTTGAATAAGACAAAGATATATAGACCGCAATACAAGTTAAAGTTGAAGACGTAGCAGCACATGTAATAAAAAGCAAATATAACTTTAGCCCAGCCAAGGGTCACACTTAAAACCTCAAGTGTATCGTAGTCTAGCACTATAACGGCTACATATATCTTCACTTCAAACTCTAAAATGTACAAAGTCAGTGGCGTAACAATAGGCTGGCAGAGGGGGCAAAATCTCACGGGCCCCTAGTTAAAGGGCTCTCTGAACCGGGACTCCGTGAGAACAGGAAAATCCTTACGTGTTTAATAAATTTAATTTAGATACTAACTCAAGTCATAAATTTTACTCAGTTTTAGAAAGCATCCTTACAGTAAGAATGGGCCTCATCCAATGAGTTTGCCACGGGCCTCACCTGCAGGTTAATTACGTAAGAAGCAGCAATCAGCAATCATCGCGCGATCAAACGCTTTATGTCGAAACAATCTGAATGATCTACAGTGTAGGTATGGTATGTCCTACACAATCGTTTGCGAATCCCTCGCTGTTTATTAAAAGCACTAATTAAAAAAAAAAAACACAAAAAGCTCTAAAAGTTTTGCATTGAAGAGCAATTATTGCGTAAACATCGCGTTTCGTTCTTGCAAGATACGTAATAAGCCTACTGGCCTATACCAGTTACGCCACTGTACCAAGTTCAAAACATAACTTATCTTTTATTCACCTTTCAAGCAATATTGTAGAGGGCCTAAGTGCGTATTCTCCAGCAAGAACATCACCCCTGAATGAGCATATATTTAATCTTAACTTCATAAATCACTGCGTTCGCTCGACCCTTTCCAAATATATTTTTTTTAGAGAAAATCCTAACCATTTATTACTTGGGATGAATTTTACAGCGTAGGACCTGTTACATTGCTATTACGGAGAATGGTTCGTTGATGTAGTAATTTTTAGGCTCTTGATATACACAAAATATCTTACATAAACTCACGCTTTTTTTTCCAAGCAGTTAATACAATGGGCTTATTCCGTGTTTTTTAACGTACTCGATTGTGATAACGTAAATGATCTTTTAAGTCAAACTGTATACAGGAAAGAGGTTTCTCCTTATCGTCACCAGACGGCGCTTATCCAGTTTCAATATAAATTGACGTTTACGTTAACACGATTGAGTGTAAGTAAAAACTCGCACTAAGCCCATAGAACTCCGCGTGCTACGATCCTTAAATATTCCTTTTGCTTCGTTCATATATATCTGGACATACACGCACGCCGGTAAAAAATACATTTATTTACTAAACATAATTTATGTTATTTTATCGCGCTCATCTTCAATTTTCTGGCCTTGTCCCAACTTCTTATCGTCGTTATCTTCTTCCATATATTATCTCTTCAAATGCCGTTATCTCCTTTCTAGTTATAAATCATCTTTCATGCATCTACCGTTCATTCTATAATTTCTTTGGTCCTCTATTACAAACCTTATAGTGATATATTTCTATTAATTAATTCAGAAAATCATCTAAGACCGTCAACACAACAACCTTTACAGAATTTTACAAGTATCGAGAAATTCCATATTCGAAAGTAGTTTTTAAATCTTTGCCTTTGGTAAACTTAGTTAAGAGGTTAAATCGACAAGTGTCGATTTTCAGATCATTTCCAGAGCAAGTCCATTGAAAAAAGGTCGAACAACTTTAAAGGACAAAAACAGATAAATCTAGAATGCCTTAACCAGCAATAGAAATAACTCAGGAACAAATTCAAGCCATTGTTATTCCGTTGCATCTCCAATTTCGATTCGTGCTCAAAGTGGATCCTGTACTTTTTGTGTCCAGTCCTGTTTCCCAATGATTCATAAATTTAATCCAAGCTGGAATAAATTCGAATCAATGTCGCCTAGAAATACTGACGCTGAATTCAAAGTGTGGTGCGTGGGCTGTTCTGGTAACCCTTGCGATTTATGAACTTCTAGTAATATATTTTTGTTTGCTAATTTTCTCTCGGTGTTTTCTTGACGTTTTTTATAGAGTTAACGGTTGAGTGCTACGTTATTGTTATTTTCTTTGATAAAGATGAGCCAGATTAACCAGGTTAGTCATCCATTAGCATACTGAATTTATGGTACACCGGAGGATTGGTGTAGTGTGTGTGGCATTTAAGTACACTGGCGGATTGGTGTAGTGTGTGTGTGGCAACATTGTTTTTAATATGATTTACTACTCTTTTGATCAAGATACATAAGCTAAGCAAGCGCTTCTTCTGAGCACGAAGTATAGGGTTTGATGCCCGAGTCGGACAAAATTATAATTGAAAATTTTCTATCTGGATTTTTTTAATTGCAGCCAGGAGTGTAGATTCGTGCCCGGTTAGTGGCAACAAATTTACCCATAGAACTTAAATACAGCTAGCAAAAAGTGAGTGCACACACTTCTACTTACTAACTTCTCTACTACTTCTTTCCTTCTACTACTTTTCTTTACTTTTTTATTTCTACTTTTATTCTTCTACTAGTTGTGAATTACACTTCTACCTAATCCTTGAAAGAATAGCGGTAGACTGCGTTACCTTTCAAGGCCTAATTGCCTAAGTAAGTTCTGCAGGGTACAGGAAACAACTCCATGAAAGAGTATGACACATTACCTTTAAATGTTTTCGGTATTGCAGTAATAATTAAGAAAGGGTACTGCCACCCTATGAGTTAAAATCACATATTCATTCTATGACCTATCCCCAGTGTATTACGCAATGTCGTATTGCTTATTACACTCGAAAGGGGTCGAAGTCGTTTTTTAAAGGTGTCATCAACCTTACCTATAAGTGTTCTTTGCCGAATTCACTTACGCAATTAGGCTGCAGGTGTAAAAGAGTTCTTCAAAATCACACTAACAAACACACGCACACAAAAACACACTACTATAGACACACATTCTCACAATCACACGCTACTCAGAGATGATAATTACTTTTTAAGTCATAGTTTTTCTTAATTTGTCTCAATATTGATACTCGTAACTGTCTATTACGCGAGTCAACCATTAATACAACTGTTTGAGACACAATAAACAATTTTTTATTATTAGGAAAAAAAAACACTATTTTGGATCGATTACAGCTTCTGGTATTGCTACTTTAATTTTTTTATTGAATAAGTACTTGTAGTTCTGTCTACTGACCTAGTGGGCCATAAATTCAAGTACATAGATTCAACATCTATCCTGCTACATTATTTAATCAATCTAATGGCTATACCTTTCTATAAATATTAAGTCTTTACTTTTTACTTGACTGTATTTTTATAGAGAACACTTTGAACTTGAGTATCAAATCCATTCTCACTTATTGTATTACTTTATGGGGTGGCACTTGTAAAACCAACTTAATAAAACTGGAAAGAGCTCAAAGAGCGGTACTAAAAGTAAGCCTGTCGTTACCTTTCTTCTTTCCTACCAAAGATTTGTACTTGCTCTCTGATGTGCTGACAGTAAGACAACTTTTTATTCTGTGCTCAGCTCTAAAACAACATTCTTTAATTGGCTATGATCCACTACTTAATACAAACAAGAGAGTCAAACACAGGGTTTGCCCAACACTCACTAATCGTAACACTGCCTTCTCACGCAAATTCTTTGAATTTCTTGGTGGACATCTTTATAATAAAATAAATAAGAAGCTAACAGTTTACCCTCTTACAAGAGCCAATTGTAAGAGGGTTATTACTGCCTGGCTTAAGTCGCTCAATTACGATGACACTGAAAGTCTGCTTATTGTACCATCCTAACCAACTGCGTATGCTGTCACCTCTTTCACCCCACACACACGCACTCACACACACACTCACTCTGTCCCACACACACTCACTCAGACGCATACACGCTCCCACACACTCGCACTCACACACACACTCACTCTGTCCCACACACACTCACTCAGACGCATACACGCTCCCACACACTCGCACTCACACACACACTCACTCTGTCCCACACACACTCACTCAGACGCATACACGCTCCCACACACTCGCACTCACACTCGCGCACACATACTCACGCACACATACTCAATTACACACTCACTCAATTTAGTTCCTCTCACCCACTTTGTACCACCATAACAGCAACAACCTCACTCACCTAGCTTAATCCCTCTTAACTATTACTTCTTACTGATGTTGTATACAACTGTCATCTATTGTCCGGAGTCTGGAGAGGCTGGTAATCTGTCATACAGGTCTCCTAGTACAGAAACCAGTCTCTCACATAGATCACAAGAGTTTTCGCTAATGTTTTGTTTGTTTTTTTTATATTGTCTGTAAAATTCTATGTGAGAGAAGAACAATAAACTTTATTATTATTATTATTATTAATTCATTTTTACCCGACTGCGTTAGAAGGATGGTTATAGAATAATGTTCTTTAAAAGGTCTTCGAGACTTGGGCCTATCTTTTTATGAGAGCTTTCCAAAGAAACGAGGTTTTTCCTTTAAATAATACTCGTCGTAGTAGTTGTTGGTAAAGTTATAAGATTCAGTTTATACAATGAAAATTATCGCTAAATTAATAAGAAAAATTGTCGAACGCGCGTTAGCTGCTGAATGTACTTTACCAACAGCTTTGTTGTATGAAAGTACCCACGATTATTAAAAAAAACGTTTAATACAAAATGGGATAGGATATTCACTATATTTGTACTCACATAACTCAACAATATGTAGAATAAAGCATTTTGTTTAAAATTTAACCTAGGTACTTCAATAATAAATAGAGGAGGTTCTATTTTCGATTGTAAGCAATGATGTTATATAATATACTGAAGTAAATACTTTTTACCGACGTCTGCGCGGCAATACAAACACAAGCTGGCCAGCTTGAGTGAACTCAGCCCGTCCTGCGTCTAGCCGCGACACGAACGTACGTTTGTACATTATGTTTATCTCTTTCTGACAACGGTTTCCTATTTATATCTCTGTGATATTTTAATCTACTCAGTGATATAATAAAATTCCAAGTTCCATAGGAAGAAAAGTAGGTAGCTAAAGTAAAATATCGCTACGTTTTTATTTCTTTATAACGAGTATGTCGTTTCTATTGGCAAAATCTCAGTTTGTATTCACAAATACTTAAACAAAAATAGTAATTCCTTAAATTAAAAAAAGAACCTTGTATTGGTAAGTTATGGGTCTTATCTTTCCTGCCACGACCAAAGCTATAAGAAAAACTTATACTGTCAAAGGAGAATCCCGTTTAACGTCAAAATAATAGCGGGTCACATGGCCATAATGTCATGATTGTACCAATTATAGCCAATTACTCCCAGTTTATGGCGTGTACCAACAAGTTATGGCTCATAAAAGTTATAAATGCTGTAAGTATCTAGTGGGGAAACAATCGTGTAGCTTGTTCTTGTTAATTATATTTATTTACTGGTTTTAATAAAATTGTTCTGGTTATTATGAGTTTCAAATGCACATTTGTTGTGGGTGCTATGTCTTTTATTTTTTGTTAATTACCAATTTTATGTTGCATTTTATTTTTAGTTCGCTGTTGTAAAATACGAACACGAACAGTTTTGACGCTCTTTACAATTTTGGACATATTATGTTTTATAGTCTTATTGTTATATTCATTATGTTTTCCCATAAAGTTACAACGGCATTAATTACTCAACTGCCGTGATCAGCATCAACATGTTTTGAGGACCATGGTCCTGTTTCTAAGTGAAGAATTTGAAGTCAAGAACGACGAACTCAACTTTTATGCCAAATTTTGCTAAAGTAGTTAAGTAACTAGTCTTATTTATTCTTCTGCCTGTATTCAGGGCTGCCTCCGAAACAAAACACGTTCGAAAAATATATTAACTAAAACCGTCGAATTCGTATGTGGGATGAGTATGGAAAAGTGCGTTCATGCACTTTTCCATACTCATCCCACATTATAACGAGACATTAATCAACCCACGAATCCACCGCACGGTAGATTTACCTCAGAAATTTAATATCATAGCTAAAGTATTTCATAACACAACGTTTTACGATCAAAAATTCGACTTCACAAGCATTTCGCTGTTATCATTAAAAATCCTAATTAAAAAAATTTCACCGCGTCTCTGGATGGGTATGCCTAGGGTTGTCAAAAGTAAATAGAGAGATTAGAGAGGGTTACTGAAGAGTACGGTCTTGAAAAAGAGTATCCTTAATTTTCGAAAAAAAAAATTGTAGTTTTTAAAATAATTTTATAAATAATTTACTGTCCAGAATTCATTGCCTGATCCAATAAAACGTGCGCAGTCTTTGGCTGTCTTTAAAAAAACTCTGAAAGGAACATTACTTGTCTTAAGTTGTCTCTGTGATCCTGTTCTTGTTTAAGCTCTGTTGTTTTCTTGTATGTATATTTAGATGTATGTATGTATTTATGTATCTATTTAAGTAGTTTGTTTCTAGTACCTACTTAGTATAATTGTTTGTTTTGAAAATTGCACCAAGTGCAACCGCATATCGTGTCCAGGCAGTCTCTTTCCATTCAAGGTTGCCTGAAAGAGATCGCAGAACGCAATAAGGCCGCGTGTTGTATGTGTGTTTGAATGTTATGGTTTATTTGTGTGTTGTTCTATCTTGGTGTACAATAAAGTATATATATAAATAAATATTACTACTAGTCCAGGGATGGCGCCCTGATTTACTTCTACCGCCACTTAGCTAAAATGAACGATAAAACAATTTTATTCCTTGAGTGAAATGCTAAAATGATAGAAATTCGTACTAAATGAGTTTTGTACTCTATTGGTTTTAAAAATTATAGAGTACGCCAGAGCAAAATAGAGTACTCTATACATACTCTATATTAGAGTACGGTTGGCAGCCCTAGGGACACCGGACCGCCGGCGAGGCTTTTAATTATTTCTTCTTTGCCTTTATACTGTGCCTTTTATAAGAAGGATTTGTTTTACGAATGACATCGGGCATCCTTTAATTTGGGCTCAAGTTTATTTGCAAGGGGAAGAGGACAACGGTCGGTGATTACCCCGTATTTGGCCACCTGCTACTAGTAAAGAAGTCAGGAGTTATTCGGCTATAACAATAAAGACGAATGGCTTGATACAGAGGAACCTTCCGTGGCTCGGTAAGCCGTTGGTCCCGGCTGTCGTTTGGAGATCTTTGACAGTCGTTATGGGTAGTCTTCTGAGTAGGAAATCTGACACTAGTTTTGCCTAAAGTAAATTAGGAAATCTGACACTAGTTTTGCCTAGAGCAAATTAGGAAATCTGACAGAAGTTTTGCCAAGAGCAAACTAGTTTTGCCAAAAGCAAACTAGGAAATCTGACACTAGTTTTGCCTAGAGAAAATTAGGAAATATGAGACTAGTTTTGCCTAAAGCAAATTAGGAAATATGAGACTAGTTTTGCCTAAAGCAAATTAGGAAATATGACACTAGTTTTGCCTAGAGCAAATTAGGAAATCTGACAGAAGTTTTGCCAAGAGCAAACTAGTTTTGCCACGAGCAAACTAGGAATTCTGACACTAGTTTTGCCTAGAGCAAATTAGGAAATATGAGACTAGTTTTGCCTAGAGCAAATTAGGAAATATGAGACTAGTTTTGCCTAAAGCAAATTAGGAAATCTAAATTAATTTTATAAAGAGAGTTTGAGTACTGATTCGATTACGATCACTTTTGACTGAAATAAAAGCTTTACTATCGCTGAATGCTTAGGCAGACTACTATTTAACCCCCGACGGAAAAAGACGGAGTGTTATAAGTTTGACGTGTGTCTGTGTGTTTGTGTATCTGACTATAGCATCACAGCTCCTAAACGGATGAACCGATTTTGATTTCGTTTTTGTTTTTTTTGTTTGGAAGGTAAATTTATCAATAGTGTTCTTAGCTATGTTTGATGAGAATCGGTTTAGCCGTTCAAAAGTTATGGCCGTTTTACTGTTTGAATCGGGGTGTTATAATTACGTGTTATAGTTATAATAGATTGTCGATCGAAGTGTGTCTACTACTAGATAAATTATGTAGCATGAAATAAAAACGTGTCGGGATTTTTATATTTTACTTGTTATCACCAAAAATTGCACTACTCTTGAAGGATCGACCACGGGACTTGGAGAGCTAAGCCGCGGGGAACGAGTTAGGAATATCCATACTAATATTATAAATACGAAAGTAACTTCGCTGTCTGTCTGTTACCATTCCCGCTAAAACTGCTGAACCGATTTAGATCAAATTTGGTATGGAAATAGTACGACACAGGCCAGTTTTTATCCAGGAAATCATCCTTAAGAGGGTGGCAAGGGGAAGTTTGTACGGTGAAACAATAACGTCTCACGTAAGGCAGCCACCTACAATATTATTGCGCGAAAAAAGTAAAAAAAATGGCTATTCGTAGTACTAATGCTACGCAGACATAGTCGCGGGTAATAGCTGGTAGAATATTTTCTGTTCTATATTTATAAAAGCAATAACGTATATTCAGTCAAATATTAGTACAGAGAAAATCTTTACTTCAAAACAAGAAATAATTTATCATAAAATAAATAAACAGATTCAAGCTTTACAAATCAACTTAGATGAGTAATAATGAGCCGAACTCAATATTAAGGCGTAAATCCAATATTTACAATGAAACAATTATATTTAGAATCAAAGATGGCCGCCTACAATGGCCGGGGTCCGGAAGACCCACCAAACGTTTAAAGGGTTGTTGTCAAATTCGGGATGGGTGTCCGAAAACAATGTTAAGATACAGTTGCGTCAATGTGGTGGAAGGCAAAGGGTTTTGGCGATTTTATATAAAAAAGATAAAAGCCATTATCAACATCTGCTTAACTTATCTCAACCATGTTTGGGTGGAAGTCCAGTGTAACCAGATGTTACTAGGCGGCAATACGATACCGCTTGGCAAGAAAGATTGTCAATATTCGGGCTTCTGACTACCTATAACGATTGTCAAAGATCTACAGGCTTCTGACTACCTATAACGACTGTCAAAGATCTACAGGCTTTTGAATACCTATAACGATAGTCAAAGATCTACAGGCTTCTGACTACCTATAACGATTCTCAAAGATCTACGGGCTTCTGACTACCTATAACGATTGTCAAAGATCTACAGGCTTCTAAATACCTATAACGATTGTCAAAGATCTAAAGGCTTCTAACTACCTATAACGATTGTCAAAGATCTACAGGTTTCTGACTACCTATAACGATTCTCAAAGATCTACGGGCTTCTGACTACCTATAACGATTGTCAAAGATCTACAGGCTTCTAAATACCTATAACGATTGTCAAAGATCTAAAGGCTTCTGACTAACTATAACGATTGTCAAAGATCTTAAGGCTTCTGACTACCTATAACGATTGTAAAAGATCTACAGGTTTCTGACTACCTATAACGTTTGTCAAAGATCTACAGGCTTCTGACTACCTATAACGATTGTCAAAGATCTACACGCTTCTGACTACCTGTAACGATTGCCAAAGATCTACGGGCTTCTGACTACCTATAACGATTGTCAAAGATCTACGGGCTTCTGAGTACCTATAAAGATTGTCAAAGATCTACGGGCTTCTGACTACCTGTAATTGCCAAAGATCTACGGGCTTCTGACTACCTGTAATTGTCAAAGATCTACACGCTTCTGACTACCTGTAACGATTGCCAAAGATCTACGGGCTTCTGACTACCTATAACGATTGTCAAAGATCTACGGGCTTCTGAGTACCTATAAAGATTGTCAAAGATCTACGGGCTTCTGACTACCTGTAATTGCCAAAGATCTACGGGCTTCTGACTACCTGTAATTGCCAAAGATCTACGGGCTTCTGACTACCTATAACGATTGTCAAAGATCTACGGGCTTCTGAGTACCTATAAAGATTGTCAAAGATCTACGGGCTTCTGACTACCTGTAATTGCCAAAGATCTACGGGCTTCTGACTACCTGTAATTGCCAAAGATCTACGGGCTTCTGACTACCTATAACCATTGTCAAAGACCTACGAATGATAGGTGGACCAACGGCTAAAATAGGTTTTCGAGGCACTGAATCTCGTGGCTAATTGGATAGACACATGCTATATAATTTACAGCTTAGATCTACCAAGGTGACTGGTTAAGGGATTTATGTTAGAAAGCGCCCATGAATGGAACAAAATTCGAAGTATCTTCTGCATTTTTAATTTTTTAGCTAAGTAATTACAATCACTATTTGGTAACATACTTTTTAAAACCATAATTCCTACTAAAATCTCCTCACTTGCACCACACAAAAAACAAATAAATCCCGAATCTGAGCAACAAATTCGCTACTGAACTGATTCGCGTGGACTTTTTGATTAGGAGTATCCGTTGCAAACAGATTGATTACATTACTACAGCAAACATCACTATTTTGTTCTTATTTCTTTTATTTTTTTTGAGTAATGATGTTTATTGATTTCATTTTTGGTCAATATTTGATGTGTTGTTATGGAACCTATATTTTTTGTACCACGGACATAATATACTCAAGCGACTGAAATTCTAAGTACACACTGCTTTCATAGCAAAAAAATGGTCCTTGTTTAAGAATAAAAAAAATAAAAATAAACCCGACTGCTTCAAAAGCGAACTAAAAAGTCGTAAACAAGGAAAAAATCATGCTGTGCAGTCGGAGGATACACCAGATTTTGGTCAGCCAGCCCGCGAATATGTATCCTCCGACTTAGGTTCCATAACAACACATCAAATATTGACCAAAAATGAAATCAATAAACATTAAGTTTTTTTATTTAGTTTTTTTTCGAATTAGATACATTTAAACATATAAGTGTTATATATTTTTGAAATCACCTCTTAAAACCCTTTATTTTGATTCCCTACACGAAGGGTTTTGAAGAAAAAAAAAATTTGGGTCCCCACAATACGGCACCCAAAATCCGCCATTTTTCTATTGTTCAATGTTAATGTAGCCTATGACACTCGCAGGGTTAAGACGTATCGATTGACGTATGAATCATCAAAATCGGCCAACGCGTTTGGTCTCTGGATCGCCATATAGGAACAAACATACATACATACATACTTACATACATACATACACACTTACATACATAGACTGTTAAACACATTACCCTCCTTCGGCAGTCGGGTAAATAGTATTATAAACGCGAAAGTAACTCTGTTTCTGCCGTTTTCACGCCTAAACTGCTTAATAAATTTTGATGAATTTTAGTACAGAGACGAATAGTACAAGTTTTGATAAATATGTTTCAAAATATTCAAAAACCTTTAAGATTGCATGCAAAATAGCTAAAGCGCTGTATATTAGCAATAAAATAAAATCAGCAGATGATAAAATAAAAACTACCTGGAAAATAATAAATAATGAAACAGGTAGGAAAAAACAGCGTAACACAGAATTTAATTTAGCGACTGCACATGGCCCCACACACTCAGATATAGAGGTAGCTCAGGAATTTGAAAACTTTTTTGTTAATATTCCACTTAAAACTACAGCAGCCTTAAACTCCTCACCTGCATTGTCTGCTGCCTTACTTAGAAAGAACGTAAATGCGTGCCCTTCGGAGTTCAAGTTTCAACATACAAACCCCCAGGCTATTTTAAAAGCTTTTAAAGATCTTAAAATTAAATCAACAGAAGATCTTTGGGGACTATCTGTAAAAGTGTGTAAACCAATCATTGAAACTGTTGCACCCTATTTGGCTTTCATATTTAACACTAGTGTCGAGCAAGGAGTTTTTCCGGACCTCATGAAACACAGTAAGGTAGTTCCATTGTTTAAATCTGGGGATAGCAAAGAAGCCAATAATTATAGGCCAGTGTCAATTCTGCCGGTTCTCAGTAAGGTCTTCGAAAAGTTAATGCTCAACCAATTGTTGCGTCATTTTAACAAACATTCCATCTTTTATGATCAACAATACGGTTTTACCAAAGGGCGTTGCACAACTGACGCGGGTGTCACCCTAATAAAGAACATATTTAAGGCCTGGGAGGAAGCACAGGACGCCATTGGAATCTTTTGCGACCTCTCGAAGGCGTTCGATTGCGTTAACCATGAGACTCTATTGTTGAAGCTCGAGCACTATGGAATTAGACACACAGCCCTTGAGTTACTTAGATCATATTTAAAAGCCAGACAAGTTAAAGTTCAGGTAAACGGCGTAAACTCACTAGGGTCTGAAATGACAATGGGTGTGCCTCAAGGCTCGATATTGGGTCCTTTCCTCTTTTTAGTTTATATTAACGATTTACCCCAATTACTACAAAATCAACCGAAGATGGTGTTGTTTGCTGATGACACATCTTTGATATTTAAAATAGATCGGCGGTCACGAAATCTTGATGACGTGAATAACTCCATTTATCAGGTCCAAAATTGGTTCACGGCAAACAATTTAGTACTAAATGAAAAAAAAAACAAATGTATTAGATTCACATTGCCGAATGTTAGAAGTACCGAATGCGATATCATATTGAATGGCGAAAAGCTGGACTTTGTAAATCAAACAGTTTTCCTGGGAATCACTCTAGACGACAAATTGCAATGGGGTCCTCATATAACATCTCTTGCGGGTCGGCTAAGCTCAGCCGCTTATGCTGTTAGAAAGATAAGACAGTTAACGGATGTAGAAACCGCGCGTTTGGTCTATTTTAGTTACTTTCACAGCATAATGTCATACGGTATTTTACTGTGGGGTCGAGCGGCTGACATTGAATCCATATTTATATTGCAAAAGAGAGCTGTCAGAGCCATATATAAGTTAAGTCACCGTGAATCTCTTAGGGAACTGTTTAAAAATATTAATATTATGACAGTTTCTTGCCAATTTATTTATGAAAATATTATGTATGTAAGGAAAAATATACATCTCTTTAGTAAAGTCAGTGATAGACACAATTGTAATACCAGAAATAAAGATAAGTTAGATCAGCCTTCTTACAGACTAGCTAAAGTACAATCATCTTTCATGGGGTACTGTGTTAAATTCTATAACAAAATACCTTGTGATATATTAAAACTAAATGAAAGTAAATTTAAAACTTTAGTTAAAAGCACCCTTTGTAAACAAGCATATTACAAATTAGATGATTATATTCAAGATAAGAATGCTTGGAAACATGCTGGTCCTGCTCCATAGGGCAATCTTTGGTGTAGACAAAATCAAATTTGTTAATTTATATTCCCATTCATAGTTATTGTATTCATTGTATTTTTTTTTTTTTTTTTAGGAAATTGACTCACACACTGTTCCGTTGTTGTTGAATTAGGTATTTTACCTATGTTTGTAATATTTGTAAGTATGTGAGAACCATGTTCCTACTTATCAAATTAATTAATTTTCCTGTTAATGCTTTTTAATACTTTATACCTGCGTGTAGAGCTATTCTGGGTGCATCGTCCTCACATATATTAATGTATGTACGTATGTTAATATTGTAAAACACTAATTTTTTTTTTTTAAAAGAGTAAGTATGGAGTTTCTTGTGCGTTCTTCTCCATATCAATCTACTTTCCGAATGCACGGTAGAATCATTTTTTTTTTTTTTTTTTTTTTTTTTATCTGTTTTTTTTTTTTTTTTATTACTTTTAAATTTATTTTTTATTACTTTTAATTTTTAATTTTAATTTATGTGACGTTCAAAAGTGCCGTTTATTGGCCTAATTGAATGAATATATTTGACTTTGGCTTTGACTTTGACTTTGAGATAGATTGGACTTTTGAGAACAATAAGGACATACAAAGGACACTTTTAATCCCGGGAGTACGTTCACTTGATATAATTTCAAATTTTGCAGGCGAAGCCGATGGTAGAAGCTAGTACCTATAAAATAAAATATTGGTCACAACTAAAAAGGCTAAAACAAAAGAGTTTGCTTTTAACAATACGCATCTATTTTTATTTAATTAATCAAAACCGAATTCTCAAATTCGATATTTGAAATAAAAGAAAACCTGCCATTAACAAAGTGCTTGTCTTTGCTGACCAAATATAAAAAAAAAGTCTTGACAGCAGATGTCAAAATGTTCGAAACGTCAAATTAAATTGAACAATAAGTATGTAAGCATAGTTTTCGAGTTAAAAATAAATTAGTAGCCGACAGCTGAATGGCATTTACGAGGGTTCTCTTCAATATCACTAAGAACTAAGTATTTGGATAAAAGTGAAATTTCTTCTAGTTTTTACGTGTGCGAATAGTTTCGAATAAATGTTAGAAAGGGTTTCTCTGCAAACAAAATGGAGCGTGAAGAGCTGGAATTAAATATACCTCGCACATAGAACAAATATATTGAGCCTGATCTTCATAGGCGAACACAAAAACCCTCGAATAAGAATTCAGATTGAAAAAATACAAGAATATTTTACATAATATTTGCATTATATTGAATAATTTATTTTAAACAAGGCTTTCGGAAAACTCATAATACGTTGGTTGGAATCCATCCTACTTGATAAAAATAATGTAAAATGTCAGTATGTTTGTCAGTCAATCACGCCTCAACAGCATAATAAATTAAGATAAAACTTGGCGCAAGGGTAAATTAGGACCTGGATTAGGACCTAAAAAGTCAACTTTTTATTCCAGTAATACGATCTCTTGGTATAAAACACATTTTACGCAGACGAAGCCACGGGCAGAAGCTATAGTTTCATAAATATCTTATGACACCTCGGTTTTATTTAAATCCTCGATAATCATCATTACCAAAATCTTAAAACAAAAAAAACTGCAATGAAAGTGAAATAAAATCGATGGCAAAGCAATCGATTTGCCGGTAGAAGGGTCCAACAAAAGGGAGCTGGAATTACCCTCATTAAGACAAGTATTTCCAGTATTGTACAACGAAATGAATTTCTCTCTACAGTGTAAACGCTTTTCAGCTTCCATTGTCTTTAACTTGGAATAGCTTGAACTGGAATAGAACAAGTTTTTTTTTTTAATCTACTTATAAATTAAAAATTGCATTGTCATGAGAAAGAAACATGTGTGCAAAATTTCAGCTTTATCAGAGTCGCTTCCCGCTGTCTGTTTGTCCATATGTATGCTTAGATCTTTAAAACTACGCAACGGATTTTGATGCGGTTTTTAAAAGATAGAGTGATTCAAGAGAAAGGTTTATTATATAAAACACATGCATAATATATTAGAGAAACACTGATAATTTTCGAATTTCACGCGGGCGAAGCCGCTCACAGAAACTAGGACTAAGTAAAAGTTTGTGAAATGGAGGATATTGCCAAGTTTCGTTTTTAATTAAAAGTCAAGTTTTGCTCATTTAGCAATATCATTTCAAAAATTTATTTAAGTGTTTATTCAAAATCAGTTTTCAATATTACATTCAAAAATTTAGCCAATCTATAAAACAGTTTTTCGGCGAATAATTCAAATATTTACATTTCTAAACGTAGGCAGTTAGGTTAGGCGAGTCCTTACTAAAGTCATTTTATAGAAACTTTACGTCAGGCAGTTTTTAAAACAGCATCAAGTCAGTCTACATTTGATACTTTGTTAGAAGTTATTGTTTACTAGCGACATATAAAAACCTTCCTTGTTCCTCACTCACTCTTTTTATTGGTAAAAACCGCATAAAAACCCGTTCAGTAGTTTTAGAGTTTATCGCGTACAGACGCGGCGGGGGATTTTGTTTTAAACTATGTAGTGATGAGCTACAACCTGAGGGTTTTTCCTTGAATAGATTTCTTCTAGTCAAGCGTGCTCACCGTCGACCACGCAACATCGCTTAGCTTCAGGTTGAGATATTGGTAAAAAAATAAATATATTTTCAACAACATCATCATCATCTGCCTGCTCTTATCCCATGTTGCTTGTGGTCGGCGCAACACGTTTTCTTCTTCCATACCATCCTGTCCCCTGTCACGCTATCATTGACTCCCTTTTCTTACATATCACTCCTCACACAGTACATCCATCTTTTCTTTGGCTTTCTCTCCCTCTCCATCCATCCACATTTATATTCATAACTCTTTTAGTAACATGCGTTTCATCCCTCCTCATCACATGACCATACCAGGACAAACGGTTTCCTTCAATATATTTACTACATAATGTGAAAATTTTGTTTATTTTTCCAAAGATACATTTTCTAAATTACTTTGTTTAACATTTCATTCCACTCTCAATGATGATTGAGGGTGCACTAACCTCATCGTATTCTCATTACCATAGCTCATTTCATCCCCCCCTTGTTTTTCCATTCCACCCTTCTCTAATCCAAGTCGTGAAGCAACTATACCTACCTACTTTATTATTTCAGCTCGCTGTTTGCATAAGTTTTATGAAAACGTTTGCAATAAAGAGCCTCCAGTCTCCTTATTGAGCCATTTCTTTAATATCGGACACTTTTAAATTTAAATCTTGGAGAGTTTATCCTTGGTTGACGAAAATATTTGGCGTCGGTATTATGGGTACGGGTTTTTGAAATGTAAGGTGAGTTTTGTGGGATTATCACCCTATGAGTAACATAGGCTTTAGAAAATACAGATGGTGCTTGATTCGCAATCAAGGTTAGACTGTGGTGTTGGAATCGACTCTGATCTGAATGTAGAATGAAAATGGCGTTCGATTGTAAAACCCCATGTCCAATAGTTGATAGCTACAAGCTGATGTTGACGATGATCTGAATAGAGCATACCTTTGCGCTTGAATAAAATGACGCGATAAGGATTGTCAAGGATAGGATAGGGTAGATAGACCCTCTTTGCCACACTTAGACGCAAATTTGCTCCTCTCCGTGAGAGGGAATGTTCCGTAATCCATCACGCGCGCTCAGTGCGAGTTGGTGGTTGTTATCGAATTTTTGGTTCTAAGACATGCCGGTTTCGTCAAGATGTTTTCTTTCATCGTTTTGAGAGCAGTGATGATATAAAGCGTCTGCCTGTCTGCGACCTACAACTTGTAAGCTGGGTCACTGGGCCACCGCTGCTCTCGATCTCAAACGATTGTCAAACAATTCAAAATATGTCATTCTCTTACATTTTGGCATTTCAACAAAGACTATCGCTGAAAGAAAGTAACTTTATTCAAAGCACTGTATCGTCGCCTTAGAGTAAAAACCTCGGCCATGTATTTTTCCTCTAAATTATTTTTGATTACTTTAGTTTATCCTGCTGCAGTTCGGACAATCATATTGTATTGAACAGTTCTGGATACAAAAGCGGGTTAAATTTCCATTTTTAACCCCCGCCGGCAAAAGAGGGGTGTTATAAGTTTCACGTGTGTTGCTGTGTATCTGTGTGTCTGTGTATCTGTGTGTCTGTCTGTGGCATCATAGCGCCTTAACGGATGAACCGTTTTTTTGTTTGAAAGGTAATTTTGTCGAGAGTGTTCTTAGCTATGTTTGAATAAAATCGGTTTAGCCGTTCAAAAGTTATGGGCATTTTACTGTTTGAATCGGGGTGTTTTCGCAAGATAAATGTGTCGGGGGTTTTTTAAATTGTGAAATTTTACTTGTAATGAATAAACAACATTAAAGACGCCGTATAAAAATTTTACAGCACGCAGTTTTTTCTTCCTTCTGAAAAGTTACTTCTTCTACACTTACGAGCTTATCACTCTAAGGCGTCGATATTCCCATTAAGGTATCTACCTACTTTAATTTATCAAATTAAAGCATATCCGAAAACAGAAAGACATTAACAGGATACCGTTGACATGGCTCGTTAGATATATTTTTTTTTTAATTTAAAACTTTGCCTCACACTAGCAATTTCTTTCTGTATCGTGGGTGCGTTTACAAACATTTAAACTGACATACACAAGACACCCAAATCCGGAACAACTATCTGTAGGCCATACAAATATTTGTTCCGTGCGAGAATCTAACCCGCGACACGCAGCGCAGCAGCCGATCTCTCAACCACTAAGCCAATCGTGTCGTCTAATATCCTAATTTAAATCATAATAATATAATTGTTGAGAATTGAACCCAATACTCCAGGTGTAGATGGCATGTACCTAAGTATGTAAAATCAAACAGATAAAACTGAGAAACAGTATTTTCAATTATTTTTATTCCAACAAAATGAGATAGCAAGTAATTTACTCAAGAAGATACATCAGATAAAATATGCAATCAAATTAGCTGGAACAGCATTTGTTTTGCCATAAAATTAGTAAAGTTTCAGAGTTATTAAGAGATAGAACATTTGTCTTATCTTCAGTTTTGTTTATTTTTTCTGCTTCGTCTGTTATTTTTGTTTGGTACGAATTTTTGTTTATGATTATCTTGTTTTAAAATGGGACTGCTGATAACGTAATTGGGGAACGATTAATTACATTTTGTTAGGTATTGGATCTTTAACCTTATAATTAACAGTAAGCTGTAGTTATTTAGTTACTAACACTAGGTAGAACGGCATCGATATTTGGTAATTTATATTAATTATTTATGTAATCTTTTTTGTGTAAGTTTCAATCTATTATGTGGGCTGATTTAATTCAATATAGGACCCATAATTTTAATCAATCTGTCTAGCATTTTCAATTTTAGGATATAATTCCAGTTCCTACCAGGTACTATGTATGTAGTATCTTACATGGAGCAATTGTTTGTCTTACTTTCAAAACCCAGCTACTGGGTAACACGATATTCATGGGTAAGAATGGACGTCCAACTTTCAGGCTTTCACCTAATCGTAAAAATCCATGATCTAAGTACAAATGATCGCCGGTATCAACGGCTTAGACGTTATTGACGTTAACTTTAAAACGTTCGACCGTGGTCTACCCGGGACCACGGTCGTTGCAACACGGCCGAAACGTCGGGCGAAATAGGTAAACAAACAATCGAAATCATCGCGTTAAATTTCCCGTGATAATTATATTGTTTTCAAATTGACGTTTACGTTAACCAGCTTAAGACACAACTCGTATCTACTAATCCCACAGGTTTTGTCTGTTTGTCTGTTTTGAAATATGATTTAACCGTAACGAAAAGACGAAGAAGGTGTTTAATCGGCTGGTTGCCAATCAAACGGCCTGGCTACCAAATTGCAACCGTTTTACGTCACGACCTTTCCCCTCCATTTACCCTCTTCCCAATCAATCTGCCTAGCCTTTTCCCAACTATGTTGGAGTCGGCTTCCAGTCTAACCGGATTCAGCTGAGTACCAGTGTTTTACATGGAGCGACTGCCTATCTGACCTCCACAACCCAGTAACTGGGTAACACGGTACCCCTTGGCTAGACTGGTGTCAGATCTCAAGCTACTGACTACTCGTAACGACTGTCAAAGATCTTCAAATGACAACCGGAACCAACGGCTTAACGTGCTTTCCGAGGCACGGAGGAAACTCGGTATGTTGAAATGGTCACCCATCCACGGACCGACCTCGTCAAGCGTTGCTTAACCTTGATGATCGACCCGTGCCGCTGTTATTATTTAGCCACGAGCTCCTCCCTCTTCCCAGCTCCGCAACTATACAGTACACACATAACTAACGCACACAATTCGTACATATTTAATTGCCATTACCATTGCTCCTAAGTTGCAAGTTGTAAACTAAGTAAAGCGTGTTAAAGCTAATAAGCGCTTGTCAAAGCAGCTAACTTGGGACAAGTTAGTGTGATATTGTTGATATGTTGCTTACTTGTGTGTTCTATACTTGAATCCAGGGTTGTTGCGAACATCAGCATCCGCGGAACTTCAGCATCATTTTCAATATCAGCATTGATAGTTGCTGATTATTAACACGCTTTTATTAGCTTGGCATGTATGTATCTATGTAACAGAACCTTTGAAAGTAATTTTCACCCCCTTCAAAACGTCAGATTAATTTGAAACTTTGCACACTTATCAAGGACCGACGACAATGCAATAGTTTGTCCCATTATCCTTACAAGGATTAGCGATTGAACAAATACTTATGGCACCTGGTTCTTTTCAGTTGCGAGTTTGACCAATCGTGAGGTGAAAGTGCTATTATTGTTTTTTTTTTGTTAAGAAACTTGATAAATAATTAATTATGACAAGGGGATTAGGGGTCTTCCTCCAGTTTTAACCGTTTGCCCTTACTATTTTTGCACATTAATGCAGCGGCCAGCAAAAGAGGCATTGATGGACGAACGTGTAAATGTGGGCCGAGGCGAAGCCGAGACACACATACGTAAGTCTTTCAATGCCTAGTTGTGGCCAAGGCTTGTATAGTACTTTTCTTAGATAATGCGCGGCAATTAAAACTATGTTTGTCAAAATTAATGATGAACAACAATAATTGTTCCCGCGTTAAAGTGTTCTTTTGTTTATTTTTTTTCAATACACAGCGTTCTATTTGCAAGCCAGTTCGAAATTTAAATAAAACCTTTGATAAATTACCTCCTTGGTTGCCATGTTTCGGAGTAAAAGATCGTTCCATTTTTAAATTACACGACAGAAACGAGTTTACTATGTAATTTATTTGGCCGCTAAACACGATAGATGTGGATTTTCATACAACTTTTGTCGGCCGCTGCTCGCATGTATTTGGCCAGTACAACAATTTCGATTTATCTCGAAGAAGGTTGTCAAAATAATGCTCAAATTTCCAAGCATGTTTGAGAAAAACATTATTATTGAATACCAACACAATTGAAAGAAATGAAGATACCCTAGTTTGTGGCATTCTTCCCTGGTCTGTGTGAGTTTAGATCAAAAAAACTTACCCAATTACCAACATGAGTGTGCAATAAACTAAATATAGCAGTCCCTACGTTACAGCTTACGAGTGCCGACAGAATTATTGCTCAGTTGCGATGCCGCACACGATGCGCATACAATATGCAGGAGAAGTCGGCGGAATATGTAGTGTAGCAAGTTGTGGGAGTTTATGACTGTCTTCTTTTATATATTTGGTAGTTTTGTGACGACAACCAAGCGATCATCACTAGCAAACCAACCGTTCTTTCAGTCCATCCTAAGGTTATACCAGACAACCTTAACCATAGTTTTGTTTTGTAACTATTTCGGTGTATACCTAATAAACTAATTATATAAGATCATTTTATTACCTAACATGATCCGTTTCGTTTTTCCGTATTATGATTTGGTCGGTTTCCAGTCTTAAAATTAATGCAGCTGAGCTTAAGGTTGAACTAGTCGACGGCACGAATGTTTTTTTTCGCGGGGTTAAAACGCATGCTATCTTATCTGACAACACGTGCGAAAGAAATAGATTCTGTGATGAGCAGTAACAAGCTAGTTCGCGTACGAATTAGCACTTTTGCTAATTTGTATCGAAATGGATGATGATTTAGGACAACAACGAGCGCGCGAAATTTTATAAACATACCTTTGGGAGTCTAGATATCATGAAAAAACAACTAAATGTATATTTTCAAAACAAAATTATTTGCATTGTTGAATTACTAATCTATCCCAGTATGGAGGCCGTTTTGCAATTTTTCCTTCTTCTTATGGTATTTATTTCCGCCCAAAAATGCGTTAAAATTAGTGTTGAAATATGGAACTTTCGTCGCTCATAACTTTCAAATATATTATTCTTTTTACGTTTTTTTTTCATACAGGGCTAGATAATGATAAGACAAATTGATATTATTTTTTATTTTGAACGTGCATCGTCAAACAGTGCAGTAATCTCTAGACTACGTTTGTATGGAAGAATTTTGACTAGAATTTTGTACCTTAAAGACAAAACTAATACATAAACCTACGACATGAAGAGACCCTAAGGGTGGTTACGCACTACACGTCCGTGTCCGTGATTTGAGTGCCGACTTCAAAATGTTCTGAATAATGATAGATTATGACGGATACACTTCGGATGTAGTGCGTAAGCTTCACTACAAGAAGAACTACAGCTACTTCGGAAGCGTAATTTCACGGACACGGACGTGTAGTGCATAACCGCCCTAACAATTATGTATACCTACCTACTAGCAAATATAGCTGCCGAGTATTTTCAGGGTTAGATAATTAGATTCTTAAAAAAAACTGTTTTTCGTGTTAATGCGTGTGATTGGCGAGGCCTATATCCAGTGGGTTGCTTCTGCTACTAATAGACCGATGATGGACAATGTCTTTGGGGCTAGACACGAAGCTACAGGCTATCAGCAGCTCTATCAGAGGTTCTGGTTACTTTGCTTCGGGAACTTAGACCCTAGTACAATAAGTTCTATGTCCAGCAAATAGAATCTAATAACCACAGTGTAATGACTAAACTTAATCACTCAATGCTAAGTACACTAAACTATAATACCAGTACACAATCTATAATACACCTCACACTCAAATCCGACCGCAGACTTACTACCCACACACATACATAAAATATAACTTCTATTCATAGACGGACAGACGTCTCTGTCGACTCGTCCACAAGTTTGGGATGATCCCGTAATCCCGGGATATCGCGGTGTAAAGGTCACACCACAACAAACAGTCCCGGACACCGGGACGGTTTGTGTAAAGGGGCTTTAAGAGGCTTGAGAAGTTTCTGTGTTTGAGCATTATTTATTTATCTATGAAAGTTTTGCTTTTGAAGATAATTAGCAATTTGTCAAGCATACGGGCATAATAGCAAGCCTTATTCGATTCGAATTCGATGCACATTGCATCCAAATTTTCTGAAACAACATTGCATCCTTTATTAAGCGGTCATATAAGATGCTGCTGAGTTCAATTTCCGAGTGTAACAAAGCCAAAGAAACATTGCATTTTGTAGAAAATTCTCTGTATAGTTGTCAGCACGTAACTTGGCAAGAGACGATAGATGCACACAAGTAGTTGTTAGATCTCTTTGGTTACCAAGCGGGGCGCGGGGAATGTTTAGCACCGTTCCGAGCGCGCGATTGGTTGTTCAGTTGACACAAGGATCGACTGACCAATCGCGCCGCGTCCACGTTCCGTTCGCTGTATAGGGTGGTTGGTCAGTTCAAGCACTATGCGAAAACTTACCCCCACTTCGCCAAAACCATGCCAAGTTACATGCCGGAGACTATTCCAAACTCTGGATTTGTTTCATCGAACTGTCACGAGCATATAATACGTGGGACACTCAGAAAGTTTTGCGAAACTAAAAAAAATTTTTCTATACGTACATATATTTTTATTAAATCTTTTCAAAGTACTTTCCACCAGCCTCTATACAAAGATTCATGCGCCTAAACCAGTTTTCAAAACACTTTTTCCAGTCCGCCGCAGACACCTCGTTTACAGCCTGCTCGAACGCAGCCAGCGCATCTTCCGGCGACGAAAATTGTATCCCTTTGAGCTGATTTTTTATTTTTGGGAATAAAAAGAAGTCACACGGTGCTAGATCAGGGCTGTAAGGAGGGTGACCCAGGAGTTTGACTGGCGTGCTGTCCAGGAAGTCCCTCGTTTTGAGTGCGGTGTGCGCAGGTGCATTGTCGTGGTGGAGCAGTAGCCCGCGGAGCCCTGTGTTTGGTCGCTTGTTGCTTATAACAGAGAAAACTTCTGGCAAACATTTGGTAGTATACCATTCGGCATTAATGCTTCTTTGATCCCGTAAGGGAATTGATACCAAGTGGCCAGTCAAATTAAAAAAGCTAGCGATCAAAATCTTACCCCCGCTTCTAGATCGCTTCACTTTGGTAGGCGTTGGCTCATTTTGAAACACCCAAACAGTCGACTGGCGCTTGGTTTCTGGGTCGTATTGATAAATCCAGGACTCATCACCTGTAACGATGTCGTAAACACGCCGAGACGAGCCTGCTTCAAATTTGTTAAGCATATCACGGCACCATTCCACCCGGGCCTGCTTCTGAGCATCGGTGAGGTTGTGCGGCACCCAGCGTGATACTATCCTCCTCACGCGAAGATGGCTGTGTAGAATCTCGTGAACGCTTCCCGATCCAATCTTCAATATGTGTTGAATCTCCTGATATGTAATTCGCCTATTGTCTTGGATTAAATTTTTCACTGCTAGCACGTTTTCTTCGGTAACAGCCGTCAAAGGGCGACCGCTTCTTTCGTCATCCCCCAAAGTTGGTCGACCGCGCTTGAATTCGTTATACCAACGATACACGGTTGCCTTGGAAGGGCCTTCATCCATGAATGCCATTTGAAGTCTATCGTACGATTCATCCGGTTTCAGGCGACACTTGAAATCGTATAAAATCATAGCTCTAAAATGTTCCCGGCGCAGATCCATATTTCAGTGAGACACAATACTTTGAATTAACTCGCAAAAAATGTGGAGGGAAATTTTGAAATTGGAACTTACTTATTTTTACTTATAAATAATCATATTTTCGAAAAACATTATAACTGGCCAGTCTCCCATATATAAAAACTTTTTTTCGCAATACTTTCTGAGGGGCCTGGTATGTATGAACAACATCTAGGACAAGAAGGAAGGAGCCCAGCATGGGGGAAACGACGCAAAGAGGCAGGAAGAAACTAATTGATGGCACACCTAATCAATACAACAGGGGTTTAGAATAAATATAGTCTATCTGAGGATATTTAGAGGATTCTCTCAATAAATATCTTTCTTGGATTCACACTAACAGACACTAATCCTAAAACCTTTCTATTCTCCTCTGACTAGCGCATATCGAAGTGACCTACTGACCTCCCAGGTCATCTGACAGTAGTGTGCAACCCTATCCATCCATCAGCATTATCTCTGCCTTCCCTCAGGCTGAAGGATTATCGATGGTGACACTGATCTCCGACGCCCCGGGGTTGATAAACGATTTATGTGTTCTGTGGAACACTCTGTAGAATGGGAGGGTAGTATTGATATGCAGGTTTTAGCATAGCAATAGGAAGATAACAGTACTTACCTCAAGGCTAGAAATAATCAATCGTACTGAGTACGGTCGGAATCAAAAGTCGATTGACACTGCTGATTTTACATATATTATCTTCTAAATAGGGTAGTTGACAAAAAAAAATTAGTCCGTCAGTTAGATAACTTAAAAATATGGACAATTATTTTTTCTTTTGCCACGTTAATAAAAAATTACGTCGATAGAGTGCGTTGCAATATCATGGGACGTCACGCCGTGCTACACTTTATACTAAGTGACGTCATAAGCTCCCACTCCTGACCTTTGATGCGCTTTATCTTTGTAAATTTTGATTTATTTGATAAAGCAAAAAATACGGGTCCAATATTATTTGATAATCTCTCTGACGGACTAAATAGAATTATTATTTTCTACACAGGCAACATCCCTATTACATAATACAAAATTATTCCATAATCTACTTTTAAATATCATACAGTTAGTGCTTTTTTTAAGTTTCACTGCTGGATCGATTTCAATTAAATATTATTCGCGATTATTAAGATTCAGAAAACAGAAGTTTTCATAGATTTTTATTGCTTAATGTACTTTTAAAGTGTGAATTTGAATTCAGAATTTCAACGTTATCTCTGTTTACTGTCACACTCAAAGACGTTAATTTATCGCTCATATAATTAAGCATTATCTTAGAAATTAATGCGAACACAAGCTCTAACAATGTGGGGTCTGACAGCATGGGGTCATAAGGGCAGACCACACAGATTACACTATACATGTATGTCGCCAAGATATTATGTAATTGAGAGGACGCAGTAGGAGATAAGCCTTCACCACATTTATCATTATCGCAAGAGTTTACAACTCCAAACATCGTGATGCTACAAAAATAGAATTAAGTTTTTGAAAAATTCAATGGACTTTTTGTCCTTTTATGAAGCCGTTCTTATGAGATGCATAATTTTGATATGAAAAATTTGATGGTACGCTTCGTCCTGTAAAACCTTATGTTGCTCCATGTTGGTTTAACACTTCATAGTAGGCGTAGGGTACCTACCCATCTTATACTTCATCATCATCATTTCAGCCGAAAGACGTCCACTGCTGGACATAGGCCTCCACCAGGCGTCGCCACATTGACGATCCCGTGCGTCTCGTATCCAGCGCCTTCCCGCAACCTTAACCAGGTCATCGGTCCATTTAGTGGGAGGCCTTCCAACGTATCGTCTCCCAGTTCGCGAACGCAATTCCAGAACTTTTCGGCCCCATCGGCCATCCGTTCTGCGAGGAATGTGCCCTGTCCACTGCCATTTAAGTTTGGCGAAGCCCGACGAATTCGGGCTATGTCGGTAACTTTGGTTCTCCTGTGGATATAATCATTTCTGACGTGATCACGCAAGGAAATTTTGAGCGTAGCCCTCTCCATTGCCCTTTGGGTGACTTTAAGCTTTCTGATAAGGCCCATTGTGAGCGACCACGTCTCGGTCCCATAGGTGATCACTGGCAACACACACTGGTCATAGACTTTTGTCTTGAGACTCTGCTGATCATACACTTACTTCATTACTAATTCAGGACCAAATTTAGCAGTTGCACAATCTAAACTGCCTTATAAGAAATCACAACGGGACCAGAGATAACAATGTTTTGTTTTTAGGAGGCTATCTCTGGACCCGTTAACCCGTTTATGAAAAAATATTACCCTGATAGATAACTACGCTATTGCTTAGTGTCATAGGCTTCATAGAATATGCGATATACATAAGCAGAAGTTGTTATAAATAACAAGCTTCTTCCAGCTGCTTCGCCCGCGTTTATGTCGAAAATTATACCAAGGACACATATTCCCGGGATAAAAGTATCCTATGTGCTACTCCAGACTATACTCTATCTCTGTGTCAATATTCATCCTGATCCGACGAGCCGTTTGAGCGTGAAGAAGTAACAAACATACAAACACACACACAGACACTCACAAACTTTCGCCTTAATAATTTTAGTGTGATGTGATAGTGTGTAGTGTGATTAATATTAAAGCGAAAGGTCACTCACTCATCACGAAATATCGAAAACCGCTTGACGTATAAATATGAAATTTGGCAGGGAAGTTCCTCAAGTGACGTAACTGCGCACTAAGAAATAATTTTTGGAAATTCCTCCCCTAAGGGGATAAAAAGGTGGAAAATAGAAAAGGTTGTCATTATTAGTTTTTCAAAACTACTTCTAAAAGACGAATTAGGTGGTGCTAATGATTTTTGAAGAAATTTACTGTACAGGGCTTCTTTTTATGATGATGATGATAGGAGCACTAAGATGTGGTGAAACTAAAAAGTCATCTGTAAGATAAAATACGGGTCATTCGAACGAATTCGCGGGCGTATTGCTAGTATAAATATAAGTGTTATGACTACACGCTCAGTTGCTGTGTATGTAGTATGCTGTTTCTTAAAGAATACACTATATCCTTTAATAAATTAAACAGTAGTAAGTGCTACGACAGTGCTTTTCCCGGGGCTCTGTTTTGGTAGTAAAGTTTACGAACCGTATTAATTGGCAACGCTGACCAGCTTGAGATACGTCACTAAAATGCACCGGGTTCGTACCCCGGATTTATCGTGATGACCCGGAGGTTTACGGCTCAGGGGGGTGACCACAAGCTCTTAGAGTAAGGTTATTTTGAGATCGAGTAAGGGACAGATGTATCTGACTTGTATACATCTGTCACTTACTCGATCTCAAAATAAGCTTACTCTAAGAGCTTGTGGTTACCCCCCTGAACACCCTTCAGTTAAACCTTGGGTTTAATAGACCCTTGATACTCGTTTTTTTATGAATCATAAAGATACCTTTTACATCTAAAAAACCAATCATTAAAGAATTTTGAAAAATCTAGATTTCATGGTTTAGGTTCACGCTGTGAGAGAGTTTTCATACTTATTGTTAGTTAGTATGTCCAACATAACAGACTTAACTATGTCTTAAGACTAAAGTTACTTACATGACTACATAATTAGAAGGTAAGTATAGTTCTAGTTGTGTATGTCTGTTCCGGATACATACCTGCAACAAAAAAAGGAAACGTTAGTACAAAGCCAAAAAAAACTATGCATAACTTAATAACAAATGCGAAAAACATCGCACACAATAATATTTATCTCTATATTTTAACTCGGGATGGATAAAATGGCGACAGGTCGAATATGATGCCCCTCAAGTTAAAGGGCAAAATTTACAAGACCGTGTTTAGACCTGTCGTACTGTATGGATCAGAATGTTGGTCTGTGAAAAAGATTGCATGAAAAGAGATGAGAATGTTGAGATGGTTGTGCGGAGTGACGAGAGTGGATAAAGTGAGAATTGAGTATAGTAGAGGAAGTTTGAAAGTGGCGCCAGTGACAGAAAAGTCGAAAGGAAACCGTTTGTCCTGGTATGGTCGTCTGATGAGGAGGGATGAAACGTATGTTACTAAAAGATTTATGAATATAAATGTGGATGGATGGAGAGGGAGGGGACGGCCAAAGAAAAGATGGATGGACTGTGTGAGGAGTGATATGAAAGAAAAGGGAGTCAGTGATAGCGTGACGGGGGACAGGACGGTATGGAAGAAGAAAACGTGTTGCGCCGACCTCAAGTAACATGGGACAAGGGCAGGAAGAAAGACACAATAAGATTTATCTCTTTAGTAAAATCAGCCAGTAATGGTCCCACTACGGGAAACTTGGACGCTTTCATTGGTGAAGATACTCTTTTCGAAAGAGTCCAATTTTTTGCAATATCTATTTATTTAAAGGGAATTTATCATATGTACTCTTTTACGGAGTCATACCCTTTGCCCTGCAGAATTCACTTACGAAATTAGACTGCAGGTAAGGCACACGACCTTGAAGAAGAAACCCTACCCGCTGGTCGACATTCAGGACCTTGACTGCGTCAGCGGGCGTTGCCGTGGCTGAATACCAGTATTACCCCATGCAAGGCAAGGTATTTCACTAAGGAAGTCGGTTTGTCATTGACACGCTATGAAGAACTTTCAAGCCAGGTATTTATTGCTATATCTGCTTGGATATGGAGATTGCAAATTACAAATGCTTCATCAATAAAATATTAATATTATAAAATATCAATACCTGGTTAAATTACTCAGCTAAGCAACATAAGTAAGTACCTTTTGAAAATATTCTTTCTCATATCCTCCATTTAACGACACTCCTTTAGCCGGCACTTTCACACAGATTCATACAATAACTAAAACATGAATTCACACCACTTTCAGGCAATCCGTTTGCATCAATAACGCCGCTGAAATCACTCAACTTGCACGTTTTGACACTACATAGGGTATACGGCAAAAGGTTCACTCTATTGCAATTTCTTTTACGCTTTGGCGAAAATATATCTGATATTGTTCAAGACGAGGATTGTTAACATTGATACGATCTATTTGGGGACAATAATACCATCAACTGCTTTGACAACTGATAAAACGTCACTGTCAATTTCATGTTTTTGTATCAAGAAGGTTTTTTTAAAGAAACGAGTTCTAAAGAAAGTTTTTACTTAAAACCAGAGATGTATACAGGAACAAAAAGAATAATATCAGCATTTTACTGCCCACTGCAAAGTCTTCTTCTCATGCAGAAAGATGATGAGACAGACACGAGCATTTATCAGGATTGACAGGAATCAAATACCAAGATAAAATAGACTAAAGCCAAAGCAGTAGCCGAATGGGATGCTTTGGTTAGCAGTCAAGATGAAATTGGCCAGGTTGTGATAAGTCCACAGTAAGCTACATCTGCAAAAAGAGACAAACAGCCTATGTCCATTAGTGGGCAAAGTATAGAAATGAGACCGAAACATAACATAGCCCTAATTGCATCACGGGTTCTAAGTAAATCTCTTCGGTCCTTCTGTATTCTCTCCTTTGGTGGCATGTTCTACAGTCGTAATCTAAATTGCTATGCATCCCCGTACCCAGTGAATATGTCATTAACGTTGTAACGGGGTTCGACTCCCGTGGGATCGCATTAACACTTACTATAGTTGGATACGGAACCCTATCTGCTGTCAGGAGAGGGGAGGAGATATTGTTGCGAACGATTTTGACGGTTTTGTTAGATTTTTTAGGAGGCATCATGATGTTTATCCTATTATTTTAAGCTTCATAAGAACCGATGGGCCATAGAATAGTACAAAGCATTAATAGCGTTCATGAGTTAACAATTTATGCGATTTCCAATACAGAAAAGGTTGTACGGAATTTCTGTAGGGTGTTCAAAGTAAAAGAAGTGGTTGTTCAAATACTACTTAAAATTCAACGTAGTGGTGATTTTTGTCGTCATAATAGATACCTATTATAGTACCAACCAATCACTTCTGTGGAATTTTGCCAGTAAATTTAATGTTATTGAGCATATTAATCCTGGAATAGTTTCACAGGTGTATTAGTTCAAAAAATTATTCACCTAATAAGGCTATTAATCAACTAATTTATCATCATCTGCTTAGCCCTTTCCCAACTATGTTGGGGTCGGCTTCCAGTCTAACCGGATTCAGCTGAGTACCAGTGTTTTACATGGAACGACTGCCTATCTGACCTCCACAACCCAGTAACTGGGTAACACGGTAGCCCTTGGCTAGACTGCTGTCAGATCGCAAGCTTCTGACTACTCGTAATGACTGTCAAAGATCTTCAAATGACTGCCGGGACGAACGGCTTAACGTGTTTTTCCGAGACACGGAGGAAACTCGGTATGTTGAAATGGTCACCCATCCACGGACCGACCCCGTCAAGCGTTGCTTAACCTTGAAGATCGACCCGTACGGCTGTTATTATATAGCCACGAGCTCCTCTCAATCAACTAATTAATCAATTAATAATTATTTATTGGTCAATGCGGCGATGCCTGGGGGAGGCCTATAACCAACAGTGGACGTCTTTCAGCTGAAATAATGTTGATGCTGATGATAAAGAAGTCTATTAACTTGAAGACTTGCGTTTGCGGGCGATTGGCCAAAGAAGGCAAAACACCGGCCAGTTTCAACCATTCAACTACGCAACTTCCAAATACATTCATAGAACCAAACACGTAAATCCATAAACAAACATCTACTATTCACCATTCGCCTTTAGATGCCCTCACCCAAACCAAGAAGAGCGTCTCGGATGATCTGTCAAGAGCTTCCGAGAGCAAGGCAACAGCAATCCATCTCAATTGTCGGGGGGCGACGTGCTATGGAATAATTTCATACGATATGAGGAGACGCATAGTTTGTCAAGCAGGCTAATTGGGTGACGTACCTTATTTATGTGTGATTTATTGTTTGTGTTATTGTGAATGGTAACTATATATATGTTGGTGGATGTAGCTTTTTTATAGACCTATCTCACCTGATGATAAGCGATGATGTGGTCGACGATGAAGCACGCTTGCCTAGAACAAACCTATTCACTCTTGACTTAAAGACTCCCAGGTTGTAGCCAACAGGAAATACAGACTCCAGCAGGGAATTCCACTCCTTTGCCGTACACATAATTAAGGTATTCCCAAAACGTTTCTAAAGCTATACGGGACAGAGACGTGGTCGCTCACAATGGGCCTCATCAGAAGGCTTAAAGACACCCAAAGGGCACTGGAGACAGCTATTCTCGGAGTTTCCTTGCGTGATCAAATCAGAAATGAAGACATCTACAAGAGAACCAAAGTTACCGACATAGCCAGAAGAATTTCTAAACTTAAGTGGCAGTGGGTTAGGGCACATTGCTCGCAGAACGGATGGCCGTTGGGGCCGAAAACTTCTGGAGTGGCGATCGCGTACCCGAAGACGCAGCGTTGAAAGGCCTCCCTCTAGGTGGAGCGACGATCTGGGTAAAGCTGTGGGAGTCCGGTGGATGCGAAACGCACAGGACCGATCAGTGTGGCGACGCTTGGTAGAGGCTTTTGTCCAGCAGTGGACGACTTTTGGCTGAAATGATGTTGATGATGTAGGTATAGGGCTAAGAAGGTGTGTCTGAAGTAAAGAAGGCATCCGTGACTTGTAAAATGTTGTGAGTTTGCCAAATCTTAAATCCTCCTCAAAATATCTTTTCAAAAAGGCCTCTCTCAAATCTGTCTAAGAACTCTTCTTCTGCCTTTACTCGAAAAATCGTGTTTTAATAATAATTAAAGGCCAGTTTAACAAACCACTAAGCTTTGGGTTGCTTTTTATCCGGCCAATAATTTCTCTTTCCTTAAAATTCTATTTTTACGGGCTATGAACAAACGAGTCATAAACGTATTATCTGGTAATTAGTGCTTGCCCTTAAGGGCCTACATACCCTTTAGTGCCGTAAAACGGTAACTTTCTAAAAAAATAAAATATTATGGATTCATGTCTATAGAGCCTCATCTCTTAATCCGACGAAGCGTTCGTTAATTGCTGAAAACATCATGGCTTATTACCGACCGGCATTCGGCAGTTATCCAAAGAATTTGACAGCTCAAATTGACGTTTAATGACAATGACATTAAATGTCTGACAACCCTACGCTGCCACGTGTCACTCGCCAATACAATTCAAGCTAAATGATCGAAGGGGAAAAGTCAATTATGAAATGAGGGTTTTCAATTAAATTAAGATATTTGTCAATAGAAGAGTTTGGGGGAAGTTCACCCTTATGGGGTATGATTTCGAAGTAGTGTCTTGGGATATTTAATGGTGATGTATGGTGTTTGGACTTTTTATTGTTTAGATTGTGAATTAAATTGGAGTGGGTATCGTGTTTCGTAAACATATGGGTGTGGACAATGCCCCACTATCGAAATTTTATCAAAATTGGTTTTTTATTTAGGAGTAAAAGCATAGCAAACAAAAAGTTTCATTGGTTAATAAATATAATTTGCTATCGACTGAATAATACCAGTTTTTTACTATCCCACAGCAGGGCTGAGGCCTCTTCTAATACAGACAAGGCACGCGCAATAATCACCACACTTGCTGAATGCGGGTTGGAGATTTCAAACTTATATTAATCAGAAGTCCAGGTTTCCTCTATTTTTTTCCTTTACGTCAATGATATCTAAGGCTTGCGTTTGACCACTATCGTAAAAGTAACCAATGATGCGGTCACCAATAGAAAGTATGAAAATAATGTATTTGGCCGGATTTGAACCTATAAACTCGTGCATGAGAGCCGAGGCCTTAGCCGCCGGACCATCACGACTGAATTACTGACGTAAAATTGACATGAACGATCAATTGCAATCCTGCTTTAGTAGTAGCGTTCCTATTAGTCGCAAAGATTCGAAACGTGTTACCCATAAATGCAATAGTATCGGATTTTTTACTGAGATCACGATTCAGATTGGAATCTTCTTTACTATCATTAAACGTCTTATTACTAAAGGGTATGGGAAGCTTATCTGTAAGAAAAATGTTGCCTTCTTTCCTGGGCATTTCTTTTGTTGAAATATCCAATTAAGGGTATCCTGAGTTCAAAATCCAGATCAACTGTATGTCATGGAGCCCATGTCCAGACGTAGGTAAGGTATCTCGAATAAGAATTGAACTCGCGACAGGTAGCGCAGTAGCCAAACGCTCAACCAAGGCACCAATCGACCTGTAATAGTTAGTTCTATGAGTGTTACCAAGAGGTATAGTGTTAACCAGAAACTGGGTTTAAGAGGTCAGATAGACAATGCGTACATAATTATAAAAATAGTAGGTATATAATTGCTTTTCTTTTTTGAGATTGCTGTGCTCGCTCAGAGAAGAAGGCTTCGGCGCCTAAAACGCCGTAACCCCGTCTGTATCTTAGGCAGGCGGGATTCCGGGGTTCACGGGCGGCCAGATTGGGGACTCTGTTAGCCCACCAAGTGATTCCAGGTAAGATCACAGTGCCACTATCACGAGGCTCAGAAGAGACGCCGCGGCGTCTTCCCAGGGATGTGCCCTAACAGACGTTGCACAGAGGGGGTTCCGGGTGGTATTTTAAGAGGTAACGGGGCCCTTTCCAAGTGCTGATGGTGATCACCGGGGTGGTTTTAGTGAGTTAAAAATCCTACACTCCCTGGTCTTTTCCCCAAAAGTCCACGCGCCTTTTGAAGGTACACCCTCAAAAAAAAATGTATTTACCTGCATCCGGACCCAACAGAAACCCGATCCCAACATACATAGTTACGAAAACGCTAAGCAGATGACGATGATAAAGAGGAAGTTTTATAAATGCCAAGCTTATTTTTCAGTATTTCAGTGGTAATCTATCGTGAGGCTCACTGCAGCACTGTCTATGGCATCAACTACTCCAGGGGCGAAGCATGTGCGTTGCCAAGCCAAAGACAAAGCTAAAAACTTTGACCCATTCAAAAGGAGGTCAAACTACTGCTAGATATTTATGAAAAAAACTAACTACAGTAGGAAAATAAAAGATAGAAGTTCTCTTCAAAAGAAAGGAGTATAACAAGATAAAACTTTGTTTTGCATATTTTAATCGCTGCACAAAGCCGGGGCAAAAGCTTTTGTCTAAAGTCTCGCTACTTATTGTAAAGTGGAATGTTTTGTGTGGAGCTCTGCTGTTATTTTAACAAAAAAGTGTAGACTTTAGTTCTCTATGAGTAGTTTTGGACTTAGGATGTTGTGTAGAGATTTTGTTTAAAAGGAAGTAGTATTGCAATGAGAGCTATCGCGTTTGTATTTGCCGCTAGGTGCGCTGCTGTAGAGTGAGGTCTTTAAAATGTCAAATATCATAGTTTTTTAGGTTATAGGGCAAGTTTATTTACTACTTTTTTTATTGTTGTGACAAACCACTGCTTTATTAGAGCTTTATGTTTCGGATAATTTTATCAAATTTTTTATGAGATAACAAAGTTTAACAGTTACATAAACAAGCACCTTAAGCGCCAGTGGCGCCAACTGGTGAGCACAAAAACGGAAGCCCTCATTGTATTGGAAAATCAATCATAGAGACACAATCGCTATAACGCATAGACAGTATGACATAGGCCTTTTTTATTTAGCCTATACTTGCCCACTGCTGGGCAAAGACCTTCCTCATACCTTCTCTGCCAACTTTATCTCCTGCCTTTTTCAATCAATCCAGCAGGAACGAGTCCAAATCGTCACGCCATCGTTTTTTAGGCCTGCCTCGGTTACGACGTCCGTCTTCAGACACTCACTGCGTGGTAATCCTAACCCATCCACCCATATGTCTATGTATCCTGTAAATGTGACCCACCTAATCCTATATATAGGCATATTCTTCTTCCTGCCCCCTTCCCAAAAATATTTAAGGGTCTTGCCTCCTTGTTCGTCTACGCCAGGATGGTCTATCCTGGGTTGTCGATGGTTGTTATGATATTCGCATTTCTTGATTTCGCATTTCTTGATTACAGGTACAGCTGAAAATCCAGCTTCGCAAAAATACGATGGTGCAAAAGGAATGAAAATTCTTATAGCGTTTGATGCTAAGTGGTACATTAATTTTAAATCGCAAAACGCCACCAAATCGGAACATGTGAATCTAGTTTTAAGGCAGCTATCACAAGAGAATTCAATGAGACTTTCTTCTTCTTGCGATGTAAATTTTGGCGGAGCTTGTGAATGGAAAGGGTCTTGGATCCACCCTTCATGGCGCCCTTTTTCACTTACTGCGGTGCACCAGGGCGCCATGGCGCACGCTATGAGAACCCCTACATTAACTATTGAACACATTCCACACTGTAAGTACGTTTAACCGTTACGGCTATGATTTTTAGGTAAGTTTGTAGCAATACTTGGACTAAGTTACAAGAACACACACGGGCGAAGCCGCTGGCACAAGGTATGATATAATTTTCAAGTTTGCTGTTATATTTGCTTGGAAATTGTTACCATAATCATTCTTTATATTTTTGCCCTTGCCATGCCCTTGTTCGTTGCTTGGTATGATATGATTTTGAGCACTGTCACGGAGAAGCTATCTTCACGCCTCATAATGGGCCCATATCATCTAAGGCTGCTCTCTCTGATCTTGTCAGCGATTGGTGCTACCTTGAATGATCCTTATTCGTTCCGCAGTTTATCCAAGCGCGTCACGCCCCCTGCCCAGCGGAGCATTTTCATCTCCGCTGTGTGTAGCTGTTGTTCGTGCTTCTTCAAGGCTGCCCAACATTCAGCGCCGTACAGCAACGTCGGTCGTCTAGCGGCTGTTTTATAGACTTTCCTTTTGGTTTTGATTGGCATTTTAGAGTCACATAGAACGCTCGACAGATATCTCCATTTCATCCAAGCCGCATTAACTCGTTGGGTCACATCTTCAGCTATGCGAGCGTGAAGATGTATAGGCATATGAAAACTATTTAATCTTGAAAAATGTGTACCAGATGGTGTTGCTACGATATTAAAGATGAAAATCTCCAGCACAAAAATAATTTCAGATGCTCTACTCTTTTTGTTGATACTCATATCTTAATATAAACAACACACTTTAACACAAAATGATTCTTATCATGTCTCTTTTATTCTCATATCAGACGAAGCAATTCCAATACTTGTAATATTTTTATTTTTATGAGACAATCTACATATATTTCAATACAATTTTATTGGTACGTGTTTTATTTCCCAATATATTTGTCCGATATTTGATACGAAAGAACAATTTAATACAAGTATTGTTTATTTTATTGAAGTTTTTGTTTTCTCTCGATGTAATATAAGGTTACATCATTAAACTGACTTCAAAGCGTTTTCAAGGACCCTACTGATTTTATACGATTCTTGTAACATAACATCGCACCCGTATTCCTTCCCGAAGGGTAAATAGATAGATAGATTTATTTATTTGCGTTGAATGTAGGTAATTAATACAATTAGGTGTTACAATATTTTGGATTCTTATAGAGTAGTTTTTTTTTAATAATTTATAACCTATGTTACTTCCTGATAATTAAAAAAAAAAGGTTAAAATCGGTCCAGTAGTTCTTCGGAGCCCATTCAGAACAAACAAACAAGAAAATCTTGCCACTTTGTACTATTAGTATAGATTATTATATTGACTTAGAGCTAATTAATATTATAAGAACATTAAAAATTAAATAAATAGTCTTGTCATTTAAGAAATCTGATACAGAGTAATAGCATTTTGGAACTAGTAATTTTTTAAGGTACTTTTTAAATCTTCCTAAAGATTGCTCTTTAACCATTTTTGGTATATGGTTATAAATAAGAGGAGCCATGCACATAACACTCTTTCTCAATAATTCAGTTTTAGTAAGCAGAGGTGTACCGTGTTCCTACAATACACTAACAGTTTGCGAGTTATATTTAAGTATACTATGTTGAAGAGGGATACTGCTAAGGTCATTATGCCTCTTCACATTCGTTACTTTGAGGAGAGTTATGTTGAGCTGTATTGAGCTGTGTTGAGCTCAAGAAAGCATAGTTTTACATACAAAAGGCACCGGGTACATTAGCAAAACAAAATGGTTCAATCTCTCGTTCGGAAGAACCACAGAGCATGGAGATGCCTTAGCGGGCACTGCTAGAGACAGTATTGTCAAAACGCTCGATACAAACAAAGCGTTTCAGTGAGTGTCTGAGTGACATCAAAAGGATGAAAAACGACGGTTTGCATCATCCATACTAATATTATAACAGCGAAAGTAACTCTGTTTGTTTGTTACCTTTTCACGACTAAACGGCTAAACAGATTTTGATGAAATTTGGTATGGATATAGTTTAAGACCCTGGGAAGGACATTAAATACACTTTTTATGCGGGCGAAGCCTCAGACAGAAGCTAGTTCTGAATAAGTGCAATGCATTTGACAGCCTTGGCTTCCCTTATGGTAGATGACATGTTAAAGGCCGCAGGAATTCGCTGGAAGAGAGAAGCATAGGACCGGTCGATGAGGCGACGCTTGGGGAAAGCCAATGACCAGTAGTCTTCTGGCTTAAATTATGTGTTAGTAGACGAAGCTGAGCATATTTTGAGTGGAGATATTTATTAGTAATGAATGTCGTCGAACCTACCCAATCTCAGCCGGCAAAACGGTTCAAAGCTCTGTGGGGGAAACTCTTTGAGGTATCGGTCAGAATATCGAAGAATAGGAACCGTGGTTTAGTAGAAAAATGGCTGTAAAGTGTGTGGTGGTTTGTAACGGGTGATTCATTTATAGGTACTGTTTTAGATAGAAAAACGTATTTATTTATTATAAACTTTATTGTATACCACAAAAAAAAACATACAGAACAAACGTTCACAATAACAAGTGTACAATGGGCTTATCGCACTAGGCAATCTCTTACAGACAACCTTTGGATGGACTGAATGTTAGGAGAAGAATTTAGGGCGAAGAAAGAAGAATTTAACGTAATACATCAAAACGATTTGGTTGGATTCTCTTTAAACAAAAGAACTATTTTTTACATTTATTTGTTTACGGTTATACGAGTATCTTCAAATGTTGGACGTAACCGCAGTTCCAATTTTTGATGAAGCGTCCAAGTATTCGAGTGGTATTTGGCGAATAATACGAGTATTTATGGCTACATGACGGCTACACTACTATAATAAAGAGGTTAATTTGTTCATTTGGTTGATTGAAAAGGCCTTACAACTTGTAGTCTCTGCTTGAAGTTCTTTAAAACAGGTAATCCTTATTTAGGGTTTACTTCTGAAGTGTTAACCAACACCACAGGGTTGAAATGTATTAATCCAAAACAAAGTCATGGGCGTTTTATTGAGGTAAGTACCTATTAAAATAAAACTCACTATAAATTAACACAGAATCACTAAGAGTATGTTTTAGTGTTAGTCCTCCAGACCTAATTTAGCCAAGTCGGCCAATCTTAGGCTGCTACTAAAACATGCAATAACGCTATAGAATTAAGGTGTATATGCGAACATGCAAATGCATATAATCCGATGTCTAGTTATAACACACAAGTTGTACAGTAAAACACACTCGTGAATTATCTATAAGTATTTTCGCCAGCGCGGATAACAGCGGTGGCAGGCCTCTGGTCACGTGAAGAGTCGACTAACCGTTTTCTTATGTCACGAAACTCTCAATGAGCACTCGGACCGCATGGACCTAATGTTTCAACCCCAAAAGGCTCAAACATATAACTTCCAATAAGGTTGTTATATTTGCGACGTTTGAAGTTTTCTGCTCCAGCAGCAGCCGTGCTAAGAAGATGGGATGGCGCAAGGGTATCGACACATGTTGCATCCGACACCAAAGGCCTACCCACCTTTCAAGGTATTACGGTCATCCCGACTGGTCTCTTAACTCAAACATAGTGGATTGGGTTACTTTTCAATATTAAGCTTATTTTTCAGTATTTCAGTGGTAATCTATCGTGAGGCTCACTGCAGCACTGTCTATGGCATCAACTACTCCAGGGGCGAAGCATGTGCGTTGCCAAGCCAAAGACAAAGCTAAAAACTTTGACCCATTCAAAAGGAGGTCAAACTACTGCTAGATATTTATGAAAAAAACTAACTACAGTAGGAAAATAAAAGATAGAAGTTCTCTTCAAAAGAAAGGAGTATAACAAGATAAAACTTTGTTTTGCATATTTTAATCGCTGCACAAAGCCGGGGCAAAAGCTTTTGTCTAAAGTCTCGCTACTTATTGTAAAGTGGAATGTTTTGTGTGGAGCTCTGCTGTTATTTTAACAAAAAAGTGTAGACTTTAGTTCTCTATGAGTAGTTTTGGACTTAGGATGTTGTGTAGAGATTTTGTTTAAAAGGAAGTAGTATTGCAATGAGAGCTATCGCGTTTGTATTTGCCGCTAGGTGCGCTGCTGTAGAGTGAGGTCTTTAAAATGTCAAATATCATAGTTTTTTAGGTTATAGGGCAAGTTTATTTACTACTTTTTTTATTGTTGTGACAAACCACTGCTTTATTAGAGCTTTATGTTTCGGATAATTTTATCAAATTTTTTATGAGATAACAAAGTTTAACAGTTACATAAACAAGCACCTTAAGCGCCAGTGGCGCCAACTGGTGAGCACAAAAACGGAAGCCCTCATTGTATTGGAAAATCAATCATAGAGACACAATCGCTATAACGCATAGACAGTATGACATAGGCCTTTTTTATTTAGCCTATACTTGCCCACTGCTGGGCAAAGACCTTCCTCATACCTTCTCTGCCAACTTTATCTCCTGCCTTTTTCAATCAATCCAGCAGGAACGAGTCCAAATCGTCACGCCATCGTTTTTTAGGCCTGCCTCGGTTACGACGTCCGTCTTCAGACACTCACTGCGTGGTAATCCTAACCCATCCACCCATATGTCTATGTATCCTGTAAATGTGACCCACCTAATCCTATATATAGGCATATTCTTCTTCCTGCCCCCTTCCCAAAAATATTTAAGGGTCTTGCCTCCTTGTTCGTCTACGCCAGGATGGTCTATCCTGGGTTGTCGATGGTTGTTATGATATTCGCATTTCTTGATTTCGCATTTCTTGATTACAGGTACAGCTGAAAATCCAGCTTCGCAAAAATACGATGGTGCAAAAGGAATGAAAATTCTTATAGCGTTTGATGCTAAGTGGTACATTAATTTTAAATCGCAAAACGCCACCAAATCGGAACATGTGAATCTAGTTTTAAGGCAGCTATCACAAGAGAATTCAATGAGACTTTCTTCTTCTTGCGATGTAAATTTTGGCGGAGCTTGTGAATGGAAAGGGTCTTGGATCCACCCTTCATGGCGCCCTTTTTCACTTACTGCGGTGCACCAGGGCGCCATGGCGCACGCTATGAGAACCCCTACATTAACTATTGAACACATTCCACACTGTAAGTACGTTTAACCGTTACGGCTATGATTTTTAGGTAAGTTTGTAGCAATACTTGGACTAAGTTACAAGAACACACACGGGCGAAGCCGCTGGCACAAGGTATGATATAATTTTCAAGTTTGCTGTTATATTTGCTTGGAAATTGTTACCATAATCATTCTTTATATTTTTGCCCTTGCCATGCCCTTGTTCGTTGCTTGGTATGATATGATTTTGAGCACTGTCACGGAGAAGCTATCTTCACGCCTCATAATGGGCCCATATCATCTAAGGCTGCTCTCTCTGATCTTGTCAGCGATTGGTGCTACCTTGAATGATCCTTATTCGTTCCGCAGTTTATCCAAGCGCGTCACGCCCCCTGCCCAGCGGAGCATTTTCATCTCCGCTGTGTGTAGCTGTTGTTCGTGCTTCTTCAAGGCTGCCCAACATTCAGCGCCGTACAGCAACGTCGGTCGTCTAGCGGCTGTTTTATAGACTTTCCTTTTGGTTTTGATTGGCATTTTAGAGTCACATAGAACGCTCGACAGATATCTCCATTTCATCCAAGCCGCATTAACTCGTTGGGTCACATCTTCAGCTATGCGAGCGTGAAGATGTTTAGGCATATGAAAACTATTTAATCTTGAAAAATGTGTACCAGATGGTGTTGCTACGATATTAAAGATGAAAATCTCCAGCACAAAAATAATTTCAGATGCTCTACTCTTTTTGTTGATACTCATATCTTAATATAAACAACACACTTTAACACAAAATGATTCTTATCATGTCTCTTTTATTCTCATATCAGACGAAGCAATTCCAATACTTGTAATATTTTTATTTTTATGAGACAATCTACATATATTTCAATACAATTTTATTGGTACGTGTTTTATTTCCCAATATATTTGTCCGATATTTGATACGAAAGAACAATTTAATACAAGTATTGTTTATTTTATTGAAGTTTTTGTTTTCTCTCGATGTAATATAAGGTTACATCATTAAACTGACTTCAAAGCGTTTTCAAGGACCCTACTGATTTTATACGATTCTTGTAACATAACATCGCACCCGTATTCCTTCCCGAAGGGTAAATAGATAGATAGATTTATTTATTTGCGTTGAATGTAGGTAATTAATACAATTAGGTGTTACAATATTTTGGATTCTTATAGAGTAGTTTTTTTTTAATAATTTATAACCTATGTTACTTCCTGATAATTAAAAAAAAAAGGTTAAAATCGGTCCAGTAGTTCTTCGGAGCCCATTCAGAACAAACAAACAAGAAAATCTTGCCACTTTGTACTATTAGTATAGATTATTATATTGACTTAGAGCTAATTAATATTATAAGAACATTAAAAATTAAATAAATAGTCTTGTCATTTAAGAAATCTGATACAGAGTAATAGCATTTTGGAACTAGTAATTTTTTAAGGTACTTTTTAAATCTTCCTAAAGATTGCTCTTTAACCATTTTTGGTATATGGTTATAAATAAGAGGAGCCATGCACATAACACTCTTTCTCAATAATTCAGTTTTAGTAAGCAGAGGTGTACCGTGTTCCTACAATACACTAACAGTTTGCGAGTTATATTTAAGTATACTATGTTGAAGAGGGATACTGCTAAGGTCATTATGCCTCTTCACATTCGTTACTTTGAGGAGAGTTATGTTGAGCTGTATTGAGCTGTGTTGAGCTCAAGAAAGCATAGTTTTACATACAAAAGGCACCGGGTACATTAGCAAAACAAAATGGTTCAATCTCTCGTTCGGAAGAACCACAGAGCATGGAGATGCCTTAGCGGGCACTGCTAGAGACAGTATTGTCAAAACGCTCGATACAAACAAAGCGTTTCAGTGAGTGTCTGAGTGACATCAAAAGGATGAAAAACGACGGTTTGCATCATCCATACTAATATTATAACAGCGAAAGTAACTCTGTTTGTTTGTTACCTTTTCACGACTAAACGGCTAAACAGATTTTGATGAAATTTGGTATGGATATAGTTTAAGACCCTGGGAAGGACATTAAATACACTTTTTATGCGGGCGAAGCCTCAGACAGAAGCTAGTTCTGAATAAGTGCAATGCATTTGACAGCCTTGGCTTCCCTTATGGTAGATGACATGTTAAAGGCCGCAGGAATTCGCTGGAAGAGAGAAGCATAGGACCGGTCGATGAGGCGACGCTTGGGGAAAGCCAATGACCAGTAGTCTTCTGGCTTAAATTATGTGTTAGTAGACGAAGCTGAGCATATTTTGAGTGGAGATATTTATTAGTAATGAATGTCGTCGAACCTACCCAATCTCAGCCGGCAAAACGGTTCAAAGCTCTGTGGGGGAAACTCTTTGAGGTATCGGTCAGAATATCGAAGAATAGGAACCGTGGTTTAGTAGAAAAATGGCTGTAAAGTGTGTGGTGGTTTGTAACGGGTGATTCATTTATAGGTACTGTTTTAGATAGAAAAACGTATTTATTTATTATAAACTTTATTGTATACCACAAAAAAAAACATACAGAACAAACGTTCACAATAACAAGTGTACAATGGGCTTATCGCACTAGGCAATCTCTTACAGACAACCTTTGGATGGACTGAATGTTAGGAGAAGAATTTAGGGCGAAGAAAGAAGAATTTAACGTAATACATCAAAACGATTTGGTTGGATTCTCTTTAAACAAAAGAACTATTTTTTACATTTATTTGTTTACGGTTATACGAGTATCTTCAAATGTTGGACGTAACCGCAGTTCCAATTTTTGATGAAGCGTCCAAGTATTCGAGTGGTATTTGGCGAATAATACGAGTATTTATGGCTACATGACGGCTACACTACTATAATAAAGAGGTTAATTTGTTCATTTGGTTGATTGAAAAGGCCTTACAACTTGTAGTCTCTGCTTGAAGTTCTTTAAAACAGGTAATCCTTATTTAGGGTTTACTTCTGAAGTGTTAACCAACACCACAGGGTTGAAATGTATTAATCCAAAACAAAGTCATGGGCGTTTTATTGAGGTAAGTACCTATTAAAATAAAACTCACTATAAATTAACACAGAATCACTAAGAGTATGTTTTAGTGTTAGTCCTCCAGACCTAATTTAGCCAAGTCGGCCAATCTTAGGCTGCTACTAAAACATGCAATAACGCTATAGAATTAAGGTGTATATGCGAACATGCAAATGCATATAATCCGATGTCTAGTTATAACACACAAGTTGTACAGTAAAACACACTCGTGAATTATCTATAAGTATTTTCGCCAGCGCGGATAACAGCGGTGGCAGGCCTCTGGTCACGTGAAGAGTCGACTAACCGTTTTCTTATGTCACGAAACTCTCAATGAGCACTCGGACCGCATGGACCTAATGTTTCAACCCCAAAAGGCTCAAACATATAACTTCCAATAAGGTTGTTATATTTGCGACGTTTGAAGTTTTCTGCTCCAGCAGCAGCCGTGCTAAGAAGATGGGATGGCGCAAGGGTATCGACACATGTTGCATCCGACACCAAAGGCCTACCCACCTTTCAAGGTATTACGGTCATCCCGACTGGTCTCTTAACTCAAACATAGTGGATTGGGTTACACAGGGGTTTAATATAGGCCCACATCTGCCTAACCCTTCGGGGTAAGCGTGATGTTTTGTAAGAGCATTCACTCCATGTCTGATGTGCGGTAAATGCCAACACCATCGCTCCGATTTAGTGTTTAAAATCAGTGAGGTGGTTATAAGACCCTTACAGTTCGCTGGTTAAGGGATAAGTATTGTTGAATACATTCACACTGAGTAAATAATAGTACCTTTACTGACCTGTGGCCATTCCCGAAATAGTATTCACGAGTAGAGGAGGCGTATGCAGATATATTGAGGAAGAAGACATGGTGCGCGCATCCTGAATAAAATGGGATAAAGACAGGAGCATGATGATGATGAGGAAGATGAGTAGTAGGAAGATAAGATGATTGTCTACAGCAGACTGCAGGTCTTAGGTAAAACTTTGATTTTGAGCTGGGCCGTTTCAAGAAGTCCAGCTTACTGGTTGTGTTTTGATTTTTCTAGGGTCATTCTTTCGTGGCGAATCTTAACACCGCCATTCAGAAAATGACTTCAAATGTACAACGCCATCTATCGAATATGGATTTCAACTGTCCGAGTATCTGAGTTGCGTGTGTTGTGATAATTTTACTTCTTGAACACTTTAAATTCATCTTACCTTTGATAGAGTGAATCGATTGCGATGAAACAAACTAAATAATACCTTAAGTCACATTTTTTTATGTATAAAAGTTAGCTACATTAGTTTCGTACAATTTACGTGATGCGTGCAACACTCTTGTTTTTTTTTTGGGAAATATTTTCGATGTAAAAAAACGACTTTTCTACAGATTTATTATATGTATTGATAGGCTCACTTTTGACCACTATCTCGCTTGATGGTAAGCAATGATGTGGTCGACGGTGCAGCACGCTTCCCTATAAGTACTTAAATACCCTTAGATTGTAGCTATAGGGAAATACAGACTCCGACAGGGAATTCTACTCCTTAGCTGTAGGTACACATAATAAAAGTATTTCCAAAACGTTTAGTGCGTATGGGTGGAATGTCCACCATGTACCGATAGCGCAATGTCGTGCGTCTGGTAGTCCGATGATGAAACAGGCTGGGCAGAATTAGATCATGCAACTCCATCGCACACTCTCCGAAATGAAACCAGACTTAACCAGTGCCTCACTTTGACTTGACCAGTGCCTCATTGCCGATGAGCTTCTTGGCCCGCTTTTCGATCGACTCTAGTGCATCTAGCTGGTATTTGTGACCAATGACTTGCAGTTTGTCGGGGTCACTTGAGCTATTAGTCCCAATACCAGCTTGATGATTGGCTAATACATGACCCATTCTCAGACATTTATTTAATCCAAAAGTCTGATAACTGGTCTTACCAAGTGGTATCGTTCTACCTACTAACCGGTTTGTGGACGACGCGACAGATAGTTTTTTTTTGTATAAATTGTCACATTAATATTATAATGGCGAAAGTTTGTGAGTGTGTATGTTTATTACTTCTTCACGCCAGAACACCTAAACGGATCTGGATGGAATTTGTCACAGAAACAGTGCATTCGAGGCAGATGACGATGAGGTATTCTGGGTTAAATTAGCAAAACGCCGCAAATGTGATGGGTCGATATTTAATCGAGAAAAATACTAATGGAAGTAATTCCAAGTAGGTCATATAGAGTTTCTTTAGCCAAATCAACTTGACCCTGTATATTTTGTGTCAACACGGGACTTTGGCATGTAGCAAAATTTTTCCCACAATCAACACCGAACGAAAATGCCAAGGACTTATAAAAACTTGCAATCAACAAAACATATGTGATGATGTGTTGAAGACACACCTCCTGTCATTATTTGAATGACATACATGCAGTATTGAATGCTATTCATCATGACTGACCTTCGGATGGTAGGGTTGCCAACCGTACTCTGATATAGAGTATTATGTGTAGGTGTATGGAACCTCAGCGAGAGAATATTTTCGTTCATGATTGCATAGTGATGGCAACAGGAAAACATTTTTCGTTCATGATTGCATAGTTTTCAGCGAGGGAATATTTTTATATACGGTTTGTATATAAAAATATCGAAACAAAAATTAGTTCCCGGTAAAGTACTCAATAAATATTGAATTAATCGTACAAATATCGAAATGACTATTAGATACTTCATTTACCCTCTCTGTAAACTAAACTTTTAAATTAATATTATGAAGAGGAAAAATTGTATTTGTAAATGTATGTCCGATTTGTACCTATGTACATTGTATTATCCGAATACGAAACATCTTTCACAGTTAGGAACTCATAGATTTTTATAGACCACGGGAGCGAAACCATCGCCACAAGCTAGTCAGGTTTTTTACCCATTTTACAAGCTTTTATTTTTCTTGCAGTGTATGTATGTACGTATGTTAGTAAGTGTGTTCGGATCAAATCTTGCAACTGAATTTTAAAGCAGTTATCCTCAACCCATTCCGATGCAATTTTGCATACACGTTTAGTTTGGATGACAATGTTAGCTAAGTGACGTCATTCTAAATCCAAAATGGCGGACGACCCAAGATGGCGGACTAGTTATTTTTTGTGCACTGCCATGATATGGGTATCAAATCAAAGGATTTGCTGAGAACAATACGATAAAGCTTGTAATAAAAAAAGATTTTTAATGGACTAATTTTATTTCTCTAAAAGCAGTTGGCAACCCTTGATGCATGTACGAGTATATTGCGTCAATGATGACAGGTGAAGAGATGAGCTGTATATGGCGCAGATGTATGGTTTGATGGTTGAGAGGAAAGTGTCGTTTTTGGTCAGGGTCAGTTGTTATGTGACCTGTGTCATCAACTCCGTTAGCTTATGTTATCTGGAAGAGTTGATAGTGTAAAAACAACGTTTGTCAGTGTCCTGGTTATTTTTGGACGCATTTCGACTTCTATGGCAACGTGATGCAATTCTAAATCTTTTTAACTGTCGATAGGCTCGCGTTTGACCACTATCTCGCCTGATAGTAAGCGATGATGTGGTCTACGGTGAAGCACGCTTGCCTAGAAGTAGTGTTAAATATTAATTAAAAAAAGAAATTGTATATGTTAAAACGTAGAGGGTATTATATACCTATTTACGTTATTTTAATTTGTCAATTTTAATATCAATGAACTTGGTTTTTTTTTATCAATTACTATCGATAAAAAAAAACTAAGTTCATTGTGAGTAATCGTGCCACGAACACTAGTATTATTATAAAAATGGCGCCATAGTCATCATGATCATCATCATCAGCCTTTTTAATGTCCCACTGCTGGACACAGGCCTCCTCTCTGTGGGAGGGAATAGCGCCATATTGAGTACAAATAAATTAGACACCAAACTTATTCCATGCCTCCCAACGTTGACAGGGTCTAACACCACACCCACGTGGCTTCAAAGTCAACTTCACTGATTACCATAACTCAAAGAGTCATGGTACAACAGACACATAGGATGTTGAGCCTAAGAACCGGTTATTGGATAGGAGCGACTAGGAATGTTTAAGGTACATATTTTTCGCTTTTGGCTAAGATTATGACTGTGGATTTGAGTTCAGCATGAATTCTTAATGTGGAACTTTCTTAGGCTAAAATTAAGTTTTTATTTGGCTAAGAAGGCGAAAAATCAAATTTTGAGAAAATAGGTGTTACTTATCAATCGGGGATTTGTTTTAATGTAAGTAGTTGGTCAATACACGGAAGCCATGAACAAAAACATAATTATGTCTTACTTTATTTATAGTTAGGAACATAACCTTAGGCCGCTTTTTTGAAAACGTGTTCTTCTTTTCACTACGTTTGCCTCTTTTCTTCAACCAGTATCCACATAATGGTAGGTGCAGTCTCCTAAACTAACGCTGGGTGTCTGAAACCCAGCAAATGCTGACTTCAGTACCCATACGCTGAGTGCAATTTTACTTTATTATAATTTTTAACTATCCTTCTTATATTATTATTATTATATTTCTCTATTTCCCTTTCCGCACGTAACCCTTGCCTGCTTCTTTGACCAGGTCATCGAGACAACGGGTTCGTGGCCTGCCTACCCTCTATAGCTAGCTAGCTTGCTGCAAGTTAGTTAATTCAGTCGTACCGTTAAAGGCCAGCTTTCCTCACGATATTTTCCTGCACCGTTGCTTAGCAAGTGTCTTATATGGTAATGAAAATTTACAAGTTTCGTGCAAGGTTCTAACTTAGTAGCTACTTGCGAAACGAGTTTGGTATCCAGATGCTATACTAGACTGACCCTTTACATCCAAATTGAGAATTGGAAATTGAGTTTTTATCAACCTTACTTTAGCATAAAAACCATTAACATAAAATAATAGGTACATGGTAAACATCCCTCCCATACGCACAAAGCGTTTTGAAAATTACTTTGGCATTAGAGTTTGAAACATTCTCATTTCAGGAACCCGGCCTAAATGACTTTCTATAATGTTGTCATTTTACAATCGCTATGAGTCAAAATGTCCTGTGGATTTGTTGACATGTCCTACCGAAAGGTTACGTGGTCAACTTCATACATTTTGACTATTCGGTAATCGTTATCGCTGATATAATAGTTTGTTACTTTGTTCGAGCCCCAGTCTAAAAATATAGATGCCTGTAACTTGCATAAAATATATATACTTGTAACTTGCATAAAATATACATGCCTGTAACTTGTATAAAGTATACATGCCTGTCATCATCATCTTCATCAGCCTTTTAATGTTCCCACTGCTGGGACACTACCTCCTCTCTGAGAGAAGGAATGGGCCGTAATCCACCACGCGGGCCCAGAGCGGGTTGGTGGATGTCACAAGTCTTCGAATTTTTGGTTCTAGGACATGCCGGTTTCCTCACGATGTTTCCCTTCACCGTTTTGAGAGCAGTGGTGATGAAATAATTTACACAAAGTAAAGCGCCTGCTTGGGTTCGAACTTACGACCTACAACTTGAAAGTCGCGGCTGCTACCACAGGGCCACCACTGCTCTCACACATTCCTTTAACTTGCATAAAATATACATGCCTGTAACTTGTATAAAACTGTAAAAGTAGCTTGCATAGGTACCACTACCAATATGCCTTAATAACTTCTGATTGGTGAGCACCACAATGGCATATAAGCTAGTGCACACTTTATACAAGTTACAGGAATGTGAATTTTAGTGGCACAAGGATTTAATATTTTTTCTTAAAATTACTTTAATTTTTATTTTCGGAGGCCTAGGAGTGACAGAAGAGTCAACATTAGTGATTAACATAAATCATAACACTACAAATAAGTAAAGGTGCGTTCAAACCGGTTCGAGAACTCGCTCGGGGAGACGTCTGCTGGGATACTTGGGGTAAGGTTACGTTGAATGGCGGTAGCGGCATCAAATTAAGAGTCATAATGTTTATCTACCGTAACACAAACGTAACTACCATTCTGATTATTTTAAACCAATAGTTAAAAAAAAATGCTTCGACAACGTTAAAAATACACTCATTGGTGTCATTTACAACAGAAGTTCCGACAACGATAGTAGTCGTTAATTTAATTGTTAAAACAGAAGTTAATTATCTGCATCTGTTGAAGTTAGTTACTTCTCAGGTTTCAAAGCAAGAAAAATCTGCACAGATTTGTGTTTTTTTGGCCTCGCACGGGGTTACATATTTTTTTTTTTTATTGTTTGTGTTTTGCTTATCTCGTGTCTCCTGTGCGGGTCACACGGTTTTCTTTCTTCTTGTATTTCTTTACTTGTAGTCGATTCCAATATAGCGCGTAAAAGTGATGGAAAACTTGCCATAATCATTTGTACCCAGGGCATCGTGTACCATCGTGACTCTAAAACGAAACTGCATTAGAGATTTTATTATCTATGCGATTTTTATTAAAAAGTTTGAATAAATACGTAAATATTTTACTTTCATAAAAATCTTGGAACTTCATCAAAATTATGTAACACCCCAACCCGCTCCCGCTCATCAACTTAACCTCTCCCAAACGCCGGCGGAGTCAGTGACACGACTCGCGCGCAGCCTTCGTTCGTCCGTGCCTCGGATACACGCTCCTCACTAGATCATGGTACGCTATACTTTTATGTAAGAAGATTATTTTTTAGTTAAACGGGCGTAGGACGATAATAATTATATGCTGTGATCAGAATATTTGGGAAATACATTGTCTGACGTACCTAACTATTTTTATAAGACGTTAAAGTTATATCGGTGAAGGAAAACATCGTGAGGAAACCAACATGTCCTAGAACCAAAAATTCGAAGACATGTGACATCCACTAACCTACACTGGGCCCGCGTGGTGGGTAACGGCCCATTCTATGGAATAGGAGAGAGAGGAGGAGGAGGAGAGAGAGGAGGCCAGTGTCCCAGCAGTGGAAATATTAGAAGGCTGATGATGATAATGATGAAAGTTATATTTCATTTTAATGATATCATTCTACTTTAGTTTCCATTAAAATCCTAGTATCACCAATCCAGGGTATAGCTGATTGTATGGTCGATGTGGCGACAATAGGGTGAAGCGTGAAGCACATATTTAGCAACGTATTTCGACCGAAGTGATGATTATAGATCAATTAACTCTTAATTACTCTACCTATCGCAGAATGCCTCTTACAAACTAAGCCACGACGTTCTTCTGCTTTACACATACATTTCTAGCTACCTCTTTTCTGTTGTTTAGGTGTGATTGTATATTGTATCGCAAACATCCTCGCAAACTTTCACATTTATAATATTAAGTAGAATTGTATAACAAACTTCTTTAGAAACCTTCACCTTCATTGGACGATGACATTGCAATATTGGTAGTATTCCTATCAACTCTGCCAACTAATAAGTAAGTACTTTAATGATTGGACTAGTAATGGTTTCGAGTTCTAATTCACGACAATAATCACCTATGCAATAAATCAAAGTTTACCAACTCCTGATTAGTTTCCATAGCTTCTGCAACGAGGTTTGACTTCTCGCAAATCGATGCATTTGCAATTACCCCCGGTTGCGATATAAAAGTGACAAATAGCGGCAATTTTCCCGATGTCGGGGAATTGCCAGCGATTACTATTTCGTAGTAAATGTTCACAATTTCTTACAGTCCAATCATAGCTTGAAATCATAGTTTACTGTGAATCTGTTGATGGCTTTGTTACCAATCATAATGTGATATTACGACGGTGTTTTCCGAAGGGTTTGGCAGAGTACCTACAGTAATTATTCCCAAGTTTATCAGTTATGTTTTTAGTCCCATGTTAGGTTACCACGGGGGTAACCACAAGCTCTTAGAGTAAGGTTATTTCGAGATCGAGTAAGTGACAGATGTATACAAGTCAGATACATCTGTCCCTTACTCGATCTCAAAATAACCTTACTCTAAGAGCTTGTGGTCACCCCCCTGAAATTAGACTCTGAATTGCTGCTTCTGAAAAAGCCCCTGTGGAAAACCGAACAACAATAGTGTTAAATAAAACACATGCTGAGATAGGAGCCTTTTTGGTCTCGCACGGGGTCATTTATTTATTTATGTTTGTGTTTTGCTTAACTAGTGTCTCCCGAGCGGGTCAAAAATAAATATTTTTCTTTACATATATTATGTCGCCAGTTGTTTTAGTCCCAGCATTTTTCTTCAACATTTTTCTTGCAGCATGAGGTCCTGGGTTAGATTACCTGGTCAGACCTATGTCCAATGATTAGCAGTATCTAGAGCTTGTTTAAGAAGAATGTCGAAGAAAAAGATGAAACTAAAACGACTGGCGACATAATATATATGTATTTACTGTAGGTACGCAACTAGCTGGCTCCTGCCAAACCCTTCAGGAATTACACACAAGTTATATTTATGTAATAATGAAGGAATCCCTTTCTCGAAAAGATTCTGATTTCATTAGAAAAAGCCTTACAGGAATGTCAGGGCCGAGTTAAGGCCACGTATAAGTTCGGTCAATGACTCCATACCCTAACGTTGTCGCCAAGGGGGTTAAGAGTTAAGACAAATTCTTTTAAATGTAGTGATAATACCAGATTCTACTGTCCCAGTTCAGAGCAAAGGCACTTATCTTGTACAGAAAAGGCGTAAGTATTAATTTTCACGTTTGGTAGACGCGAAAGTATTCGTCTAAATTGAAGTACAACTTTCATTCTTTTACAAAACAAGATTACATTAAATTATGTTAGCTCGAAAATAGATCGTAATTCTCTAACTTTTTGTAAATTATATAGATTTCAGCATGCACTCCATCTAGACTTTAAATATAGCTTCGCAATGTCCTAAAAATATTTGTATGACCTACAGATAGTTGTTCCGGCTCTGGGTGTTTTTGAGTTTATATGTTTGTAAACGCACCCACGATACAGGAAGAAGTTCCTAGTGTGGCGCAACGTTTCTTCTAAAAAAAAAAAAAAAAATGTATAACACCCTCTTTGTATTTAGTATGTTTGTGCTCAAAACCCAAACTAAAGTTGTGAGGGTAGCCTCACAATTTTTTTTTCGGCATGATTGGGCAATCCTCATCCTCATGGACATACGAGCCATCTCTGTGTCGATCTTACCTAGTTGCCTGCCTATCGACTAAAAACCACCCCTGCCTTATAATGTATTCACAGACGTGGCGTCCGTGCCCTTATTTCTTATTTTATTTCATGGATTGCTGTAGGCAACTCCACGTGCAAATCACAATTCCTTTAATTAAATTCATTCTAAGAAACATTACCAAGCTGCAAAACCATTACAAATTCAAAATAATCCAGAAATCCCCTTCTAAACCACGTTTAATTCCCAGTAAACAAAAGCTTCCTCTCTATCGTTCTCTGGACAAGTATCTAACCAACCAGTTTCCCGGATACCGCTACACAAGATTATCGTAGTGCCCCGAGCATCAAGCGGACTTCGAACGTGAACATTTGGTCGTGAGGCCCGCTGCACCTAAGGGGATGTGTCATATTTCATAATTCTGTGGTTGATATTGGATGGTCTGATTGGCATAAATTTTTGAAACAATTGTTTCTATTGTAATTTTTTTGACTTTGACAATCTCGGGACCTTGGGGTCCCTTGGGGTCCTTTGAAAGGCGTTCTTCCTGTATCGTGGGTGCGTTTACAAACATAGAAAACTCACATACACAACACCCAGAGCCGGAATAACTATCTGTAGGTCATACAAATATTTGTTCCGAGCGGGATTCGAACCCGCGACACGCAGCGCAGCAGTCAATCGCTCAACCACTGCGCCAACCGTGCCTTGTTAGGCAGGTATCAGAAAATGTTACACCAACCGACGATAATCGCTGTAAGCACTGCGCAAGTGTACCCAAGGGCAATCCCTGGTTGGTGCAGGACTATTGCAAAATATGGAGAAAATGCATTGGGTTATGAGTTTGGTACGTTTAGTGGCAGAGGATGACTGGCACACTCAATGAATGGGCCCTCATAAAGAGTCGCTTGCACTTTAGTTACGAAACGCCAAGACGGAAGTGCTTGAGGAATGGAGAGGTATACCATGGCCATCAGGACCTACATTATTATTATTGGTAAGACACACTAGCAACTAGTTAGCTGACGCGTGTGTTGAAACACAGCGATCACTTAATCATTCAGTAATGCAACTCAACTCCATATGTTCGGACTTCATAACAATCGATACAATGCCACTTTCTCTAGGCCTTCTTATCTAGGAACACGCTATGTCAACGCCTAATTTATCTATTGAGTTTCGCTGTGAAAACATACCAAACTGGTGGACAAAGTTTCACTTTCGCATTCAGTAATAGATTAGCATGGATTCACCAGAAGTGTATAGGTATTCTGTACTATTGATTCAATTTGCATATTACCAAACACGTATTTTTCTAAACTAAAATTGTGAAGAGTTAAAACTGTTTGTTCCTAAGACGGTATCAATCTCTCAGGTACTGTTTCGTTAAGAAAACTCAATTCACTGATAAAACCCCAGAGCAGTTGCTTAACTTGTATCAAGCGCAAGTTAGATCATGCATGGAGTACTGTTCTCATCTCTGGGACAGATCTGCCAAATACCAGCTGGATGCACTCGAGTCGATCGAAAAACGAGCCAAGAGGCTTATCGGCAATGAGATACTGGTCGAGTCTAGGCTCCAGAGCCTTGAACATCGGCGCCGAGTTGCCAGCCTGTCGGTTTTTTATCGGTTACATTTCGGGGAGTGTGCGTTGGAATTGCATGAACTGATTCCTCCTAGCCCGTTCCATCATCGGACTACAAGACGTACGGCGATGCGTCATCGATACATGGTGGACATCCCACCCATACGCACCAAACGTTTTGGGAACACTTTTATTATACGAACAGCAAAAGAGTGGAATTCCCTGCCTGAGTCTGTGTTTCCCGATAGCTACAACCTGGGAGTCTTTAAGTCAAGAGTGAATAGGTTACTTCTAGGCAAGCGTGCTCCATCGTCGACCACATCATCGCTTACCATCAGGTGAGATAGTGATCAAACGCAAGCCTTATTACAAGTAAAAAAAAAAAAAAGCTTACTTACGAGTGTCATTCGTTTTTATCCTTCGTGTAAACACTATTTAGACCAATATATATCTAGTATTTTTCTGTATGACATTTGCTCTGCACCGGATACGATTAAACTTATTCAAAACTCATTCGGTAACTTAATAATATCACCAACAATATTTCTTCAAATAAAAGAATCTTCAAATCAAACCGTATTACAAGTCCATGCGCACGCGCAGCCTCGCATTCCCGATGCCGTCGAGATTATCTGATTGTTCTTACAGATACCGGCGTAACGGTAAAATAAATTGTATTATGGACGGTCTATGGCGTGTATTGTGGGTATAAACAATGTAGTCTATGGCTATAATGGTGGTTTTGAAGAGGGATTTAATATTAGGCTTCGAGTTTTTTTCTTGGTAGCCATTTGGTTTGCGATATGTACCTAGTCGTTTATTGACCACAGCAGCCACAGCGCGGTTCGAAATGTGAATTCGTAACAAATCAAAGGAAATAATCAGGTACACGAATATATGCAGCACTGCCGTCAATAAGCGTGATGGGTTTGTCTTACTGGAATTTGTCCGTAGAAAAGCCAGTCTGAATTTGTGCCCGGTTGATGGCCCTGAAACTAGGTATCGTTGTCCACGCATCGTGTTCCTCATTACTGAGGATCGTGATGCCCCAGTCTTCGTGGAAACAACTTCGCCTTCACTAATTTGCGCCATCTGTTTCTGTCTTTGGCGTCGTGGTATGAAACGATATGCGGATTTGTCTGACCATCTGATTGGACTTCGACCTCTCGGATGCTTCCCTTCGATCTTGCCAGTAACTATCAGCTGTTCGGGGTTGTGTCTATCCTCCATGGCAATGTGACCAAAAACTCCAGAATCCTACGAAGGCCGACCGTGGACAGTCTGATCTTTATGTTCAGTTCCCGGAGGATAGAATCATTAGTGCGAAAGGAAGTCCAGGGGATTTGCAAAAGCTTCTTCCAGCACCACATCTCAAAAGCATTGATTCGGTCACGGTAGGCCTTCTTCAGAGTCCACGTCTCGGACCCGTAACTGAAGATGGTGCACACCAGAGAGTTGACCAGTTTCACCTTCGTCTTCCGTGAAATGTCAAAGTCAAATATATTTATTCAATTAGGCCAATAAACGGCACTTTTGAACGTCACATAAATTAAAACTAAAAATTAAAAGTAATAAAAAATATATTTAAAAGTAATAAAAAAAAAAAAAAAGTTAAAAAAAAAAAAAAAAAAATGATTCTACCGTGCATTCGGAAAGTAGATTGTTGTGGAGAAGAACGCACAAGAAACTCAAATGTTTAAGTTCATTTCTGCCTAAAACTTCGGAATTATACTCGTGATGGGACTCATGCATAACTGTATAAATCTTGATTTAAGATCTTCATACTACTCTTTTAGTAAGACATTCATTTTGACAATCGTGATAACGAATCAAATGAATTGTTAAAAAAACAAATGAAAACCTTATCTATCAGTGCTGTTTTCGCACTGACATTAATAAAAAAATATTTATGAAAGTAAAATGAATAAAGTCGTTTAAAATAACCTCTCTGAAGTGTTGCTTTCAATTAACAAAGCCCTTGGGGTATTGACTTGCTTCCCCTAGCAAGTCTATTAAAAATGTCAACCAAAAAAAAATGTGAGGAGTTTCTTTTTAATTGTTTTAATTTAATCTGCCTTTCATACTTTTCGTCTTTCTATTGCATCCGACGAGTCTATGAAATTGGTATTTTAGGATTCCGTACCCGAAGGATAAAAACGGGACCCTATTACTAAGATTCCACGATCCGTCTGTCTGTCTGTCCGTCTGTCACCAGACTGTATCTCATGAACCGTGATACCTAACCAGTTGACATTTACACAGATGATGTATTTATGTTGCCGCTATAACAACAAATACTAAAAACAGGTTAAAATAATTATTTGATTAAGGCTCCCATACAACAAACGTGACTTTTCTGCCGTTTTTTGCGATAATGGTACGGAACCCTTCGTGCGCGAGTCTTCATTTTAAGCTTATTTTCTTTTGTTACTTACGCAGATATAGACAAATGAATCTAGTCCATACCAATATTACAAATTAAAAATTTGGATTTGGTTGAAATTTGTAATACGAGTGGAGAATATCTTGGATTAGAACTGTTATTTGTAAATCAAATAACAGAATACATTTCGACATTCACGCTGGTGAATCCGCTGGCAGGTACTAGGAAAAAATATTTAAAAAAGTTATAACAGTATATCATACTATAATTTATGACAAAGTCAAATGTGTTTATTTCAAGTAGGCCATTATGCGGCACTTTTGAACGTTAAAATTTACAAGTAATAAAAATTGATTCTACCGTGCATTCGGAAATGTAGCTTGTCTTTTAAAAAAAAGTTTTATACAACATTTACACAAGTACATACATCAATAAATTCATATACGTGAGGACGATGTACCCAGCACCACTATACTACATATAGGTATGAGAGAATTACAAGCACTAACAGGTAAATTCCTTTACTTGATAAATAGGAACATGGTTCTCACGTACTTACAAATATTGCAAACATGGTACATTACCTAATTAAACAACAACAGAACAGTGTGCGAGTCAATTTTTTAAACGAAAAGAGAAGAAAAATTAAAAATAAATCGTTACTATAATTATGAATATAATACAAATTTACCATTTTGATTTTGTCCACACCAAAGATAGGCTTATGGAGCAGGAACAGCATGTTTTCAAGCATTCTTATCTTGAATATAATCATCTAATTTGTAATATGCTTGTTTACAAAGTGTGCTTTTAAATATGCGTTTAAACTTATAACGTGCGTTTTTTGCGATAATGATACGGAACCCTTCGTGCGCGAGTCCGACTCGCACTTGGCCGGTTTTTTTTTTGAAGTTGATAATAATTCAAAAAGGGAAGGGTATATAACTATGAACACAAATGGGTTTAATCAATTCTTGAATAAACACTGAACGTGAAAACTGCTCAACTGTGGAACTTCATTTGATTATGCCACAAAATCAAGCATAAAATACTCGTAAACGGCCGACGGTCATTACTATAACAAATAAAATAAAAACATCGTTCTGCATTAACCCACAATTTTTCTCTCGTTAAAATGTACCGAACTTCGATTAAACGACCCTAAAACAATACAAAATGCTAACTCCATGAGATTAAAACCCGTATCCCGGCGGAATTATGTCCTAAAAATAGTTTCATCCTAAAATGATGTCCCGAAACCGGGTTTCCAGGATGAAATACAGCATATTAAGTTTACACAAGGCGGGTAATGACTTTAGCGACGAATTTTATCGTCTCTTTGTCAGGCTGCCTTCCTTATGCTAAAATGCCACTATCTGAGAATTGGCCAATTTTAGTTTTTTGATGCCATCGAAACTAGTGAAAATTTCTGTATCGATCTGAATGAGCAATATTCTTCTACTGTCAATAGATTCCAGATAAGAAAATAAAAACGACGTTAAAATCATCAAATTGGTATATTTTTTACCAATTTTTGGTAAGATTAGGTCTTTGATATATGCTGACAATGTCTATTCGAAAGTGCGCAATTAGATCTATTTTATGACACCGGAAACTCTCGTATATGATTTAAAGTTGATGAAAAGCAACGATGATTAATTTATTATATCGTGGACTTCAGTCTTTTGTCGAGGTGGCACAGTGGCTAGAACATCCCCTTTCGCCCTTTATCCCTCGAGCGTGTGTTCAAATCAGGGAAAGTACCAATGTAACTTTCTGAAATTCATATGTACTTCCTAAGCTTATTGGTAATTGCTGACAACGGTGAAGAAAAACATGACGAGAAAACCTGGACTTATAGTTTATATATATCTGAAATCGCCAACCGCCTTGTGCAAGCGTGGTGATCAATGCTCGCGCCATCTGTGCGAGAAGACAGTTACAGGCTGGTATTATTATTATTCTTGTTTTTTGTCTACAACTCAAAATATGATTTTGTCAGATAATGGCATTATAGCTTTGAGGACCTCAGCGGTTAAGTACCCAATTTTACTAATAGCTCTTTCGGAAGTTTCTGCTTAGTCATATCCAGGCATCCTACGGATACGACCCGGTTTTGTAGGCTGCCTTTTGTTCTTTCCTTTGTAAAAGGACGTATGAAAAGTTTTGATTCAAATATAAGGCAATGTTTCTTGTCTAAGACCCAAAAGTTTTCAGACAGACTAAAACTGTTGTGCTGACAAGCTTCGCAGTGTTTATCTTCGCCTGTTATATCAGAGAAAAGGACGATAGGTAGGTGCAAACAAGGAGTAAATCCTCTTTGAAAGATTGTTGCCATAACAACCGGTATTTTCCGCTTGTCGAGAAAAATCTTAGATAGAAAGCGCTTTGTAACCACTGCAGACCACTTGGACTGATATAACAACTACCTTGAGGAATATCTAAATGCTATTGGAACTTATTTTGAAATAATTCATCTTTCGCCAATGCTTACGTTGATAACATTTGTAAGATATATTATATTTATTATTATTTATTTGATATATTTTTTTACCATTTTTAGGGATCCGTACCTGAAAAGGTAAAAAATGGAACCCTTATAAGATCACTCTCTGGACCGTCTGTCTGTGTGCCACCACCGATTTTCTCAGCAACAGGTGGACCTAGCAAGTTGAAATTTATACCAGATACTGAGGTCTATAGTCCCTATTATACGAGCTACCTTCGCGCAGCTGAGACCCGTTTGGCAATCGCGAAAACTGACCCGAAGGATTAAACTCAAAATTTTCGGGTCAAATGTCAAATCCGTGCTGCTTTTCGGGTGCGAAACGTGGAATGTCACAAAAGACATCTTACGCCAGATCCAAGTCGTAGGCAACCGCTGTCTTCGTCGCATACTCGGCATTTACTGGCCCGAGACAACCACCAACGTAGAGCTGTTGGAGCAATGCCACGAAAGCCCGATCGACCGCCAGATCAAGCATCGCAAGTGGAGTTGGATTGGCCACACGCTGCGAAGGGATTCTGATCATATACCGAAGCAAGCGATGGATTGGAATCGCCAAGGCAAAAGAAAGCGTGGCCGTCTCCGTCAAACCTGGCGTTGCACCGTGTTGGCGGAAGCGACGAGCATCGATATGACGTGGAGCGAGGTGAAGCGTGAAGCTCAGGACCGATCGCGATGGAGGGCTTCCGTGGACGCCCTTTGCCCCATCCAGGGGACGTAGGACATTAAATCAAGTAAGTCATAGTCCCTATTGGGTGTATAAAAATCAAGGTCCTATGTCACACGGTAAAAAGGTATGGCCAAATTTAGATTTTACCTTAATTTTCAACTTTTAATTATTTTACGGTATTTTCCCTTTACTTGTGCTGTAAAGCAAGGGCTTTTAACCAAAATTGACAATTCTAGGTCAACCGGAAGTACCCTATAGGTATTGGGTCGAAAACCTATATGGTAGTTCCCGTTACTTAATTATGTTGGTGAATATAGCTGTTTGTACGGAACCCTCGGTGCGCGACTGTCCGACTCGCACCTGACCGGTTTTTTTTCCTGCCAAGTGTAAAAAAATTGTAAACAATACATAAGATCATGCCTGTATTCTTCAACAAATTAAGGGTTCAAAGGGTTAAGCAGCGTGGTACCTAGAGTAACCCCACATATCACTTATTACCAATACACACATAACACTTATTATATTATATTTAAATTCCATTTAATAGGAGGCTTGCCTATAGCCATAATCGAGGCACATATCCTTAACCACTGCTACTAAGAAACTCCAGATTGCAAAACCCAATAACACTTTGTTCGACCTGGGAATCGAACTCAGGACTGAGCCTTGCAAATATATGTATAAGTTTAATCCTGTCCCCCCTAGCCAAGTTACAAACGTTTCGTATCGAATCTCTTTCTACAATCGATAACGCCTCCTATTTGTACGGTCTGACCACGTGACTTAACGTTCAGATGTGTCATTCCCATACATTGATGTCGTTTTCTACTAGCGTTATCGATTGTAGATTGTCAACTTGGCTACAGGTGCTGCTGAACAAGCAATGCAGTTTGCAAGCAAGCAATTATATTGTGATTGTGCAACCACTCAAAGACTAAATTAAACTAGACGTCAAGCTAAAGTTGGTAACATTAGTCTACTTGGCTCCGTAATGCACGCCTCGCTTAGCAACTGATTTAGCTAAGCACCTCTATGTTTGTGGACATCAAGAGAATTTAGATGCAACTTTGTATAAGATGACTGTTATTGGTAAATCTGATCTTCACATCTTCGTCAACTAACTTTTGAATTGGTCCAGCGATAAGCTAGTTAGTCCATTGTTTGATTCCTACATGGACCAAATGATTCTATAATTTACAAATAAACAGGCAGACTGGCAGTTATACAAAGGCTCTGACGACTAGATTCATAAAGGCTCAATCTTCAGGCATAGAATATAATAGAATACTCTTTATTATGTACACCATATAAGCTACAGAAAGTATAGATGAAGAAAACATTACACTGGGTGACACAATGGGCGGCCTTATCGCTAATAGCGATCTTTTCAAGACAACCTTTGGATGGATTTAAAAAATGAAAGGAAAGACAGTACTACAGCTGCTTCGAAAGAATACGACAGCGATGCGACAAGAAATTATCGCCTGCCTGTCTTAAAATTGATCTTCCAATCCAATGGCTGACAATGGTAGGGGGGTTCCAAAATACAAGCATAATGTAATGTTGTGTTACCAATGTTATTATCAATGGATTCTTATAAACAGATCCTTCTGCCCTATAACCAAGGGGTACGACACAAGCTAAGGGCTCCGTTTCATTCCGAATGAAGACGGATTTCCCCAATGAATCCTTCAACATAACACCATTAGATTGGAGACTTGGTCGCTTAACACACTAAAACACCTCCCCGATAAAGTCCCAAAGAATCTCCTTATTTCCTTAAAGACCTTGCTAACGATACTTCGAAAAGTAAAATAAAACCTTCGGAGCAGCATATTAAGGTAGCTCTTGCAGTATAAATTATCTGGAAGCGATGTACAGGCGTGTGTAATGGCCAAGCCGAGGATTATTTATCGCTAGAGCGTGGGGATTGGCGTATTGGTGGCATGGTGGGAGCGAAAGCGGGGGAAGAAGCGGATATGGTGGAAAAGATCGGTATTTTGAATTTTCTGGGAACTGATGAACTCTATTGAAGGCGCAAAGCTCGTAGCCAAATTCTAGGATATAATTTTGATGGCCATACTAAGAAGAAGGGGTCTTCTACGGAAACAAGCAGATATTATGTAGATTCGCAGTTCAATGTCGGGTCGATGATCTGAATACGGCGAAGACAACCCAAATACGGCAAGATCAAGCTGTGAGGCCTACTTGGGCAAAATTAGTTGTATAATCGTAGACTGCAAGTAATTCTAGTGATGCAGTACAAAATGCAGTGTCATGGTGGCCCAGTGGCTAAGACCTCGCCTCTCGTGCTTGAGGTCGTGGTTCAAATCCAGGCAAGTACCAATGTGGATTTTCAAAGCCATATGTATTTACTTTCTAAGTTTATCTTGGACATCACACGCAACGGTAAAGGAATACATCGTGAGGAAATCTGTAATTTAAGTATGAAATAGCCAAATCAGAGGCCTGTGGGGTTCTCATAGGCGGCTTTATTAACTCTGACACCAGAGGAGGCCTCATCCTCACAAGAGAAAGAAAGAAAATACAAAATTTATAAGACTCCATGATGACTGAAGCGGTGATTTCTCCTATAATAGATTTAAAGGACAATTGAACGAAAGATGAATTAAATTATTGATTTACAAAAAAGATTCTTACAGTAGGAATTAAACCATTACCTTACCGGCTCGCTGAAGCACTTAGGCAGAACCCTAAAGCAGCTTTAACAGCGTTAAGCTAAAGAGCGCCGTAATGATGATATTGATGTACATTAATTATGTATACAATGCACGAGTATATGCTGATCTGATGTGGTTGATGAAACTGATATACTTAAATATGCAAGAAGAGGGATTAAACCACTTAAATCAAAGGTTCAAAGAGGCGGCAAAGAAGGATTTTACAAATATGTTATTGCGGGGTAAAAAGCAGCTTGTCATGAAGCTGCTATGCATACTTTTGAAGAGGAACACGCAGGAATGTCTGGAGGCTGATGTAGAGTAGTAGCACTCAAAAGTATAGGCAAAGATAAAGAAAGAAAAAGCATTTATTTGCCACAAAACCAAGCCAATTATCGACGAAGTTATTACTCTGTGAGAGGCACTCCCTCTAGCTCGGTATAGTTAAAGGTAAAACCATTTAATACAATAGTAAATACCATCTTATAGATTATCTAAAGTACACACATCTTTCATGGGGTACTGTGTTAAATTCCATAACAAAATATCTTCATCATCAGCCTATTAATGTTCCCACTGCTGGGACACAGGCCTCCTCGCTGTGAGAGGGAATGGGCCGTAATTCACTACGCGTGTCCAGGGCGGCTTCGTGGATCTCACATGTTTTCGAATTTTTAGTTCTAGAACGTTCTAAACCGGTGGTGATGAAATAATTTACACAAAGTAAAGCGCCTTCCTGGGTTCGAATCCACGACCTACAACTTGTAAGTCAAGGCCAATACCACTGGGCCACCACAGCTCTCACAAAATACCTTGTGATAAATTAAAACTAAATGAAAGAAAATTTAAAACTTTTGTTAAAAGCACACTTTGTAAACAAGCATATTACAAATTAGATGATTATATTCGAGATAAAAAAAAACAACAAACAAACAGCTTGGAAACATGCTGGTCCTGCTCCATAGGGTAATCTTTAGTGTGGACAAAATCAAACTAGTTAATTTATATTTTCATAATTTATTATAGTATAGCTTTTTTTCTCTTTTTGTTTATGACAATGATACTCGTATACCTAATTAGATATCATTAGTCTGTTATTGTTTTTTTTCTGTGAAGCCGGGAATTGGTAGTATCTTTAATTATATTGTGATTATTCTACGAAATTCTCATTACCTAGTCACGGGGAATTCGGGTTTGTACCGGAGCATGGACACAAAACAAGTTGACATTGTAATGGACGATTTTTTTTGACGCGCAATTAGCTCTTTTCCCTCTCCCCTTTGTATATAGGTTTGTTTTGTTATTACTCTTAATTTTAAGAATATTCAATTGTACTTATATGTTAATAAATACCTATCAGTAAGATGGTGATTATGAAAAAAAAACATAAAATGTTTCTAACAGAAATATCTTCCAACCAGACTTGTTAATTCATATTGCACTCTACATAGAGGTTTTAAAGCGTAAAAGCCCATCGGTGCATCCGAAGCCACAGCCTACGTTAATAACTATCCGGTACAACAAAAGGACGACCACATCCTACCACAGAGCAACAGTTAATCCATAACACAATACAAATCCGTCAGATTCTATCACAAACAAACTATACAGCTACCCTCTACTCATAACTTGGTTTTACCTCTAAGGGTAGACGCACACTCGGTACTTTCAAGATTTTCGCACTGACACCTATACTCTATTTCAGATAACATTAGAGATTTAAATAATTTTACAGCCCGTTCAATCGATTTTGACCTCTATTGCGTTGGTGATATGACAAATGGCAGTTGTATTAAACATTTAGTTTTGGTAACAGGTTTATGCTTTTTATGCCAACCTTATATTTACGGGATAGAACTCAAGGTATAGGAGTAGGTAATTCTCCCAATTGTGAAACATACGGAACGGTTGAAGATGTTCACCATCTACTTATGGAGTGTACTAAGACTAAGAAGCAAAGAGAGGCACTGTTGAGCAGAATAAAAGGAAACGAATATGATATTGGTCCATATGTAAAAGTTCTAGCGCAACTTTCACCTGAGATAGCAAACCTACTTACTCATTTTTTTTTAATTTATAATGTATTGGTAGGTGTAGCTTCGAACAAGATTAAGTTATGATGAGGCTGACATGCCATTGTGGACAAAGTTCTCCTTTAAGAATTTGGAATAACAAAAAAAAATGTAATTCTATACATGAGACATGTGTCAGTTACTCAAAGTGCCTTATTAGAATTACCCGGTTTGTTTCGAATCAAATTGTACGCGTCCACGTGACCACGTCATAAAATAAATTGGATGCTCAAGTGTTAGGTATAATTGTTTGTTTGTTCATAATTATATGTTTGTGTACTAAACGTACATTTACTTCAAGATCTATGGTAAAATCGCTGTATTTATTTTATTGCTGATAGGCTCACGCTTGACCACTACCTCAACTGATGGTAAGCGATCATGTGGTCGACGGTGAATTACGCTTGTGTAGATGAAACCTATTCACTCTTGACTTAAGAACCCTAGATTGTAGCTAACGGGAAACACAGACTCCAGCAGGGAATATTTTTCAGCGGATTTTGTCGCAACTAATAGTCGCAGATGTGCACTAACACAAAGTTTCAGCACTAAAGTATCTATTGTGCGTACAGCTTACAGTCGGGACACAGCAAAGGATTTGCTTCCACAATAACATGAAACCGTTGAACATTCTAACGTAATACCCGACACATTCTCTAAGTACAAAGATCTAGATCTGCTGGATTGTTTTGTTTTTGAGTAAATAGTTATAGAATTTACTACCGTCGTTGGCTACCGTCATTTAGACACTTTCTTTTATTGGCACAATAGCAACGATATACATATTAGTTCGTTTATAATTATAGCTGAAAAGAACTATAAGTAAAACTTCTTTTCGTACGGCGGATTACTAACGCAAAATAAAATTTTGTACAATCAGTTTTTAGCAACCTATTCAGCTCTATCATTGGACTCCCTAAATCATGGGGCATGGGGTCTCACATCTGTTACCCCTGAGAGCCAGGCTTTGAGTTAAAAAGGGCATTATTAAAAAAACTTAATACAAGTATTATGATTATCATAAAAATAAATCCGCTCTACTTGCTTAACCACCCCAAAGTCAAAAGCTAAAATGCAGTACCCACATATACCCCTTTCATCGAAAAATTGTAAAAGAAAAATAAAGCCCGCGTCTCTTCCACCACTCCTACATCCACGTACAGTTAACATACAATAAAATTATACAAAGAGCACAATGAGATTCACAAGAAAAACACACAATGTCTCTAAACAAGGTAATTTCACGAAATAATATCTACCCGCCCGCCACAAAATAATGTGCTCGGTACGTGTTCCCGGAAACCAAAAAGGGGTATCTCACAAATTTTGAAAATTCTGTTTTGTTTTTTTGCAGTCTTTACAGGTAGTCAGGAGCCAGAAAAACGGGCACCAGTTTTAACAAAGGGTGTCAACCCAGTTTGTGGATTGTGGAGGTCCAGGTCTGATATGCCGTCGCTCCATGTAAAAATTCTGGTACTCAGCTGGATTTGGTTAGACTTGAAGCTTGGTTAGGCTTAAAATTTAGTTTGGTGGCTTGTATTTGGAAAAAAGCCGAGGCAGATTCTATAGGCTGGACATGCCGCATCAGATCGAAAACCTTTACTTTACTGGAATATTGTCAAAAAACACACTATCCATACTTACTTATACTATACATTGCAATAGTAGGTATTAGGTTATTTATTTTATTTTATTGTTTTGACATTGTATTTGAATGATTTAATTTAATTTTAATATTTAATTTGGTTTTGTATTTGATTTATTTATTGGATTTGTGTGATTTTCAATGGAATGGGTGAAATTATCAGAAAATGAATGAATTATTCTTATTATTAGTAACCATTAGATCATTATTTTATATAACTAACATTTAATACGATCCAAAATAAACGACTGTTTTTTTAACTTTTTTTTAGGTAACTTTGCCATTTTGCTACGCTTTCACGCCTAAGCATAGGAAACATAAAAATACCCTTGGTAGGACCAATTTCCAGAGACTTAAAACACTTCATGACATACCACGAGAGCGATGCCGCGAGCTAGAGATCTAGTTATAAATATATATTAATTAATAAGCTGACGATGATGATGAAACGAAATCATTTCTTACAACATCCCAATTTTCTCAAAAATCACTCTTCTTGAGTTACCGCTTTTTGGGTTCCGGTAGTAGTACGACTACAGTGAGTTATTACCTAAAATAATGATCAATTTGTCCGATACAGGCATTTTAGTAAAAATATGTCCTATTATGAATATGAACAAGGTTTTTTCGTATAAATAATGTTTATAGTGTAATCATGTTGTATTGAAGTTGTTTTTTTATGAAAGAAGAAAGTACAAAGATAGTCCTTTGGCTCCTTAATAAAAAACTTGGCAAATTATGTTGTTTGTCTTGGACATTCCTGAGTGAAATGAAAACATTGGAGAAGTAACCTTGATTCATTAGGTACTATGATCTCCCCCGTAACCTGACGTGTCAAAACTATCATAGTTTGACTGTAATACAGTGATAGATGTATACAAGACATATACATCTGTCCCTTACGCACACTCAAAATAACCTTGCTCTAAGAGCTTATGGTCAACCCCGAAATTACAAATAGGAATGAATGGCACCTCCATGTGCCCTGCAGAAAAAAATAGTATGCGATAGTATTGTTTTTTTTATAAGCTCGCGTTTGACCACTATCTCACCTGATGGTTATCTGAACGTATATTGAAAAGAGGCAAAATGTGAGTTTACCTACATATATGTGACTAGCGGACGCCTCGCGGTTTCACCCGCGTAGTTCCCGTTCGCGTAGGAACACAGGGATAAAAAGTAGCCTATGTCACCCGGAGATAGTGTAGCTTTCCAACGGTGAAAGGATTTCTGAAATCGGTCCAGTAGTTTCGAAGCCTATTCGGTACAAACAAACACACAAACAAACAAAAAAATCTTTCCTCTTTATAATATTGGTATAGATAATCTCTGTGTAAAAAATCTTCTACTGTTTGTCAAATTCTAAGGCAACTTTCTATCCTGTATAAATATATGGTCTAATAAACGCCACGGGAAAACGCAAATTATATTTTATGGGTTGCATAAGTAGCAACTATTGACAATTAAGACATCATCCTCTCAAAAATTTGATCACACAATGTTCACCAATCTGAAAACTGATCTCGCCAAGCAATGCCTCGTTTCAGATCTTTGAAAAGTAACAGTTATTTTTTAACAAGTTCATTAGTGTTTTTATGTAAACATTATTCGTATATAACATGTAATTTTTAAGTAAAATAAATAGCTGCAGATGGTATCAGAATAATAATTGGGCTTTGAAAATGTTTGCTTTTATAAGGAACATATTTTTCCAATTATAAGGAACATATTTTCTATATAAAATATGTAGGAAAATATGTTCCTTGAATTATAATTTGGTAACATAAATTATTATTTTTGCGAAAAAATATCTTGTGAATACATATTTTGTTATTATCATAAAAGTTCGTTCAACTGATAATTTAATGTTGCCAGGAAGTATACTGTTTCTTCCCAATTTCTCTTTTTTTAAACCCCGCCGGAAAAAAGGGGTGTTATAAGTTTGACGTGTGTTGCTGTGTATCTGTGTGTCTGTCTGTGGCATCATAGCGCCTAAACGGATGATTTTTTGATTTAGTTTTTTTGTTTGAAAGGTGAGTTTGTCGAGAGTGTTCTTAGCTATGTTTGAATAAAATCGGTTCAGCCGTTCAAAAGTTATGGGCGTTTTACTGTTTAAATCGGGGTGTTTTCGCAAGATAAATGTGTCGGGGGTTTTTAAATTTTAAAATTTTAGTTGTTATAATCTATAGGCTCGCGTTTGACCACCATCTCGCCTGATGTTAAGAATGTTATTAATAATAATTTTATCTCCCTTATTTATTCTTTTTTTACCTCTTTTCGTTGTTTTTGCGACAGCGAATGATGTTACCGTAGCTGAATACTTGGCCAATGATAATATTTAAAATCTTTTGGTTTCCTTCGATATTCGATTCGATTCGTTAAGAAGAAGGCCTTTAAAAAAATCGAGAGTAATTTTAGTAAAATACATATATTTACTCCTATAACAACATCCAAACATACTTCTCAAATTCTCAACTAAAACGAACACAACATTCCAAATTCAAACTTTCGAAACCTAACTTCGAAAACTAACCCTCAACTGCAGCAGTGTGTACAAAAGTCACAAAACGGTGTTATGTTTATTGTTCACAGTCGGGTACACGGGTTACTTCGCGGCACATTAACTACGTCATACACTTCCCGGGTTTTCCGAGGTGGGTAATTAACCCGGGTGGGTAAAAATAGCAATTAAAATGGTCCCAGTAGCGGGTAGTCGGGGACCAACATTAATGTTGTAATGCAATTGTAACGCAATATCATTTTCGCGGAATGCCGCCTGTTTCGTGAATATGTTTTGCTTATTCGCAGTTTTGGAGATAATTCTGTTTTATTGCTTTGTTGTTTGAGTGCTTAATTTGGTGGGTGGTATAGTTTTTGTAGCCGATGATTTAAATATGTGTGTTGTTCGAGCTGTTTCATCATAGACCCGTCTGATACACAGCGAGTGCAGTGCCTCTGTACAGAATATGAAACATTACTAGAGTGACCCAAGAACCCCATACCTCTGCACTTTAAAAGACCAAATGAACGCCACTGACGCTGCATATGGCGTGGCCACCTACTGGTCCCAAAATATTTAAAGATGCTTGAACTCGAAAAAAGAAGAAATCAGTTTTTTTTCTTATAGTCGTTTTTAAAAATAGATTCCAACACTTGTACACAATTTAGCAATATATTGCAGAACAAAAACAAGACACATTATCTATCAATTTTATAAAAAAGATCAAAAAACTACTCACTAAACGCTAAAACATTAAAACCATATTATAACCACAAATTCCCTGCAACACAAACTATTTACATAAAAATCTTAATGCCGAGAGCAATCCATCTTCTTTAAAAGGCGTTTTCAAAGCAACTTAAAATTTTCAACCCGTAAATGCTTACAGCGGTCGAGGCGGCCCCTGGCGGTGACGGCGCACAACTTTTAGTGTTCACATTAAAACTGATAAACCCTTAATGCAAATTGAAAGCGTGCGGGCGTGAAACATGCCGCGGTGGTCCAACGAGTCTGTTGGCTGTTCGGGAAAAATAGGTGTTTGGTTTTGAGACGAGCGGATAAAGGGTTGTATAAATTGTGAGGGTAGTTTTAATTAAACATCTGCCTGTTTGGTTTTTGGGTTAGCGTGTTATACGTGCTTTTGTGGGATGTGACACGTTTTTTTTTGGGATAAGCCGATGATTTTTGGATAATTATCATCGTCATGCTTATCCCACTGTATGTGGCAATCTTCTATCTCTTTCAGTAATGTATAAATGTTTATTTAAACAAGACATGCACCGTTTCGTACGTAACCCAAAGCATGTTCTGCCAGAAAAAAAAAAAACAAAATGAAACATTAGTTTCTAATATTCTAAACCATAACGTATATATACTCTTTGCGATGTATCATGGTGCGGGTGACAGTTTCAATATCATTTTTACGCATATACGTATACGCATTTTTTGTAGTTTAACGTCATACCATAGTTATACCATATACCATAGTTGCCTGTATGATGTTAAACTTCAAAAATACAATGCATAAAAAATGTTATTGAAACTGTCACCCGCACCATGATACAGCGGAAAGAGTATTGTAATGCCAATTATTTACGCTCTTGATAATATCATACTACCTACTATTTGATTGACCAACAAATTGGTGACTGAAAATCTATAATATCCGCCCTCTCATTCATCGCGTGGACCGCATCACTGGAAGCGGGTGGTTATCCCGACTAAAGGTTATTATGAGAGCAGCACGGCAAGCCTCTATGCGGATATTCGGATAGATAGGCCACTTAGCGAGATATTGCCGACGAATTTGGTTAATGCACTCGCTCCCGAAATATTTCGCTTGTAATATTCTGCAAGGTATTTTGTTTTTCATGCTAAACTAACATCGTTAAAACCTTTTTGTAAATATTTTGGTTCTAATTAAAAAGTCGGCAGCTGACCCGCTTTGTTTTTTAACAAAAAAAAACAGTATTAATAAACAAACAATGAAAATTTTGGCGTCAAAATTATCGACTTTGTTTGACAATCACTGTTATCATTTAATGAAAAAACCTTTTAACACGAACACCACAAAACAACCGGTTATTCTTTAGCTTTTCATCACGAGATAATAAATTAAACCAAACAACGGAACCGCACGAAATTAATCAATCAACTGCATTCGACACGTTTTTAAATATATCATCGTTTCGTGCTTTCGACCGGGAAGGGTTAATTATCTGTAAATCGCGGCAGCAACATCTGACCGCCGAGTGCTGTCCTACCCGAAATTAAAATTTCGATGTTGATATGTTAATTGATGCGGATATTTTTTTATTTAAGTTGGTCGTTTTGACCCCGCAGCCGGTGAAGGATTGATTCGTATCAGAATAAATTTATTACGAATTAAAAATATAGTTTCTATTTTTTTGTGTGGCAACTGTGACTTTGCTGACAACTTGAGATGTTAAAAAGAAAAAAGTGTGACAATTCAAAATCACTTTTTCTTTTTTTAAATGGCTTCTTTTTGCTGACATAAAATTGATAGTTGAAACCTTCTTGGTAGTTACGAAGGATGATTTGTAGAAAAGTTAAATCTGATGGCGATATTTGCTTGCGAAGTTTTTGAAGATGAGCTACTTAAGTTTAGTATTTTAAGTGCACACACATACATTATCGTTATGATTGATCACTTCTTTGCAAATTAGCATGAATATACTTTTTAGGTTATTTTGATTAAAAAAAACTATGAAGTTTGATTTTGTATTAGCTAGATATATAATTCATAAAAATGTCTTATCTGCACGGTAAGGCCCAATTTCAGAAATGATAATTAATGTGACAGATTATAAACGCATTAATTGCACGATTTTTCGACAGCCAACCACACACTTGCGTTTAATTTGTGACTAGTCGGTTATTTCTGCCCAAAACCAAACTTGCCATATATGAAAGAAATTAGTATACAATTTATTTTTCCCTCAAAATGATTTATATTTCCAAAACTTATCACTGTTACTATATATTTTCAAGGCATTCATTACCTATCACTTTACCTCTAAATGCCTTTTGCAAGACTTAATCTAAAAAAAAACAGTTACACTTAACTGCAATTCTTATTTCCTTCGACTTCAAATCTTAAGGTGTTGGTATTTACTCGTATTTTATTAACTAGCTCACGAATAGACTGTACAAGGCGAGCTAAAAGCATTCGTATGTCTGTCTAGAGCTGGTGCGGTGTTAGAATAATTACTTGGTTTGTAGAAGATATGCCTTTAATGGGGGCAAGGAGAATAAAAATGGCTTGTGTGTCTTGATTTTAAGAAGGAAAACTGGTCAGATGGAGCCTGAGCCACTAGACAAGTGACTATCTATCATCGAAACCGTGGCGAAAATAAACGTTCTATGAGTTATAATATCAATGGTGAAATATGCAAAAATATTGTATTGACGTATTGGCCACGCCACCAAGATGAGACTAGTCCGGACACCGGTTTTCTCGATATTCCTTTACGTATCGGAGTCGTGGACGATCCGGACAATATAACGGAAAAAGATAGAAGCTTTTGAGATGAGGTGTTTACAAAGAATGCTCCACATACCAAGGACCGCCCAGAGAACAAACAAATCTGTCCTTGATCAACTAGGCATAAAAGACAGACTAACCACGCTCTGCTACCAAGGGTTTCTCAGCTACTTTGGTTACATTGCCCGTCGGGAATCAAACGAAGTCGGTGGTAATGGGAAAGGTGGATGGGAAAAGACCTCCCGTTCAGCCACCTAGCCGCTGGTCAGACCAGGTAAGCGCCTTCACTGGACTCTCTGTTACAACCGCCCTGAGAGAAGCGATTTAGGTGGAAGAACATCTTGCAAGCCACCAGGGCCTTTCAAGGACACGATCTTCAGTAATGAAGAACGCGACCAAGAAGAGATTGGCCACGCGCTACCAAAATAACAAAATGGTAATACATTAGTATGGTTAAGAACCAGCATTTGTTTAACCTACACAGCCAAGAGGTTTTCTTATAAATTTCTTACATTAACAACATAAATATCATTCAGTACGACTGAGGACAGAGCAGCCTGTGTACTGGTTGAACAAAATGTCGGTTTGCTCGGGTGTTGGGTGTACAACGATTATTATTATTGTTGTAGTCTGCAGGTGTTTCTGGAAGGCGTGTAAGTAAGAAGAGACAAGCGATTCCTTCGGTCTCTCATATTTCAGTAAAACAATGTTCATTCAACATCATAATTTGATGAATCCAAGATTTTTTATGTTTCTACAAATTTCTGCTTTTTTATTGCTCTTGTTTTTTTTTCCAATGACAAAAGTTGACGTAGTGCTTGTTATTTAATCACCAACTGCTCTCAACATGGTGAAGGAAAACATCGTGAGGAAACCACCATTCAAAAAAATTAATGAGAAAACAAGGGTGAGTATTTTGTAGGCTTGTCGGATACAAACATGACAATGTTGAAACACAATGTTTTTATAAGAATCGAAAAAAAATATACCTTAGTTAAAAAGGCTGCAATTTAAATCCGTAAAAAATACAGCATTTAGAAAGGCAGGTAAGTCCAAAAAATATCGAAGTACAACAGACTTGAACATCGGTAATTTTTCAAACTTACTGATATACCTGGCTAATATTACCTATTTAATAGTGTTGAAGCTCTGGTATGTATTGTATTTATTATGTACCTATAACAAAATAAAAATAAAACACTTTAGTTGGAATATATAAATTTAAAGCTACTAAATAAGCAAGACATCCTTCAGGCGCGTTCAAACCTGAAACTTAAATATATTAACTTAATTTTTAACCCCCGCCGGAAAAAGAGGGGTGTTATAAGTTTCACGTGTGTTGTTGTGTATCTGTGTAACTGCGTATCTCTGTGTCTGTCTGTGGCATCATAGCGCCTAAACGGATGAACCGATTTTGATTTAGTTTTTTTTTGTTTGAAGGTGTTTTTGTCGAGAGTGTTCTTAGTTATGTTTGATTAAAATCGGTTCAGCTGTTCTAAAGTTATGAGCGTTTTACTGTTTAAATCGGGGTGTTTTCGCAAGATAAATGTGACGGGGTTTTTTTAAATTTTGAAATTTTACTTGTTTCTTATATTTCTATGACTTGTACCACATCTTACAAGTACCTAGCATTAAAATTAAACTAATTAGCAGCATTTGCGTGATGAAAAGACGGCGACGAACAATACTAGCCGCCTGTATTTATTTGTGAGTACAAATTAGTGTTTTTAAGTTATTTTAATAATAACTTGCACGCATTTGATGAAAATTCTCTACTCAGCTACCTGTTTGAGAAGTTTTACCCCCAAGTCCCAGTGTTTTGTTCCCTTTATAAGTGACCCCATTGCCTTGACCCCGGAAAAATATCTAGAATCCATGCTGCTGAGAAACTCCTGGTAAAAACTCTATAACACTGTTCCAGACTTGGTAATCGTACCCAGGACCTTCATTCAGGCGTAATATTGTCTTAGATCAAAAATTCTGCCTGCCTTTTCCCAACTATGTTAGAGACGGCTTCCACAACCCAGTAACTGGGTAACACGATACCCCTTGGCGTTAGATATCTCGTTAACTAGACTGGTGTCAGATCTCAGGCTTCTGACTACCCGAAATAACTGTCATAGATCTTCAAATGATAACCAGGACCAACGGCTTAACGTGCTTTCCGGGGCACGGAGGAAACTCGCTATGTATAGATGGTCACCCATCCACGGACAGACCTCGGCAAGTGTTGCTTAACCTTGAAGATCGACCCGTGCGGCTGTTATTATTTAACCACAAGCTCCTCCTATCGTAGTGTTGTCTTAGAAATCGCCTCTAAACTATCATGGCACCTACTTTATTAAAGTAACAAATATATTAACCTATATACAATTAAATATTCTAAATAAAAAAATAAACCTATATAAAAATACAAGGGGAGAGAGAAAAGGGCTCATTGCGCATCAAAAATTCGTCCACATCGATGTCAATGGGAAACGTGCCCAGAACGCTGGCAGTATTGTCACGTTGAATGGCAATGCTGATTCTCTGGCCGAAGAAAAGGCCAGCCTTGTCCAGTGAAGAGTCGACGAGCTTTGTGCTAATGTCTCGAAAAACTCGATGTGCACCTGGACCCCATGGACCTAATGTTTCAACCCCAAACGGCTCAAACATATGTGAAGAATGTGAGTATCGCCTATATATATACCATGTATTAATTAATACAAATTACATGTATAGCAACTAACATTAGGTAGGTACATTACAGAGACATGTTCATGCAAATCGGGGCGTGTTCGCTTAGTTTACCACGGGAGACACAATTAGTGGTTTCTACATACCTGGTTGCTTGCTGTAACCTGGGGGAATGTTGGTTGTCCTTGGAAATGTAAACTACGCTTTATGATATGTTATGTTTTTAATTAATGTTAATAGAAAACAAGAGGCGGATGTCCTGAGGTTAAGTCGGGATATGAATTATAACGAACAGGCAAAAATCAAAAACATACGAACTAGCTTCTGCTAGCAACTTCACCAGCGTTTAAGTCGAAAATAAACCCACGGGTACTACAACCTACGGTAACCAGCGGATTTAAAAATACCTACCCAAGTGCTAATCCAGGGCCTGACGCGTTGTCAAAGCCGCAAAGGCTTGATTGATTTCTAATTAAATTAATTATTCGTTCAAAAATTTTTTTTTATAACAAGCTTTTTTGTATTCTTCTCAGCAAACCCTTTATTTGATATCCATATCATGGCAATGTACAAAAAATAACGAGTACGCCATCTTAGGCCGTCCGCCATATTGGATTCAGAATGACGTCACTTAGCTAACCATGCATTGTCATCCAAACTAAACGTGTATGCAAAATTTCATCTTAACCGATGGAGGATAACTGCTTTATAATTCAGTTGCAAGACTTGACCCGAACACACTTATTATACATAGCAAGTTAAATAAAAGCTTGTAAAATAGAAACATAAGTAGGTAGGTACATACATTTAATAAACATACAATATTATACTGGATGCGGAAAGTGGAGGACCACATGATATAGCAAAGCTTGGGAGAAGCCTATGTCCAGCAGTGAACTGCTATAGGCTGACGTCATATCAAGTGAGTCCAAAGATATTCATCATCACCATCATCATTAGCCTATTAATGTTCCCACAGCTGCGACACAGGCCTCCTCTCTGTGAGAGGGAATGGGCCGTAATCCACCACGCGGGACCAGTGCAGGTAAGTGGATATCACATGCCTTCAAATGTTTGGTTCTAGGACATGCCGGTTTCCTCACGATGTTTTCCTTCACCGTTTTGAGAGCAGTGGTGATGAAATAATTTACACAAATTAAAGCGCCTGCCTGGGCTCGAACCCACGACCCATATCTCGTAAGTCACGGCCGATAGCACTGGGCCACCACTGCCAAAGTTATTGATGAAACAATATTCTTTTAATCACAACACTAATTCCCTATACGTCATTTTCTCATACACTACATCAGTCTAACAAGTTCCTCCTCTCCGGGGATCACTTTGTACCAATTACGTACATCTAATCCCACATCGAAATTAATTACTAAATCGAGCTTCTATTATTTCTATAGTTTATGATAGTAATAATTAATTGTTAAAGGCGTGATTGGGTGTGGTTAACGTTAATTAAGTAGGTACAAGGTGTTTTTTAATTGTTTCTGTGACAACATGTTTGGGTGGAGTTAAACACGGCGTGTTTTTGAAGGGTTGAGTTTTGTCATTTCATCAGGAAGCAGTATACAATTTTTTTATAACTTAATATCACGACTGTCTTTTTCGAAGAGTCAGGCATAGAGGTATAGACAGTAAAAAAGACACGTCGAAAGTTGATAGAGTCTGGCAAATGAAAGTAGAGACTGAAAAAGCGAAAAAAAAAACTCGGCATAGCAACCCCAAAACTAGTATGAAATACTTGGAATAACCTAATTTGATACTTTAGAATTATTTATTATTAATTCTAAAGTATCAAATTGGGGTTGCTATGCCGAGATTTTTTAAATTTGCCGCGCTTTTTCAGTCTCTACTTTCGTTTGCCAGACTCTATTTACTATCAATTGCAATGTGCTATTCAAATAACATTCTTAAAACTGCAATCTCTGTATCAATGCAAAAAACTGCGAAGTGCCTATGCTTAACTTTAGTATAAAAGGTCGATTCTATTGAGACAAAAAGCTTTGAAATTTAATTTTCAATGCAAAAAGCTCGTTCTAAATACCTGCCTCCGAAAACTAGAGGCCCCAACACAAAAGCAGTACCGAAAAAGAAGAAATAATCGGTAAAGCCCTATTCAAAGCGAAATTAAAAAATATTTCACACAATTATGAAACAAAAATGTTCTACATACAAAATTAAAATTGTTGTCAACCTTACGGCGGGGTTGCCAGTGTAAAAAAAAGTTGTCTAAACAACGAACAGGCACCCCCACACTTTGGAAACTCGTAAAAAAGAAATTCGCTTGTAAAACAAGACTAAAATTTTGACGATAAATTTTAAGGGGATCAACTATTGAGGGAAAAATAGGACAACGGGAAAAAAACTTGACAACGGTAATTTATTGATTGAGAAACATGGTTTATTAGAAAATGTGGGCTTCTTTCGCATTAAAGGGTTACGTGCTTTTAATAGTAGATTGTATTTTCTATATTGAACCTTTTCTATGATATTTATTGTTCTGGACTGATAGGCCCCGATTTCTGAATTAAGTATTTGAATTTGAGTCAATCGCCGTTGAAAAGCTGTGAAAACATGTGACACGTTTTCAACTCCATACTCAATTCAGAAATCGGTCCCTTTTCCAAGAGGATTTTCTTAGAAACAGAGTTATCAGCAACATGTAACTAAATTAAATTACTCTAGAAAATTGTAGGTAAAAGTAGATTGAGTTGCCAATATAATATAATAAAAAAACGGCAAAAAAACTTTCAACACAATCAAATATTTTGTTAAAAAAATGCAATTTTCATTATATTAACGAAACTCCCATTGGAGTCGTTTCACGAAATGGATAAAGTTTGTGAACATCGTGCACCTAATTTTTGAGATGTCAAGTTCAACCATTCTTTTTCATGTTCATCTAATATAATACGAAATAGTTATTCTGTTTGTTTGTAAAAGGTAATCTCTGGAAGGAGGTGCGAGCAGTGGTGGCCCAGTGGTAACGGCCGCGACTTACTAGTTTTAGGTCGTGGCTTCGAACCCAGGCAGGCGCTCTATTTTGTGTAAATTATTTCATCACCACTGCTCTCAAAACGGTGAAGGAAAACATCGTGAGGTAACCGGTATGTTTTAGAACCTAACATTCGCAGACTTGTGATATCCACCAACCCGCACTGGGCCCGCGTGGTGGATTACGGCCCATTCCCTCTCACAGAGAGGAGGCCTGTGCCCAGCAGTGGAAACATTAAATTCACTAATGAGAAATCTACACTATAGCCCAGTGTCATAGGTTATTTTTGATCACAGAAAAAATGCGCTATTTCTGTGGCAAAGTTCAAGAGTGGCGACCGCGAACCGGAAAACGTTGCGTTGAAAGAACTTCCATTAAGTGGACCGATGAAATGATGAAGTTTGTGGGGATCCGTTGGATGCTATACACACGGGACTGGTCAATGTGGCGACGCTTGGAGGAGGCCTACGTCCAGTTATGGACGTCTTTCGGCTTAAATGATGAATGATGAGGCCAAGGGACCGAAGCCGCGGGCTTTTTTATGTTATTTAATCATATTTGGTTGTGACTTAATAATAATATCTAATAAGATAGTTTTATTAATCAAAGTTGAGACACTGGTTTAATATTACTAAAGTTTAGAGACTATAGTTAAGCCAGTGTCTGCCCGATATTCAGGGTATTATAAGAACTATGTAACCTGAGATTTTGGTAAACATTAGTTACTAAGAACTTGATAAAGTCTAGACATTTCAGCTGGAACAATTACCTGAACAGTAGACGAAACACTGTTAACAAAACTAATATCGAATATCTATAAAATAATTGATCAATCTAATACAATATTGATAAATAAAATTCTAAAAACCTAATAAACTTTGACATTGAAATAGGGTTTGACACGTGCTTAACACGTAATTCGACAAGTCTTATGTCACAATCAAGAACAGAAGAAAGTATATCTTAAAATTCGTAACAAAAAAGCCTTACTAAACTTTATTTATAACACTAGAGCTTGTCAAAATTCGTACGTGACACTCCCATGGTTCGCGGGCGCAGGGGACTTAAGGTTGACCTAGTCGACGGCAGGAACTATTTTGTGCGCCGGGTTAAAATGCATGCTATCTCATCCGACAACACGTGCGAAAGAGATAAATGCTGTGATGAGAAGTAAGAAGCTAGTTCGCGTACGGATTAGCACGTTTGCAAGTTTGTATCGAAATGCATGATGATTTAGGACGAAAACGACGCGAGCGAAATTTTATAAACATTCCTTTGGCATTATGGATATCATGAAAAAACTATTAAATGTATATTTTCAAAATAAAATGATATGCATTGTTGAACTACTAATCTATCCCTGTATGGTGGGTGTTTTGCAATTTTCCTTCTTCTTATGGTATTTATTTCCCCAAAGATGCGTTAAAATTAGTGTTGAAAATTGGCTAGTAACGTCCCCCGCCCCCCGCGCAGACCATGGGAGTATTACTTACGATTTTGTCAAGCTTTAGTATAAATACAAAAGGGAGACGTAAAAGACCTCATTGTGCATCAAAAAATTCGTCCACATCGATGTCAATGGGAAACGTGCCCAGAACGCTGGCAGCATTGCCACGTTGGATGGCAATGCTGATTCTCTGGCCGAAGAAAAGGCCAGCCCTCTGGTCACGTGAAGAGTCGACGAGCGTTGTACTAATTTCTCGAAAAACTCGATGCGCACTCGGACCTAATTTTTCAACCCCAAACGGCTCAAACATATAACTCCCAATAAGGTTGTTATATTTGCGCCGTTTGAGGTTTTCTGCACCGGCAGCAGCCGCCCCAGCACAGCCCGCCGTGCTAAGAAGATGGGATGGCGCAAGGGTGTCGACACATGTTGCATCCCACACCAAAGGCCTACCCACCTTCCAAGGCATTATGGTCATCCCGTCTGGTCTCCCATCGTCGCGTGCCAAGCCATTGGGTTCTAAAACAGCTGGCACCCCGGCGGTGACAAGAGCCCGACGTATGATGTCATTAACCATTTCAGCTTTAGTAGATACACTAAGACATTTTTTAGTAAAGTTTTTCTAAAAGACTAGGTGCACAGTATTCATAACCAGCGTGTGTGTATGACTAGATGTATGAGCGTAGACGAAGCAAAAGGATCGTAGAAGGAGGTGTTCTGTAGTTTCTGCCAACCCTCACGGGAAAAAGTCGTGAGTACATTCACTATGATTAAACACTACGCCACAATTACACAGTATTGCCATAAATTTAATCAAAGCCACTTCTACACAACACGGCATTGAATAGGAAGCTTTTCATTAAAACCGTAAGTTATGTGAGAAGAGGGGAAGTGAATGGCCATCCTTATTGAGTAGTAGGGGCGAGAATACCCACCCTATAGAAATCACTCGTGTTTCTTTTATAATATTAGGAAATTATGGTGAGGTGTGTTTGTGTATTGCAATGATATTCTAGTAAACTGATACGTTATACACTCACAAAATAACCGAAAAAAGTGTTCCGCACAGCAGCGGCAGCACACATACACACTTTTCATTTATCTGACATTACACTACAAGTCGAAGGGGATGGCATGACATATTCGCGGGCTGGCTGACAAAAATCTGGTGTATCCTCCGCCTGCACTGCATGATTTTTCCCTTGTTTACGACTTTTTAGTTCGCTTTTGGAGCAGTCGGGTTTTTTGATTTTTTGAATTAGGTTTTTTTATTTATATCTTTTTAGTTCGTTTTTTTTTCGAATTAGATACATTTATACATTTAAGTGTTATATATTTGAAATCACCTCTTAAAACCCTTTATTTTGATACCCCACACCTGGGTTTGGAAGAAAAAAAAAATTTGGGCCCCCACAATATGGCAGCCAAAATCCGCCATTTTTCTATTGTCCAATTTTAATGTAGCCTATGACACTCGCAGGGTTAAGACGCGATTGACGTATGAATCATCAAAATCGGCCAACGCGTTTGGTCTCTGGAACGCGATATAGGAACAAACATACATACATACATAGACTGATAAACACATTACCCTCCTTCGGCAGTCGGGTAAAAAGACTTTTAGTGTTTGTCACTTGCGTGTGAATGTAAACAAACATTATTCAGGCCACCAATTATTTACCATCTCTTTCTTTTACTAACCTCCAAATATCAGAATATTAGGAAAAAAATTGAAATAAATTAGTAAATTGAGGTGTATTGCGTACTTATATATGGTATGAGATCCCTTCTGTTTTATGTACTTTGGTATCATAATTGGTAAACTGTCTCAATACACACGATGGCATTTTTTAAATTTTGTTTTTGTTTTGACAAAGCGTACCGCTCTTCGCCATGTGTGACATAGACTAAAGACTGTACGTGCCAATTAGGACGTATTCGAGTCTTCACAATGCGCGCGCTCATAACATATCTGTTTACTAGACTAAAATTCTGCCGTGGTATAACTAAAATGCCGCTATCCGACATTTTGTAGATTTTTTACTTTTGATGCTATATTACTGAGAAAAAAAAATCTATCGATCGATATTATATTTTTTTAAATCGACCAGATGTCAGATTGATCATTGTAGTTATACCACGGCAGCATTAGTGTATTGACTGATATTAAAAGGGGCTGCTTTACCTTGAAGTAAGTCGGTATGTTTAATGGATTAAATTCATGCGTAGCAATAAATGGGCTCACAAAAAATCCAAATTCGAAAAACCAGAAATCTTCCAAAGATATACAAAAACTAAAAAAACTGCTCGATAAAATTAAAGATTTTAATTAAAGTCTCAATAAACAGGCACCTTATAAAAAGGCAAGCCGTTTTGGGAATGCTTTCAATGTTCGTCATGCTAAAACGTGGAAGCTATAACTTGGGTATTTTAGTCAACAGTACCTACCTAAATAGCTTTAAGACAAGCATCATCATATCGCTTACAAGTTGAGTTGCAAGCCTATCAAAGAAAATGATAAAATTATACAAACATACATACATAAACTCACGCCTTTTTCCCATGGGGGTAGGCAGAAACTACAGAACGCCACCTGCTACGATCCTTACATACTTCTTTTGCTTCACACACATTCATACATCTAGTCATACACACACGCCGGTTATGGGTACTGCGCACTTGGCCAATAAAATTATATATTTATTTATTTAGGCCAAAGACGACAGCTAGACATAGACTTCTCCCAAGCATCTACACATTTGCACTAAAGTTCTTATGCGGTAAAAACTACATAAAAACTTTAGAAATTATCTACAAATTAATGCAATAATCACTACACTGAGACTACTCGCGTAACAGAAAAAGCAAAAACAAAAAGCGTTTAATTGAAGAGTTTTCTACGCGAGCGACGCTGCAGGAAAATGATAGAGAGTATTTAAATAAATAGGTTTCCACGCTTCGTTGCCAATACTTATTCTGATGCACTTTGAGTGAAAACAAGTTAACAGGTATAATTTTTTGTGGTATGTGTTTCTTTTATAAAGAAAAAAACCTAAAATTTATAATGCTGCCAAAATGAAATCCTATATTGTTAGGCGATCGATTAACAAACATCCAAATATCTAAACATACAGAATTTCACAGAGCAAAAACAACGTCAAAGATTTTGAGAAAACACATTGCACAGTGGAACATCTTCCGCAAACATTGAGTCCTAATATCGTAATAAATAAATGGATTACTTGGCCATAACTTGCAATTTGCCCAGCAATATTCAAGATGGCCACTAAAAGCCAGCTTTAAGTTTACCATGAAAAGACCGAGAAATTCTAAAATATGATTTGTTATCCGTAGTTACTGAATAACTGGGTTTATAAGGTAGTGCTCAGACGAAAGATTTTATGAAAAGGCTGCCGCAGACAGTTGCGACGCGACAATGCGACAACCATTTTGAACATCACAAGGGCTGTGGGTATGGTATCCGTATAAAATCATTGTCGCATTGTATTCGCATTCTTGCGGTGCACCTATTTGTGTGTGCGTGCGGGTATCTCCCCATTCAATCAGGCAAAATCAGGTTGCATTTCTTATTGTACTTTTTTCAAACGTGCTAAATGTTAAAAGGATACCAGGTGGTCTTGGGCAGATATATATTTATTTACATAACAGAAGAGAAACAGACTGCGTGGTAAATTCACAAAATAAACATATAAAACACAACCATTAGCTTTGAAGCTGAAAACTCGATAACTACGAAAAACCTATTAATGACGTATCAACAAAATTTTAATATTTGGAATTGTCATTCTGCACATTTGCGATCGATTGTAAAATTATGGAAATTTCTGTTCAGCCAAGAACTGAAATGAGTTTGATATATAAAACCTCATTCCAACACTAACGACGACTGTTGGTAAGAGCGTATAAATTTACATCTTTCCGTATTAGTTTATTTCTTTCTTTCATTCCCTTAATTTATTCCCCTAAAAAGTCAGGTAACGATAGCCATTCGTCTACAATTCACCAAACTTCCCCAATTTCTATTTGTATTGAGCCGTAATAATTTATTTGTCGAAAACTTTATCAACGCGATGTATAAGGCAGAACATTTGCATACCTACCCTATTTTCGGGAAACAAAAAAAATATAAATTACAGGCGAAAACACGGTTGCTCAAACTTTTCGAGTTATAATCGTTAATTAAATCCCCCGGAATCCCCTGTGAGTTATTACATAAATCCCTCCCCTTGACATTTAAATAATGCGATAGCATACAAATTAGCGTTGCATTTTATTACGAAAAGTAAACAAATGTCTTTTGTTTTTTTTCCCCTTGTAATGTAGGGACCATAAAATAGGTGTCACTGACAAGGACGGCCATTTTTTTATGTTTTGACGTCGTTACTTAGTTTTAGTACAAGGTAAAAAGTAAATTAATAACATTCACACACTAGACCAGGGTAAAAGCCTTTAAAAATAATAATAAGTGAAAATAAATAATAGTAGGATGAAATCCATTGGAAAAGGAGGAGAATATTATAAAAATGAAAGGAAAAATAATTTACGGGCGATCTAAGGTCGGGAAGGGGAAGGGGGTGAGTTTTTAAGGGTGAAAACGGTTCATCTCGATTTCCGGCAAAATTACAAGTCCTATGGAAAAAAGTTAAATGGCAAAGTTGTGGGTAATAAAAAGAGTGGGTAACATAAACTCAAAATTTATGTGAAAAATTCAAATAATCAAGTTACGATATATTCTCTTCCTTTTCCAATGGGTTTCATCCTACTATTTTTTTTTTTCTTTTCAAAAATTATCGACCCTGGTCTACACACTGTCCCGCCGTATTTTTTAGTTACCTATGCATCAGAGAGTATTTATTTCTTCCATGGCTAATGGTGACCACGGGGGTGGTTTTAGTCCAGGTGCCTTCTGAAGGCTTCCCCCCGATAACAAAAAAACTATACACATAATGGAAGGTCAGAACCGATATAGTACTTGAACTTACTGAAGGCTATAGAAGGCACCAGAAAAATATAACTATCTTTCAGTACAGCTTATAAAATATAGTTCACGAGCATTGAAAAACTCAGTGCAGATTAAAAAAGAAACATTTCAAAATACCTACAATAATAATATCTAGCAAAAACAACAGTAGAATCGTACAGTTCCCGAGCTAAACACCCCGGGCCTTGGCCCGTGCATTTATATTCTATGCAAATAAGGGAATTCCTTTAATGCCACTGCAAATGCAATTAACTATTAAGTTAAAATATAAATTTCGAACTGAATGCGAAAAGACGCGTTAATTTTGTCCACATTTATCGTGAGATAGAGCACTGGGGATTTTGTCTTGTCAAATAATTTAGGGTGGTTTTTTAATGAATTTCTCGACTGTTTAAGTTTGAAATATGTGTGAAATAAAGTTTTTATTAAAAAACTAGAAAAAAAACATAAAATGTAGAATTAATTTCACACCCTCTCATTTGGTTCTAATAAAAAAATATTCGCTGGAAACTTTGACTAACTTTTTCTTAAGTAAAATGAGAAAGAAATTGAAAATTTTAAAACCAGATCCTAACTACAAAACCACCTTAGGCAATATTTTAGATTTTATACTGTAATGAAAGTAAATTAAATATAAAATGGTTTTAAATGGAAAAACTTACACAGCTGGCTGGATGCATAAAATTTAAAGTAGCAACTTTTACATTATGCATTCTTATTATTTTAATTATTTAAATTCGTATTATACCTACACATTCTTTAATATTTGAATTCGAAAAACTGGCTATTCTTCAGAATGGTCCGGTGCGTACCCACATGCAACTGGCGTGCGTGTACCACCATATATTCAGATATTGAACGAAAACGAAGCCAAATTGGCCAAATGAGGAGCCATATTTAAAGGCTCACACAGTAAGGCACGACGTGACATTGCGACAACGAATTTTCATACAAATCATTTTCAAACTCTTTTAGAGATAGGTATAGAAGTTTCTAAAATAAAATAATATTTAAAAAACTTTTTTTAAACAAGCTTTTTTCGTATTCTTCTCAGCAAATCCTTTCATTTGATACCAATATCATGTCAGTGCACTAAAAATAACTAGTCCGCCATCTTGGGCCGTCCGCCATATTGGCTTTAGAATGAAGTCAATTAGCTAACCATGCATTGTCATCCAAACTAAACGTGTATGCAAAATTTAATCATAATCGGTGGAGGATAATTGCTTTAAAATTCAGTTGAAAGATTTGACCCGAACATGCTTACATACATACATTGCAAGTTAAATAAAAGCTTGTAAAAATGAGTTGTGACACTGCTGCGACGTGCCTGACTGCGGATGCCTTAATAATTGTAACACTCATTCTGTAGGGCCTGTCTATATGCGCGAATACGACGCGAATTTACAAAAATGTAAAAAAAAAAACTCTTTATGACTTTTCATTACCACGTCCATCTCTGCTCACTCCATTATCAAATCAACATATACCAATCAAACGCCCGATTACTATCACTAAGTACACACGCTGTTTTCCTACCATTACAAGTACACCCGATCGGTAAGCCAGGGTAATCGAATGTCAACAGCGACGTCTAATAGCTTTGTCTCTGGTAGATATAGAGTTGTGTGACTATCTTACTGAAACACTCATAATACGGTGATTAACGGTTATGTCTATGGGAATTTGTGATGGTAATAGTAACTTTATCATCATTTTAATTCCAACTGAAAGACGTCCACTGCTGGACATTGGCTCCTCCCAAGCGTTGTCACAGAAAACGGTCCTGAGTTTCTTGCATCCAGCAGACTCTGCGTGGTCTTCACCACGTCACCGATCGACTTTTTGGGAGGCCTTCCATCGTAGTACTGTTTCAGAAATTTTAACTTTGTGTCTAATTGTTGATTTGATACCCTAAAGGCGGTGGCCACTTCCAGAGATTATTCTAAAAATAATAAGTAAGAAAATAATGTTATGTAATATCAAAGACAGCGGATTTATTTTTTGTCAAGCTACTTCTAATTACCATTAATTTAAATCGTGACTCACAAATCCACTAACATTTGCATATGCCCAATAAAAAAAAATAACAATCATTGTTTTTTTTAATCTATAAAAACTGACATCTGTCACTGTCATACCTAAAATTAGTGTCATACCATTTTTTTTTATTCTGTTTTTTTTTTGAAATTGTAATGGGTATACTATGGTATTGCCATTAATTATGTGTTATTATTATCGCTATTGGTAGTTATCGGTGATAGACAGATAGAAAAAAATGAGGTCATATTTTTTAGTTCACTGTTAAGATTTCGGTGGTTCGCTATGACGTTTACTGACTGATATGATAATATATGCTGACAGGCACTACCTTAGGAATAAGTTACAAAAAATGTATATCCTACTGTAGCTTACTTACTATACAGACAGACAACACCACATACGTATGTTGATATGCTGTACACAACGAGTACAAATAAAAAACTATGTTTTTTTTTATTTGGAGGCATCAAAATGATTGCTTTCTGTTTATAATTTTCCAAACAATAATAAAAACCGGCCAAGTGCAAGTCGGACTCACGCACGAAGTGTTCCGTAACACTATCGCAAAAAACGGCAAAAAAAAAAATACGGTTGTTGTATGGGAGCCCCACTAAAATATTTATTTCATTCTGTTTTTTGAATTTGTTGTTATAGCCGCAACAGTAATACATCAATTGTGAAAATTTCAACAGTCTAGCTAGAACGGTTCATGATATACATACAGCCTGGTGAGAGACAGACTGACCGCGGAGTCTTAGTAATAGCGGGACCCTTTTTACCCTTTAGGTACAGAACCCCCCCGTTGTCAATTTTAGGGCCTTGGCTGAGAAAAGGTCAAACTCTATACACAACTAGATATCGGATAGGGTAGTAAAAGCGTCAAGACGATAGTTGCTAATGAAAACATACTGCAAATACTACGATCATCAATTCATCACATACCTATAGTATAACAAGTAGGAAATCCGGTTGAAAATAACAGTCATATTGAAATAACTTTACGTAAAAAGAAACTAGTACACTAAAACCAAAATTGTTAAACGAACGAGAATATCATCCATCAGCACATCAAGTATTTTTTTCAAAACAGCTCACCTAATTTCAAATTAAGAACAAAAACGAAAAAGTGATGTGCCAATTCCAAAGACCTTATATGTATCTTACTACTAGACTGTGCACCAAAAATTTTTGTATAGCTAAAATGAAATCTACTACCATACATCTAGGTTAGCTATTCCCTTATAAGCGGTAGCTAACCAAAAGCGGTCCTGAGCGAGAGGGTGCCCGCTGGTAGTGTGTCCTTGTCTGACATCTTGCCAGCTCAACTAATCATTAGGTTTGGTAGAAATGGTAGAAAATTTTATATTTTCTTTTTTATGTAATACCAAAACGAACGAATAAAAAATATATTTAAATACGTTTCAAAGTCTATGAAACTTTGAAGCGTATTTAAAATATTTTATAGTTCCTTTAATTCATCAATTCATTGTATTTAAAAAATAATTCATTAATACTGAGTCAGAGTAGTACTTTTAAATGTTTGGGCCTGGTAATACTAAATGTAGGACCACCAGGTTTGTGGAGTTTTTTGCGGGTTTTGTTCGAGTAAAATTCAGCGGCTGCTAATATTATTCGCAAATTGATTCCTAGTGGAATAAAATTGGTGAAGTTAAGTTTCTTAACTGTCTACGCAACTGGACATTAAGTGAAATAATTGAGATCCTTTGGGGTATATCAAAGCATCGTCTGTAGACTGCAGGATCATCTCACGCCTCTCCTTCATGAGCTTGAGAGTAAGAAGAGCTTTTTGTTCCTATCTATACGATGGGTCTTGAAGAACAAGACTTATCCAGAATTGGGATTTGAGGGTTATCGAGTCCCCCCCCTCTCTTCGAACTTCAGATAACCCACAATACATACCACACCACACCACCACATACTCCATCGTAAACTGCTCAATTCCTCTTCGAGTTCGGTGATCTTATCGTCGGTCCGGAGTCCGGAGTGTGCGCGTGTTGTACGTTGCCAGGTCATGTCGTCGGTATTTGTTGGGGTAGCCGGATCTCGTCCGGGATTCTTTGCACCCCTTGCCATACCTTAACCTAGATCGCTACCGTAGTCGAGGGTAGGCAGGCTGCCGGGCACTAAGGGCTATGTTTTATTTGTGCTATTCATGGGGAGTGCTTTGCAGGCGGGTTGGCGATCCCAGTATGGTTGTTACAAATGCACAGAGAACGCTGCTGCCCATTCTCTGGTTTGTCACTTAGTCGCCTCTTATGACACCAATGGAAAAACATGGGCTGTTGAAATTCTTTATGCCCGACACCATACGGTTAGTGATGTAGATTCCAAAAAATATACACACGTTTCTTTTTTTCCTTGAATTTGGTAGGTTTAGGTAGCGTAGTTAGGTAGGATATATACATATATCGGGAAACTTACACCATTGTTTTTACAATCAATTTGTCCCTTGTTATGTTTGGTCATGGTCACCTCATTAGAAAGTGACACACTACCAAAGGGAGCCCTCTCGCTCGGACCGTTTTTTGCGCCATAGTGCACAGTCTAGTAGTAAGAAGTATAAGGTCTTTGGCCAATTCTAATTCGCCAAGTGTCTGATTGAAGTCAATCGTGCGATTAGGAACTTGGATCCAATAAATAGTAAGATGATGTGTAAATATACCTAATGAGCTCATTCGTTCGAATTCCAAATACGAATAAATCGCGCGAAAAAAATAAAGTTCTGAAAAATACTCCATGTAAAACTCAAAACTTAATGAGAAAAATTCCTTTCGTCCATTCTTGAACACTTGAACATCTTATTAAAGTTCTACGGCAAATTATCCTGTCGGGCCTAATCCTGCAACCTCATTAAAAACTCCGTCAGTACGACCTCTTCGCGAAATTCTTTGGCCGCTTGAAATTTACCTGAAAAAGAAGAAAATTGTAATTAATATTATTGGACTTCGTATTCGTATTTTGAATTGGGAAAGTTATGAATTTTTCTCTATTTATTAATATGACAAAGCAGATAAATTATTGATATGTGTATATCAATCTTATCTTACAGCACAAAATAGATAGTACACAGAAGGGCCCTCCCGCTGTTTAGAAAATTGACAGCTAAACTTGACAGATTCACTAGGGTTGCTACTATATTGATTCCGAATTAAAAAAAAGAGTAGGTTGTCTAAGTTACAAACATAAATACGTCGATTCGTCTAAACATACATCATATCATGCTTACATGCCATAGAGGGTAGACAGGGCATCAAATATCCATTTAATATCACGAATTATTTAATATTACGCCACATACGACGAAGATTAGAGAGTAACAAGACGTAGTAATAGTGTAATAATGATCCCACTTAAAACATTAAATTGTGAAAAGCACCAAGCTCGACAAAAATATAAATGTGAAAAACAGTTACCTAATAAAATAAAAAAAAACAAAGATGATCTTAAACAAGAAGAAAATTATGCTGCGCAGTCGGAAGAAACATATTTGTAAGCTGTATGACTTGAACCTTATTATTATGACAAGTTCCCAATTTCGTCTATGGGCTTAATAGTATATTATGCAACTAGTGAATAAAGGACGGATTTAAAGCCCTCGTTAGAATCATGAGCGACGCGAGTGATTCATGGCCCTCGATATAAATCCGTTTTATTCAAGAGTTGCATACTATATTTTATACCATGACTTCGAGAAAAAGAAAGATTTAAGCGAAAAGCACAAGGAATATTACGAGTAATAAATAAATAAATAGTTTATTACCTTCAAAATTTACATAAAATGTGAAACCCTGACCCCTGAGCTAGGTAACAGCACCTGTGTTTCAGGGGCCAGTGACCACCTCCGTTTCGTTACATAATTATAATTAATTAAATATCATTGCAATTAATATTAGAATTACAATCCAAACAAGTATTCAATAAACATCTTAGACTAAAATCAAAATCATTATTAAAACCCTAAATAACAAACTCAAAATTAAAATCGAAGAAGGAGATCGTGTATCGAGTATTTTTTGCACAAGGAGGCGCAAGGAGGTTATATAGCATTGAGATGGACGTCTTACATTGGTGTGTTCCAAATTCAAACACCAAAACAGTGATTAAAAGTGCTTTTTATTCACTGTTTTCAGTGAATAAAATAAGCTTTTTAGAGGGGGAATGGTATAAAATAATTTATTACAATCCTAGATAATGAATTTCTAATTTATCATCTTGAAATATTGAATGGCCTTTATAACTTAAAATTATTGAAAGAAAGAATTAAAAACAAAGTAAATCCGGTCTGTAACAAATAATAAAGGTAACCCAGTGCAACCAACCTCGTTACAGTACTTAATGTATGAATGACGTGGCAAACGTCCGCACAAAGTACTCATGACAGCCGCGACTGAGCTCGGTCCAATATTGCCCAATATTCCCTGTAAAACCGCAATGCCAAGGTGTAACAGCAAAATGACACTTTGTTCGTGGTGGCCCCTCTGTATGAGGCGCGCCGCCGCTTACGTACTTTGTGCTTACAGCTACTCTTTTTGAACGAAATCGCGTCCATTCCCCACAACTCAGTCGCCAAGATCACTGTCAATTTTGTTATTTCGGGGTTAAGAGTGGAGGAAATAACTTAGAATATAGGGGTTAAATAGAAGATGCAATAGATTTACTAACATGTGAAAATTAGTTATGTTTGACGGGGGCCGTACCAAACTTTACCTACGCCTATACAACTGAAGAGTCAGGTATCGTACGGCAAGCGATAAGATGAGAAGACCCTTTGTTTTTTAGTTGTTTTTGACATTTTATCAAAATGGATCTGAGAGAGACAATGGATGAGATATTCCATTTCAACTAAGTTGATCACACAATGAAAATGCCAGGCATATAAAGGTGATAATATTTTCATAATAAATCAGTAGTCAACAACAAATTCTACTATCGCAACAAAGAAACACAAAGACAAAATATTCCACACACACATACTACAAAATATTACACACCAAATCTAATATAACAACAAAGTCTGAGAGTGTCGCATCACTACAAAATTTATAACTTCATAAAAAGTCAATCTTAAGGTAGGTAAGTTTTCATTTAACTTGCTAAGTAATAACATAAAGAGTTGACGCATATAACAATGATATTTGCCAGCTCCTCAAATGGTAATAGGATTGCTCTGAGAACTGCTGAAGATGCGTTAAATTAAGTAAGACTACGTACAACTAAATTCAAGTCTAATTTGTAAATTGCCTTGTTAAGCAAGTATATAAAAATTATGTATTATATAAGACTAGTTTCTGTCAGGCGGTTTCGCCCGCGTAAAAATTATTCTCAGGGAACGTACGCCCGGTAAAAAAGTAGATAACCTGTCTTTGTTTACCCATCAGCCAAGTTTCAACAAAATAAAAAGTTAAAAAATAGACAGACCGAATTACTTTCGCATTTATGATATCAGTAGGATGAAAATAAATAGTTATGAAAATTAGAAATCAAATTAAACATTATAATTACATTACATTAATTTAAATAATAATATATTTAGAACATATTTCGTCTGAGCTTACAGGTCCAGTCCCATCGAAGTTCCGCAGGACTCTAAATGTGTTATTTGTCAAATCGACCCTGAAACAGATTTTTATTTATCGAGAAAATTGTGATTCAACGTATTTTGAGATACCTACTAATTTTACTAGAGCAAGGATTTATCTATTACTTAGATTTTTTTCCGGACTTCAATCCGCTGATTTGTCTTTTTTAAACTAATTCTCAAACAGGCAAAATTCAGATAACAGCCCGTTAAGACGTAAAAAGTTAACAAACAGACAGACCGAATTAGTTTCGCAATCATAATATTGGTAGGATGAAAATAAATCGGTATGAAAATTTGAAATCAAATTAAACATTAAAATAACAATCAGTATCTTTTATAATATTCTGAAAACTTCAGCAATAAATTCATATTTAATACCGTTAAATGCTAGACCATTTAAATAGAGAGCATTTAAAAATATATGGACCAATCTCCCTAAAATATTCGAAGGCATCACAGACTTCGTCAAACATTTTTTCCATCCGCCATTTTCGTTAAAGGCCGCATCCACTCCACTTCTTTTTAATCTTTTTTGAGTTCACAAAGAGGCCCGTTATCCAGTATAAACTTCCCTAAACTAGGGTAGCAGTTAACCCAATCTTTTTACTCGTTCAACAGAGATTAAATTTAACTGTAGAACGCCCATAACTTTTTTAATCGTCATTCTTTATGTAACTTGAAACTGTCAAATGACAGGGCAATCGGTCCAGTTATAAAAGGCACATCAAAAATATTATGAAGATTTTTAAATCAAAGAATATTTGAGAAACTAGACGGCTTTTTTCGTGGTTCTTGGCAGCCATTGGTGAGTCGTAAAGGACACTGAAATATGCTGTTTTATACTTCGGAATTTCGGATTTATTATTAACTTTTTATGAGACAAGGAACTGCTGAGCTGACGGTTATTATTCAGAAGCTTCCTTTATTCTCAAATCTTTCTGGAAAATATGTTAGCTATACATAACTGACTAGCTGGACCCCGCGGCTTCACCTGTTCGTGCTATTAATTCGTATTTGCAAGCGATCTTTTTACTCTTCATCTTAGGATCGGGTCGTAGCGGTCGAGTTTTAAGTCTATAACCATCCCATCAAATGAAAAAAATATTTTTTATATCCGCTCTGTATATTCGGTTCCAGAGATAAGCGATATAAAAAAAATTGTTTCATTCAAACAATATAAACAAACTCTTCAGCTTCACAATTTTTTTATAAAAGATTTTTACTTTAGACACACACGCATTACACACTTTCCCGTGGTGTATCGTGTCGTGATGGCCCAGTGGCTAAGATCTTGCCTCGTGCTTTAGGTCGTAGGTTCGAATCCACGCAAGTACCAATGTGACTTTTTCAAATTCTTATGTATTATCTTAGACATCCCAACCCACCTTGAGGTTATAAATGCTCCTGTCTTCTCTGTTTGAGAAGAGGCCTTTGGCCTGCAGTGAAACAGTAACAGGCTGGTATTATTATCTAATACCTTTGAACGAGCAATTCTTGTATATATGTATAATGTATATATAATCTGAATCTTGGAAACGGCTCCAACGATTTTCATGAAATTAAGTACCGACCACCCGAGCAGTGCTTGATCGCCTAGGTCAGGGATGGCGAACCTTTATTAGAAAATGTGCCATTTAAATTATATTTTTCTTTATGTGACAATGAAGTGCCACCAAAAAAAATTGACTTTGTCTTAATTGACATAAAATTAAATTCTAAATGCCCTCTTTATTCGCCCCCAGAAATTCTTACAGCAATCCTAATAATATGTATTTACAGTTTTATGTTTTATTTCAATAAAAGTAGGAGTTGGTGTGTTCTGCTGTTGCAAATTACCTGGATTCTAAGTAACCTCATTTTAGCGTGCCCAAAATATTTTGTCGTGTGCCACCACAGGCACGAGTGCCATAGGTTCGCCATCCCTGGCCTAGGTACTTAATACACATATTCCAGCCATACACAGTCACAGCGGCCATTTTGTTACCACATTTCATTCCATTTTCAAAACTACTCCCATTCACAACTACATAAAAACTAATATCCACATAGAATTTTAATTAAAACACATCAAACGGCGTTGGACTAATTAACATTTATATTAAACTAGCTGACCCGGCAAACTTTGTTTTGCCATAAAAACACCAAACATTTTTCTACCCTACCTACCCTACCCTACCCGACCCTACAATACCCTACCCTACACTACCCTACCCTACCCTACACTACCCTACCCTACCCTACGCTACACTACCCTACCCTACCCTACCCTACTCTACCCTACCCTACACTACCCTACCTTACACAAAGCAAAAATAGCTTATACAATAGCAATAAAGCTCAAACTGACTCTACGTTTTAGTTAGAAAACTTTTGTATGGGAAAAAGTAAATGGCTGTTTTTATAATTTTTTCGGCAATTATTAGAATTTTTCTCTCCGTAAAAACCATCTTTGAACTTCAACGAACGTTTTAAAAAAAGAATTGGCCAAATGGGTCCAGGCGTTGTTGAGTTATGCGCTTACCAACACATTTTGCGATTCATTTTTATATTATAGATTAATAATCCCGACTAAAATTGTAGAACGGAGTAACAAATTGGGCCTTAAAACTAATATAGGTCAAACTTCTAAAATTCTAACTAGCATGAGTCAAGATATCATAATTAACTAAATTACTACTACATATAACTAATTAGGTGAAATAATTAAGAATGTTTACTAACGAGGTTAATCCAAGGTCGCTGGAAGTGGGTTTTCGTGAATTTTTAAACGCCCAAATGTAGGGTAGCATCGATTTTCTTAAGTGCGATTACTCTGCTAACCTATTTGCACTTAGTGTTGGTATTTACTTAAGTAATTAGTTCCTATCTGGCTACATACCAACCACCTGATGCTTGTGTCAAGTTCTATGAAAAAAATACCATGAGGAGAATAGACGTGTTGGGACCTAGCAGCTGAGCTGGTCCTGCTCGACTTTTAGCAATAGAATGTCTTTTATTTCTGGTTTTCCATTTATTTGCTGAATACTGGGTTTTGACGGTTTTTTATTAGTGAGTTTTTATGATGATCATGCAATTGAGCCGTATTAGATATTATATTTGGTGCTGAATAAACTGTTGTGGTAACATAAAAAATGTATGTGCCTTTGCAATAACTCGCAGAAATAACTTAATGAACTGTAGTTGTGGCTCTTGCTAGAGGTAGTTCTTGAGTAATCAACAGTATCTTGGTTTTTTCTAAGGCATTAGACAAAAATCGAAAACATCTTTTGTCGGTTTTGTTACTTCATCATCAGCCTTTCTAATGTTCCACTGTCCCACTGCTGGAACACAAGCCTCCTCTCTGTAAGAGAGAATAGGCCGTAATCCACCACGTGGGCCCTGTGCGGGTTGGTGAATGTTACATGATTTCGAATTTCTGGTTCTAGGACATGCCGGTTTCCTCACGATGTTTTCCTTCACCGTTTTAAGAGCTGTGATGAAATAATTTACACAATTTTTGTTAGTTACCAGAGATTCTTCCGAAGACAACAAAGAATCTTTGAAACTAAATCTTTTACCCAAAAACCCGCCCATAGCACCCTAGTAATTAACAAGAAAATAGCAAAACAAGAGACACATACTAATATGAAATTATCATTCCGTCGCCTGTTCCGGCGATAAATTAGAAGCAGGATGAAATCTGCCTTCCCCTGAGAGAGTCGGATGTAATAACGACGCCAGCTTGGAGGTCAAAGCGACTACAATTTACACTATGAATAACTGGGCTAGATTGTTGTAAACTAATTGCAAGGAGCTCGTGGCTAAATAATAACAGCAGTACGGGTCGATCTTCAAGGTTAAGCAACACTTGTCGAGGTCGGGCCGTAGATGGGTGACCATTTCAACATACCGAGTTTCTTCCTTGCCTCGGAAAGCACGTTAAGCCGTTGGTCCCGGCTGTCATTTAAAGATCTTTGACAGTCGTTACGAGTAGTCAGAAGCCTGAGATCTGACACCAGTCTTGCCATCGTGTTGCCCAGTTACTGGGTTGTGGAGGTCAGATAGGCAGTCGCTCCATGTAAAATACTGGTACTCAGCAGAATCCGGTAAGACTGGAAACCGACCCCAACACAATTGAGAAAAGATTAGGCCAATGATGATTGTTGTAAACAAATTGTTGGTCCTATTCCTTCTCTTGTACGGTGTCTTCTCGTCCAACTTACCACAGTGTCTCAAGACGAAAGTCTATGACCGGTGTGTGTTGCCAGTGATAACCTATGGCTCTGAGACGTGGCCGCTCACAATGGGCCTCATCAGAGTAGAGCTGGTTTATTTTTTGTTTCTGTGGTATTGCTTTTCAATGGTAAGTTTTTTAGATCACCCAGGTTGCAGGTGAAACGTCATTCGGGACAATCCAGCAGATTTTTATGAATACTCTACGACTGCTTTAAATATTTAAATGAAAATAAAATAATACGGCGCAATTACTGTAATTGGTAATTACAGTTTTGAACCGTTCGGGGTCGAAAGGTTTGGGTCATGTGGCCCCTGATCGACACTGTGCATGACCAGAGGGCTGGCTCGTTCTTTGCGCAAATAATCAGCATTGCCATTCAACGTGGCAATGCTGCCAGTCTTTTGGGCACGTTCCCGGATGACAGCGATGTGGAGGAGTACTTCGAAGTGTACCTTTGTTTTGTATATAGTGTAAGTAGTTAGGTTTAGTATAATTTTGTTTGGTGTTTAAGTACCTATGTACATATTTACACCTTTGCAATTACAATAAAGCCTTTAAATATTGAGTCGTAATGTATTTGGCAATCGGAAATGCATATAGCCAGTTAAAAAAAATCTTTAATTAAATGCACGTCTCTTTCAATTTAAACAAGCCATAAAATCTAATCCAAACTTTCCAAGTATAAATCTATACCCTTTTTAATTTAATTAACTCATTCCCGACCCCTCAATTTACAGCGTCAGGCAGCGCCATCCGTCATTCGGCACGCAGCAACGTAATGTCGCTAAAAGCTCGTAGATCACGCGAGATGGCGCTACTAGTCAAAACAAACAAATCACGCTCAGTCGGACGGCGACCTCCGCCAGGCCCGCACGTTATTTATGTAACGCTCTTAAATGGCGATTGACACGCAAACGCTGTTACAGTTTAGGATTTTTTGGAAATACCGTTGCGCGTTTGGTGCTAAAAGTGGATTCGGAATTGGGCTGTTGTCGGTGGTGAAACTATTGAGTTGACAGAATGGGTAAAATTATTGCCTGACTAACTTTGCAACACCGGTTTGGATTTGTCAGTGCCTCTTCATTTTGAACAGTTAATTCTAGCTCAATCATGGCGAAGTTTACGATCCCACGATCACCAAATTATATTGATCACAGAATATTCCTTCCAATGGTAGTATCATTAGATCGGATTATGAGATACTGGTGTTAGTCTACCCCAAGACGTAGGTAGTATCAGCTCCAATATTGAAGCAATCTACTAACACAAACAACTAAAGCTCAAACGTAAATACATGAAGCCTCGTGATTGGCACTTAATTAGCAAATCTGTATTGTTCTGTAGGAAATCTGGTAGCAATTGTGTTTTCACGTAACAAAGCCGATACTGCGGTGTTTCGTGTAGTTTCCAACCACAGAGCAACGAGACGTCTCAGCGAGCACTGCTAGAGATGGCATTGACAAAACTGTCCATACAAAACAAGCATTTCAGAGATTGTCATTGATTTAATCATCGTCTTACTGTCCTTGCCCCATGTTATTTGGAGTCGGCGCTATACGTTTTCTTCTTTCATTGACTACTGGAGACCATCAAGCTACCCATCTTTCTATCTTATTTAAATTTGTCCGTTTCTGCATTTAGGCTGGACTTACTTATGGGAATCGACGGTTGTGCCTTTTCATGGCTATGGCAGCCAAACTTTTGCTCATCTCATATTGCACAGGCACTAATATTAAGTTCCCGCAGACATGTGCGACGCTTCAATGCGTCAATGTGTATTCATAGAAATTGTTCAAAGTTGCTCTACAGATGAACAAGTCTCTCTAGTCGTTACAGATCTATTCCATGCTCTGTATTTCCGACAGAATTAAGCCACCCCTCTCCTGCTAGTCTTTGTCGTGTAACACGGAGGGATGACGTTTAGAGGATGGGCAGTACTAGCCGTATCTGCTAACAAGTTGCATCCACTAATCCGTTGTTGGTCGCGGTGATTGTGGAAGTTTCTCCTTTGGCTTTAGGTGTAGCCGGCGGCGCTCTTCTGGGTTTTATTCTGAGAGATCACTTTACTCTTTTCTCTTTATTGAAGGTTCCAAGCGCGTAATAAATCTGCTCGCACATTGCTTACAGTCGCTTGGGCTATTCTGTCGTTTGCTGAAGTGCCCAACAGTTAAATTTGATCACTTAGAAGAACCGTAAACAGTCAGTCCCGTTACCAACCGCTGCCTGTAAATTTTTTTAACCTCTGCATGAGCTCTCTCTCGTAGCAAGTTTTTTTTTCTTTACTAGACTTTCTTTTAAAATCTAAATAATTTTGAAACAACTGCCGAAACCATGGTTTCATAATCTATATACTAATATTATAAAGCTGAAGAGTTTGTTTGTTTGTTTGAACGCGATAATCTCAGGAACTACTAGTTTTATTAGCGTTTTTGTGTTGGATAGTCCATTTATCGAGGAAGGTTATAGGCTATATAACATCATGCTACGACTAATAGGAGCGTAGCATAAATGAAAAACGTTGCAAAAACGGGCAAAATTATTCCTTTTTGAGAGCTTCCGTTGCGTGCCCTGCGTAAGCAGTTAAAGTTACGCAGCATTCATGTATGTAGGGTAGGATAGGTAGGTGTTTGATAAATTAATGGCATTGCCAGGTGATTATGTGATACATAATCACCCTTTAGATCCATACGACACACTTGTAGCAAATTTAATCTTATCAATTTCAGAGCAGCTTTACCAAAAAACTTCAGAATCTTTCTTCAAACAATATTTTTATGGAATGACGAGTTGAGTAGGTACCTCAACCTTTTTTTATGTTCAGTAAAAAGATAATGTACTCGAGATGCCTGTTACAGAGGAGCTCAAAAGTTTTAAGTATAATATAAAAGTGAAGTGGGACAAATTCTTGGCGATTTGTTACCGTAAGAAACTTGTCCTATAAACGGCGCAGTGACGTCATTACATTATGTTTTCAGAACGGCTACGAAGTTTCGGATTGAGGATTTTGAGTTTGGAGGCCTAAATTCGGTTAATGACAATGCGTTGGTGGGTTTAGCTGTTTCCATGGGGACGTGCGGAGTATTGTCATGGGGAATTACAATGCTTCAGTAATAATAACATAATTACAGCAAGTAATTAGAATTGTACTTCACAAGTAATGAGATAATCAAAACGAGTAATTAGAATTCCAGCCACAGGGTAAACTGCATTAACTTCTACTTTAGCAGAATGGAGCGATCGGCTAAGGCTTTGTCCCCGCATGTTATAAACCATATTGGTATTCACTAGCTAAAATGGTTTTAACGAACATTTGTTTTAATTTGAGAGCAAGTATTTTCTTTGTGTCCCCTGAAACTTTACTAAAATGTGACTCTAGAAGTTGTTATTTTATGTATGACAAGCTGTCCTACGCAGCTTCGCGCCCGTCAACTGGCTACCTACCTACCCATCTACCCTACCTACCCTACATACATGATTGTTGGCAGCGCAAGAAACGGAAGCTCTCAAAAAGGAATCTTTTTGCCCGTTTTTGCAACATTTTTCATTTATGCTCCGCTCCTATTGGCCATAGCGTGATGTAATATAGCCTATAACCATCCTCGATAAATGGACCATCCAACAAAAACATAATTTTAAAGATTAGCGCGTTCAAACAAACAAACAAACTCTTCAGCTTTATAATTTATTATAGATAGTATAGATAAGTCGTAAATTCCCAACTTCTATAGAAAAGAAAAAATAAAGAAAGAAAAATCGTTTATTTGCGCCAGGCACGACGCTTTCCAAAAAAATAACAAAAAATCTTAAATACAATCATTACAAAGTATGCGTCACAACTACGCAAAACGGTCATCGCTCAGCATAATGCTGGGACTCGTGTGCGAGACAGAGCCACAGCGCTGGTTTTCAGCGATAGCCGGTGACGACTGGGTGACTCCGAACCAATGAAATCTTAGTGGCAAGTGACGGAGCGAACAGTTTTATTTATGAATGAAAAATAAATAAATTCCTCATATATTCCTCTACAACCCGCTTCTACTCCGTCGCCATTTTCTTAGCCCCAAAAGCCACCACGCCCATCTCAACGCTTCACCCTCAGATCTTTCATGACAAATGTAGAACGTCTCAGAATACTGAATAACTAACTTGTGACTAACGCAAACTTGTAAGTTAGTGGCTGAGAATCATTTTATTGCTATCAATTTATTACGTCAAGTAATCTGTTAAGTAGTAAGTAGTAATTTTGGGATAATAGTGTAATCCAATGTAATAGTCAAATCCAAAATAAAACGAAGATAAAACCAAATCACCCTCAACCTTAATAAGGTGTCACATCTCTCGAAAATACTCTCGTCCTTAAAATTCAATACAGTCTAGATTCTAGACCTAAGAGAATTTCATTAATACTAAACCTAACTTCTAATTAACATTAAAAACAATGATCCCAGCTTAATTGTATTTCTTAATACGGTTTCTACATGTACTGGCCTTTTTGTACGGTTTTGCTTGTTAAAATAGAACTCGTTAAAGATGTATCTGGCTGTTATTCTGTCCCATTATGGAGTAATGAGAGAGTCTTTATATATAGAGAAGGGAAGCTTGTTGTTGTTTTTTTTTTTTATCTTGGGTGTTGTTGATATAAAACCCAATATTTTAATGCACAATTTATTTGTTTGTCACAAGAATTGTTTCACTGGTAGAAAGCTAGGTAAACTATCGCCCCCCAAGTAAGGCAGACGGCAGTGATATCTTAGGGTACCTAGTCGTGATGAAAGTTTGGAATAAGAGTTGAAGAAGGCTAATGAACGATGGATGGAATATGCGATAGATGATCGACTTATGTCTCCACCAGATAATAAAAAAATAAAAGTCCTTAATTTGTTCCTTTTTTGAATTTTTTTTACCTTTGTACAGGCGTAAAACCATTTTGTCCGTTGATATCATTTAAATCGGCGCGCGCGTTTATGAGATATTAACTCATTACTGAATGCCAAGGGAAAGGGTCACGGACGCCCCTTACCGCGATACGTTTGTTTTGATCGTGTTAGCGACACTGCCTTTACAATTTTATCGTATCGTTTTGAAATATTGTAATACATTGGTAGACAGGTGTTAACAATTTTTATTTTCTTGTTATCTGGCGGGAACTTTAATAGAGAAGTATAAAAGAAGACATGTGTCGATCGCAATTAAATTGTGATAAGGTTAAGAGAATACTGATCTTATCTTCTTCTTAGCGGGTCGATGGCAAATATAAAATATTATTTTGACGTTATTTGCCGCGGTTTCTTTGTGTAAATTATTTCATCACCATTCTCTCAAAACGGAAAACATCGTAAGGAAACCGGCAGGCTTATTACGTATGAAACAGCAATTAACAATATTTGCGCAGAGATTGTACAATCATCGCGCGAATATCGCTTTACGTCAAAAAATTGGAAGGCTTATTTTTGCGAAATAATTGCTCTTCAATCGCGAATCCGCATTATATATGAGCTATAGCCACACCACAATAATTTTACTACAGCACTGCTAACAATAAAAATCTGTTAACTGAAATGGGCATTTATAGCAAGGTGATCGCGATAATTTCGTATTACGTATGGTTTTTGACAGCAGAGCGACAGCGATCGGCGAGCAAATGTGGCTGTCAAATTGCGATTACTTTTTCCCTTGTTGTTGGTCGATTGCCAATCGCTCGCTGATGGCTGAGTAGGTACAGAAGTTTTTGAGTTTTTGGCGGCTTTTTTAGTGTGTTATTTTGTGGCTACTTTAATTATCTGCAAATTAGAATAATAATATAAAAATAAATATTGAAATAACAAATTCCTAGTGAATATTGTAAATTTAAATGACAAATTGGTGTTGTTTTGAGTCTCTTATGTCTACGCAACTAGACTATTTGTTGTATCATTGAAACAGAAGTGATCACGGTAAAGTAGAGGATTTTTTATACTGTAGTGTTGGCTACCTCAGCGAAGCTTATTTGTTTACTACTAAATACTTACATACACATCAGATTTTTTTTTTATATTGCATCACCGATGACGACTATTCTGCCAATGTCTAAATTAAATTGAGATAATGTAGTCTATTAAGTGATGTTCTAATGCGTTATCGATTAGATTTCTTAAAACAATCGGCAATTCGAAGAAATTTTAATGGATTTTACACATTGACATTTATGTAAATAAAATGCAAATATCAATTTTCACTGCCATATTTACTTTACACAAATACTTTACATCTGCGAATATTAATTTATCGGAATATTGGAGCTAAATAGTAATTAAATTGACTATTGTAAAATAACACCCTGCCAGCCAGTGTTGCTCTTTCATAAGCTGGTTAATTCATCAAACGATACATTTTATAAATCATCGGACAGTTAAAATAGCTTCTGTTAAAAGTGACTGTAAAAAAAAAAGACTTGACTTAAAGGCCTCAGTAGCCAGGTCACTAAATTGATCGCGCAATAATTGTACAATTATTGCTACTTGCTGTTCCTTACGTAATAAGCCCGCGGCATGTCCTAGAACCAAAATTTCGACGTGTGACATCCACCAGCCCGCACTGGGCCGGCGTGTTTCAATAGACTCGCGCTTGACCACTATCTCACCTGATGGTAAGCGATGATGTGGTCGACGGTGAAACACGCTTGCCTATAAGTAATCACAGAACTATTCACTCTTGACTTAAAGACCCCCAGATTGTAGCAGTCGGGAAACAGACTGCGGCAGGGAATTCTACTTCTTAGCTGTACGCATAATAAGTGTTTCCAAAACGTTTTGTGCGTATGGGTGGTCTGTCCACCATGTATCGATGACGCATCGCCGTACGTCTGGTAGTCCGATGATGAAACGGGCTAGGTGGAATTGAATCATGCAATTCCATCGCACACTCCCCGAAATGTAACCGATAAAAAACCAACAAGCTGACTAGAGTCAAGAGCAAACCCATCATAAATAAAAAAAAAAAAAAAGCTGACAACTCGGCGACGATGTTCAAGACTCAGTGGTGAATTACGGCCCATTTCCTCTCATACAGAGCAGGTTTGTGGCCCAACAGTGGGATCATGATGACGATGTTGACGTTATAGCTAGAGCTAAAGGCATATCTGAAACCAGCAGGCCGACAATACCTTAAATTTCTACCATAACAAAGCTTCATCAACATAAAAGTCGACGCTAATGAAGCAAATTCTTAATCTAATTAAATAAATACGGCCAAACACGGCAACATCGGACTTAACATCAAAACAGAACGTAATCCACAAAAGTTTTTTAACAAAAATAAACTTAATGTATTCGGTGGCAAGCCTTAGCCAGAGTTGGTGGAACCCCTGTTTAATGTAGTCTTTACAACATTAAACACTGGATATTAGGGTTTGGCTGCACTGTCAGCGTTAAAAGACAAGAAAGTCAAGACTATCTGTATGGAAATGTTTCAACCTTCCGTCTGGGGAGTAGATTAGGAGTCCGACATAACCACACTCCATGAGATAATGTCGGACGGAGTTTCTACCGCTTCCATAAGTCCGAAGCCCGGGATAAAGCAAAGAGTAATAGAACAGGATTTCTGATGAAATTGTGGGGAAAACGGCATTTCCTAGCTTGAACAAAGGTTTAAGTTACATCCACCAAATAACACTGGATGATGGATGACGGCCCGATCCCTACCAACTAAAAGAGGCCTGTAACCCAGCTGTGACAAAATATGTGAGGAAAACGTAGAAGAAACAAGGGAGTTTTGTTGAGTGTCACGCCCAGTAGATAACTTATGCCCAGGTTCAACCCAAAGATTTTCAAGGACAGTCTTGGGCCTTGGTTGAAAACAAACTGACTTATCAATTACGAAAAGCCAGCCAAGTAAGAGTCGGACACGCGCACGAAGTGTTCCGTACCATTATGGCAAAAAAACGGCACGAAAATCACGTTTGTTGTATGGGAGCCCCACTCAAATATTTATTTTTAGTATTTGTTGCTATAGCAGCAACAGAAATACATCATCTGTGAAAATTGCAACTGCCTAACTATCACGGTTCATGAGAAACAGCCTGTTGACAGACGGACATACAGACAGACAGACGGACTGCGGAGTCTTAGTAATAGGGTCCCGTTTTTACCCTTTGGGTACGGGACCCTAAAAAAATATGGTGCAAATCGATGCATTAGCCAATCATAAAGAAATGGAATATCTCCAATAAACTAAGCTATTTATTTGTATCGCTCCCCGCTACTAGTAAGACCCAACAATATTATGAAACAATGGCCACCCCAGCACTTATTAATGAAAACCCTTGTAGGTACAAACGTAATATTTTATTTACCGTAAATTTCGCCTCACCTCAGTGTTCAATTAACCATAAAGTTTTATGATAGGGTGTCTTTTCGTTAACGAATATAAAATAATGCGATGGGCTGTCTCGAATGTGTTGCAGTAACTATTTAGACCGGCTGAACGGATATTATTTTTCTTTTTAGTGTTTTTATTGCGTGCCTAAAGATTTTTAGAGGATGTTTTAGCTCCTATGAATTGTTAGTATCTTTTATATTTTAAAACCTGTAATGCTTTTAATAATAAGAGAAGAGAGCTGAAGCCCTGGGTTAAAGATGACTCTAATTTAGCATAATATTCTTCTAAAAGTAAATGCTGACGCTGAGTGCGGCGCGAATATACGACAACGCGATTTCATAGAAATTGTTCTAAAACTGCTCAACAGATTGAATAAATTCGAAGAAAACTCGCTGTCGCTTTGTCGCGCCAAAAATCTTAACCAACTGAAACCAAAAATTCAAAAATCGAACCACGCTTAACCCTGAAAACGGCGCGCGGGAATTTAAGATAAAATTAATACAATTATTATTTTGTTATCTACCCACATTTACCCAAGCAATGGTAATGGAAGCGAACAGAAATTCTACCACATTGTTGATTAAAATAGGAATTAATTAAGTGCTGAATGGTATTTTAGACACGATTAATACTGGAGTTGAATATTTGAAGTATTTCTGTGTAAAACATTATGAAATGGTGATTAACTTAATTTTTGGTACCTCGTTTTGGTTAAAATCGTTTTTGGTTAAAGTCGGAGTAACAGGGTCAGCCAGTTTACGAATATGTATCCTCCGACTGCACAGCATGATTTTTCTTTTTTGATTTTTAAATTAACTTTTTATTTACAACTTTTTAGTTATGTTTTTTTCGAATGTCTTTTAAACATATAAGTAGTTTATATTTTTGTATTCTCCTCTAAAAACTCTTCATTTTGATACCCCACTCGATGGGTATGGAAGAAAAAAGGAAAAAGCAACCCCCACAATATGGCGCCCAAAATCCGCCACGTTCTTTTTTTTAACGGCACATATCTGAGAACACTTGGGCGGTTATGATCTATCTAACGATGTATTAATTATAAAAATCCACCAAGTAGTTTTAAAAATTATTACATACATACAAGATACGCGCGAAAAACATAACCCTTTCCTTGCAGCTAGGTAAAAAGAGAATCTTAACATTAGGAGTAATAAATGAAATTCGTTACGTAAATGTACTTCTGTAAATAAAATAAATGCATTCCACAATCAGCAAATAATGTTCTCACTGCTGAGACACAGGCCTCCTCTCTTTGAGAGGGAATGGGCCGTAATCACTAACGTAACCACTCGAGCCCAGTGCGGGTTGGGGAATGTTACATGTCTTCGAATATTTTATTCTGACTTGGAAAGTTCTCTCACTATGTTTTCCTTTACCGTTTAAAAAGCAGTGGTGATAAATCTGATTACAGACATTAATGCAACTTTTCTTTTTCTATTCGATCCTTTAAAAGACGCCTGGACTGTAGGGGCACAACCAGGTATGGGATATTTACCTCACTAAAACCACCCCGGTGATCACCATCAGCAATTGGAAGGGGCCCCGTTACCTCTTAAAAGACCACTCCGGCACCCTCTCTGTGCAACGCCTGTTAGGGCACGTTCCTGGGGAGACTGCGAAGCGTCTCCCTTGAGCTTCGCTGTGCACAGCAGCTCGTGATCACTGTGCCACCGTCTTACCTGGAGTCACTTGGTGGGCGGACAGAGTCTCCAGTCAGAGCGCCCGCGATCCCGGAGTACACACACATTAATACACCTGCCTGGGTTTGAACCCGCGAACTTAATGAACTCCTTAAGTGCCCGAAACGTTGATCCACGCGAGACGTGGCTTTTAATTTGTTCGGTATTTCGGTAATTATGGCATTCAATCGCTTAATGGTGTGTGAATGAGCTAGTAATCTAATCCGACAGAAACTTTAAGATAACATTATTATAAGACATACAAGAAAAGATGCCACGTGCAACAAAATTAGGTCAAACTAGCCAAAAAAGAACACCGCTTCACAAATGTTCGCCAATCAAAACCTCTCAAGCAACTTCCGAGACTTCCGACTTCAAAAACTACTAAACAATACTTCCAAGTGGCTTGGACAATAGGAAAGCACTGGAGTGTGTCTGACCATTAAAAATGAAGCAATAAATCGGGGGTCATAATGACCCCGGTGTAATGGTGCGTAGTGGGCGCGCCGTTTGAGGGTTGAATTTGACGTTCGTAGTATTAATGTTGGTTAAAAGCTTTAATTTCTACTGGGGTGTAGTTTTTAGTTAAAAATGTATTCGCCTATATTTCCCAAAGGGGCTTGGAGGCCGAAACGGTTTTACGGTGAGCAAAAATGGTTGTTGAATATATTCACATTTTTGAGGACGTTAGTACTCTTTTGTGCTTTGTTAAATTGTCTCCTGAAAACCTAAGTTAGTTAGTTGTCCCCAGAGCACCATTGTGTAATGAGAAAGCAAAAAAGTATTTAAATTTAATATTAAAGAACCCCCGAGGCTTATTAACTCATGCTTTTCAAATACATAATTTATCTAGTAGTAGGCACGCTTCGATCGACAATCCATTGAAAGTCATAATTATAACACGATATCTTGCGAAAATACGCCGCTTTAAAACGCGCATACCTTTTGAACGGCTGAACCGATTTTCATCAAACATAAATAAAAACAATCTCGATCAAGTCGTCCGTTTAGGACCTACGTGGCCACAGACAGACACCCAAATACACAAATACAAAGCAACACACGTCACCCCACTTTTTCCGTCACGGGTTTTATATAGTTCTCGCCAAACTTCTTGGCCGCCCTGAAGTACAACGACTGACTGAGCTACAACGACTGCGCAGTAGTAAATCTCATAAAAGAACAGCACCTATCTGTGTCTAGCGCATCGGAAAACCAACTTCAGGGCGGCCCGGATGTTTGTCGAGAACAATATAACAATTTAGATGGGGATTTTATGAAAGATGGATGGAGGATGACTGCTGTTATGAAAGACCATTTTAAGCACTTATCTGTATGGTGCTCATATTGATTGGACTTTAAAAGATTCTGTGACAACTGTGTTTGTGACGGAGTTTCTTCTAAGAGTAGTTGATTAAAAAACATCGATCTCATAGTATTTTTCTTGTCAAGGACAGGAAGATCCTTACCTGTATGAGTTGAGCAGATTAGGACATAACTCAAGGCAGAACTTATCTCCTATTCTAAGTCTATCCACAGCTTCATCACTGCTTCTTATTTAGGTACTGACATAAAAACTCAAGGGATTTATCCATTGTCATGGCGACTCAGTCGATAAGAGTGGAGGACGTTGCTTTCAAAAGGACTCATAATATACGCCTAAGAAACAACATGACATAGCAACCAAATTACTATTAACACTTCACCAAAACATTACTCAACAATACAAAACCAACTTCAAACGTAACCAAACATAATACACACGGAATGTAATTCAGAAACCAGTCAAGTTGACAATGAGAAACCTGTTTTACAGCAACGGAGCCTTGAGACTTGGAGCCATAGTCAAGAGTCCTTGAGGAATGAGAACTATGTATGATCAGAGATATTTGATACTTATTTATATGCTTGGAACATACTTCAGGGGATTGCTGTTCAAAGAGTAGACGCGTAAGAGGTTAGAGTACATGATTTAGAAGGTAAAAAAATGGCCAGAAATAATTGGGAAATTTTGTAGGGTATCTAATTGGCTGCTAAACTCTATAACGACGGGTACCTGGTAGTTTTCGGTCAGGGCAAATTCTTTCTTTTTTAGATAAGTTTGCTCTTGACCCTAGTCTAGGTCGATGGTGACAGAGACAAAGTCGACGATGGAGTGAGCTTACCCAGAAGAAGCCTGTTCATTCTTACTTTGAAAAGATTCGGGTTGAATGCGTTCGGAAACACAGACGCAGGTAGATTTTTGGTAGTGCTTGGTGGGATGGCAACCAGGTAAGGATGGTAACTTGCAATGCGTCTAGATGTTCGATAGTAGAAAGGGACCGGAGGGATCATATTTATCGGTATCTACAGATCCAGAGGCGTTGTGATGAAGTGCATTTCCTTTAACTAGGTATATCGGCAGTCATATCCTACCAAACGGATTTCAGCAATGCTCTCTGACGTCAGAAATAGTTTTAATGAAAAGAAAGAAAGTTAAATATTTCATTTCTTACGCACAAGAGAACAGTAATTTTTCCGGATCAGCAAATTCAAAAAAAGCTGCACTATATACTACTACTTTATTATTAATACAGTTGATCCAAGATAATTTCATTTCATTACAAGCTCTTAGGACACGTCATAATCCATTAAGGGTGCCCTAGTCGTTCATTCTTCCATTCAAACGCAGTCTGGCGATTACTCCACTGTTTGACGATGTACGTTCAAAATAAAAAATGATATCAATTTGTCTAATCATTATCTAGCCCTGTATGGAAACAAAAAAGTAAAAAATGTATATATTTGAAAGTTATGAGATCGAAAGTTCCATATTTCAAAACTAATTTTAACGCATGTTTGGACGCAAATAAATACCATAAGAAGAAGGGAAATTGCAAAACAGTCACCATACTGGGATAGATTAATAGTTCAAGAATGCAAATAATTTTAATTTGAACAGATACATTTAGTAGTTTTTTCATGATATCCATACTCCCAATGGTGGTTTGTTTACAAAATTTCGCGCGGACGTTTTAGTCCTAAATCATCATCAATTTCGCTACAAATTTGCAAAAGTGTGTATTCATACGCGAACTAGCTTAAATAATACTGCTCATCATAGCATCTATGTCTTTCGTACGTGTATTCGGATGAGATAGCATGCATTTTAACCCCGCGCACAAAATAGTTCGCGCCGTCGACTAGGGCAACTTTAAATAAAAAACGCCGTAAACTTAAATGAACATCCAATTAAAAACCAATACACAACTGCAATAAAATAGCCCAACATACTTGGGCCATTTAAAACAACATAGGCCAATTTTAAAACAACTTCAGGCAATAATTGTCACGGCTGGGCTACGGCGCTAACTGGCCCGGGCTAAAGATTAAACAGTTTGGCACGGGAACCCAACCGGAACCATTTGTGTTTAATAGTATTCGGGTTATAGATATCAATTTGGGAATGTCCCGAAAAGTTTGGATGTTCAAGCTCTATTGAGCAATCGCCCTTGTCAAACTTTTAAGTTCTTTTTTGCGTGTTTTACAAATGATTTAAAGGGTCGAGTCGATCTTCAAGGTTAATCAACATTTGCCGAGGTCTGGCCGTGGATGAGCTGTTTGGTTCCAGTCCAGCTGCCTTTTGTAGATCTATGGCATTTGCTAGGGGGTAGTCAGAAGTTTGATGTTCTGAAAATTAGTCTTGTTCCCTTAACAATACTAATTTTCAGAACATCAAACTTATCAACAAAGTTATCATCAAAGTTATCGTGGTTCTCATTTAGAAATGCTTCAGATATTGAACATATATATTCTTCATAGATTTGAGTGTGTACCCTGTGTAACCCGTTGGGGAATATAGATATAATGTAATTAAAACGTCCACGCATTTTTTATTTTTAAAGCTGTTGTTAAATCCAACGGTAGCTTTGCCTTCTGCTCGACCTCGAATTTATCAACATCTACATTAATATTTTAAAGAGGAAAGAATTGATTGCTTGTAAGTTTGTTTGTAATGGATAAACTCAAAAACTACACCGACTTTTTAAATCCCGAATACGGGTCCTCCGGGGTGGGCCACGGGAGCAAAGACGCGAGGAAAAGCTAGTCTTTCATATACCTATTTCATTTAAACCATTTACAGGCACTTTAGAGATGTCAAGGAGTTCGTCTATTCGTCTGGAATCTTGTTGCACATTCCATAGCGTAGGCAGATCTCTATGGAGAAGAACGTGCAAGAAACTCCACGGACACTCTTTTAAATCAGTTATGTTCTGTTTCTTCTCTGGTGGTTATAATAAAATACAAATAGGTACATTTTATGTTATACTAAACGGTGCTATGTTAGCTCGACTTGTATTTACATTGCCGAATATATTCTTTATGCTGAATATATATCACTAAAGAAATACAATTTTCGTTGCTACTTCATACGAAATATTAGTAGTTTTGTTAGTAGTTTTCGCTCGGTATTGTTATGAATATTTTGTCTAGAATGAAAGCTTTTATAAAGATATACATTAGCTTGCAATACAGTAATAAATAACCGACCAAGTGCAAGTCGGACTTGCGCACGAAGGCACAGATTACTAAATAGTTACTACACGAAGGGTTCCGTAGAGGTGCTCGTGGCTAAATAATAACAGCCGCACGGGTCGATCTTCAAGGTTAAGCAACGCTTGACGAGGTCGGTCCGTGGATGGGTGACCATTTCAACATACCGAGTTTCCTCCGTGCCTCAGAAAGCACATTAATCCGTTGGTCCCGGCTTTCATTTGAAGATCTTTGACAGTCGTTACGGGTAGTCAGAAGCCTGAGATCTGACACCAGTCTTACCAAGAGGTATAGTGTTGTTACCCAGTTACTGGGTTGTGGAGGTCAGATAGGCAGTCGCTCCATGTAAAACACTGGTACTTAGCTGAATCCGGTAAGACTGGAAGCCGACCCCAACAATAATTGGGAAAAAAGGCTAGGCAGATGACACGAAGGGTTCCGTACCATTATCGCAAAAACGATAAAAAAAACGTGATTTTTGTTTTTGTTGTACTGGAGCCCCACTTATTCTGTTTTTGTTGTTATAGCGGCAACAGAAATACATCATCTGTGAAAATTTCAAATGTCTTGCTATCACGGTTCATGAGATACAGCCTGGTGATAGACAGACAGACAGACGGATCGTGGAGTCTTAGTAATAGAGTCCCGTTTTTACCCTTTGGGTACAGAACCCTAATAAGAAAGTCCAGTCAGCAAGTTCGAAAACAGTAGTAGATACTCAATTACTCAATCGTTCTCAATGACACGCACAGGGCTAGACGATGTGGGAGTGAGAGCGGACGACTTTCGGCTGAAGTGGTGATGATGGAGATCTTTTCTCTATAATCACCACTTCAGCCGAAAGACGTCCAACAAAATCGTAGCTCTTAAATGAAACGAATTATTTCAAATACTAAATTAAACTATGTCTTACAAAATAAATTTGACTACAATGATATCTGAGCTGCTGCTGCAGCTGATCAGACATAAGTGAACCTATAGTTTTATTATGTAAATTGAAATGTAGACAACTTTCTATGGAACAAATTCGAAAAGCATCACTTTCATGAACCAGCTTCTCAACTTTGTATTAATAAGAAAGTTCGAGTATCGAGTGTTTACTGCTCGGAATATTTTGAAGTCGTAAAATCGATACTTACTATTTTATTTACTACTTTGAGGTGGGTTGCTGGATATGAGTTCAATTTATGAATCCTATGGCTCTGAGACGTGGTCGCTCACAATGGGCCTCACCAGCTGAGTGGCAAAGCTTACAGTCATCCAAAGGGCAATGGAGTGGGCTATGCTCGGAGTGTCCTTGCGTGATCGAATCAGAAATGTAGAGATCCGCAAGAGAACCGACATAGCCCGAAGAATTGCCAAACTTAAGTGGCAGTGGGCAGGGCACATTGCTCGCAGAACGGATGGCTGATGGGGCAGAAAAATTCTGGAGTGGCGACCGCGAACCGGAAGACATTGCGTAGGAAGACCTCCAACCAGGTGGGGCGATGACCTGGTGAAGGTTGTGGGAATCCGCTGGATGCGGGACGCTCGGGACCGGTCAATGTAGCGACGCTTGGGGGAGGCCTATGTCCAGCAGTGGACGACTTTCGGCTGATATGATGATGATGATATAAATCGCACATATCAGTAATTACGATATTATATTTTTTTTCTATTAAACATGTTTTTGGACACATGTACTAACCATATTACTGTCATTTATGATAATTTTTAGGCTTTACCTATTTTTGGTCTTTTATACTGCGGGCATTTTTCCTCTTTCCAGTTTTTCGGTTGTATGCAACCGCTATTTAACCAGGGCCTTTTTTAAAACAAACTTCAAAACTATTCCCACAAAAAATTAAACCTTAAACCAATAGTTACCGAGATAAACCCAAAAAAACAGAGGTCACAAACATTCAAAATATCGATAACACAAACTCTAATGAACCATTCGATTCCCATCCGAACCCGTCTCAAATCGATACATAATCACCACTAACTCCATTCGAAAACATTACCATTTTCCCGCATTGACAGTTCAGATAAGATCGGTAAAACACTGTAATATTATGCGAATAAAAACATGTTAACTCGATATCGTATCGACATCGAGTATCGATATCGAGTTATCGAATCGATTACGAAAGCTCACGCGTCATCGCAACGACTTATCGCTATGTTCGCCTCGGGTCGTAAAGTGGGTACACTTGCGGCCAAAGTGAAGTGTAAACATGTTTCTGGGTTGATATTGTCGTGTTTGAGGATGTTATGAATGTTCTAAGGTTTTGTAGCTGTAATAAAACGGACTGGAATCTTTTTTTGAATGTATGTTTTGGTAGTGGTGATTTTAGGTTTATGTTGATTTAGGGTCTAGACAAAGAGACATATAATCAGCGATAACGATTGTCAAACGTTCAAAATAATATGGGATTCACTGCGTGACATTTTGCAAGCGCTTGTCAATTCCATAAATTTTAGAATGAATGATGATTAGGCCTTCTTGGAAAATACTAAGGTTGCCGCCAGACTGAGGCTAAAATCTGCTTCGCAATTTCAAAGAATTTTGCTCTGCGTACTTCGTAATTAATTAGGTCTTAGTGTGTATTAGACAAACATTAGTTAATTAAGTTTCGTAAAAAGTAAAAACGAAATTCACCTGAAACAGCTAAGTTTTCTTTTACTCAAAACTAACGTAACGTAATTACCACAGTTGCTTTTTCAGTTAATAGCGTATTAACAAAAAAAAATACACCAAACCTTTTTAACAGAACATTGGGAATTTTTACAGGACTATCGAAAATAAACAAAAACACAAAACAAAAATACGCTCGAAAAGTTTTATCGAAACATTTCGATACTGTTAAACTGTGTCGTTAAATGTGTCCCGGAGTGTAAAAAGAACATTATAAAATATTCAAGTTGATGTTGCCATACGTTTTCACGTGGCAATCGGGACTTAATGCCTGGGGTTGCCAGCCTAGCTGGGGTTTTTAACGGCGTTTCGCTGCCAAGTTGCCAGCACTTAAAATATGACGCGAGCTGAGATGTTTGAGCATAATTGTGAGTAAATAATGTGAGTATTTGAAAAGGTGGAGTTAAGAGCCCTCTCAGAGGGAAAGTGTTGGATTGTTAGCTTAGACCTTATTGCTAATAATGGCAAGTGTTTTGCTATGCATATATAAGAGTATGTAAACTGATGATACTAACAGGAATAAATTGATCTATTAGATAAAAGTTTGTATACCTCAAATTTTGATGACTTGGTAAAGATCGCAGATTGCGAGAATGTCAGTAACGGTGAAAAAGGGGTAATCTAGAGGGGGCCGCCTATATGTATGTCCACCAGAGGACGTCTTTCAACTGAAATATTCTTTTTACTCGACGCCGAATGGTAAGGGCTAATGAGTTTATCAGTCTACTAGCTGACCCTCGAGGCTTTGCCCACGTCAAAATTATAGCCTATGTTACTCGGGAATAATGTAGCTTTCCATAGGTGAAAGAATTTTTAAAATCGGTCCAGTAGTTTCGGAGCCTATAATATTGGTATAGAAGATGTATGTATGTTTATTCCTATGTGGCGTTCTAGAGACCAAACGCGTTGGCTAATTTTGTTGATTCTTACGTCAATCGATTCGTCTTAACCTTGCGAGTGTCACTGGCTACAAAAAAATTTAAAATATAATAATATAGGTACATCTGGTTTTGGTCAGCCAGCTCGCGAATATGTATCCTCCGACTGCACAGCATAATTTTCTTCTCGTTTACGTCTTTTTAGTTCGCTACTTAAGCAGTCGGGTTTTTTGAAAATATTTTCTTTAATTTTAAATTGTTTTTGTTTTTAATGCCAATAAACTCATTTTCCTTTCTTTTTCTTTTCTTTGATTTTTTGAATTACTTTTTTTATTTATAACTTTTTAGTTTTTCGAAAAAAAAGATAACTAAAGAAGTTATAATACATACATTATGTTATTTATTTTTGTAATTACTTCTAAAAAAATCTTTTATTATGATGAAGAGGGGTCTCCGATGCCTCAGAAAGAAAAAAAACTGGTACTCCAACATTATGGGACCAAATTCGCCAAATTTGTTTATGTTTTACGTCACTTATTATTAAATCTTTATTAATTTCCGGGGTATTTTCTAAACAGAATATGAGATGATAAGTCCTATGTCCTAAAATATCTTAAGGAAACCTGGACTAGAAGTGAAACCTGAGGAGACAGACTAGAAAAGAACCTTGAAAGAAGCTGCCTTCCCTTGTCTTTTATGATGGTGATCAACGCATGATTCAGTTCCTTATCTCTATGAAGTGTGCCCTTTAGTGCAACAACAATAGAGATCTGTAAAAGCCACACTAGAAATTTAACTCATCAGAAATCGTAAACTAGAATAAAACAAACCACTTACGACTCCGTTTAAACTCCCAAGGGAATAAAATGCTCGAGTTAGTTCATGCCTTTTGTGTTTGACGTTAGAAAATGAATAACAATATCAAAGAGTAGCTAGTAATTATACCCGCCCTTGTGATACTTACACACGGTCCAGAAAGTTCGCTAGCGAAATTAATAGTCGGTGATACTTGACTGGGGTTTAAGTTAAATTAGAAGGTGGGTCGATGGTCGAATAATTCTGTACACAGGACCGGTTTCTGAATTAAGTATTTTGAAAAGTTTCACAAGTTTTCAGGTTAAAGTAGAGTTCGCCAACACTCACTCCACTTCAAATTCTCAATTTAGAAATCGTGGATCATTGTGTTTTTTATAAAGGATACCTAATTAAGAATGTAGTCGTTCTATTTTTTTCTGGCTTATTCAACAGGAATTTTCAGGAGCGGGTTACAGTTGGTAGGTAGATATTGTAAGGGGTTTACCTGAAACAAAAGAAAACTCTGGGTTAATATATAGCAAATCTCTCGGGATTGCTGCCATAGCGTGTCTGTTTATGGTTTATTTATAGCATTTCGTAACAACATCACGCCAGTACGCTCTATAGGGGTACGCAGATAGGTACAGTTCACCTTGGTACACTCTCATTTCACTGGTTATGTTCAAGTTTCAACACATTAGGGTTATCTGTTCTGGCATTATAGGTAGGTACAGGTAATGGTCAAAAGTGCAGTCACGCTCTACCACAACAGCAGCGGTTTTTTTTTAAGAAAAAAATTGCAACTTGTCACGGTTAGGACGTATAATCTATACTTTAATGTCTATGCAACTTATTAAATCAGATGTGGATAGATAATTTTACTTATTCTACAAAAACCATTTTGAGTTTTGGGAAAGTAAGACTGCACTTTTGACCCTTGACTGTACCTTACTATAACTTGCTTAATAGGTACCACAAAAAAAAAGTAGAAGAAAAAACAAAAGCATCAACTGACTTCCAAATAAAAACTACAAAGTGAAAAATAACTTCTGTTTCTGCAGTCGGTTTCAAAAAAAAGAAGAATAGAAAACAAGAACGAAAAAAGAAGTATTTTTCACTTTGTAGTGTTTTTATTTGGAACTCGGTTGTATTTTTTTGTAAAAAGCTTTTTATTATTTTATATTAGCTTATATTGTACCAAAGCTGGGCAAAAACTCCCTAAAATTTTTCACAGTGCTACCTCTAACCATTTCTTCCTCTTAATCTCTAGAAAAAGCTTTCCAAACTTCCACACCGTGTGTATTATCGCGACATCAAGAACACAAAGTGCGCACTCTGAATTATGTATTAAAGACTCAATTCAAACGACTCTTATCTTCGCTCCAGGGCAATTGTGACCTTAATAGTTACCTTTTAATCCTTTATACATAATGTATATGTAGGTCCTTATATTTATCTGATACACGACGATACTATAAGATATTAAGATGGCTCAAAGGCATAGGTAGGTATCAGCATAATGTTCCCACTGCTGGGACTCACAAGTCTGGTCTCTGTTGGGGTAAGTGGTCTGTTCTATTATTCATCACGCGGCTCAGTCCGATTTGTGGATGTCATATCTTCGAAATTTTTGGTCTAGATTATGGCGGTTTCCTCACGATAACGTTCTTCTCAGTTTTGACAAAATATGTTTATTTTTTTTTAACCCTCCCCTGCCCAAACTAGGCATTTCTTCTGTATCGTGGGTGTATTTAGAAACGTACAAACTCACATTATACACAAACAACCAGACTGGAACAACTATCTGTAGGCCATACAAATATTTGTTTCGTGCGTGAATCGAACCCGCGACACGCAGCGCAGCAGTCGATCGCTCAACCACTGCGGCAACCGTGTCTTCATTTTTATTATTTTTATAACATCTAGTAAAACGCCTGACCGGATTCGAGCCTTCGACCTTGTAAACTCGTAAGTCGGGTCCGTTAGCGCTAGGCCACCACTTGTTCTTCAATTATCACGAAAGAATAGTAATGCCTACTAACTACTTAATAAGAATTAACGATATTTTCTGTTGTCAATCAAGGGTTTCTCAAAGAGACACTGACCATCCAAACACTTTATTTTCCACCTTTCTTCAAACACAACTAGTTCCGTCACATAATCAACAAACAGCCCAAATCCACTTAAGACAGTCGAAACGCTAAACTTACATACACAAGCACAACACATCCATCCACCTGTCCTCCGGGAACACAAGCCGTTCTGTCGAGGGCAACTCCTTAGATAATCCATTCAGCCTAACCAACATGTGTACACATTCTCCTACATTTCTTTGTGTCTGTCTGTTCATCCAACGGTTCTGAAATTATAACAATTTCTGTTCAAAAACTGTTGTTACTCTGTCACCTTGCGACTTTCTCTGCAAGTCTATGATAAGATGGTTCGAAGTCTTAAATCACCGATGGAACCCTACTAATAACTTTGAGGTCTTTCAAAGAATCTCAAATGCTTTATTCTAAGTTGTTGTGCAAGAAAGTTCTTCCAGTCCTACCTATTTAGTCGCCATGCCAACGGACATAAAACCCTTGATTAATGTCAATAAAAAACAAGTAATAATTTGATTCGAGTCGAATGAAGGAAATTACTTAGAATATTGGGAAGAGTATCTTCCCTTCCTTAAATTCCTCTTTTCTTTATACACATGCAGTTTTAAAGACCAACACACAGCCCAAAGGCACTAAAGACAGTCGAACTTACATATACAACACAACTGTTCTTCGGGAACATAAGCCGTTCGTACCATCGCGTCGAGGGCACCAGCTAAAGACGGATACCGACATAACGAGGCATGCGCAGCGCACGGCGTTCATCGCATGCTTTGCAATGTGTGGACGTTCATATTCGTGGCGAGGCATGTGCTATGACAATTCGAATCAAAGCAAAAGGCGTGCGTTGCGAGGCGTGCGCGGCGCATCGCATGCCTCGCAATGTCTGATTTAAAATGAGAATCACGTCTAAACGGCTAGTCGTATTTTTTTGGAAAAAATATATATGTCGCCGCGTAGGCGTGAATTTGATAATTTATTATCCTAATTAATCGTTTTAAGTGTCTATGTCTATTTAAGTTGGGTTTTGAGTTCAGCGCCATCTATTGGCTCACTGTGGAATCAGTATTGATTCATAATTCGTATGCTAATTTCAATGTTTAATTAATACGAGATGTTTAAATTAAACAGGATCACTTATTGTAGGACTTTTGGATTTGTTCTCATTTTACCTATTGCACATTTGACGAAGTAAATGTGTTTGATTATGTTATTCAGATAAAGTTGTCAAACAATGGCGGATGTTATAATTTCTATGACCAATAACCAGATTTAATAATTTAATACGAGAACTAAACAAATTTGAGTAAATGATTAAATACTAAGAAGTCATAAGACTATTTTATACAGCTTTGTAATAATGAGAAACTTTCTAATTAGTAAGATTGTTAGATCACCGGAAACTTGAATAGTTTTGTTATTAGATGACTATTTCAATAATAAACTACAAACCACTTTATATTTGTGAGTATTGAGGTTGTTTAATGTTAAAATAATTAACTGATCAGCATTTTAGTATTGTTTGCTAACTTTACTCAACTATCCAAGTAATTAGTGTCTAAACAAAAACAATATGAAAGTCCCGCGGAGTCCCGCCCACTTAGAACGTGCATGGCGCGTACGGTGCATGGTGTGTGTAAAAAATAATAACTGTAAAACTGTTTAATAAATCTGCTAATTGAATAGATGTTTGAAAACCTAATAAACATGTAACGTTAATTGTCATAAAGTGATTGTGTAATCTATAAAAACATTTAAAAAGAGTATCCTGGAGTTTCTGGCTAGGTCTTCTCCAGCGACCGACAAAAGCTTTGTGACCTAGCAGGCCACACGAATTCACGATGTGGTTTTAGCTTCAAGTTCATTTGAAAACTCAAAGTGCTTGTAACTAAATCAAATAAACACTCTTGAGTTTCAATCCAGTGTTGTGTGTTATTGAAGTAACCCGCTCCAGTCAAGAATAAAGGAATTGCCTCTAGACATTGGGGTTAAAGATGGCAGTCCTATGATACATAGGTACTTCGACGTGACATATATTATATAAGACCATTTTCCTAATAATTTGATCTAAGAACATTTTGAGTTTTATGCGTATAACATAGTGTAATTAATTTGTAAAGCTATGTCTAACACGGACAAAAACAATCACACCAAAACCACCGGGACTATTTTAATGAAATTGACACCACCAGACTGACAATTTAACTATCTATATTTTGATGTAAACATTTTTTTTTAAAGTCTAAGAATAATAAGGAAAGATCAAAATACTACTGAATTTTGTGTCGTGCGGGTGTGAAACGAGTGCGAGTTTTGTTCCCTCAAGGTCGTTGGCGTCAGTCGTCGTCTTAAGATAATCCATTCAGTCCAACCTACATGTGTACATTGTCCTACATTTCTTTGTGTCTGTCTGTTCATCTACCCGTTTTGCAGTAGAACACGTCTCTCTCGTCACGGCTTAGTTTTCTAGGCCTGTCGTCGACGGAGCTCATAATAAATAAGCCTTCAAGAGTGTTCTAAATTCATAATTTCTCTGGAGACACTTCTTAAATGATTCGATAAAGAATGTAATGGTATCTGGATCTAATCTGGAATTAAGTCTAACGGGAATTTGTATATCCTAATAATACTGTAATGTGAACGTCTTTTTGTTAGGTTTTGTGAATATAGTTACCTATATATGTTTTATAGTAGGCAATAAAGACGAAACTGCAATTCTCTGTAAAGACAAAAGAAACAACATTTAATGCTAAAGGCATTAAATGTTATTTTTAAGGTCTTATTATATTTTAATAACCACTAAGGAAAAATTCGTAAATATTTAATTTTGACATCTTTGTCACAACTGACAGTTGAGACATCTTTGTCGATAGCCAATAGACTTGTCGACCAATGAGCGGTACGTCGGCAATGACGCGGCAAATACAAATTTATGTAAGGCACAAGAGTGACGTGATTTTCTTTACATATTTTACGTATGTTTAGATTTTATTAATCAACCACGTTTGAACGGATTTGAATGGGAACTCAGAACCTTGGTAGGATCCTGAACTAAATTAGGAGATGGGATATTTATTATGCCGAAAGTAGGTGCGTCCCTTGGGATAATTTTCGATTTACAAACTGGTATTGAATTTATTTTTCATCCTAACATTTTGGAAGAATTTCTTTCCTTTCACAAGTCACGCAAAAGTAAAACCAACTACTACATCCGTTCAAAAAATATAGCAACCATTAAAACTTTGCATTCCATTAGTCGTTAACTTCATCTAAAATTAATCGTCAGGAAACAACGGTCCCATTGACGTCAAACATCATCCCGGAACACTTTACAGAAACTTCCGACGACTGAAAAAAACACTTACAGATTTCCGTTACAAACTGAGAACACACTATATCGCCCCATTGCCCTTTGAGCGGCGGCAACATCAAAAAACAATTTCAACCAATCACAAAGCAGTTAGTCACAAAATGGTTGCACTCCCGTAATTGAAAGCGTATTCACACCACTTTTAATTTGATTGTACGATTTAAATCGTAGGCGTTGACTAATGTAATAACATTAAATTGAATTAATATCTACCACAGAACATGGAAGCGATTAGAGCTGCCATTGTTAATATATTTGTGGCCGTGGTATTGCGCTGAGCACAAATTTCGACTGTCATTGATATTAGACGGAATAGGGTAGTGTAAATTAGTTTTTTGTCCTTCAGGTAGATTAATAAAAAATATTGGACACGTATTTTTCTTTAGGCCCGTAAACATAAAGTGACGACGATATAATGCGTTGAAATATCGAGAAACGTCACGCCACTAGTACACTTTATACTGCCTTAGTGACGTCACAAGCCCCCACTCCTGAACTTTGAAGCGCTTTAACTTTGTATTTTTTTATTGATTTGGTAAAGCAAATAATATGTGTCCAATATTATTTGATAATCTCACTGACAGACATAGAATTATCATTTTTCTACCCAGGAAATATCCCTATTGTCACAGGCCGTCCATGTATATGAGTAAACGTAAACGGTGACAGTTACTGACACGCTTGATTTGTATGTCAAGTTTTGACAATGCCGTCTCTAGCAGTCCTAGATAGAATAACTATTTGTCATCACTAGGTACGTTTCCGGATGACAGCGATGCAGAGAACTTCTTCGACGCCTAAGAGTGTTTACGCACTGCAACCGAATCGAATCTGAATTTGAGTTCCGAGTTCTATCCGAGTTGGACATGTATTGAATCCGGACGGATAGCCTTTGTACCCGCATAATTAAGTATATTCTGTTTTATTATAATCCATCCTACAAGTAATATTACAGCTACTTCTGACCTGTATTTCTCGGATTCGCATCGGTTGCAGAGCGGAACCGCTCTAAGTGTACCTATCTTGTTTTTTTATATATGTACGTATTTAGGTATAGTATATGTAAGTTAGTTCAGTAAAGTACCGACAGTATAGTTAGTTTGAATAAGGTATATGTCTATAAATCTACAATTGCCTCCTCTAGAAATTGCCGTCGCGCGTCGAGGCCTCTCAGTACTCTACGTTTTTTTTTCTACTCATTTCCAGATGTGGGTGGGTCGAGCTTTTACCTTTAATTGGATAAATACGAATGACAAATGAAATCAATAAAAATCTCGCTGTCTGTAATTTAGTATGAGGAAGGTGTGATATATTTATTTTATATTTAAATTAGTTATCTTGTTTCGTTTAAATGTATGTCGTTAATTAAAGTCATAGGAATTGTTGGTGTAATTGAAAGCCATTCTTTTTAGTTAATGTTAAATGATTTCTGTGGTTATGACTGATTGTTTTTAACCTACTGGAAAACTGTGAAGAAATCATTTTAATATGCGCTAACTATTCACTGTCGAAACGAAAGCCTAGGCTTGGCTTGGATATTTTTTTTCTGTTGCGAAAGTTCTCACCAAGAACTTTCGCTTTTATTATAAGATCGATTATCTGGATTAAAATAAAATCTTAGTCCTCCATACAAATTTCAATGCGAAGACTTGACACACTGGAATTATTTCAAGTTGAATAGCGAAAAGTATAAACAGAAAAACGATTGAAACATCAATAAAACAAATTACAGAAACGATTACCAATTTCCCCAGCATTAACAAATAATAGTCGCTAATAAAAACTGCCAATCCATGTCTTATCTCGATCAAGAAACTTACAATAAAAAAATAACTCAAATAATTTATTTAGGGGCGAATGCGATCGCCGAAACGCGATAACGGATTGAGGGGTACGTTGGAACAAGGGAAATAAGTCATTAATAGAAATAACATGATATCATTTTGTGGGGATCGAACAAGATGACGGGGTAGATAAGGGGATAGAGGGTATCGTATCAGCCCCTCTTAATAGTGAAATTTCACCCTTGTGGCGAAATTAATGATTGTTGTTTTTATAGTGAGTTGTTAATGCAACTGCTGCTAGAAAGAACATTCGATAGACCTCCCTATTATTGCTAAGAGAATTCCGTTTAGCCTTTTAATCGTCCACCTATTATTAGTTAGGCTGGGAAAATTAACGGATGGCAATAAAATAATAAAGCAAATATGTATTTCAGATGATTAAATAAGCCATAATATAAAAAAACCTAATAGCCTACATACCCTTTAGTGCCGTAAAACGGTATGCTTTAGAATCTAAAGCATACTCCTTAGTAACGGCTAGGTTTGAAGGTTTGAAAACAAAAAATATTTTTGATTCATGTACATAATTTTAAAGACAAGGTTTTTTTGTGTAACTAATAGTTTTGCTTGAAGTAAATAATTAAGAACACGATATTTTTTCGCAACTTTTGGCAACTCCTCTAAAACGACTTGGATGTTTAAAAAAAAAATTGTATTCAAAAGAATTGATGGCTAGAATTTTTTCATAACTAACATCTATAGCATATGTAAATCAAATAATAATTGCAAACAAAACTGTTCAAAAAGAGGTTCAATATTGATATTTTGGTATCGAGCGGGCGCACGGCCAGTACTGCGTTAACATTGGGGCGTATATAGCGCCTTAAGTCAAGACTTCAAGAGTGAATAGGTTACTTCTAGTAGGCAAGCGTGCTTCACCGTCGACCACATCATCTCTTACCATCAGGTCAGATAGTGGTAAAGCGCGAGCCTGTCTATAATGAAAAATAAATAGCGATGAATTTCACTTAGCTGCACCACTCTGTACCTTATCAATTAAATAATTAATTAATTAAACTAATAACCATTACTTGCGCTTTTCTTCGAGGGGTTGAAACAAAACGCATAAGCACTTCTAAACAGATAAGCTTTTAGTAGAGTGTCATCACCACCTGGGCATTTCCACCATAGACATAACATCACGCCAGTGCCCGAAGGGTACGGCAGAGATAAAAGATCTCGATTAAAAGATACGGCAATACAAGTTCTAAAGAGATAGGTGTTGTTTTTATTTTTCATCATCGATGCGCATCGTTGCTTCGTTAACGTCACACGTTGTCAACATCGTTGTTTTTGACAGCGGCGTCAGACATCCAGCCGGGCGAGCACGGCCTACTGTGGCAAGCTTGAGTCACACATTTTTATCACAGCAAAATCAAGTTGGTAGTAATAGGAAAAATGAGGGCATTTCAAAGAAAATCTAATTTATCAATATAATGGGTATTTGTCAGTAAAATATACGTAATAATAAACATTATCACCAAATTTGAAGTTCATAGGTCAATGGGCAGTTAAAAATTTCTTCGGAAAACTTTGATGGCTTCTCATTCCTTTGTTTTCTAATATTTTTTTAGACAAAAAAAAACTGTATTTATCAATAGGTAATTTTTTTTTCTAGACCCTTTGCTGTATGGGAACACGTGAGTGACAGCAGCAGGGCTCCGTTTGGACACTTCGGGTACGGAACCCTAAAAAGATCTCGACCAAAAGATACAGCAATAAGTTTTTAATTAACACTAAACTAATTGATGATGTTATCTTTATAATAATAGTTATTAGTATAATTAAAATAAGTGGTTTTAAGGGGGTTTATATTGCTTCATCATTGGGGTTAAGGGATCTAATGAGGTTAATATTTGGATGGGCTGCGATTCCCTTTGTTTTGTGTTGACCTACATTTAAGGGTAGTAATTTAATTTTATACTACACCTGCTCGGAAAGTACCTTGATACTTTATCAAATTTACGGTAGAAAGTACGTCATTGCATATCGAACAAATATGCGGCGAGAAAACGCATCTGAGCGGGAGAGAAAAGTGTATGAAAATCCATTTCTTACGTGGTTTTTCTTTTTTAATTTTGGGTAAGACTATGCGCTGGTAACCTAAATATCAAAAGCCAAAAAGTTTTTACAGTGAGTTTTTATCTCCAAGTTCGCAAAATGACACTGGCCACTAGCTGTGTGTTGGATGGTGTCAAACAATTTGAAAAAAGAACATGTGAAAATTTTCCCTTAGGTTCGTTCTGCAGTAATGTAATGAACATTCTGAAATCATATACCATATATATCATATTTAAGGTACGGACCAATGATATTCAAATAAACAGATACGTTATACACTCACAAAACAATTGAAAAAAGTGTTCCGCGCAGCAGCGGCAGCACACATACACACTTTTCATTCATCTGACATTTCACTACAATGTCGAAAGGGATGGCTTGATAAAACAAACAAGAAAAAAAGAGACAGCTAGTCTTTGTCACTTGCGTGTGAATGTAAACAAACATTATTCTGACAACCAATGTTTTTTCTTTTTGTAACCTCCAAATATCAGAAAATTAGGAAAAAAAAATGAAATAAATTAGTAAATTGAGGTGTATTGCGTATTTACATATGGTATGAGATCCCTTCTGTTTTATGTAATTTGGTATTATAATTGGTACACTTTCTAAATACACACGATGGCATTTTTTTAATTTTGTTTTTGTTTCAACAAAGCGTATCGCTCTTCGCCATGCGTGACATAAACTAAAGACTAAAGGTTACAATATTGTCTACTATTCGAGTCTTCACAATGCGCGCGCTTATAACATATCTGTTTATTTGAATATCATTGGTACGGACTAAGTTATTTAAGAATGTGTTGGATAAGATCCATCACAGGGAATACTTATTTTTTTTCTAAAATGGCTGTTGGCAACTGACTGATATCCTAAGGTTTGTCAATATTATGGTCTTGAAGACACGTGATTGACAGATAGATGAACACATAAACCTACGTGGTACATATATTGGAAAAACTACGTTAATTCTAATGGGTTTAAATTCAAGACGTTTTTTACAAAAATATTAAACCGACTTCCAAAACAAAACGTAACAAAGCGAAAAATAACTTAGGTTAAATATTTTTGTTAAAAAGTTTTAAGAAAAATATTATTTTTTTATTATTAAGGGTAACTTAAAAACTACTTGCCAGAACTTAACCACATGAGAAGCACCAGCTTTCAAATAATATAAGAATCATCAAAATCGGTTTATAATTGGCGGAGTAATTGCGTAACAAACATACAAAACATACAATCGAATTGAGAACCTCTTCCTTTTAGAAGTCGGTTTTAGGTGATCAAAGGGGTAAGACAAAATAAAAAAATATTCAGAGATACCCTTTTTTCGAAATACTGGATGACATTTCGGTAGCCATATATCATTCTAATATATATTTTTTAAATCGTTATCGCCGAAAGTATGTCTCTTTGTATAGGGCCTGTTTTTAACCCCCGCCGTAAAAAGAGGGGTGTTAAAAGTTTCACGTGTGTTGCTGTGTATGTGGCATCATAGCGCCTAAACGGATGAACCGATTTTAATTTAGTTTATTTTTGTTTGAAAGGCGATTTTGTCGAGAGTGTTCTTAGCTATGTTGAAATAAAATCGGTTCGGCCGTTCAAAAGTTATGCGCGTTTTACTGTTTGAATCGGGGTGTTTACACAAGATAAATGTGTCGGGGGTTTTTTAAATTTATAAATTTTACTTGTCGATTACTATTATTCTCCAAAATCAACTAAAACAAAACAAGAACAACGAGAGAGATTCCACATACAGTTCGAACCAAATCCGAAAACCAAACCACGGTAACTCCGTCACGCGCCACACGTGACAATTAACGACAAATTACCACCATTTCAAATATTAATCAAATCTATTACAGTCTCCATTTTATCCTGAACCCTTCACCCCATAAAATTAATCAGCTTGGAAGTTCTAATTAGGCTGGTTACATAAATCAATCGATCACCGGTCGCGCCGACTCGGATCTAATTGGCCCAATGAGATCGGAATTTGATTTGGATTTGATTTGTTCATTTACTATGTGGGTAGCTGTAGTTTTGATGGTTTGCGATTAAACCGCGGTTTTCAGTGTTTTTGTTGGGTTAACTGTTAGTTAGAAACAAGATATTTAAGAGTTAGTATTGCATAACTAGATCAAGTTCTCCTAACTTAAAAGACAGATGTGTTGATGGGGACATTGTTGCCCCACTGCCTCCCTTCGTATTCCTTCTTGAGTAAACCAGTCCAGTTAGTTACTGGATATCTATTTCATACCATTGTACAGATTCTAGTGCTTCAAACTTTAAGCTTATAAATATTCCCCAATGTAAACGCGGTAACGTGCGCTCGCTCGGCGCCAGAATATTAATTATCATTTTGTACGGTTTTGTTTGCAAAAAATCCGTAAATTTTGAATTAGGTACATATGCGTTTTCAATTATGAAGAAATTTTTGCCATAAATTTTCCTGTGTAAAAACATTTTTAAACATCCCAGTCGTTTTGGAAGAGTATCCAAAAGTAGCGAAAAAATATCGTGTTCTTTTTTTTACAGCAAAACTATTAGTTACACATATATATTTTTTTCAAACCATTTAACCTAGCCGTTACTAAAGAGTATGTTTTAGAAAGTAACCGTTTTACGGCTCTATAGTGGTGCAAGGGCCTTTACAGACAGATGTTTTGCGCATTTCTTCTTCCCATCTAAAACACTGGTGACGGGGACATGGTTTGGGTGACGACGACGTGTTTTGGGTGATGGGGTCGTGTTTTGGGTGACGAGGACGAGGTTTGGGTGAAGGGCGTGCGTTTTCGGGGACTGCCTTCTGCAACTTTTGACGGTTAAAAAGACTCTCAAACTAAGGTATTACAGACATTTTTTTTCGGTAATCTCGCGTTTGACCACTATCTCGCCTGGTGGTAAGCGATGATGTGGTCGACGGTGAAGCACGCTTGCCTAGAAGTAACCTATTCACTCTTGACTTAAATACCCCGAGGTTGTAGCTATCAGGCAACAGACTCCGACAGGGAATTCCACTACTTAGCTGTAATTCCTAGTTAAGAATGTTCTTAACTCTAAAACGTCAATTCAGGATCAGGTTACTTATTGTCTATAAAAATCGAGACAAAACTCCCAAAGAAAGTAAAGAAAAATTGTATATTCCGGACCTTAGATAAAGTACCTATAGATTTAGCCTTAAAATGAGCTTGATTGATACAGCTAGATTGCTAATTGGCAGCCCCATGTAAATAATAAGGACAAAAGATTATTTTTTGTCTTCGTCATGACATGTTTGACAAACTAACTCGGTCGTGTTTGATTATTTTGTGATTTCGCGGGATTAAGTGTTTATTGAGACAAGGAATTGGGTTATTTATAGATAATAAGTGTCAGTGCGATGGTAGGTTGAAGTGTTCTAGGCTGTAAAAGCCAAAGTGTTATTGTTATTTTTGTTTCATGTCCGGCCACGCCATGGCTCCATCTATAGGTACTTTATCTAAGTTCCGGACCCAACAAGATCTATTAAAATGACACCGAAAATTGACAATTCTTGTCAAACCAATTACAGGCAAGTTAAAAAGTTCGGAGTACATCAATCAAACCTCGATTTTCCCGTTACAATTAAAATCTTATTTCGGAGACCCATTGGGGTTTTAAAAACGAATTACTGGCTCGCAACCCCTACTTGGGTATGCATCACCGGTCCCCAACGTTCAAGATTCGAGAAAAGAGAAAAAAAAATTGGCTACGGCGAGATGATTTTAATTCAGAAGATGTGACAATAGTCTTGTTATTTTTCGCAATGAATTTTTTATGTTAAATGAGGTGTTATTCTTTTGGGAATACTGAGTAGAGGTGGGATCAAATCCAAAAAACTACAATTTCACGTGGCTTCGCTCTTGTAGCCCACAGAAGTCTTTACTTTTTTTGGATTAAATGGTCTGTCACACTCAGCGATAACAGAAACCTGTCAGTGAAAAAAATATCGCAATGAAATTGCGTAATGAATTAGGCAAGGCAAAGGACAAAGAGTACGAAAAATCGACCATTCACATAGACGGGAATCCACATCGATGAAAGGCGATCTCGCATGTACCTAATTGGTCGATTACTCATACTCTTTGCCCTTTGCCTTGGCGAATTCATTACGCAATAAGGCTGCAATACTTCTAGAGATTACTCCTTAGAAACATACAATACTTTCCTCTATATAATATTCATCATCATCATCATCACCAGCCTATTAATGTTCCCACTGCTGGGACAGAGGCCTCCTGTCTGTGAGAGGGAATGAGCCATAATCCACCAGTGCGGGTTAAAATATTAGGTAGAGATATTTACAAGTGGCATTTATAATTAGCAATTACTTTTACCGATTCCATATGCTTCCTATTTTTACCAAATTAAAGATGATTTATGCTAGACCGTAGCGGGCGCGAGCCGAGAACCGCGCGAGGCACGGACGAGACACGGATTCAAAACTTCACGAACTTTTTATATACCGCGGACCATGCTACATCATGCGGCGTCTGCATCCCGCAGCTTCATTGCGTAAGTCAATTCGGCAAGGCAAAGCGCAAAGAGTATGAACAATCGACCAATGACATAGATGGAAATCCATCCATCCATCTCGAGTCAACTGTTCATTCTTTTTGCTCTTTGCCTTGCAGAATTCACTTACGCAATTAGGCTGCCAGACTCCTGGACGAGGCGCGCGGTGGTACAATCCCACCGCACTATTCCCAAACCACTGCAACTCCTGAAAGCCAGAATGAACAGTGGCGACCACCAGAAAAGCGCCGAGGCAATGAAGCTCGACGAATTCCCGGTGAATGAATTTTACAATCGTGGATCCCGCAAAGAAATTAATCAGAAAAGAATAATGGAAAAATACAAATTTCAACTTCCCTCCATATCAAGCAGGAGACAAAACAAACAAGGCCAATAGGCACAAAGGGTCATTTACAACTGGGATAAGCCTTTGTTGCCTAGCACCACGGATAAAATTTAGCATTAATATTAATGGTTCCTAAAATTGTGAGCTGTTATAATATTTGATTCCAATAATAGTTATGGCAAAAACGCTTGAACGCACAGCAATTTGGTCTAGTTTCCACAAGGTCCGTATAGTAAACAACTCCTGATGCGCGCGCGGTGGTAGTTGAACAAAGATTGAGGACAATCGTTTGATTTTATTAGTGCCATTTGTCAAATAATATTCCATGTTTAGGCATGCCCAACAGCCCAACAAACCATAGAGTTAAGAAAATTGGTTAAAGTAAGGAACACAATACGTAATACCCCGGGCAAGGTGCCAAGAATAGTTCGCCGTTCAATTAGAAACTCAAATCCCTTCGTCATGCAAGAACCGCATACATTTCAAAAGCAATTTAAAATCTAACCTACAGGACCACGGACGCTTCTCTCCCTCCTCGATTTTTTCGCAAGTCCCGACTAACCCTCAACTGCCGTGGGTGACAAGTTTAATTTAAACTTCCCGGGTCGAATAGGCCCGAGGTCGACTTCCAGCGATTATAACTTCCAAGTGTTATTTTTAATGAGTTTTTGTGGATTTTGATATTATTAATGCATTGGATTTCCAAGTGCTAACTTAAATAATTCAGTGACTTAACGCTTTAAGTAAACAAAAGTAATTTTCGGCTGTAAGTGGTCACCTGAGGATTGGCAGACGGCATTATATTTCATGGGGATAACGAAATAAAAAGGAATGAATGTTTTATTTTTGAAAAGAAAATTCGTATTCACAGTACAAACAAAAACAGAATTTATGTTTATTACCAGCCGCATTTTTAGGGTTCCGTTCCAATAAAGGTGAAAAAGGAACCCTTATATGATCACTTCGTTGTCTGGTTGTCTGTCTGTCAGTATTTTGTCTAAGATCTTTTCCTCTGGAACGCCTGGAGATATAAAGTTGAAATTATGATATACTCAGGTCTACAATCACTTGCAGCTGGAAAAAAAACAAACATCTAAATCAACGTGGAAAAGATACAGCCGTTTATGTCGCATAATTTGTGGATTAACGGAATGAAAATGTAACGAGTACTTCCCGTTGACCTAGTATCATAAAATTTGGCAAGAAGCAATGTCTTTCAAGCACAAGTAAAGGAAAAAGCTGAAACTGTAAATTTTTACCTACATCCAAAAAGTAAAGATTATTAACTTATTTGCAGTTGGTAAAATATCCGCGACCTATATTGATGTATGGGGACATTACTTTTTGAATAGCAAAGTTAATTTTGTCCCTTCGTTAGATCCATTGTCGGTGCCTTCATTGTTTATGACCGTCACTAATGTAACCTAATTATTTTGGTGAATGTAGCTGTTTATACGGAACCTTCGGTGCGCGAGTCCAACTCGCACTTGGCCGGTAATTTTTTCACAAATCATGATTGTTAGGCTCGCATTTGACCACAATCTCACTCATTGGTAACGATGATGTAGCCGACGATCAAGCTGTACGCTCACCTGAAGTAACGTAGGTATTCACTCTTGACTTAGAACCCAATTTTGTAACTATCAGGAAACACAGACTCCGGCAGGGAATACCACAACTTAGCTGTACTTACGCACAATGAAAGTATTCCCGAAACGTTCAGCATATGGATAAGATGAAATAAATGTGGTTAAAGTTTTTAATAAGGTATCATCTGCCTAGCCTTTTCCCAACTATATTGGGGTCGGCTTCCATTCTTACCGGATTCAGCTGAGGACCAGTATTTTACATGGAGCGACTGCCTATCTGACCTCCACAACCCAGTAACTGGGCAACAAGACAGCTCATGGCTAGACTGGTGTCAGATCTCAGGCTTCTGACTACCCGTAAAGACTGTCAAAGATCTTCAAATGACTGCCGGGACCAACGGCTAAACGTGCTGTCCGAGGCACGGAAGAAACTCGCTATGTAAAGATGGTCATCCTTCCACGGACCGACCTCGGCAAGAGTTTCTTAACCTTGAAGATCGACCCATGCGGCTTTTATTATTTAGCCACGAGCTGTCAAGTTTTTAAGAAGTTAAATCTATTAAAAACCGGCCAAGTGCGAGTCAGACTCGCGCACGAAGGGTTCCGTACTTGGTAAATTGCGGATGGCGATTTATGACGTATTAAAAAAAAAACTACTTAATAGATCTCGTTCAAACCAATTTTCGGTGGAAGTTTACATGGTAATGTACATCATATATTTTTTTTAGTTTTATCATTCTCTTATTTTAGAAGTTACAGAGGGGGGGGACACATTTTACCACTTTGGAAGTGTCTCTTGCGCAAAATATTCAGTTTAGAAAAAAATTATATTAGAAACCTCAATATCATTTTTGAAGACCTATCCAAAGATACCCCACTCGTATGGGATGGATAAAAAATAATAATATGAGTTTCAGTTTCAAGTATTGAGAAACCCCAAAATTTATTGTTTTTTTTCTATTGTTGTGTGAAAATCTTAATGCGGTTCACAGAATACATCTACTTACCAAGTTTCAACAGCATAGTTCTTATAGTTTCGAAAAAAAGTAGCTGTGACATACGGACGGACAGACAGACAGACGTGACGAATCTATAAGGGTTCCGTTTTTTGCCATTTGGCTACGGAACCCTAAAACCGATAGAATATTCAACAGGCGTTGTCAACCATAAAGAATCTATTAATTTAACAAATAACAACATGTACTAACACAGTAACATGAATGACTAATTACTAACAAAACGTGTAACTCTTATGTTAATCACAATCATTAAACTTACCGCATCAACAGTGAATAATAATTAATATCTTTCATTTCTTCACATGTGCCAGATGTCCCTTTTATTTGACGTGCTACTACAAATACATCTTCTATCTCAAAGAACTAAGGATGGTTTTTGATTGGTTCATTTTTGTGGGTAGTTGAATTAAATCGTGTTGGGGTCAATAATACCGTAGGCAAGTAGTGATAGGGTTAATATGATGGCAATAAAAAATCTGTACGGTTGTTTAGATTATTATTTTAACAGATGTACTACTACTACTGGTGTTGTTTTTTTGTGCTTTAATAATAGCATCTGTCTTTTTATGATGAAAAGCATAGAAGGTAAAAAATAAAGCTGATTTTGCCTATTTTTATAGAGTTAAAGATCATTATGGACTTTATGAAACAATCTACTGGAACTAACTTTTAAGGAAACTGTAATAAAAGTTTATTTAAGTATGTTTAATAGACATGGTCTCATATTACGTCTTTATAACTTTAAAAATGCTACAGATTAGTTTAAAGAACAATCAACTGAAAAATATCCAAAATCGCTGGCAGATCTTTGACAACAATCGTTATGGGTATTCAGACGCGAGTAAAACTGGCACCAGTTACGCCAAGGGGTATCGTGTTACCCAGTTACTGGGTTGTAAAGGTAGGCAGGCAGATTGATTGACTTTTCTAATCAAACTATCACCACCAAACAAGCCTTTCAACACATAGAACTTATCTAAACATTTCACCTCTACCTCTCTTTCAGCTCCGGTAAAGAATCTCGGAATTATCCAGTTGGCAGGTGTAAAAAGCAACAGTATCGTGTACAAAAGTTTAAACAGAAGTTTTATCTGCAAAATACGGTATTCTCTGAGTTAAGACGCGTGTCTGCAACGGAACATAGATTTAACTGCATAAGTTGGCAACGTTGATACCTGGGTACGTGTCTTGCAGGCTTTATTTGGACATGGATTGAGCTGGTCAAAGTGTGAGAGGATTATGATATTATATTTTGATTCATCATGATCATCATCAGTCTTTTAATGTTCTCTAGGAGGCCTCACCTAATCCACAATCGGCTCAGTGCGGGTTGGTGGATGTCACATGTCTTCTAATTTTTGTTTCTAGGACATGCAGGTTTACTCACGATGTTTTCCTTCACCGGTTTGAGAGCTGTGGTGATGAATTAATTTGTACAAAGTAAAGTGCCTGCCTAATTTTTGTATTGTAATTAAATATTTCTTTTTTGTATATGAAAAGAGACTATTTAAACAAATTGAGATTCATCCGTGCCTCAGAAAACACAGTGGTCTTGGTCCCGGTTGTCAATTGTAGGTCTTTGACAGTCGTTACAGGTAGTCAGAAGCTCGATAATCTGAAGATCAGATTTACCAAGGGGTATTGTGTTACCCGTACTTACATCGTGGCGATCTAATATTCAATCGCTCCATGTTATTTACTAGTACCTATTTAAAAGGCTAAACGGATTGACTCTTAACAAGTAAAATTTCAAAATTTAAAAAACCCCCGGCACATTTATCTTGCGAAAACACCCCGATTCAAACAGTAAAACGTCCATAACTTTTGAACGGCTAAACCGATTTTATTCAAACATAGCTAAGAACACTCTCGACAAAATTACCTTTCAAACAAATCTTTCGAAATCGGTTCATTCGTTTAGGCGCTATGATGCCACAGACAGACACACAGATACACAGCAACACACGTGAAACTTATAACACCCCTCTTTTTCCGGCGGGGGTTAATAAAAATAAAAACTGAAGAGAATAATCGGATATTAGAAAGAAAAGAAAGACTACACTACAAGAACAATAACAGTGGTACATAATTACATAGATATTCTGACCTTTGTAAGGACAGTCTCATTGAAAACACAGATTGTGTAATAATTCGTAGGTTTAGAAGAAAGGACTTCGAAAGTAGTTGTTACATTCATGTTAGTTTCGTCGAAAATTGGGAAAGCAAAACTTGTTTTACAACAAAACAAAACTTCCCTTGTCCAAGACATGTTTTACATAAAGATATCAAGCAAGTCCCAAATAACGCAAAAATGTGGGTGAGGCTGACATTTTAATATCAGCTTAGAACTTAGAAGGATGGCAGTTTGATTGTGTTTCAGAAAATTCGGAAGTCGTGCGGGACATCGAGGACTTTATAAAAACAAAGCTGGTAATAATTTCTGTGGGTAACTGGGCTATGTTCTAGGGAAGACAGAACATCCCAAAGGGTAAAAACTTATTACTAAGACTCCACTGTCTGTCTGTTAGTCTGTCACCAGGCCGTACCTCATGAACCGTGATAGCTACGCAGTTGAAATTTTCACAGATAACAACAAATACTAAAAACAAAATAAAATAAATATTTAAGTTAAGGGGCTCCCATACAACAAACGTGATTTTTTTGCGATAATGGTACGGAACCCGTCGTGCGCGAGACCGACTTGCACTTGTCCGGTTTTTTGCTTATTGTGAATCAAGCTTCTTCTTGAGACTTCCCGTTCGTTGCCTATTGCACAGGAATAAACAGTCCTTGTTTTACTGATCATGCTTGTCTAAAGCAGATCAGCAAAAGTATTTCCAACGTCCATCGTAGATTCCTTCTAGGCAAGCGTGCTTCAACGTCGACCACACCATTGCTTACCCAGGTGAGATAGTGCAAGTGTCATCCGCGAGCCTATCTAAAATAAAAAAACGCCAAAAAAAATTGTTGTAACCCTTAATTCTACAACAAAACCCGAAATATTGCACTAATCCACCCGCCCGTGTTGTGTGATTTTTGTATTCTGAATACAATAATCACTCCACACTACAATTCAAACGAAACAATTAATGTGCCTAACATTTTCTCAACTATGTTGGGGTTTGCTTCCAGTTTTTAAACTGGATACAGCCGAGTACCAGTATTTTACGTGAAGCGACTACCTATCTTACCTGCACAACCCAGTAACTCGGTAACATAACACCCGTTGGGCAGACGTTGGTGTCAGATTAACAGGTTTCTGACTATGCTTTATGCACTCGAAGATCTACAAATGACAGCAGGGCTTTCTGAGGCACGGAGGAGTCTCGGTATAAAATGGATGGTTACCCATCTACGGATCGACCTCGGCACGCATTGTTTAACCTTGAAAACTCCCTGCTGTTGTTATTGTTTAGCCACGAGCTCATCTATAACTGAAATTGAGATCCAACAATCACTTTCTATCCTATTATCTGGTCTTCAACAAACCGAAGCTCGTCGAATACCTGCGTACATAGTCTATTACCGGTAATGATAACCCGGTTACTGACTTTGGGGACCCTAACCGAGTTAGTTTGGAGTTCATCAATCAACTCGACCCATTTGAGTGGAACAGAGTTAGTTCGGTGAAAGAGTTCGCAAATCTAATAAATTTTGGTTAGAAATTGATCGATTTTGGATAGACTGGGAGTTTGATAGTTGCTTTGAAGTTTGAAAGAACTGGTTTAGTGGTCGTGAAAAATTCAGACGAAGATAGAGACACTAGGAAAAAGTGCCTCAAGTGAATGAAATATACATTTTTGTTTAATGGTGGTTTATAGTCGAACTAGCTGGAAGAATAATAACTTATCTCAAGGCCTTAACAACCGCCAATAGAAACAAATTATCAGAAAACTAATTGATAGAGATTCTTACGATACAAAGACCTAACCTTACCTAGACCTTAAAACCAGAACATAAGCTGAGCAAATATCTAGCGAGACCAAAAATCTTGCCATAGCTACATTCAAACCTAAGTTAGTGACATACAAACCATTAAACCCAGCGACTAACGTACTCAAAGCCAAAGGTGCTGATGCATTCCTTCACAAAGAACCCCACAAATCACATCCTCAACTAAAAACTACCCACCAAGATAAAAACCGACACAAAAGAGAAGTTGCAAAACCAAAATCCACACTTTCTGCTCGAGTAAAACTTATCTATTCATTTTTCACTTCCAGCGTAATGGTAAGCTAGTTAGGGAGCCTTTGGACCCGTAGCTAAGTTAGTGGAGTCTTTGTAACATCTATCTAAATCGAATTATACGCTGGGACGGTCGTGTACCCCGGGGCGCTCGCTGGACTGGGATGTGGGTTATTAGAAAATGGCGGGTAGTTTGGGAAATTATTTTGGCTTGAAGATAGTAGTTGGTCTAAAGAGCCATAAAGTTACGAATACAACTCAAAACTCTGTTGACGTGTAAGGGAAACATCGTAAATATCCTATGAGGGTAGAAGAAGACGAAAGAGACGACGGATATATTGAAATAAAAATGGTATGATTAGCAAGAAATGACATTGTCTGGGCTACTCAACTTCTGAGGCGCGTTTTCATGAATGTTAGAGATCGCTTTGAAGAGTGCCAGAGCCGGGCATAATAACATTATTCGAATGTTGTCCACATTCGAATAATGTTATTAACAAAAAGTAATTTTCCCATATCTTCAGTTTCTGATTTTGTAATTTAACGTGCTTATATTATATTTGTTATTTTTTTATGCATCTACAAAAAATACTTTTTTTCTGAACCTCCCAGTATAAGGAAATAAACATGTTGCTCCGACCCCAAATAAATTGGGGTAGGGGCAGGAGATGAAGATGATACCATAAAATGATATGGACGGTATTTCCTATTGGACTAGCGCGAATAAGAAACAAACTGAAACAAACACAGATAACAAAACCTCTTTTAAAATCAAGACATGTCTACTAATGATAAAGTAATGAGAACTATTGAGAAAGAACGGCTCACAAAGTTTTTTTCTTCTAATCACTCGCAGATGGCAATAATAAGCCGTGCACTTTTCCCGAATGAATCATGCGGTAGCACCCATTGAGTTTCCAAATCTTCTAACTTACACCAAACCCCAACAATGTTTGTAACACCACTTGTAAAGCGATTTCCATTATATCTTCGGCAAGTGGTTACTACATTTCCACGTGTTTAGCTCCCGTGTACTCAGTGGAGCATGCTTTAGTTTTAGAGTAAACTAATTAATTTTAATTAACCCTGGACGGTGGGTAGTTCGAGTTTTGTTCTCTAATTTAGTTTTGCTAAGGGTAATGTGGCTTTTTAAAGTTTAGTAGGTAGTTTTGATTTCGGTGGAGATGTTATAATATATATTGAAGTTTTGATAGTGTGTTAGAATAAGTTATTGAATAACTACTGTAGGACTGTAGAAAGGACTAACTTCGATTTCTAGATGAAGAATTTGAAATTGAGTTTTTGAGTCATCTACGAGTGAACGTTTCTTAATTCCTTATGTTCATCGTGGATTGTGGTTGAATAAACTTTATTATTTTACCAACTAATTATTACAGAATCGATACAAAATTTCCAACGCAATCACTAACTTTTTCTTTCTTCGACCCATCAATCATCAAATCTGTAAAGTTAATAAATGATTATCTGGCAATACTCATCAATGAGAAATCTTATAAATAGAGCAGCTTTGCCTGATCAGTGCAGCAATAAAAGTTTACAATCAATCTGCCTAGCCTTTTTCCCAATAATGTTGGGGTCAGCTTCCGGTCTTACCGGATACAGCTGAGTACCAGTGTTTTACATGGAACGACTGCCTATCTGACCTCCACAACCCAGAAACTGGGTAACACGATACCCCTTGGCAAGACTGGTGTCAGATCTCAGGCTTCTGACTACCCGTAACGACTGTCAAAGATCTTCAAATGACAGCCGGGACCTACAGCTTAACGTGCTTGCCGAGGCACGGAGGAAACTCGGTATGTTGAAATGGTCACCCATCCACGGACCAACCTCGTCAAGCTTTGCTTAACCTTAAAGATCGACCCGTGCGGCTGTTATTATTTAGCCACGAGCTCCAGCTATAAAAGTTCACACACCACACAAATTATTGAACATAGTTTGATCACCTCTCTATACAGCCAAAGACCTTGACTCCAAAGCCTATAAAATCTGCCAATCTGCCTTAGTTTCCAGTCTAACCAGATAGAGCTGAGTACCAGTGTTTTACCTGGAGGGACTGCTTATCTGCCCTGTAAAATCCAGAAATTGGTCTTTGGTAGCTCCGAAGTCTAGACCGTAAAAAAATCTATCTTCCTATTCCTCTTGAAACAGAGTAAAAAATCTTAATTGCCACTCCCGTTCCAACTTAACATTGTCCTACAAAATTTCCCTCACATACCCACATATCGTCTGATCTTGAATCCGACACGAACCTAAAACGTTCCTACGTATCTACCATCACCTGTTCGTGGCGTGCTCAGAATTAGAATTGCTCCTGACACTTTAAAAGAACGTCTGATCTCAGATTGTGGTAAAAAGGTGTAAGAAAAAGAACCTTGAGTTTTAAAGCGGAAATTTAGCAGTATTTTTGGCTTGAATTCTTGAAATGAGTTTGCTGATGGGGGATAAACAGGAATACTTTAGACTTTGTATGAATTGGTTACTTTTTTGGAACGGAGTTCCTTATGGCACGTTATAGTTCTGATTTGTTTGCGGAAAAAGTGTAACAAGGAAAAAAAAACTACACCAAAAGCCGACACCTTTTAGCACTGATTTTTGAGGCACTTCCCGATCACCTAGGTAACCAAACCATTTTTCAATCGATATAGCTTGCCGTCTATTTTGAGAATATGCAAAATATTTATACCCTGTTTATTACTACTACTTTTATTATTACTACATTTAATATTTTTCACAGCGTATTGCATGCAGGATAGTACAATCGAAGATCCGCACAAATGGGAGACACCGAGGAGAGAGGACGCACGTAGAAAACCGAAGACGTACGAGTACGCGAGTACGTAGTACGAGCGCGCGCTGACTAGACACATACAGTACCTAGGCGACGTTATCAGCCGCTATTGTGTGTTTACACTGAGCAACAGCTGTGTTGTTGTTATTTCAGTTTCGTCATATTTTACGAAAATTCAGCAACTTATTTCAGCTGAAATGATGTTGATGAAAGCTGTTGATGTTTTATATAAGTCTGTCTAATAAATAATAAATTCGCTTGTAATTGAATTTAGTATTATGTACTCGTTGTTTATGTGAAAGCAATGCTTAAATCCTCTAAAAGGATAACTTCTAATCTCATGGGAGTCATAAACCAAAGCGAAAGAAAGTTGGTTCATATAAGATTTTAACGACTTTAGTTCGCCTTTTAGTTGCATTTACGTTTTAGGAAATCAGAAAGAAACCGCATTCAGATTTTTATAATTGCTTTTCTAAGCTAATTTTTTTTTAACACGAGTTGGTCCAAATTCATCTTATTTGTTTCAAAATGCATCCACAGTGTCTTATTATTCTTATTAAATTTCTTATGTCTTCATCAACCTAACCTTAGTTTACTAAGTTTTGGTCGAATCAAAGCCTTGAACATCGTCGTCGAGTTGCCAGCTTGTCGGTTTTTTATCGGTTACATTTCGGGGAGTGTGCGATGGAATTTGCATGATCTAATTCCGCCTAGCCCGTTTCATCATCGGACTACAAGATGTACGGCGATGCGCCATCGGTACATGGTGGACATCCCACCTATACGCACTAAACGTTATGGAAATACTTTCATTATGCGTACAGCTAAGGAGTGGAATACCCTGCCGGAGTCTGTGTTTCCAGATAGCTACAACCTCGGGGTCTTTAAGTCAAGAGTGAATAGGTTACTTCTAGGCAAGCGTGTTACACGGTAGACCACATCATTTTCATTCGCTTACCACCAGGTGAGATAGTGGTTAAGCGCGAGCCTATCCATAATAAAAAAATATATAATAAAGCGCTTGGTTAGTTTGAGTTACATATTCAGCTTTATCAGCATTTCAGCTCGTGTTTTCAGAATATGACAAACATGCTGGAGTTCCCCAAGTACTCATACGCCTGTTCTTTAGGGGACGTAATGAACTGGCACTGACGCTACTGAGTCCAAAACATTTAGCAGTTTTGCATTGACTTGAAAAGAAGAAGCTCAATATTCCTAACTCAAAAGACCCATTACGTAGATGTTAAGCATACGCATTTCAATCACAACTCCTAAATTACCAACCGAAATAAAATAGCAACAACAAACGAACCGTACACACCTAAATGCCGTAAAATTTTTAGGGCCTCGCATTCTCATTTGTACAGAAGATCAGAATATGTTGTTTATCCAAGATGGCTATACAAATAAATCAATAGAGCCCGTTATTTCTGATGCAAAACACGTTTATATGCTCCTAAAGTTCGTTTGACGTCCAGTCGGAGTGCAATTGAGATCTGCTTTGGCTTATTTACGCCCAGAATGGACGTTGTTCAGAGATTTTTCCTCTATAAACAGTGACCGGGTCTACTCTTTGGTATGGGCCAAGTTATGTGCGAATATCACGAAATCTTGTCTCTGAAGTTTCTTTGAATGACTTTGAGAGTCAGACAGCATCTATAATTTACAAAGATAATCTTACCTTATATTATCTTATTTTAACTAATATTATAAATGTGTAAGTTTGGATAGAAGTGTGTGTGGATGTATGTTTGTCACTCTATCACGCTAGAACGGCTGAACGAATCTGGATGAAATTTTGTACAGAGATAGATTATAGCCTGGAATAGCTCATATGCTACTTTTTATCCCGGTATAATGTCCCCTTGGGATAATATAACACTTATCACGCGGGCGAAGTTGCTGGCAGAACTTTTTTACAACTTGTAGTGTTTTTATTTGGAAGTCGGTTGTATTTATTTCTTTCTTTTGAACTGTCGTCAAATAGACATTTTCTTTCTTTTCATATCATAATCATGTAATATTGAAGCTTGATAAGCCAATTGTGTTCGGTGACACAGAAAGAGTGCCTACAATAAGATCTTGAATACGTTAAGGTTTATGAATACTTCAGATGTAATTTATTTTTCGTGAACGGGTTTGTAAGCGTTTTGTAAATAGAGTTTACGAGTATTGAGGCTATTGACGCAATTGAGTTAGGTATTACATTTATTTTTGAAAAGGTTATTTTGTATCAAGCCATTTTTTGTACTGCTGAATGGTTTAACGGCCGGTTGAAAGTTATTCATGTTCACAGCTTCATTATGTAGTTAATCTTCTTAAAATATATTGGTTTACTAAGGAGACGCTGTCTGTTATCTCCATGGTTGGAAAAGGAATGGTAACCACAGTGAACATAGGTCATAGCCAACTAAGGATTCTCCTACCGTACTTTGGATACAATATCTTGGTCAACCTTGAGTCCAGAGATGCTTTATTAAAAGCCGGTATATTGCACTGGATTGAAGATCAACCGGAGTAAGACCAAAATAATGATTGTGGACCGTAGCAACAACAACTCGTCGGCTGTGACACAGATTGCCAACTGTGACGTAGTTCAGTCCTGCATATATCTTGGCGCTATGATTGCAGGCAATGGCGGTTGCGTGGATGAGGTGAAACGGCGAATGGCGATGTCTAGAGGGGCAATGGATAAGTTAAGAGGGGACTCTAGTGAGACTTTCTCCATACAAACACATTCTGCTGTTTTCTTCGTGGATAATGCCTCTAGAGCAATGATTTTTTTCCTTAAAATCTAGGTCTAATTAATACGTGCCTGTATCAATTCCTTTTTTCCAAAACATAATCACAAAAAGAAATATGACAATCCAAAAATCCGAAAAAAATGCCCGTTTTTACCGCCATGTTCAGAAGACTTTCAGACAAAATTTATAAGTTTTTAACAAAAAAGGAAATGATAGGAGCATAGATATACTTTTCCTCTAAATTTTGATATAAGAATTTTTGATTTTGATTTAGATCAGACCAGTTTTCATGAAGAAAACAGCAGAATACGAAACGTCTTTTAGTCAAAGTTTTTGTAGGTAAAATCAGCCTGAGCTGCAGTTGTCCCTTTCGTACTTTACGGGGTGAGGTTGGAGGTGACGCGACGGCAATAGTTTCTTCAAATACCTATTATTCAAATTCCTGTTGATTAGAGTCCGCTCTTAAGGAAGTATGGAGAAAACGCGGTATAACGAAAGCTACTAGGATCAGGCTCGTCCGTTCGCTTGTTTTCCCCATATTTGTGTACGCAGCTGAGACATGGACACTACGAGAACTAGAACGGAAAAAGATAGATGCTCTAGAAATGTGGTGTTGGAGAAGAATGCTTGTCATTTCTTGGACAGAATTCCGCACTAACGTCTCCATACTCCAAGAACTCAGCATCAAGCAGCGTGTATCAGCAATAGTACAGTCTTGCATACTGAAATTCTTTGGCCATGTCTCAAGGCGGAATAACGACTCTATTGAGCGCCTGGTGGTGCAGGGCAGAGTGGACGGTAACAGGCCACGCGGGAGGTCACCGATGAGGTGGACCGACCAAATTAAATCTGCGATAGGAGGTCCAGTAAATGAATGCGCTAAACTTTCATCTAACAGAGCCAAATGGAGAGAGATCGTCAGGCGTGCGACAAGAACACCAGCGATCGGACAAAATTCATCGTGACCACGACCGCCCTGTCAAGAGCGAAACGAATAAGAAGATATTGCATGGGTCTTAATTAGGTTTTGCTAAATTTTCAATACCGAACCTATCCCAAAATATTTCTTAAAGGATCAGGTTTCGAATGAAAATTCATGTTAACTCAGGGCAAGCATACTCCGTCGTTAACAACATCATCGATTACCATCAGGTGAGATTGTGGTCAAGCGCGAGTCAATCAATAATAACAAAATGCTAATCCACCGCTTCCTCCCTTACCTTAAAACTACCCTCCATCGTATTAGAAAGTGGGGGAGGTAGAATGTAAAAAAACGGAAGCCCCCAGCGGTAAGGGGAATACAAATCGAAGTATCGGATTCTGTTATTTTGTACCATAAAATCCTTCGCTTCTTCGTAAGGTGAAACTGTATTGAATAAAGAAAATCATTTATTTTTATGTTATTTTTACGAGTACCCCCTATTATATTGTTTTTTCGCTATAACTAGGGTGCAGTTGTTGTGTATTTATTTTTATGTCATTACAAGTCACGTATGTGTATCAGGGTTTTCTGTTTTGATGTTTCTTCTATCAATAGACGTAAAGTTATTTTCATTTGTTTGCTGTATAATCGTCCTGAAGTTTTGTCCCACATTCCAAAAAAAACTTAGTTGTCCCATCACTATTGAAGTTGTGCTTCGTCCCATAATACAAGTACTTTAACGGTACAGTCAAAAAAATAACACACACACACTCTGAAGCGCAAAATCAAAAAATCTAAATAAAAAATATTGCTCAATGTCGGCACGGATAGCGCAGTGGCTGAGTGATTGGCAGCTGCGCTGCGTGTCACGGGTTCGATTCCCGCAGGGGACAAATATTTTATATTTGTATGGTCTATAGATAGTTACACTGGGTCTGGCTGTTTGTGTTTGTGACTTTATATGTTTAAACAACAAATTTCCAAAATTTCGTCGCCCGCTTGAAGCGCGTGGTAAGCATACGGTAAGCGAGACGTCAACTATCGAGTGGTACGATAGCGGTGATGTGGTAGTGGTGGTGGTGCTAATTTGTGTTCTCAATGTAAAGTATGTCTACAGAGGACGCCCTGAAGCTCACATTTCAATGAAAATTATTTTGCCGGCTCGGAGCGGTTTTGTATAAGTCGGCTAACGACCTTTACACGTCAAATTAAACCCAATAAAAACACCGAAAAAACCTAAATAAGTCCCTTTTCACACGATCCGGTTGCCGGGTAGCCGACACCGGGTAACCGGCGGCGAATGTATAGGCATGTACGCCGGGTACGCTTATATACATGGCTAAACACTTACCCGGTAGCGGCTACCCGGCAACCGGAGCGTGTGAAAAGGCACTAACGCTTACGCATAATAATATCATTTTAAAACCCACCCATCAAACTGCCCGAAGACGCTTGACGATGCACGAAGACGCCGAACTAACCCGAACTGACAAGAGCGCGCTGTGTCATCACGGGATCTTGCCGTCTGTTTATTTTACAAGACACGGGAAGCAAAATGGATTTAGAAATAGTAGACGTTGTTAGAATTTGTTCCTTTTAGTACCCTTGTTATGATTATATTACAAAATATTGATTTTGGTTTTGATGGCTGACTTTATCACCGGGAATTCGAGATTCGAGGGAGTAAACTACAGAATCGTTTATCGGAACTAAGCAGACAAATTTAAATGTGGGTTCCATCCTTGTCGCACTGAAACTTTCCTCTTGTCTGTGGGACCTTCATCATGATCCATGGTATGTTTTCGTGGGTCTTCTCTTTATGACTAGAGGCCTTTCCTTGCATCTTAGTTACCCAGACTGTTGTCCATTTTGTCGAAAAAATCACAGAGTCAGACCAGGGTAAATTCTCAGTAGGGAACCCGGTGTTTGGAATAATGCCCCGTAGACCTTAATATCATCAAGTAATTGGGCAAAGACTACACTGTAGATGTGCAACTACAGGTTGTAGATGCACCTTTAAAGAATAAACTGGTATTCCCACCAAGTTTGGTTTGTTTGGGGACACTTTTATTATGCGTACATCTAAGGAGTGGCATTCCCTGCCGGAATCAGTTTTTCCCGATAGCTACAATCTAGGAGTCTTTACGTCAAGAGTGAATGGGTTTTTCTAGGCAAACGTGCTTCACCGTCGACCACATCATCGCTTACCATCAGGTGAGATAGTGGTCAAGCACAAGTCTACAGATAATAAACAAAACTCAGAAATGCGTTAGAAAACTCTTCTCCACTAGTTTCTATAATCACCTTTACCATAAAAACTCATAAAACTAAAAGCTGTTCCCTACTAACTAGCCTAAAATAATCTAAACTAATCCAGCCTTGTAGTAAGTACAATAATCTGAGTGTGGGTGTAAATACACATGTAGACTGGAGGCAGTCTCTAATCTCGGATTATGAGTACCCTTTGTTTGTCAGGAACAGACTGGCATCGCTAATTTCTGTTGAGGAATCAGATAATTGTGAATGTACATTCGCTTGATTCTGGGAGTGACAGGTTTGTAGTTGGTTAAGCGGTTAACTAACACTACCTAGCTAGTATATTTAGATAGTTCATTAGGATTCTTATTTTATAGTATTCCTTTACATTAAAGATTGGTTGGCAACTTATTTTTGGATATATATTAATGGGGACCAAATGGGGACTTTATTTCTTGTCACCAAAATTTATATTTGTCATCAAGCTGTATCACCTATTAAATAGATCTATTTCCACGAAATATTTTCGTTCTCAGATAAACAAAAAGTGTTCCCAGGTATGAATTATCAAATTTATGTTAATATATGTGTAAAATAAGAGATGGATTAAAATAAAATTGTAGTGCATTAGATGAATATAAACTTCGTTCTTATAATAATAGTTTTATTACTTAAATAATAGCTTTGTGCTCAGAATAGTAGATCTGTCACCAAATAAATCGATTATCGATCCCTGACTGCGACTCCTTTCTTCAGTTGTTAAAATAATAGTATTCGTTACCAATTTAATACATCAATTTATAATTTTTATGAAAATATGTTCAAAGAGGCGGAGACAAATTGGTGCGCTTTTAAAATTTTACCAATCCGGCCTCAACGATGGGTCTTAGGGGGGGATGGTAGATGGGATGCACCTATTCTATATTAAAATCTAAATTTTCTAGTGACATAATATATGATTTATTGGTGATCTCTTTTAAATTAGTTTTCTTTAATACTTATTAGGATAAACCTATTATAATACATACAAAAACATTTATTTGGTACTAGACCCCATATCTCCATGATTTTAGGTGATATATTGTGGAATTCTACTACTAAACAAATCTACTATTTTGCGGACAAACCCTATTTTTAAGAAACACAAAACTAATTAAATTGGCGATATTTTAAATTAAACCCTTTATTAATTTACTTGATATACCGATTTGTGCCTACTGACAACCGTCAGCAGAACTTTTAACACCATTTGCGTTCTAAAAAATGAAAAACAAAAGTGTACAAATATTTAGCTGGTCTGTGTGTAATGAAGACTTATTTTATACCTGTGTGCGCGTTTTTAAAAGCCAGCAATTTTTTTTTTAACCCTTTTGTTTACTTACTGAGAAGTAGGTACAAATCGGGCTGTCAAGTAAAGGCTCCAACAGACAGACGCAATGGACGCGACAATGCAACATGTTTTCATAGAAATAGTTCAATGTGGAAAACAAAACTAAATTGCCGCATCATGCTTGTCTGAGCCACTTATTTCTGGTACTAATGAAATGGTTTATTTTATTAAATACTAGCTGTCCCCCGCGGCTTCACTCCCGTCAAATGGCGATCTACCTACCCTACCCTACCTACCTACCTACCTAGTTTTTTTTTGTACACAAGGTAGCCTATGCCCTTCCCCAGGATGCCATCTACCTCGTTGCCGAATTTCTTTGAAATCCGTTCAGTGGTTAAGGCGTGAACAGGTAACATACAGACAGACGAGAGATACTTTCGAAAATATATTATAATATGTACAATGTATAATATTAGTATGGCATATAAAGCTCTCTAACCACGATGAAAGCGACAATCCGACAAAGCGTTTTCTTTGAAATAGTGATATTGTAGAATAAAACAAATTGTCACCGTCATGTATGTACCTATATGTCTAAGATATATTTTTTTCCTCTATTTTACAGCTGAAAGTACAACAAACTCCCGGTCGCAAGTAGAACACACCGTCCGTATTCCTGCAACACTCTTGTTCTCAATGACACGATTGTTTTGTTCTCCTCTCCAACGAAACGTTATTTACGTGAGCACACGTAAAACTTACGACGTGCAACGTTTTACATGTACCCTCCGTTTTGTATGCAAGATGAACGTGCATTTTGGGATTATTGTTTTATTTGCTAGTTTGTCTTTGAATGTGAAAGTGGCTTTAGCGTTCTTTGCTACTCAGTGACAAAATTTATTTATGCTGAAAATAAGAACACAGAAACGATGGATGGATTGTGTGAAAGATGTGATTATTAAGATAACGGTACATTAAACTCTATGGAATAAGACATGGCCTTAAAAAATTGGGACAAGGGGAGACTGATGTAGGTCTATCTACTATACGGGATTGAAATCAGTTTGGTTGTGATCACAGACATACATCTAACGACCTAGATGACACGAATGTATGTTATTCGCAAGTTAGTCTAGGTACCGAGTTTCACATATTTCACTAATCGAAAGCAATACAATCTCTACCAAAAAGGCCTTTTTTACCAGACTGCCGACGAATGTATTTATCAGTCTATGTACCTATGTATGTTTGTTCCTATGTGGCGGTCCGAAGACTAAACGCGTGGACCGATTTTGATTATTTTTACGTCAATTGATTCGTCTTAACTTTGCGAGTGTCACTGGCTACAACAAAATTTAAAAAAAAAACAAAATGGCGGCTTTTGGGCGCCATGTTGTTAGCGTCCAATTTTTTTCTTCGAAACCCATCGTGTGGGGTATCAAAATGAAGGGTTTTATGAGGTGATTTCAAAAATATATACCACTTATATGTTTAAAAGTAATTCGAAAAAAAAAGAGTTAACACGAAGAAAATCATGCTTTGCTGTCGGAGGACACATAATCGCGACTGACTAAAACCTAATGTATCCTCAGAATGCACACCATGATTTTCTTCTCGTTAAAGTCTTTTTAGTACACTTCTTAAGCAGTCGGGTTTTTTGATTTTTAAATTAAGCAGCTAACTTTTTTATACCTGAAAAATGCACGGTTTCTCAGGAGCGAAGCCCGGCCCGGAAAATGCTGCTGTACTTAGCAAAAAATCTATTAGGTCCTTACCTATGAAATTGGCGTTTTGTCGTACTGGCCACTTTGATCTCAAATATATCCTCTTTGGTTTGGAATTCCAATTTTAAATTTATACAGCTATTTATTCATGCTTTTGTGTTTGGAAAACCGTAATTCATTTGTTTATTCCTCTTTTGGTTTTTTCTTTGCGCCAGTCAGTTTACAAAGTGGAAAACTTGAAATATCGCGTTATTTACGAGTACGAGTTCTATCGTGGCACCAGTGCTGCAGACGGCTCGAAGGATTAATGATGTGTATGGCGATGGTGTCGCAAAAGAAAACACAGTGCGTTTTTGGTTCCAACGTTTTCGTTCTGGTAATTTCGACCTGCAGAACAAGCCCCGTGGACGGCCGAAGACCAAAGTTGATAATGAAGAATTGAAGGCTATTGTGGAAGCGGATCCATAGCAAACCACGTCCGAGTTAGCTGCAGGCTACGGTGTTAGTGATAAAACTATTAATCCACTTTAAGCAAATTGGGAAGGTGCAAAAGCTTGAAAGGTGGGTACCTCATGAATTGAGTGCAGCAAACTGACAAACAGTGCAGTGTCGACTGCTGCGTTACATTACTCAACCGGCACAATAATGAAGGGATTTTAAATCGAAAATTACCTGTGATGAAAAGTGGATCCTGAACAATAATCGGAAACGCTCATCGCAATGGCTGAACCCTGGCGAACCAGCCAAATCCTGACAAGTGATTTTTTTTGAGTAAATTTTCGCTTGGGGCACCAAGCGAAAATTTACTCAAAAAAAATCACTTGTGATCGTTTGGTGGACTAGTGCCGGTGTCGTGCACTACCGCTTTCTTAAATCTGGCCAGACGATTACGGCGGATGTATATTGTCAGCAACGGTTGACAATAGACATCCACGGTTGGCGCAGTGGTTGAGCGATTGACTGCTGCGCTGCGTGTCGCGGGTTCGATTCCCGCACGGAACAAATATTTGTATGACCTACAGATAGTTGTTCTGGCTCTGGGTGTTTGTGTATGTGAGTTTATATGTTTGTTAACGCACCCACGATACAGGAAGAAATTCCTAGTGTGGGGCAACGTTTAAAAAAAAAAAACTGCAAACCATGATGGAAAAGCTAGCTGCTAAACAGCTGAGGCTGGTCAATCGCTCTAGGCCACTGCTGCTTCAGGACAACGCTAGACCACACACTGCACAACAGACGGCTACCAAATTAGAGGAGCTTTAATTGGAATGTCTAAGACATCCACCGTACTCCCCGGACCTTGCTCAAACAGATTACCATTTTTTTCGAAATTGGGATAACTTTTTGCAAGGGAAAAAAAACAACTCTGATGGGGCAGTCCAAAGCGCCTTCAAAGATTTATTGATTTCCGTCCGAATGTTTTTTTTAGTAAAGGGATCAATGAACTACCTATGAGATGGCAAAAGTGCATAGATAGCAATGGTACATACTTTGATTAAATCAATATATTATATTTAAAAAAAACTACTTCATGTTCCTCCCTTACAAAACGCCAATTTCATATGTAATGACCTACTTATATTTGAGTTTAGAACAGATAATTTATGCTTCTAGACCTTTCTATCCAAAACCTAATTCCCATCCCAACTTCACCTGCCACAGAGGTAACTCCGTTGTTTGTCCGCAAACTTAGATAGATAACCTTTGACAGCTTAACCCACAGAGTGCCGAGACGCCTTACCGGCTACTGTTAGAGACGGATGGTCAAAACGGATAGTCTTGACCATCCGTCTTAGACAAACCAAGCGGGGTAGTGAGTGTCACCGTTTACTGAATGAATCTGACGGCCAGAGACCGTTTTGACCACAGAACACCGAGTGAGACACCTTGGTGGCCCTTGCTAGAGACTGTCTATAAAAAACAACTTAATTCAAAAATTCAAAATACCCGACTGCTTCAAAAGCAAACTAAAATGTCGTAAACAAGGAAAAAATCATGCTGTGCAGTCGGAGGATACATATTCGCGGGCTGGCTGATCAAAATCTGGTGTATCCTCCGCCTGCATAGCATGATTTTTTCCTTGTTTACGACTTTTTAGTTTGCTTTTGAAGCAGTCGGGTTTTTTGAATAAAGTTGTTTTTTATTTTTAACTTTTACGTTAGTTTTTTTTTCGAATTAGACACATTTAAACATATAAGTGTTTTATATTTTTAAAATCACCTCTTAAAACCCTTTATTTTGATACCCCACACGATGGGTTTGGAAGAAAAAAAAAATTTGGGCCCCCACAATTTGCCTCCCAAAATCCGCCATTTTTCTATCGTCCAATTTTAATGTAGCCTATGACACTCGCAGGGTTAAGACGAATCGATTGACGTATAAATCATCAAAATCGGTCCACGCGTTTGGTCTCTGGAACGCCATATAGGAACATACATACATACATACATACATACATACATACTTACATTCATACATACATAGACTGTTAAACACATTACCCTCCTTCGGCAGTCGGGTAAAAAGCAAGCGTGACAGTGAATGTCACCGTTTACTGAACGTGATTGAAAGCCTGTGACCAAAAAGTATCGAGACGCCTCGGCTGGCACAGACGGAGACAGCATTATCAAAATCCAACTATCCTAACCTAAATGTGAAAGTTTGTGAGGATAGATGTTTGTTACTTGTTACTTATTCACGCAAAAACTAAACGGATTTTGACGAAAACTAGCGTGTCAGTGAGTGTCACCGTTTACTCATAAAAAGACGGCATGTGACAATTCTGCCTATTGCTATGACAGCCGAAAGCCAGAGTATTATCCTAACTTGTCCCTAGGGTTTATAGGAAGACCAGCGTCTGTAAACATCTGCCTGGAATTTCTGCTGAAATTAACATTTTTGACGCAGCAGTCAGGCTCACACCTTTCATCAACATCATCATATCGGCCGAAAGACGTCCACAGCTGGACATAGGCTTCCCACAAGCGTCGCCACATTGACCGGTCCCGTGCGTCTCGCAACCAGTGGATCCCCGCAACCTTCACCAGGTCATCGGTCCACCTGGTGGGAGGCCTTCCAACGTAACGTCTTCCGGTTCGCGGTTGCCACTCCAGAACCTTTCTGCCCCATCAGCCATCCGTTCTGCGAACAATGTGGCCTGCCCACTGCCACTTAAGTTTGGCGATTCTTCGGGCTATGTCGATAGCCCTGGTTCTCTTACGGATCTCTACATTTCTGATTCAAGGAAACGCCGAGCATAGCCCTCTCCATTGCCCTTTTCACACCTTTATGGAAACACATTGTGTCTTTGTCATATTTTGTGTGAGCTTTGAACATCGTCGCCAGCTTGTCGGTTTTTATCGGTTGCATTTCGGGGACTGTGCGTTGGAATTGCATGATCTAATCCCGCCGAGCCCATCGGACGTACGGCGATGCGCCATCGGTACATGGTGGACATCCCTCTCATAAACGCTTAACGTTTTGGAAATACTTCCATTATGCGTACAGCTAAGGAGTGGAATTCCCTGTCGGAGTCTGTGTTTCGCGATAGCTACAATCTCGGGGTTTGAATAGGTTACTTCTAGGCAAGCATGCTATACCTTTAAACACATCATCACTTACCATCAAGTGAGATAGTGGTCAAGCGCAAGCCTATACACAAAAAAAAGTATCTTGTCTCAATCTAATCTGTGTCAAATCATCTGCCCAGCCTTTTCCCAATTGTTGTTGGGGTCGGTTTCTAGTCTTACCGGATTCAGCTGAGTAATAGTGTTTTACATGTAGCGACTGCCTATCTGACCTCCACAACCCAGTATCTGGGTAACACAATACCCCTTGGAAAGACTGGTGTCAGATCTCAAGCTTCTGAGTACCCGTAACGACTGTCAAAGATCTTCAAATGACAGCCGAGACCAACGACTTAACGTGCTTTCTGAGGCACGGAGGAAACTCGGTATGTTGAAATGGTCACCCATCCACGGACCGACAAGCGTTGCTTAACCATGAAGATCGACCCGTGCGGCTATTATTATTTAGCCACCAGCTCCTCAATCTGTGTCAAATAAAGACTATTTTTTATTATTACTAGGTACACGGCGACGTCTCCATTAGCTGGTGCGGATATACCGTGCTCTATGGCTAAACCACTGTTACAATATGTACATACACAACATCAAGTAATAGCTCTTAAGTGTGCTCATAAAGTGACAAGCCAGGAAGCTGTGTATATGTGATTAGTTTTCCATTTGTCATCGTCTAAGAACGGGTGAATGTACTTGGATAGCATTTGTTTTTTTCAATGGAGCAAGTATACTCGTACATATACCTAAATTTAAATATTTTTGGAATTCTATTCTTTCTATGATAGTAGCCAAAAACTGCAGAATGCTGTTACCATGTGAATATTTCATAGTTACGTAGTTACATAGTTACGTATATACGTACGTGATAGTTTTTGTTTCATGTATCTTGCAGGAGAAAAGGAAAACATAGGGACATAGTATTTATATTTATTTTTCAGTTTATGGAATACCATTTAAATTGGAGCAATATTGTAGGAGGAAATAGGCGAGAGCCAATCCTCGAATTACGACTTCTTACTAAGGATATTCAGTTGGATATCCGCGACCGCATTTCCTCTTAATGAATTATCATAAGTATTTAATTTTTTTTCAAGTATCAAATCAAGCCTTCGCGATTTGGATTAATAAAATAAGTACTGATATTAAATAAAGATAAATAAAAACAACTTCAGACTGAAGGCAAAATACTATTTTTTTGGTCCTTTGGTACGCTTTCACGCCTCAACGGCTGGACGGATTTGGATGAAACTTGACATATGGATAGACCAGAACCTGGATTAGGATACTTTCCATTCTGATATAATTTTCCCTTAGGATAATAAAACACTCTTCACGTGGGTGAAGCTGCGGACAGAAGCTAGTTTCTAAATAAAGATGACAAAGTAATCAAAATATAGCCTAAAGTAAGTTTTTATCTAACTAGTACATAAATTAAAGACCTTAACCTTGATCTAAAAAGCTTTTACTTTAGTCTTAACCTAATTGGTAACAACATTTCTTTTTTATCTCCGTATAACATGATTGACTTTTCAAATTACTTTTAAAAATGTTAAGTAAAGACCTAAAATAATATCAGAGAAAAATCTGTCAGGAATAATTTGAAAGGTAAAAGAGCAGAAAATTTAGAAATTCAATTTATCTAACTAAACCTAATAATATTGGCAAAAAAATAATAAAATCAAAGTTGGGCGAACTCTGATTATATTATTTTTACAGACTACCCTCATTTCGTGATTGGCGAAAGGTAAAAAAGAAACTGAATTTAGTTTGATTTTTTAATGTAAATAGTTTTTGTCCCAAATTTATTCTGAATTCATTAATTGGGTCCCTGTAAAATGTGTTGTAATTTTGAATTTGTTATTCCATTGGCGTTGACCATGGATGAAATACCAGTGAGTTAAAGATTGGTCATGTGATATTATTATTTATTTATTATTGACAGGTTAGCAGCGCTTAAAAAAAAACTCTTGGCATTTCTGGTCTACATTTTTGACTTTTTCCAATCCCAATGGCGACGCGAGACAACTTTAAGATGAAGTTAAGTTTTACTAAGATAAGAACTGTCGGGTACCTAGCTTATAGTAAACTAGCTGACCCAGCAAACTTTGTTTTGCCATAAAAAGACCAAACATTTATCTACCCTACCCTACCCTACCACACCCTACACTACCCTACCCTACCCGACCCTACACTACCCTACAATACTCTACCCTACACTACCATACCCTACCCTACCCTAACCCTACCCTACCCTACCTATATAGCCTATGTCCTTTCCCAGGTCTCAAACTATCTTCATACCAACTTTCATCTAAATCGGTGCAGCGGTTTAAGCGTGAAAAGGTAACAGACAGACAGACAGACAGAGTTACTTTCACATTTATAATATTAGTATGGATTAGTTCATCTAACTATCGTTTCTTTCTACCCCCATGGGAAAAAGGCATGAGTTTATGTATGTATGTAACTATCGCTACGGAATAAATATCTCAACAGGTGTCGGTTTCAAACTAAAATAACATCATCAAAATCAAAACCGCTCACAAAAACACCAAATAAAATTAATTAAATTCAATAAAAAAAATAGGTACGTGATCCCGGTCACGAAGAAAAATCACGTGTTTTCAATTGACCTCTCAAAAAACACACCCAAAAATAGGTATATATAACAGCTTTTGTTTTAAAATTCGGGTCACGGTCGAAAATGGTTATTTTATTGCTGAAAAGGTATTATCAGCATTCACTTCAGAGGTACCTTTACCTCATCGAAAGATTTTGGAGAGGTCTGTAATGATTCGATAAGTAAATTAATTTATTTTTATTTGTTCGATAAAATAAATTAGGTTTACGCAGACAGGCGAGACGCGAGAATCCGACAAAACGTTTTCATAAACAAAAACTACATTCAGATTTACATTGAAAACGCTCTCAGAGAGTCTTAAAACTACGGTAATTAATTAACCAAAAATAATAATACTGTAATTATAAATGGGTAGTCATAAGTATGTACCTATCTATTTAATTTAAATAAGAGAAAGAATGCTACACTAACCCAATCTTTAACACTTAATACCTACCTACTTCAAAATTTCAAAGATAATTTCGAGCCATTTTACCTTAAAACCATTAAAAATCAAGGACAGCTTTTAAAACTTCGAAGTAAACTGTTAAACGTTAACGACATATCGTTAAAAGAATCTTTGGTATTCATACTTCAGAGAAAGATATTTTGAAGTTTGTAATACCAACTAAACAATACAGGGAATAATTTTACTGTCATATTTAAAATCTACCAGCTACAATGATCCATTTTAATTGGCTTTCTTTGACGATATCTTTCAAATCACTATGATGGTCGTCTATATCTTAATCTTAACTAGGTAATCTTATCAAGAAGTAAAATTGTTTGCAAATGGTAGTGCCTCTAGAAGCACCGTTTACGAAATTTACTTCTTCTTCTTCCTGCCTTTGTTCAATGTTAGTTGGAGTCGGAGCAACACGTTTTCATCTTCAATTCCGTCCTGACCTCGTCCACCGTCACGCTATCCCTTTTCTTTTATATAACTCCTCACACAGCCCATCAATCTTTAATTGCACTCTCTTTCAACTTGTACATGGATAGTTGTCTGATAGGTTTGAAAGAGCATGAGTGCGGATTGAGGATGAATGAGTTGCCTGTCAAATGCGTTCTATATGCAGATGATCAAGTTCTACTTGCATCGTCAGCAGAACAGTTGCAAGACATGGTGACTGTGATGAATGAAGCTTTTAAGTTAAAAGGGATGAGTATAAATGTGAACAAGACTAAGGTAATGGTGTTTGAAAGAGAACAAGATGTATCGAAGTGTGAAGTGAAAATAAATGATAAGAGTGTGGAGCAAGTGAACGAGTTTGTATATCTGGGAAGTATGTTCACAAGGGATGGAAAGATTGAAGAGGATGTGGAAAGGAGAGTGAATTCAGGGAATAAAGTGAATGGTGCTATGCATGCAGTTGTGACCGGCAAGTCGATGTCTCCGGAAGCTCGACTCGCCGTTCACAACAGCGTGCTGGTGCCTACACTTATGTATGGAAGTGAAGGCTGGGTATGGCAAAAAATACATGAAAGTAGGATTAATGCAGTAGAAATGCGCTCCTTGCGGAGTATGTGTGGTGTAACTTTAACTGATAGATTGAGGAATGAGGTAATAAGACAACGTTGTGGTTTAAAAGAAGATGTAGTGACTAAAATTGAAAAGGGTATGTTAAGATGGTTTGGCCATGTTGAGAGGATGAATGAAAGTCGACTTACGAAAGGTATTTACAAGGCAGACGTGAATGAAAACGCCGGGAGGGGACGCCCTAGAAAGACTTACATGGACCTTATAGGTGATGTCCTTCAGAAAGGCCAAGGGCATAGCCGGCGTGTGTGTATGACTAGATGTATGAATGTGTGTGAATCAAAAGAAGTATGTAAGGATCGTAGCAGGTGGCGTTCTGTAGTTTCTGCCTACCCCCATGGGAAAAAGGCGTGAGTTTATGTATGTATGTATGTATGTTCTCTCTATCCATCCATATTTATATTCATAACTCTTATAGTAACATGCGTTTTGTCCCTCCTCATACACCCCATACCAGGACTAACGATTCCCTTCCAAATTTTATGTTTAAGCTAGGGAAATTAACAAAGTTTGAAACAATATATTCTCATCAACCACAATGACAGTTCTGCAAACAAATCAACAGGTCTAAAAACCCGATAGTCCGTATTCTCTAATCCGATTTGTAAGCCGGACCCGTAAGGGCCATAAAATGGACCCGGTGACCACCGGCTGACCACTGACACGCCTACCGTGTTGAGAAAAGGGTGTTTCTGCCCAAAATTGAGGAAAAAGTGACGAACATTTTTGAAGGTATTTTTCTTAATTTTGACGTGAATTGTCGGTGTTATATAAATTGCAATGACTCATTGGACACGGTCTTAGTAATAATAATAGTCACATTGGTCGATTTTCAAGGTTAAGCAACTCTTACGGAGGACGGTCCGTGGATGGGTGTTACATACTGATATCCCTACGTGCCTCGGCAACCACGTTCAGGCGTTGGTTCAAAAGACAGCCTTTTTACCCGACTGCCGAAGGAGGGTAATGTATGTATGTATGTTTGTTCCTATGTGGCGTTCTAGAGACCAAACGCGTTGGCCGATTTTGATGATTCAAACGTCAATCAATTCGTCTTAAGCCTGCGAGTGTCACTGGCTACATTAAAATAGGAAAATAAAAAAGGGCTGATTTTGGGCGCTATTTTGTGGGGGAAGATTTTTTTTTTTCTAAACCCATTGTGTGGGGTATCAAAATAAAGGGATTTGAGAGGCGATTTCAAAAATATATAACACTACAAATTATGTATATGTTTAAATGTAGCTAATTCGAAAAAAAATAACTAAAAAGTTGTAAATAAAAAAAAAAAATATAAAAATTAAAAAACCCGACTACTTATAAAGCGAACTAAAAGGACTTAAACAAAAAGAAAATCAATTTGTGCTGTCGGAAGATACATCTGGTTTTGGTCAGCCAACTTGCGAATATGTCACTTGGCCAGGTTTTAATGCGTTATTATTACCACTATAAGTACAAGCAAGTAAACTAATCATAAACATGAAAACGCATAATCGAGAACAGTAACTAGTTAATTAGCGATCCAATCAATTTATAATAGCAATTAATTTAGATACGTTTCCTAATCATAATTAGAACGCACCGCAAACGTCCAATAAGCAATGAGTCGCTTCAACGAAGGCGTATACTATTGCATTAAATAAATAAATAAATAAAATAAAAATCAACAATGCAATGCATTGGCAATGTTAATTATAATAGTGGAAACCATGACACTTACCATCGGCAGAAATTTTGAACTTCCATAAAATTGTCATTATCTTTAACCCTTTATAGATTGGATGTATTTTCCAAAACATAATGACCTGTTTGTATAAGATTTTGACCTTAAATTTGACCTGGAGTCTGGAGTCGAATGAACGTACCTGAAACGAGAAAAATAATATTAATAAAGGTTGATTTTTTAATTACTATCAAAAACTAATATCTATGTATGTAATACACGTAGATACTGAGAAACCAATAAACATAAGTAAATCAATTTGACAATGTTCCTGAACACATAAATGCTTTCTTGAATTTACTAACAAGTAATTATTTTACTATTAGTGTAAAATTATTTTCAACAAACATCTCAAAATTGCAAAGTTCCCGACGAATAATTTTATCAAAACTTAGTTTGGACAAAAGCTATAGAATACAGAACAAATATTCAAGCATAAAAATTAAAGTTACGTAATAGCTAATACCAATTCCTACACAAAATCGCAAAAACGCAATATAATAACAATATTTCAACATAAATCAGACTCAAATTAATGATAACCATAATATTAACATATTATTATAATTGCCTACAAATTCAATCTGAAAATAAAAATAAGTCTGGCCGAATAAAAACGGCGTTAGTCATACACAAAAAAGGAATTTAATAACAAAAACACAATTTAAAGAAGCTAATTTGTAGAAATCTAATCAAAACCGGCATTGTGGCACGCCCCCTAACGGTCATGGGATGAGACCCGCCCATGGTGTTGTAAGTTATAAAAGGAAGCGATTACCCAAGCTATTATAAGAAGTTTCGATTAAGATGTTCTTATTTAAACCAATCCAATCTTTACAGAAAAATAAAAGTGTACCTTTGTCCGGTGGATTAGGACAACATTTAAGTTTCATTTCTTTTCGGAAAGAGAAAGAAGGCAACAAAAGTTCACCTTCAACCTTTTCGCAGAAGTTATTGTGGGTCCGATTAAATCAGGGAGATGAATCAAATAGGCAGACTGGCTTCTTACCAAGTGGCATCATAATAGGAGTGGAAATAAAGCGTGGAGAACGTTTGAATTGAATTAATAATTTGTAACCATTATTTGTAACCGTTTATTTATTTCAAAGACTGTCCCTTGGGGTTTCTTGCAAGTTCTTTTCTACAGTAGGATTTGGGACATGCAAATAGCTTCATATTTTTGCCTGACTGACCTTGGCTGATATCGGTCAAAAGTATTCATAAGTGTCGACAATTTTAATTGAAATCAAACAGGTGGATGCCCAGCTTCACAGCTTGGCTCATCGCCGTAAGGTTGCCTGCTTGTCAGTCTTCTACAGACTGTACTTTAGCGAGTGTGCTCATGAACTCCACGACCTCATCCCACCAGCTCCCTTCTACTATCGGACATCTAGACGCACTTCAAGTTACCATGCTCACCTAGTTGCCATTCCACCAATTTGCACCAAGCAATTCCAAACATCCTTCATAATGCGCACAGCAAAAGAATGGAACTCACTGCCTGCGTCTGTGTTTCCGAACGCATACAACCCGAATCTCTTCAAAGTTAGAGTGAACAGACTTCTTCTGGGTAAGCTCACTCTATCGTCGAATTTGTCTCTATCACTTCTGACCTAGACTAGAGTCAAGAGCAACCCAATTTTTAAAAAAATCGCTGAGTTCGAGACGTTGTTTTTATCTAACATAATAATTTAAAAAAATCACGAGGAAACGCCACCTTCTCCAAACTTAACCCAAACGAAGATTCACTGTACCATAAAATATGAACGAAAAAGTCTACCCCGTAGCAATTACAAGCAAGACATGTGAAACCATTATATATAGATTAAGGCAACAGTTGTTTATGTAAAAGATGCTTCGGAAAGATAACTTGAACGCAGACACCTTTGGTAATGAACTAAATAATGTTTGAGAGTTTAACAGATTATTATTATAAGGTGGCAACGAATTTGCTGATCGAAAACGCCTCTGCGGATCTGCCTGTTGATGTATGGGTGGGAATGAGAACTCCATGGTCTTCAAAATCGATAAAATGATTGCGAGTAACAACGTCAAGATATGAGTTTATGAAGCTCGATCAAGTTGTCAAAAAATGAAAGGCCCGTTTTGACAGCTATAAAAATACTTAATAATACTTAAACTTGATTATTGCGAATGATACTCGTTGTTATACCCATAGATATACATATTAATTAAATTTTGATTTTTCAATTTCTTACGTAGAAAGTTATCGCGGCATGTAAAATGAGGATGGTCAACGACTTCTTAGATTGTGACGACTACAATTGGCACACTTTTTGAAACCACTCAATATCTCTCAGTACAAAAAGCAAAATACTTTATTTGTAAAACTGGCCGGTACTTTTTTATCTACAAATAAAATCACTGTATGTTTGTTACTTATTCGGATTCGGTTGAAATTTGGCACGGAGATAGATTATTATCTGGAATAGCACATAGGATACTTTTTATTACGGGATATAATAGGATAATTTTCGACATTCAGGCGGGCGAAGCCGCTGGCAAAAGCTAGTTTTCAACATAAATTGTGAGGTAGCAGTAGCTGCGTAGACAATGCGCCACCATAGACAAATATATAAAGAATGGCGCCACAATTCCACATTTTTCATACCAAACAAAAAACAATTTCCATCGACAACCGACATGAAAGAAGCTCATTGAGCACAGACCATTAAAACTGACGTCACAACTCACAATTTGAAGTGTTTTCGCTTTAAGCACGCACCGGTTATAAACACAACTGTCATTTGTTTTAAAACAAGGGCTTAGTTGTGACTATGTCCCGTCAATCGCATGCGCAATATGATTGAAGTATATTAGTTGAGTAATTTATACGTTATTGTTAGGATGAGTCAGATATAAGGGCTGACTTTGATGCGATTCTGTAAAGTTCGCTGTCAATTTACAAAAGCCATATAGGTACTAGAATTTCAACTGTATTGAGTTACTTTTCTGGTGTAGAGTTTATAGTGTAATAATGAAATTATCCAAGCTATAGGTCTACCAGAATCTCATGGCAAAAAGGGAAATAAAAATTTGTTGTATGCAATACTGGGGAAAATGGATCAAACGATCTTGATACTGTTTAATTTTTATTTATGTCTTTAGTATTAATGAACATGAGGTACCTATATTATAGTAGTCACAACGGATCTTTGTGTCTTTGAACTTGGTCCTGCCAACCATTGCGTAAGAAACAGTTTGTCATCGAGTATACTGCATAGAGTAAGCGAGATAGGACGATGACAAAAAAGACAAAAGACAAAAGATATTTATTTCAACTGGGCCACCAAGCGGCACTTTTGAATGTCACAATTTAAATTTACATGGAATAAAAGCTGATTCTACCGTGCATTCGGAAAGTAGCTTGTTATGGAGAAGAATGCACAAGAAACTCCGTAAGCTTATGTGGCATACATAAGCGAGTGAAAGAGACAGTTATACGATGCTATCTTCACCTTCAACATTGACACAAAAATAGCTACTGCGCGGGGTCTTGCAACCAATTCAGAGACACAAAGATCCACTGTGAGTATTATAGGTATGTGTATGAATAATGTTGTTATACATCGTGTTCTTAACATAGGAAAAATAAATCAATTGAATATTAATTTATGTACTAATTTATTATTTAGCATTTAAATCATACTAATAGCTTAAAACCTCATTCAGAATTAGAAAACTAGAATACGATTCCATGAACTCCACTGGCATTTCAAAAACTTGTATCTTTGTAGTTTTATGTCATCTCTCTCCATCAAAATGGTTCTTTTTCATTGGCATTTAACATATTCAAAACCAATCTCTTTATGTATAAAGTCTGTAAAAAATAATAAAATGTATCATGTTACTTAAAGTCATTCATCATCATCAGTCTATATATATTTTTTTTATGTAAGTTTTATGGCCTGGTTGCTAGGACCTTTTAGCCACGTCTTTGGAAAGAGTTTTGGATCTTATATTTATTCTTTAGTATGCATTAGAATGCGGATGTAACAGATTCTAATGTTTTTTGGAGTATTTTGCAGCAAATTGTATCGAGTCAGTCTTTCCAGTAAGCTTTGCTGACGCAGTCAATACTACAATAAAATACACCGCTCCACTATCCCGAGATCGCTTTTGTCAATGATTTTACAAATTGTCCAGTTGCAGAGACAGTTGAGATACAAAACTACACCAATAATATATCACAATATCCACTAGGAATCAATTTGCAAATAATATTAACAGCCACTGAACTTCACTCGACAAAATCCCGCCAAAAACTCCCGTCTATATACACGATTATTACTTAATATTTTTCTTACGTCAAAGATTCTCAATCTCCGTTAAAATCAATATATTGTCGAAGAATTAGTAACAGTTACATTACTGTTGCCATTTCCTTCCGGCCATCATTCGATATGCCCTGACCTACGATTTACCATATAATAGTAATGGAAAGAAATTAATATTAAGTAAGAAAAATATAAATTAAACTAAAAGTATCAAAACAAGTCAGTCCAACTTACCGGTCCACTCTACGACGCACTTTAAAATCAAAGATTGAGTTTGATTTACGCCTTCTTCTTCCCTTATTTTATGATACACATTGAAAACAATATGTCTCGCATGAGATCGAAGTGGGTTTTTCGACATTTTCACAAAAATAACAAACTTTCCAGATAATATCAAAAAATTTCAGCAGCGGTTGACACATCAAGTACTTTGATTCGACAGGTGACAATTGACATTGCCATATGAAAATCACAATTAAAAAAAAATAAAAAATGCCATGAGATTCTGGTACACCTATAGTACAGTTTTCCCAGAAATCTCGTCGACCGCCTATTCTGGCAACAGATACTTAGTAATCCGATTTTGACTGAAGTTTCATACTACTTCAAAGTACTTACTAATTCCATGTTTCCAACAAATGTTAATCAAAATCGAGACCTAACACTATTGATTGACACATGTCACGTTAACAGTTGACGCGTAAATGTTGCCGTTGCAAAAAAACAGTGTGGAATAAGGTTTACTTAAGATTGCCATGCACGGCTATCTATTATTCAAAACAAGGATTTATTTGTCAAACGCGTGCTCAATATTATGATTCAAGTATTATTTGTTACTAGTATCTATTGACGATGATGATGATGGTGTTAGCCGGTTTCGGCCACAGCGACCGCATTCATTGGCTCCTCAATGTGGTTGATAGATCAGATTTGCTGCTCTGTTATGTGCTCTCATGTGACTTGCATATCCCACTTTGGCCGAAAAACTCCGAGCACAGAGCGGACACATCAGAACACCGTAATTATTTTTGCTTGGATGAATCAGACCTAAGAAGGGATGTGTGTTTGATACGATTAACTTCACAGTTCAACTGGCAATTATTGACTAGCCATAAAATAGGATTTCCACCGTGTATAAGCATATGTTTTTAGAGAAACAAGTCGAACATAATCCTTCAAGCCTGTCACCTCCTACTCCTGGACAAAGGCCTCTCCCCCCATAAAATGAAGGCACATGCATTAATCACAGCACATTTCAGATATTGTATTGTATATATTATGTAGATAGCCCAAAACCTAGTAAGCCTCAGTAACAAAAGTCACTATTCAAACTTACTCGAATGCTTCACACCATCAAGATCTGTGGTGACACATGTCACATCATATGACAGTTCATGCGTAAATGATGCCAGTGCGAAAAAACAGTTAACAATTATACTTAAGATTGCCATGCATGGCATACCATGGTATAATAGACAGAAAATTACCAGCCTATGGCCCACATAGCGTAATGACTGAGTTTCCCATAATTATCGCTTACTTGATGACCAGAAGCTCAGCGGGATATTAAGTCATCAGCGGTCAAGTTGAGTTCGAAAACAGTTAAATAATTGTGAACTACGGCCATCATTAGGGAAATGTAGAAAACATTAATAGGTAGGTTAGGTACTCAAGGATAGTTATTGATTTTAAAAACGGATAAACAACACTTTGTACACATTAAAATAAACCAAAATTTCACGTTTTTTAAATACAACCTCAACGATGTCTGGTCAGATTGGAGGTGATTTTGTCCTTTATGTTGGAGATAGGGATAAAATAGGTGTTCTTGTCACACAAATCACGATACATCAAAATATTTTATTAAGAAATGTTTCAAGAAAAACCGACCTAGTGCGAGTCGGACTCGCGCACGACGGGTTCCGTACCATTATCGCAAGAAACTTAAATATTTATTTTATTCTGTTTTTAGTATTTGTCGTTGTGCCGGCAACAGAAATACATCATCTGTGATAATGTCAGCTGTCTAGCTTTCACGGTTTATGAGATACAGCCTGGTGACAGACAGACAGATAGACGGACCGCGAAGTCTTAGTAATAGGGTCCCGATTTTACCCTTTGGGTACGGAACCGTAAAAAAGCGTCTAAAACTAATTTTCCTGCCACAAAATCTACATCACCCAAATAGATTCTAAAATTATATAATAATTAAATTTTTATACAAACCGTGTCCAACATATTTAGCTATAAGATCTTCAATTACCACAAGATACGAATCAAAAAAATAATCGAATACCATTTTTTATTAGTGATCTAATTACCTTACGTATACAATTCTGATATTACTTCCGCTACAACAAATGTTTGTGTATGAACAAAAACTATGATTTGTTAGAAAAAATTACTAGCTCCCGGACTAATGGCATCATCAGGCTTTGAATTAGTCTCGGAGACGGGGTCGGGTTATTAGCGTCGCGCACTCGCTAGATTTGACGGAATACATTATGAGGATTTGTTTATGTCAGGTAACACTACCCTACTAATATAATAAACGTAAAGGTTTTTATGTTTGTTTCCATTACGCAAAAAAGAGCTGAACGAATTGAAATTTGCACTCAGATATCAAGTTTATAACCTGGATACTTTTCATAGCGATTTAATGTTCTCTTGGGATAGTTTAGGTAATTCACACGGGCGAAGACACAGGCAGAAGCTAGTTTTCCATAAGTAATTCGAAATAACCGACAGCTGTGTTGTAGTTGATCCTGAATTAAGAGTTGAAGTACTTATTTCGTAACCACTGCTCTAACTGAAAAAATCACCATGTTGTAGAACAAAAATTTCGAAGACTTGCGACTTCCACCGATTCGCACTGAGACCGCGTGTTGGATGACGGCCTACTCCCTCTCACAGAAAGGTTTGTGTCTAAGCAGTGGCAACATTTGGGCTGATTATGTAAGCTGCTAAGCTGATGTGATAATCTGCTCAAAGACAGATCGTATTAATCAAGTGAATGCAATTTCAATTAAGTACTTGAATGACTAATTAAAGAACTGTTGCCGCGCATCAAAGGCAGAAACTAGGTATATTCCCAGCTGCACTAATTTAAAAAAAAACATAAAAGGACCACCTCACTTTTTCTCAAAAAGAAGTTTCACCCGCAAATACTGAAAAACTAGCACTGCGTCCGCTTTTGACACATTTCAAGCCGAATAACGGACGTTGAATTTTTATTCTGTGCTAAACAAAGACGCAACTGGCTGGCAACACATAACGCCATCCAAAGCATAGTTATGCATTTTTCATGGTAGCTGTCATTTTGAATGAGTAATTTGTTCATACCGACTTATTATTCGGACAGCTCCGTGTTTTTCCCACAATTTGCTCCCTTTTTCTGTGGCCTCACGTTTTTCTGACTACCCTCTTAATAACAAGTTTTATTACTCTGTAATAAGAGTGGTATTTGATTAGCATGCATTTGAGTAGAGACAAAAACAATGGTGCATTTATGAATGACAATGATAGATCTGCTTAATTCTTTGTACCAAGTTTTGGGGTTCTCTTATCAAAAATGAAATTCACATTTGAAGGTTTTCTAGTAAATTCGTTTCAATAACAGGAATTGTTTCTAAAGCTTGTTAGGTGTGGTAGAAAGCGGCCAGTTTTAACGAATAAACTCATGTCCTGCAATTTAATTCACACGGAACCCGTCAGGAAGTTGAAATAGAAACGTCACGGATTTAGGACATCGGTAAACTCTGTATGGACTAGTTTAGATTTTTGGTTCGTATGTTTGTTAATTGCTTCTGTATTTTTTGTTTGTGCTCAAATGCAAAGTTAGCTTTCGTTTAGAATATTAAAATACTTGATAAAATGTTGCTGCCTGAGCTTATCAGGACCTATCTATATTCTTTTCGCAATGGTGACACTTATTCACGTCCATTTAACTTCTGAAGCATGTGTTATTATATCATCAACTTATCATCTGCCTAGCCTTTGGCGACTGTTTTGGATACCAGAATTTTACATGCATCTGACTGTCTATCTGGTCTCCATATCCCTGTAACTAGGTAACATGCTACCTTATTGAAATAAAGTAAACCTACGGAACTTCTTACAAGACAATTAAACGAATAAACCTATTTAGTTTTTTTATATGACTAACACTAATGAAACATGCATTAGGAGGGTATTTTACATGTTTTTATAACAGAATCCTAATTGATATTGATGTGAGGTGTTATTAAATTTTTTGCATCACACTTAACGGAATTAGGAATTAAATGAATTGTTTTATGTCCTCATAAATTAAATGAGAGAAAAAACACGTCATTATTGGCGATGATTGCGGCTTATCTTAGCAACAGCTATTCAGTCCATAATCATTTCAGCCGAAAGAAGACCAACGCTGGGCATAGGCCTCCCCCAAGAGTCGCCACATTGACCAGTCGTATGCTTCTCGCATCCAGTGTATTCCTGCCGCCTTCACCAGATCATCGGCTCACCTTGTAAGAGACCATTAGTACCAAGGAGGATCAGTTGGCCTTATCAGAATACCAGCGCAGCGTTATTTCCTTTTTAGATATCGCTGCACATGCTGAGACAGGAGCCTTTTTGTTCTAGCACGGGGTTCTTTTTTTAATAAATTTTTGCTTATTTCTCGTGTCTCCTGTGCGGGTCACAAAATATTTTTCTTTCTTTCAATTTTTTCCTGTCTCACCATATCATCAGTCTCAAAATTGATGCAACGTCGCCACATCGACCAGTCTTGTGCTTCTCTCATTCAGCTGGTTCTACTGCTCCATAGAAACAAATATTTGAAACCGTTGATTTTACATTTTCTTTATAAGAAAATGTTAAATCCTGTGTCAATAACATATTATTTTATACGAAAGGCTTAAAAATAAAGTCCCAGAAAGAAAAGCGTCCGTGAAACAAACTCAATAAAATAGAATGGAATATTAAAAGATGTTTTCGTATTCTTTAAAATTTCTGATATCCGTATAATTTTAGTGTCAGGAAATCGGAATGGCCATACTTCTGCGGATAACAGTGTTTTTATTACTTTTGCACATATGGAAATGCTTTTTCTAAGTTTTATAGTTTTAGGTTTTACGAGAGGGTCATTGCAAGCTTCGTTTAAAGATGGCGGCACTTAAGGGGGATATAATATGGCGCGGATCGCGAAATTCTGCTTTTCTTAAGTTTGCAATTTGCAGCTCCGTAGTTACTTGGTCTATTAGACTGTTTGTTAATCAATTATAGTCCTCATTTGCATCCTGACTTCGCTTCGCCTTTCCTTCCTTATGCCAATCCCCACGCTCCTGTGCCACCCTTATTCAAGTTCTACCTATGATGCCAAATGCCCATCTTGCTGCCGGATGCCAACATTCATTCGCCTGTCCTTGGACGCCACTCGATCTAGAACTAGGTATTTATTTAAGTGTCATGCGACTTAAGGTCTATCCACACATAAGATCAGGGCCGTGCCCGGGACGTGGACGGACCGTGCCCCGTTATGGACTCAAAAATATATCGGTGCGTACATTTTATATGAACTCGTTCACACACGTCCGTGACGCAGCTGCAATGCCTGGGCCAATATACAATGCAAAAATGGTTCGTTACGGCTATTCTGATCAATTCTTCAAAGCTGTATGGGACTGACAGTCGAAATTGTCACGTTACCAATCGATTAGATTTTGACATTATGGCATTTCGAAAATCGCTATCTTTTCTCCAGGTCTCACCTTCATTGACTCTGCGCTTTTCTGTTGATTCTGGCTTTCAGGGGTTTCAATGATTGAGAATAGAGTGGTGGGCTTGTCGCAAATAAAAAAAAACTTAATAAAAAAACACGACTGCTTCAAAAGCGAACTAAAAAGTCGTAAACAAGGAAAAAATCATGCTGTGCAGTCGGAGGATACATATTCGCGGGCTGGCTGACCAAAATCTGGTGTATCCTCCGCCTGCACAGCATGATTTTTTCCTTGTTTACGACTTTTTAGTTCGCTTTTGAAGCAGTCGGGTTTTTTGATTTTTTGAATTAAGTATTTTTATTTATAACTTTTTGGAATTAGATACATTTAAACATATAAGTGTTATATATTTTTGAAATCACCTCTTAAAACCCTTTATTTTGATACTCCACACGATGGGTTTGGAAGAAAAAAAAAAATTTGGCACCCAAAATCCGCCATTTTTCTATTGTCCAATTTTAATGTAGCCTATGACACTCGCAAGGTTAAGACGAATCGATTGACGTGTGAATCATCAAAATCGGCCAACACGTTTGGTCTCTGGAACGCCATATAGGAACAAACATACATACATAGACTGTTAAACACATTACCCTCCTTCGGCAGTCGGGTAAAAAAAATCGACTGTCTGGACCACTTATGTTCCAAAATTGATTCTCCAAATAAAAGTTAAGACTGTTTTATAACTCACCCAAATCTGAGACTAAGATCTAATCAAGGTAGACAAGGTCGTAAAGTTTTTGATAGCCAATCCTCTCATACGAACTTAATATAAGATAATAACAATAGCTTTGGATTGATTCAGCAAAACAGAATTATGTCTAGATAGGTAGACTGCGAAATTATGAATTTTATGGGTTGTAAACTTTGGTATTTGAACATTTTATGGCAGTAGCGAATAAAGTGGTTTATTTTATGAACAATAATTGCTTGTTCATTTCTTATTTAAACTAATATTATAAAGAATAAATTGTTTGTTTGTTTGTTAGTTTAAAATCCAATTATTATACAAACAAAAAACCCGACTGCTAAAAAATAATTAACTGAAAAGAGGAAAACAAGTATCTACTAGGTACCTATAATTTTATACATATACTAGCTGTTCCCCGCGGCTTCGCTCCCGTGGACCACCCCACAGGACCCGTTTTCGGGATTAAAAAATAGCCTATATGTCACTCAGGAATAATGTAGCTTTATATCGGTGAAAGAATTTTTTGAATCGGTTCAGTAGTTTCGGAGCGTATTCGGTAGAAACAAAAAAATCTTTCCTCTTTATAATATTGGTATTGGTATAGATGACGAAGTTTTGGTAGGTTTATCTATAAATTTTATATAAAAAAATTACGCTCCGCTTTTATAGGGGAGGGGGCGTCATATTTTAAAACTAGCTGACCCCCGCGGCTTCGCTCCCGTCAAAATTATAGCCTATGTTACTCGGGAATAATGTAGCTTTCCATAGGTGAAAGAATTTTTAAAATCGGTCCAGCCATTTCAGAGATTAGCCGGAACAAACAGACAGACAGACAAAAATTTAAAAAAATGATATTTTGGTGTATTTACCGTATATATATTCATATACATGTAGTAAAAAACGGTTATTTCAATATTAAAAACAGACACTCCAATTTTATTATATGTATAGATTATGTAGCTCATGTCACTCCTACAATTGAGACAAATCCAAAGACACCTCATATATCATAATCCGTCAAGCCGTTTGGGCTGTAGAGCGTGCTATAGAAATGGACACTGCTGGGATACAGGCCTCCTCTCTGTGAGAGGGGACATATATAATACGCTCGAAAAACATTACCCTCCGCAGTCGGGTAAAAAAAGTAATATCTGGAATCTATCACTGATGATTACGAAAATATGCCACACCATCGGTGAGTGTTCCGATTAAAAGCACGGTTCTTTTTGGATAAACCACGGAAGCTAAGCCGCGAGCAGAAGCTAGTCCTTTAGTCTATGTACTTAACTAAGCCAATGCCATAAAGTTTTCACATAACGATAAAATATAATTAGAACGAGGGCCTAAATTCTCATAATCCAAATCATTTCCTCCAACTCGACTTTACCACGAATTTTTGAAATAGACAGTAAAGGCTCATTTACATTAGGTCGTTTTGACCGATTCGATTGCAGCCCGTATTCGGTCACAGACTAGTCTAAACAGGTATTCGGCCGCAGACCATTTTCGATGACCGAACACGACTGACTTCTCTTTATACCCTTCTTCTTCTTCAAAATGTCTTGTATTATATCACACACAGTTAAAATTCCTTGTCGTAACACAATATTTCTGTCCATGATGATGCTTTCAACACGAGTGTACACAGTTCGGCTGAATGCGGTCGAACCGACAACTTAAACGAATACGGTCGCCGTATTCGGTGACCGACTTAATGTAAATAGCCCAATTCGGTTAACCGATCCGGTTCAACCGAAAGCCGTCACAGTAAACGGTGACCGACCTAATGTAAACGCGCCATTATAATTTGTGCTTGGCCTGGAGATTAATCGGCTTTGAATACGAGCCTTAGGTGGAGGTCTACCTGCATCAATCTAGCCGAAGGATGTCCACGACTGGACGTAGGCCTTCCCCAAATATCGCCACCTGGATCGGTCCTGTACGTCTCGCATTCAGCGGATTCCCGCAAACCTGACAAGGTCGTCACTCCACCTAGAGGGAAGTCTACCTTAAACTATCTGAATTCCTTTCACCTTGAACCTAAATACAGTAACGATGGTTCGTCCCTTTGGGTTAGAAAGAGAAGGATAGGCGTTAAAAATGCATGCCAAGGGAGACCCAAAGTGATAGCTGTGTCTCATTAGAAATTAGGAGTTAATCAGAAGCGATTTCTTTAATCGCCAGACAATACTCGAAGGAATTCGTTAATCAGAGTTGCCACCATACAGTTTTAAGTGGACTTTTTTATTGGTTTAGCCAAATAAATGTTGGATAGAATATTATGGCTAAGAGGGCAACCTCAAAATTCTTTAAGGCGCAGATACCCTTGAGTAGCTGATTTTAAAATGAGAATCACGCCTAAACGGCTAGTCGTAATTTATTGGAAAAAATATATGTTATACTAGAGCGTTTCCTTAATAATTTCATCTGAGCAAATTTTGAGTTTTATTCATATAACATAGTGTAATTAATTTGTAAAGTTATGTCTAAAACGGACAAAAACACGACAATCACAACAAAACCGCAGGGCGTATTTTAATGAAATCGACACCATATCAAAGACAATTTAATTATCTACATTTTGATTTGAACCTTTTTTTTTAAAGTCATTGAATAATAAGAAAAGTACAAAAAACTACTAAATGAAAAGAATACTAGTGAAACGAGTGCGCGTTTTGTTCCCTCAAGGTCGTTGGAGCTAGTCGTCGTCTTAACTTTCAGTAGTCATATTGAGGTGGCTACATACAGAATGTATGGAAGAAGAAAACATTTTGCGCCGACCCAAATGCCAAATAAATTGGAATCTTATTCCAACCTGTAACAGGTAAGCCAAATAGTTCTAGCCGGGCGAGCACGGCCTCTGTGAAAGGCTTGAGTCACGCATTTTATCACGGTTTTTGCTACCAAACTGTGATAAAAATGTGTGACTCAAGCCTGTCGCAGTAGGCCGTGCTCGCCCGGCAGGTCTTAGTAAGTTTACCATAGATATCGCAGACATCGTTACCGAAAACATCGTGAGGAAACCTGGGACTTATACCTATATAGGTAGTTAATATAAGTTTGAAATCGCCAACCCACCTTCAACAAGTGATAGTGATAAAAAAACTTGTTTACAAAAAAATACTACCAAGTTACCAACTTCCAAATAAAAACACTAAAAAGTGAAAAATAACTATACTTTTGGTAGTCGGTGTCTTTGGTAGGCCAAAATAACCAAATTAAAAAGGGACAAAAAAAAATAAGTTTATTATAAGTTAAGTGGTTGAGCGATTGACTGCTGCGCTGCGTGTCGCGGGTTCGATTCCCGCACGGAACAAATATTTGTATGACCTACAGATAGTTGTTCCGGCTGTGGGTGTTGTGTATGTGAGTTTATATGTTTGTAAACGCACTCACGATACAGGAAGAAATTCCTAGTGTGGGGCAACGTTATTTAAAAAAAAAAAAAAAAAAAATCGGTAAACGATTGGCGGAAATATCGGTGTACATTGAAAAAAACAAAGTCGAACAAAGAATTCCTCCTTTTTGGAAAGTCGGTTAAAAAGCTCGTGCCTTCTCTGTATGAGAAGGCTTTTCCCTGCAGTGGGACGGTGACAGGCTAGTAATATTATAAGTAAGTCTTTAGTACATGCAATTATATACCTGCTAACAACATCGCCTTGGCTTTTTTTTTAGTGTGACGTCACCAACCAATCCAAAAAAATAACTTCACAAAAAATCCATTTTCTACTAAAAACGTTACGGGTACGGGTGACTTTCAGTAATGAAAGGGCAATTTGGAAAGCTATTGGAAAGGCTTCAGCTTTTACAATGACGTAATCAGTTTATCTCGGTACCTGCCGTCCCCTGTAGCCTGTCTATAGTGACAATATGAAAAATAAGAAGAAAAGAAACCGGCAAAGTGCGAGTTGGACTCGCGCACGAAGGGTTCCGAGTTCCGTACCATTGTAGCAAAAAACGGCAAAAAAAAACACGTTTGTTGTTGTTGTATGGGGCCCCAATTAAATATTTATTTTATTCTGTTTTTAGTATTCGTTGTCAAAGCGGTAACAGAAATACATCATCTGTGAAAATTTCAACTGTCTAGCAATCACGGTTCATGATATACAGCCTGGTGACAGACGGACAGACAGACAGACAGACGGATCGTGGCTTCTTATTAATAGGGTCCCGTTTTTACCCTTTGGGTATGGAACCCTAAAAATACACGCTTTGATTTTTCCCGAAGAATTTGTGCCTAAATTAAGTTAAGAATCTACGTGTAAGTCTAGCTATTCATTTTTAGACAAAATTTTTCGCTCTTCTGAAAAATGCTGCAATCCATATAGGTAGGTACCCAAAACAACTCTTCAAAGAGAAGTATCTGCCACGTTCTTTTCAAAAAGTAGAATAGTTAATTGTTTGTTTGATTATAATTATGTTTGTACCTAAAAGGTATTTTCTGGAAGTAGTTACAACTTGTACTGATGCGTTGTTTATTTTACAGATTAAAAGCTAGGTAGATAACTACTGAAATCAAAATCATAAATATTTTATTTTGAATAGTCAAACAAAAGATGAATGTATATAGTTGCAAATTCGGAATCGTCAGTAGGTCTCTATGGAGAAGAATGAGCGCGGACACCCTTTTCCATCAGTTTTAATTACATCATACTTGTTTGAAAATTACATATTATGTGAGATCGATGTAAAAAGACGTGCACGTAAAAGCGTCTAGAGTAAAACCAACAATTCAAAAATACAATAAGTAATTAAAAACAGGCAGAGGCAGCTAAGTTATGATATATGATATATTATACCTTGTTTATGTGAGATGGGTCACAGGAGCGAAGCAAAGCCACCTGACAAAGCTAGTAGGTAAGTTTTGTCGTTTTTTTGCTACTGAAAGTTTATCTCTCCATCATCCTCGATTGGCTGGTAGAGAATGCGACTGTGTCCTACCTAACTACCTTTACCGACTAGGAAGACAGGTGGGTCGCTGCAGGCACGACCTATAACTCCCTTTGAAATAACATTAGACATCTTTCCAAATCTTTTTACAGTCCGTTCAACCGATTTTGAGTTCTATCCCGATAACATAAAAGGCATATACCTGTTACAAAAACCAACTGTTTACTACAGCTACCATTTCTCGTATCACCAACGCAATAGAAGTCAAAATCGGTTGAACGGACTGTAAAATGGGCTAATTTAAACGTCTAATGTTATCGCGAATGGAGTTTAGTTAGATGGGGGTACTCCAATGACCCACAGTGCGGAGCCACGTCCCAAACAATGCCTCACCTTTTGTCGTGCTCTCTGAGCAACAACACCTGCACCTTAAAAGACCTTTTTGAGGCAAAAGAAATGCTGTTGGCGTGGCTGAATTCTGGTCATAATATATTTAATTTTGTATTTATCTGTATTTATCGATACGACGAAGAAGAATAAATAAATGAAGTCAAAAGTCACACTCAAACAATCGAAAACATACACAAGTAAAATTTCAAAATTTAAAAACCCCCGCACATTTATCTTGCGAAAACACCCCGATTCAAACAGTTAAACGCGCATAACTTTTGAACGGCTGAACCGATTTAATTCAAACATAGCTAAGAACACTCTCGACAAAATCACCTTTCAAACAAAAAAAAACTAAATCAGAATCGGTTCATCCGTTGAGGCGCTATGGTGCCACAGACAGACACACAGATACACAGATACACAGCAACACACGTCGAACTTATAACACCCCTTTTTTTCCGGCGGGGGTTAAAAACGGTCTCAATAATCGGCCCCCATTTGTAAGGTACTCAACAAGAGTTTGGTGCCATCAGAAAGTGCTTTAAAAAGAGTTCAACCCTAAAATGCTCATGGCGCTTATAAACGTCGGTGTCGCACGTGGCGTGACATCGTAATCGTAAAACGGAACGTTTTTATACGCGACTAACTGATTGCGTGACGATGCTTGCGTTCTCAGATTATGTGACGTCTTGACAATTTAAAGAGTTACGAGGTGGTTTGAATGTGTAAATTAGGAGTTTTCATGTGGATAGATTTCAAGTGTGATCCTTAGAGCTTAAAACAGAATTTGACATACAACCATGCCAAAAAAGGATTAAGACATTCGTCCACATCGCTGTCAATGGAAGAAGAAAGGTTTGTGGACCATGTTATGTTTTATTTTTGTGTGTATTACTAACAACCCTACTAACGCTATACATATTTGTACAAAATTATGGACTTTTGTCTGAAATAAAGATAATTTAATTTAATTAAATTGCCACGTTGAACGGCAATGCTGGTCATGTTAAGAGTCGACCATTGCCACCGCTTGGCGATATCTTGAAAAACCAGAGGCTCAAGAGTTCTAGACAAAAAAGTAGGTACATATAATAGGGGTGGTGACAAAAAATATATTCATCACATTTCAGATAGATTTCCAAAAAATATTGGTCACGTATTTTATATTTTGTCACGTTAACAAAAACTGGCCAAGTGCGAGTCAGACTCACGCACGAAGAGTTCCATACCATTATCGCAAAAACTTTTTTTGTATGGGAGCCCCACTTAAATATTTATTTTATTCTGTTTTTAGTATTTGTTGTTATAGCGGCAACAGAAATACATTATCTGTGAAAATTTCAACTGTCTAGCTATCACGGCTCATGAGATACAGCCTGGTGACAGATAGACAGACGGATAGTGGAGTCTTAGTAATAGGACCCTATTTTTATCCTTTGAGAACCTAACTCAAAAGAATCTAACTCCCTCCTTATTTATTCTCAAGTCCCAAGATAATCCTGACACAGTTCCTAAAGCCTAATTTCGAGCCGCGGACAAACAAACAGATCTGGTTCGGAGTATTTTAGGCGATTTTACAGCCAAAGTTTACTGTCGGAAAGTAAATTTGCACGGTATTGATGTACGTTAGTTTGCGATACGAGCTGGTTTGTGGCTCGTCGAGGTTTATTTTACTTGTTTTTTTTTTATAACTACGTTCAATGTTATTAGGGTTTAAAAGCACTTTTATTGATTGCTGTTTATGGGGCGGCAGGTGGAGGTAACCCTTAATTGAGAAGTACCTACGATTTATTTTTTTGTGTACAAAAATGCGTTACATGATCATGGCAAACTTAATTATGTCTTGAGGTTGCACTAGTCGACCATTCTTACATACTAACGTAGTCTGGCAATAACTCCAATGTTTGACAATGTACATAGGTACGTCCAAAATAAAAATTATATCAATTTTTCGCATCATTATCTAGCCCTGTATGGAAACAAAAAAGTAAAAAAAAAGTATATTTGAAAGTTATGAGTGTCCAAAGCTCCATATTTCAACACTAATTTTAACGCATCTTTGGGCGGAAATAAATACCATGAGAAGGAAAATTGCAAAACAGCCACCATACAGGTATAGATTAGTAGTTCAACAATGCAAATAATTATATTTTGAAAATATACATTTAGTAGTTTTTTCATAATATCCCAAAGGTCTGTTTATAAAATTTTGCGCGCTCGTTTACATCCTAAATCATCATCCATTTCGCTACAAGTATGCAAAATTGCTAATTCGTACGCGAACTAGCTTCTTACTGCTCATCACAGCATCTATCTCTTTCGCACGTGTTGTCGGATAAGATAGCATGCATTTTAACCCCGCGCACAAAATAGTTCGTGCCGACGACTAGGCCAACCTTAAGATCTGCTGTACTGATAAACCTTTTGTCATTTGTCTTGTAACTACTAACCATTATTTCGGGTCATGAATAGATACTAGCAAAACCTCTGGAAGTACCAACTGACCCGATTAGGAACGATAACTCGACAGTCAACTATAAAACTGAACAAGAAACACTCCCAGATAATTCAAAAAGTCAATCGCAATTGTCATTCAACAAGCGCTATTCTCAGCGAAAATATCGTGGAAATTACGTAATAATTACTAGTATCTCCAGCTTGCATCTGGACACTTTGTTCAGGGTACCCAAGCGTGTTTGATATCGTGAGTACATTATACAAATGGAGGGAACAACGGTTGTTTAATGATTGCTTAGCTGTCGCTTGTAGCAGCATTGGTGTTTTGGAGTTAATTTAAACTGTTTGACATTTGAGATTGTTGGGTGTAATGACATATTTTTTTGTGTGTTTGGGAAGAAAATTACTGGATTTATAAAGAGGATAGCCTCGTTCATGTAAAGTTGCATAAGGGCCGTTTTGTTTTTCATTGTTGGATAACTTTAACTTGAATAATATATACATGTAACGGTTTGCTGCTATGTGAATTTAGGTTCTGTACAAAAGCAGTCACAATATTCAAGTCTGTAATAAAATTTACTAGGCTTTAGCCATTTGTTTCAGTTTTCTTTGTTATCTAACTATTTATTTTAATAAGCAAAGCTGCAAAACGGCGCCAATTATGGTATAAGCTAACATCCAAATAAAAGCACTCGTGTTGCTAATTATATAGTGGTTCGTTAAGCAAGCGCTGAGTAACTTGTTGCTAATTGCTGCATGTAAACAATAAGGGCACAATTTAGGTTGCTCCTTTCTAAGTGAATTTTTAATGAACAAGGACTTGAATGAGGTTATATTTCATTATTTATTTCAGCCATTTTCTGTAATCATATACGCTGTGTGTTAAGTCTGGCTTGTTTTCTCATCACTTTCGTTGTGTTTTTGAATTTTATATTTAATCCCGTCTTTGGATTACATTTGTTCAGTAAAGGAATTAATCCAGGGGGAATGAGCAGGGAATATAATGATTCTGTAAAAACAACGGGATAAACTGACACCTTTCATGCCTTTCTTTCCTCCATTTGTTTTTTTGTATTGTGCGATATAATCTTACTTAACTAGGTACTCCAAAAACGAGTGTACTTTAAAAAGTATAGAAACTTGATCTTCTTTCAGGCCAAGCAATATTTAAGGATGACGGGTGTACCTACTGTCTGGGGTACGGGGTACGGGAGGCGGACGGGGTGTGACAAATAGTTAACACTCCAACTTATTTAACCATTTGTGAGGCTGACAATTGATCAAGAAACACATTTTAACGAAATTTTAATCCATTGGTTGAATTAACTACGAAAAAAAAAACTGGGCCTTAGTCAAAGTAGCAGGCGAGATTTAGAAGCGTGAGGCCCAAGACATACGTGGAGCTTTACCACACTTAGCATTCGCTGGATACGGGCTGATGAAAAGGAAGAGAGCCAGATTGAGCTTCAACGTCGTTCTCTACCTTGAAAATATTACTTAGGTACCTACCAACTTCTTTTTCAGGCGAATCTTTGGCAACCTGACCACATAAGTAGGGGCCTGGGTAGAAAAATTATAATTCTATTTAGTCCGTCAATAAGATTATCAAATAATACTGGAATCGTATTTTTTGCTTTAACAAATAAATAAAAATTGACAAAGATAAAGCGCATCAAAGTTCAGGAGTGGGGAGGACTTGTGAGTTGTGACGTCACTTTGTCTGTTTTAAGTGTAGCACACCGTGACGTCACACGATATTTCAACGCACTGTATCGTCGTCACTTTAAATGTTTAACTTTTTCAATAGGCACGAATGACGTAGAAATATGTTGCACTCACATGACAGCTGTCAAAATATACCTGTAGGTACCCACATTATAACTAGGTATACTACAACCACATATCACGTTTTCCACCAGATTAAACCCATGACAATAGATCGAACGTTAACTAATTAGCCATATCAGATCACGGTGGACAAGCTATAACAGACACCCGTCACAGGTGTATGGCCAATGAATTTACGTATTTGGACGACTGAATTTGCTATCCCTTACTGGATTGACATATAGTTAGGGCTGGCTAGGAACTGTGGTTGGTTAATTGTAATTAGTATTAGAGAACTTAGTTTGATCTGGGACTAAAATTAGAATGAGGGTTCGTGAATGTTACATTTTCGGCATGTAACTACTGAGTGGGTTGCCTTGAAATTATTGGTTGACAGCTCAGAGTATGGAGACGAATTGTTGGCCACCGCTAGAGCCAGCAATGTCAAAACCTTCCATTAAAACGAAGCGTGTCACCGTTTAATCTTAGAAATTGACAACCCGTGGCAACTCTAACTTGTGCTCTGCGCACATTTTGAGGGCATGAATATTTGTATCAAAATGTCAACCAGCGGAACATAGTCTGTTTCGCTGGTTGATAGTTTCAATTTTGAGTTAGGGTTGTTCTTCTTTTATTTGAAATACATACTTAGCTACTTACTTCATCATTCGCAAGCCCCGATTAGCGTTGAACATAAAATGCCTCAATTACAATAAAAAATTTAAACCTTGTAAGAAGCCATAAAAAAAACAAAAAAAACCTAAATCGGTCTTTAAAAAAGTAAAAAGTTTCCAATTAAACGCAGGAACATATTTCAGAACCAACTTTAGAATCACGCACGCGATTGCGCGTGATGAACGCTTACATGTTACACGCTATAAGTCCCGCGGCCATCTTGTTGCTAATTTCAATGGTTAAACGTCAAACCATATGTAAAACGGTGCATCCGAAAATGAATTCGATATTCAAAAGCCGTATCTTGAGGCTGATGTTCTGCTAATTCAAGACTCCTGACACATGAAGGTTATTCTGGAACTTAAAACTTTTTCGCGTTTTTTTCAATTTGTTTTATAGTTACAAGTTCTTATTTACAGATGCGACTATGTCTTTATTTGCGACAGGCGTAGATGTTCTTTTGACTAATATCTACGTTTCATCAGGAATAAATGGTGAAGTATCTCACAGCCAGCGGTAATACTAAAAAGTCATGAGATGAATCTAAATAGGTACATCATAGATCCATTTCGATAAACAAACGTGAGACCTACTTTCAGCAATTCCTTGAAATTCGATAACCAAGTGCGTGCTTACGTAGTCTCTACATACATAAACTCCAGCTGTTCGAAAACATTACCTATTCACCCTTCACCAAATTGTAATAATATCTAGGCATAAAAAATAAGGACATGTTCCAGATATTTCGTTAGTCTATTTTAAGTGGACATTACAACAAATAAACGAATTAGAACCATGATTTACCTGCTCAAAAAGAAACTCAAACTACAAAGGCCAAAGAATTACATTACCCAATAATTTAAAACAACAAAACAATATGTAACTACCATCAAAGATGTGCCTTAAAATAATACCTACCATTTTAGTATAAAATACAGAGAAAGGAAGATTAAACCACACAATACGTAGTCGACCTAATTTCGCCTACGTTTTCAAATAGATTCCTCTCAACCGAATTTACCTGAAATTTTAAGCAAAATATTCTACAGTGTTAAACCGTTCATATTTTGAATTTCAACAGAGTAATTTGATGATCCAAATAATCGTATAACACTTAACGTATGTACGTAAAGCGAATCGCGTTGCGAATACGAAATTGTGAAAATTAATTCACTTCGTCGACTGAATCACGAAATTAGCCAAGCGAGCTGCAGAAACAGGAAACATATTATACAAGGCGAAATGAAAATATGTGACGTATTTGGAGAAATATTTGTAGCTTCACTGGGTTTACGTTGAATATTTAGATCAGTATAGTCAAATTGAATGATGTTTACTTTAGTTACCACACCACTATGACAACGAAGTCACAGACGAAGTTTTGTAAATGTTTGCATAATTTTGGAATCACACAAACGAAAATTATGTGAAATTGACACAGATTTATTGCAGTGCCTTGTGATTGTTGCTCTTCTGAACAAAACTTGATCAATTCACTCCATAAAAAGGGACCTGTAAGTAAATTCTGTTCAGTGCCTCAAGCTTAAGTCAGGTGTCTCTTGTTTCTGACCAAAGTGTCAAAAACAAACCATCAAGAGACCAGTAACACGTATCTAAATAAGTGGTGATAATAGGGGTCCAGCTCTGCTCAACTTATGATGTGATGATAATGTTTGCAGGGATCTGAGACTCCCAACAACGGTGAGATCCCCAAAACACCTTCCCAGATTTCCAAAATTAATTACTGCGCGCCCACAATCATAACAACACCACATAAAACATTTAATCCTGCTAAAACTTGCAACATAAACAGTCTGCACACCATCTTCTTGACCTCAAAACCGTCTCAAATTGGTCCCAAAGCTAACTAAATCATACGTGCGATGTTCCCGTAAACCCCTCAAGCCACTGGAGGACTGTGGACATGTCTGCCAGCATAATTGGAGCACGCCGGAGTCACTTATGTTGAGACAAGTTGACAGAACGTGCCCAGCTTGCTACTAAAATTTACCTAAAGTTGCCTTTTAAGAATTTAGGGAGCTTCTGGTTTCTGTTTTTCGAGGGTAGTAAGAAAAAAGTTTTGTTCGAGTTTCGGGTAGTTAGCACGTTTGGTCTGAACAAATTGTTGTAGCTTCATGGCTCTTTGAATCTTTAAATGTGCTAAAATATAATGTTCTGCTATATTTACCTATGTTTTGTAAGTAGGTAGTAGTAGGTATCCTCCATCTTTATGTAAGCAAAGACAATAGCTTCGAAAATGTCACATCATCTTAATTAATATGTTTAATTATAAGAAAATTTCAAGCACATAGCACAAAAGTCTTCGTACACTCAAAAGTCCTAAGTATTTGTTTTCACAATTCAAGTTCACCTCGAATTGTCAAAACAAACACACCAAAAACTTTTCAATTCCGAAACAAAACAAACATTCATAACGAACACTCAGAATAACTTCAAAAATTACTGACACTTCGAAACGGAAATCGAAATTGTAACTCAAATAATAAACATAGACAATTGGTGCGCCATGTTTGTGCTGGCAGCGCGTTTAAACGACGTGTTAAATATTCAATCCGTGATTAGCGAGGTAAACAAAAGAACGTTGTCACAACATCGCTTTGTAGGAGAGAAGCCGCCGTCTGGGTTATTTCCGGCATCAGGAACTTATGATCTGGTGTTTGAATACCTTATTTGCTGTAAATTAGTGCCTTTATGACTTTTATGCGGAGAGAAATGGGCTATTAACAGCGTTCATTATCACTTTTTAAGGTGTCAGAAAACAGTTCTTCCTAGATTTCCGACAGGTTATTTGTGGATTCAAACTGTAATGGAGATATCCAACGACAAATGTTGCATCAATTTTAGTGACAATTACGAAACTTTTGGTAACGGTTGAACAGCTTTAATCGATGCCACGAAATCATCTTTACCACACATCAATCATTTCTAAATTGTACAATTAAATTCCAATTCCCCAAGCTCTTCCCGATCAACTGCGTCTCCTAACCTAACATTTAATCCCTCTACGTCAGACGGAATTGGAGCACGCGCAGCGATTTACAATTAGTAATTAAACATTCGCATTGAATTAGGCGAATCGTGTGACTGTGATCGTCGCGTCACACACACACACACAACTTATACGTGACGTTCTGGAAGCACCTTTAGCACGATCAAGTCAGCCCAGGATTAAGTGGACAAACAGAATTCCGAAGATTGGGATCGTCTATCTATGGTCATGTTCACAGACAAGATAGCACTGTCAAAGACGTCTACGGACCTTTGATAAACAGTTATTGGTATATTTATGTAACCCATTTGTGCATTTAGAAACAGATGTTACTCGTTATATCTAGACCACACACAGCATCCAATTTTAATAGATTGAGATCAGATATTATGTTTGAATGAGATCTTTCATTTGGCACCAGACTAGAATTTATTATCTTCGAGGCTATTTATACAATAGAATAATAGAAATGAACTACGTATATCACAGTTATTCCTTTCTGTACCAGCCACGCAGAAGTGTGTATCCTGAAAGCATTATTTGTGCGGCAACTTTTTGATAACATTAATTCACAGTGAGATCTTTTTGAGACCACAATATTCAGGACCAAATGTAAACAAAAGGCATATTAAAACACCTTGACATTAAACCCTATTATACTCTTTCCTCATTTACGGTGTATTCAGATGAAAATACTGTCTAACATTCACGCAACGTATATTTCGTGATTATGCAAAGCAGTCTTAATTGCGTTTAGAGACGCCAGCGCGGCCATTACTGACTCAAAATGTGTTTGACGAGTAATTAAATTATTTTATTGCGCTACAATTCAATTAGTTTATGGCGCACGACATGCTAAATTCGGTTATGTTCAAAAGTCACGTTAGGAGGGTAGTTTATGGTTTTATGGACTTGCTTTGCGGTTGGATTTGGTTGGAGTTTTTAAAACTTGATCAAGTTTATGGCTTTTTACTAGTTAAAAAAGATACTAGGTCACATAATGGAACTTGGCAGCACTATTAAATTAGTATTGCCTACTTTCGAATGATATCCGAACCCGGAAAATATTTTCTACAAACAACAGGGGGGTGACCACAAGCTCTTAGAGTAAGGTTATTTTGAGATCGAATAAGTGACAGATGTATACACGTCATATACATCTGTCCCTTTCACACACTCAAAATAACCTTACTCTAAGGGCTTATGGTCACCCCCCAGGAGGATACATTATTTAGCTAAGCTACTGGATTATCGAAGCCATTTCTCCGAATGGGTATATAATGTCTTTCTTCCCCATTCTACGAAAATATTTGACCTCAATTTGTCTCCAAAAGGGATAAAAAGGATTGAAATTATGTCAGTAGATAATTTAAGTGCAAGTGTAGGTACCTTTCTTTTGTATAATATAGTGTAAGTAGTTTGGTTTAGAATAATTTTGTATAGTTTACTTTTGTTTAGTGTTTAAGTATGTTTATTTAAACCTTTGTTTTACTTTTTTTTTCTATTGAATGTATGTATTACGTAAAACAAAAGTTATGTCGTATTTTTTTAATTTTACGCTTCAGTGTGCATGTGTGTTATTTTTATTGACTGTACCTTTAAAGTACTTGTAATATGGGACGAAACAGTACTTCAATGATGATGTGGGACGAACTAAGAATTTTTTGGAATGTGGGACAAAACTTCGGGCCGAACGAAGAATAAATCCTTTACCTACTAACGCAGTAGTCTCTGAAACCATCCGGCGTTTTTCTGTTTTTTTATAGTTAGGTACCTATTTGCATTTGATACTTCAATTCTTCAGGAAGGTTACTTATGGCTATTAGACACTTAGGTGTCGAGCAATTACAGAAAGATATAACGCTAACCGAAAACGAGTGTAACAAAGATATAGCCTAGAATCTAGCAAAGGACATGGATATCTTTATTCAACAAACCCAGGTGAAGTCGGAGGCAGAAGCTAGTAAGTAGGTACCATAAGTATAGGCAAAGACACATAGTAATGCGAAAGAGCCACTCTCCAACGAGATGTAGGGCAGGAAACATTAGCATAATGTCGTCGAAAAAGTAGCTTCAGCAAAATCATATTTCCCCGATGTCGCTGAAAGTCGGCTTTTATCGGATCTTTGTGCTAATAGTTTTCATGCTGATGTATGCGAGAAAAACGTATTAACACGGTTTATCGTTCCGGAAGTTTATTCTTTACCAATCTGTAGGTACATGATCACCATTTGAGCGTTGCTATTTAGAAGACAGTTGACCTATAATTTTGATAGACATTAAATTATTATCATCAGAGAAATGGTAGGATACAGGTATACAGGTACTTCGTTCTAAACACTTTGTAAGTTAAAATATAAACAATCGCACAACCAACGTTCAGTATTTTCATCTTTTGTTGGGTATTTAGAGAAAACTTTAGTGCGCTGGTAATACAGATCTTATGAAAATCTCAGACAGAAATACCTACGCAGTCTCCGTTATTAGCCCGAGACCACATCGTAAATAAACTTTATTAACTAAGATCCAAAAATATGTAAGAGACCGCAGCGAAGGTGGAATATTCCTAGTTGTCTTATTAACAGCTGTCGAAAAGGAATACTCTTATAATCTTGGAACAACTGCTTCTGAGAAAAAATATGGATTATTATAAGTTTGAAATTGGAAACAACAAAATTACGTTAAAACTAGTTAGTTGTTTAGAGATATTAAAACAAATAGAAACCTTATAACAACAGCTTGAAATTTAATTACTGAAATGAGAAACATACCATCGGGTCAATCATACTTCGGAACCGATAAGTTTATTTCTGAACATTTGTTGACACATGATCAACTGTTGTTATGAAAGGAAATGATTAAAATCTCTAATTTTAATTACTTACTAACGATACGTCGAACGGGAATGTCGAACCTTTAACGATCAACATAAGAAATTAGAATTTAATATTTCCCAATGAAAATAATAAAGACATCTCCACACTCTTTAATTAACTCGAAGTGTAAGTACTCTTAAAGAGCGCAAAAATTAATTGAAAGTCTAGTTCCAACAAACAAAACTTTACTTCGTAGGTGGAGAAAACCACAAAAATATGATTTTACCAAAGAGATGACGAACAAAAACACTTATTACGTGAAGGTAAGTAGTACTTACTGAATGGAAGTCTCCGGTTTTTTGTTGAAACGACTTAAAGAGCCATTATGAGTACCGTTAACAGTCCAATTTTGCCACGTCAGCAACGGAATTGCCGATATTTCGAGTGTTGGTGGGTGGAATCCTCTTAAAAGTCTGTTGATGTCTTTTTTAAGCCAAGGTGGGTATTTTGAAATTGTAAGAACGCAGAAATTGTGTTCCATTCTTTCCAAGTTGCGCTTCATTTGGCGCTTGTGAGTACTTGTATTCGTGATCTTAGTTATTAGGATATCCATTATTTGAATCCTTTTTAGGAAGTTCTTGAAAAACACGTTGCAGGAACGCCCTTAAGAGTAGTTACTGAACTTGGTTTTCTGCTCTGAAGGGGACGATTGCATCTACATGATACAGTGCGAAGATTAGGACTCTGTAGTTTGTCTGGGTTATGATAGTTACAACAGTACAGTGCAGTTTGATGTATGTTTAGGTTCGCCTAACTAAGCAGTAATAAATGAGACACGTCTCACTGGGTACACGTATTAGATTTATTACACACACAAATCATCCCAAAATACATGCGTTCCATAGAAACTTGCGGAGTGGCAAGTCATTACAAAAAGTTTCTTTCTGTAGATGTAAGCCAAGATTTGAAGGGCTGTCTCAAGGTTTCTGAACTCATTAAAATATTAAGAACTTTTGTCTGCAAAGGTATCAGACTCTCATAGAAGAGCAATTAAATGAATTGTGTCGCAGTTCAGCGCTAGAACTTAAAATTTTTCAGACTTTGAAATGCCATATCATTTATCTTAGTAGGTGCTTTGGGGAGCAATTGTGAAAGTTAGTGTGGTACTTAAGAGATTTAATTGGGTTTGATACATCTAAAGTGTTGTGTGGAAAGGGAAACTACTTAGTCAAAACATAAAATATTCAGTAGTCTTCAGAAAAATGGCCAACGCCAGGCCATGTTTAGGTTACTCACCGTAAAACTCCCTTTGAAACTAAAACACACGGTGGTCTAAACAAATGTTCAGTATAAAGTAAAAATAGTCTTATTTTTTATCTACCAGTTAACCGTTCAGTTACGGAAGTGTGGTGAGCTTTTATTGAGCAGTAAAACTAAGATGCTGACGATAAAAGTGCGGGTACTTTGTAGTTTGAATTCAGTTAATGTATTGTCAATTGATCGTTTTGCAAGAATTTGTAGTAAAATGTGAATTTAGGAACTTACTGGTGGAAAATGGAATACAAGCAATGATGTCATTTAACTGAGTATATGTAGTAACTTTTCCACTGCATACGCTATTATTTTATCATTACTATGACTCCACGATCTGTCTGTCACCAGGCTGTATCTCATGAACCGTGATAGCTAGATTCTCTTTTTAAGGTTCCGTACCCAAAGGGTAAATAACGGGACCCTATTACTAAGACTCTGCGGTCCGTCTGTCAGTCTGTCTGTCACCAGGCTGTATCTCATGAACCGTGATTACTTGACAGTTGCAATTTTCACAGAATGATGTATTTCTGTTGCCACTATAAGAACATACTAAAAACAGAATAAAATAAATATTTATATAGGGCTCCCATACAACAAATGTGTTTTATTGTCGTTTTTGCGATAATGTTACGGAACCCTTCGTGCGCGAGTCCGACTCCCACTTGGCCGGTTTTTTTTAAACAGGATCGCTGGAATAGTTAAGTCAGTCCGTTGAATTGCAGTTAATCTGCAAAGACCCGAGGAAATCTAAACTTTTTTGCTACTTAATTCGCAGTCGTGACTTAAGAAATTATAAAAATGTAGCTTCCACATTTTATGGGGTCACGTACAGGGAAAACCAGTTGGTTCCTTCATCAGATTAGTGCGTAAGTTGTCAGCGTTGCTTAACTTCGTAACAGTTATTCTTAGTATTAGGTACTCTTCTAACGTCGGTTTATTGTTGTGGAAGATGTCCACCAGATAGGGATCAACATTAAAGCATAAAAAAGCTACATAACGATCCGAATGGTACAGCAGGGAGTGCCATAATATTTAACGAGAAGGTACCTTACAGATAATAACAATATGAAATACGAGTAGGAAGCGGGATGATGCAAAAATATTTATGTAGTGATGGGATATAGGCAGAAACTAAAGAGATCCCATCCACATTCCACACTGTGCCAGATCCGCCACCATGTGGATTAGAGGCCTCTTAGGAAACACTGTGTATGCAGAATAGAACTAGCTAATTCTGTGTTCTCTTACTTATGTCTAGTTCATCATCATCATCAGCCTTTTATTGTGCCCACTGCTGGGATACATGCCTCCGCTCTGTGAGAGGGAATGGGCCGTAATCCAACAGGTGGGCCCAGTGCGGGTTGGTTGATGTTACATGTCTTCGAATTTTTGGTTCTAGGACATGCCGGTTTCCTCACGATGTTTTCCTTCACCATTTTGAGAGCAGTGGTGATGAAATAATTTACACACGTTTACCACTGGGCCACCAAAGCTGTTCCCACTGCAGCACTTTTTCTAACAGTCCATCCAATATTTTATTGAATGCGTAAGTTTATGTTAGGCAGTTAGATGTTTTCAGAGTTAATACCCTTTTCTTATGAAATAGTTAATCACTCAATCACCAAAAAGCACGGTGAAGTAGAACAAACCCATTTGAAAGATTTTATCCAATTGTTCCATCTTGAGGTCTCAACTCTCCAGCCTATAAAAGTACAAAACAACAACATTCTAAATGCAAATATATTATAGAGTTTACGTTTCTTTCGGGTCAAGATCACCCGAAAGACAAAAACAAACTTTCGAAGAAGAATCCATAAAATTATTCAAAATATTTTGTTTTCGCCTTTTTTCTTCTTGGCTTACCGAAATCCACGACCTTTGGAATATAATACGCTGAAATATAAACGGTAAAAGGATCTGTCTGTGCATTGAATGTATAGTTATCTAGGGATCGCCATTTCTATGGAGGCAGTGATAAATAAAATAAAAAAATCTTGCAAAATTCTCACGGTGCGAAAGGGACTGATAAAAGTTTATTTCAACGCTACATAAGGCGCATACAAATATACTCTTTTTTACGCTTGAGATCATGAACCGTACTTTAAGGATGCTTAGAGATTTTGAAGACTTCGCCACAGCCTTCAATTTAAAAACAAACTTCGTCACTATTCACCTAAGTACCAGACACATGTGCCTTTCCAAAGTTTCATCAATTTAACTTCGTTTAATCCTCTTCATGCACGAATAAGGCAATATGAACTTTCAAGTAAGGAACGGAACCATTCGATTGCAATAGTTCGCCAATTCATCATTCAGAAGCATCATAGAGAAACTAATAGAGTTGATTCTTACCCCTTTTCTACTTATGGTAAGTACTTAATTAAATAGATACTAACATTCCTTTTTCAAATTCTTGATTTTAAAACTACCTTCAAAGTTCCATTCCGAGTGAACAAACATCGAATCGCGTGATAGAGTCACCAAAGCATTTATAATGTATTCAGTATTTCTCTTCAATAATAACGAATGTTAATGAGCGTTTAATATCAAATACGTCATTAATTACTGCCCCATAAGGCTGTAATTATATTATCAAGTCTAAGAAGTGAGCGTTCGATGACATAAAAGGAACGAAATGGTACTAGAATTAATTGGAAGTCTTCTTTTTTTGAATTTTTTAAATTAAGTCGTGGTCGACGAGTATTTTGAGGACCCGATGTTGAACTTTACGTGTCTTTGAAGTTTTCCTCTTTGTAATAAGATAGAATAGAATATAATATGTACTTAATTTAACAACAAATTATTTACACAACTCTTTTACAAATAAATATAAATTCAACGGGTACGGCGATGGCGGTTTGCGAGTTAAAAATGATCGGTGCCAAAATATTTAACAACACTTTACATAGAGGTCGTTTATTTACTTATATAGGTATGTTTGAAAAAGACTACCATTTCTGTAGGTGCTGATCGGGTTGCGAAAATTATACACGATAAGACACGGGAACAAAGCCGCGGGAAAATCTAGTAATACGTTATTTGTAATAATACGTTTCACCCACAGACATATATCTAACTAGATAAAGCAAGTGCCTCCATTTGTATGAAAACCAAGCGTGCCACTTTGTCACACACCATTTTAAAACAATTTTACTTACCAATGAAAGAAAACATTTCCAATGCCTCGGCCAACTTTCTCTATACAGTATTTTCAGCTCAATATAGCATAATTAGGCATTTTTCTAGATTTCGGTGGATTTCCGGTGCCGATAATGCTAAATGAAAAGCTGAAAGTTCGATCATTTACTCCGTTTTTTGACACGCGAAGTGCATACAATCGCGTAATCTAGTTAGATTTGTATCTGTGGTTTCACCTATGAAGACACACAATAACTGAGACACAATTATGATGGATCATTTGTTCGTAGATACCTTAGGGTATATTTGGGTAACATATCGAACGGTCAGCAGTTCCTTCAAAAATCTATACCTACCTACATTGATAGATATCAGTCTCTCAAACAACTACAAAGGAACTAACAGAACAGATCCGCAAAATCTACACGAAAACGCGACTACCCGCAACCACCCGAACCAGTAAAAATATTCATATCACAAAGCTTTGACATGCAAATTTTCTTGAAACATTAAAAATACATCATATTATGTCGGTTTATTCCCCAACGGAGTTATTTTTCTATGGGAAAATACACGTGTTGGAAAATCCTTATGCCGTTTACATTTTTAAGAAGGTAATGAATACGTTATCGAGTAATTATGGGGTTTTAAACGTTTATAGACTGTTTTATGGTTAGGTATGATACCGTGTCGAGTGCGGTGGGAATTATTTCTTCCTTTGTTTATTGCGGATATCTTGAGACGTGGTGTTTGTTTCGTTTTATTTTTGTATCCATGTAAAGGAATGTTTGAACGTGGCCCGTCAAAACGTTAGATTAATTTTAAATCTTGCACACTTATCAAGGACCGATGACAATGCAATAAATTTAAATAGTTTGTCCCATTATCCTTAGCAGGATCTTCAGAATTAGCGACTTAACTAAAAAGTAAAAATAAATAAAAGTTAAAAAAAACACGCTTTATTAGAAAACCAAACTAAAAAGTAGAAAATAATAATTTTCGTTTTCAATATATTTAAATTAAGAATAGTGTGATTAACAAAAATAAAACAAAATTAGAAATTTGTAGGGTGCATATAAGATAATTTCAAAATGACTACTTTTACCAATATCTGTCAATAAAATATTATATAAATTAACATCAAGCACCCCACGATTTTTTATAATTAAATATTTTTTTTGTTAATCACAGTACCTATTCTTAATTTAAATTTATTGATAAAGGCGGTTTTTTTTTTTTTAATCTATCTATTTACATTTTTTTAAATATATTTTATATTCGTTAGTTTTTCCTCCTTTAGGAATGCCATAAAGAAATTTTACAATGCATGTCCTCGAAAAGAGCGGTTTTCCAAGCAGCCAAACTGTGCGGAAAGTGTCACTTTTTTTCACTAGTGCTTTTTACTTTCCTGTACTTTTTTAATTTTTAACTCCAACGTCAGCCCGACGCATAGAGTTTTTATTATTTGAGAAAAGTTTTAAAAATTAGTTATGTACAGATTATCATTCATATAAAAGGTAAAATAAAACTAATACTTTATTTTAGGCTTTTTTAATTACTCTAGATTTAGATTTTGATCAATAAATTAATTTTAAATATTCATTAAATATGTTTGGCAGAACGTATATTTTGCTCGTGCCTTATTGCGTTACGATGTGACAGCTATTCGCACATGCGCAGTAGATATGCCCGAGGAACTATTAGTTAATCTGTGGATATGCTGAAGGCGCTTGAATAAGCCCGCCATTTTATTAATTTCATTTTATTAATTTTGTTTATTTCCTCGCACAATGCATAGTAAAATATTGTATGATACACGTACGTAAGATGATTTCCGACTTGTGTCGATTTATCCACTCACTCGCTTCGCTCGCTCGTGAATAAAAATGCCACTCATCGGAAATCACCTACCTTCCGCACTTGTAGCATAAATAACTATAGTACCCACACCTACGGTGCTTTTATTCATCCTACGCGTGGTGGAGTGGTGAATATCGAACAGGCGGTAGTAGTAAAGTAAGCTAGGTACCCCAGTTATATATAAATGATTCAATAAGAGATTTTATCCGTATCAAAAATTACCTAGATTGCTCTTAGGTACCTCCGTATAGAAAGATTTTTTCTGTTTTAACGCCTGGCTCTCGAAGAACAAGGACTTAATTATGTAAAGTGTACAATATGTTATGATCATGACGCTTAGATATTACCTATTGATTCATGCATTATTATTGTTTTTCCTACACAAATATAAAACTATTATATATTTTTGTACCTTCCAACCTTTCGAGTCTAATTAAAAACAATTTGGCGCCCAACACCCCACATCGGTCAAAAAAAAAAAAATTGTTCCGACATTCTCGATAGCCATTCTTCAAAAACGATCGATAAGCGATTCAGCGCGTATAAAAAAGGAGCACCTTATACCTTGGCAGAACCCTCACCTTCCCGCCTCCCTATTATTAGGAAACATGTGTTCTTCAAGCCTTGTAATTTTCTGCCCGATACTCTTCATTATTCGGTTCATTTTACGCCTTTGTGGGCGCACGTATTGATACCAGTTTTTGAGACATTTGTGGTGAGATTTTTATGTTCCCACAGAGAGTGAATTTTGTGATAAACAGTGTTGGTAACGTTCCTTACATTCTGGATTGTTCAGAATGTATTAATATTTCTTTCTTTTTAATAACAAACGGTTCACAGATAAGATGTTGTCGATAAACTCTGGCAAAATAAGTCAGTATTTAAAAATACTATTTCTCAACTTAAGAATTCTTCTAAGGAAACGAATTATTCAGCTCTCTTACCAAGTAGAATGTTGAAAAGCGGAATCTAAAATGATTCTTATTCAAGAGGAAACCATTATTCCTTTGACTAAACTTTATGAAAATAAGCGGGTAGTTTGAGAGTAATCACCGCGTGACTTACAGAAAAGGCGCTTTCGTTCTTATGAATAGTGAAGAAAGTGTAGAGTTACAGTTTCTAGGAAAGTGATGTCCTAAACGAGACTTGGAGATAAATATTTTTATGAAGCAATTCATGTAGTTTTGAGACAATTTGGTAATACGAATAATTTATCAGTGTTGAACTCTTGAGTATCTTAACTATTGCCATTTCTAGGAATGCAAATGAAACAGTCAGTATTGTGAACTAGTTTTGGAACACCTTCACCTTCTTATCCTACTAAGAACATAATGTGAACGAACGAATTCTGTTATCATGTCATTGACATATCTATGCAACAAAATTCAAGAATGTCTGTCCATTAAAAAAGTTTACGCCTCACCTCCAAATTAAATGTTTCTGCAACACGCAACGAGAATCCCGCGGTCTACACCGTTGGTACTTAATCACCGGCAATAAAATCCGAACTACCCGCAAAACGGGATTCCAACGGCACAGCACTATTTCAATGAATGAATAAAGTTGATAGCGGTATTCATAGCATCCCTTAAACTACTCAGGTACTCAGAAACTAATATTAGACATAAGTTGAGGTTATAACTTTCGTCTTTAACATTTCTATCGGCAAATTAGTTTAAAATGATTTCAAGTCTAGTCTGCCCTCTAGTTATTGAAATTTTACCTTTAGGAGTTGAATTTGTAATTTCGACTGAAACTTTATTAAATCTGAACAGTTTTGTAGTAGAATGTTGGTTGTCCAAAAGTGCTTTGTGCTTTAAGCTTAGTAAAATCCAGGTATTAACAGACTGCTCTTGATTCTAAAAGCAAAGTAGCTTCAGACTTCTGTTCCGATTCTGAGTCAACAATAATGGAATAACTTATGTAGGTAATACTTTTGGAAGCACTTTGAATTTTATACTGACTGTTGCTTTTTGTTGTTGTTGTTCTGGTACAAACATCCGAAGCTGTGGAGAAGCGGAGTCTCCTAACACAGGCGTCATCATGCTTAAAAGGACGCTCCAATCATAAACTAATGTATACTAGTTGGTACAGAAATAAATATTTTGTATTTTGTATTTGTAAAGACTTTTTTTGCCGATCCTGAGATGTTCCGTAATCTTCACATAGTCTCCGACACTCGGGATTCTTCATGTAAGTTCTGATAATGAAAAGTTTCAGTTTTAATAAATTACCTTTATTTAGATTGATGTACTAACCTTTTACCAGAGAATTTATCTTCCAAAAAGAAACAAATTACAATTTCAACACTACCATTGATACGAAATATGAAACAAAACTAAAAGATGAGAGAACTAAAACCCATAATTCTAACGAAGTGGAAACTAATGATAAATGTGACGAGTATGATGCATGGGCTAGCCAGAGCTTAAAATTCTCGACAGCTGTCAAAAAAGTTTGGCAACAAATCTATTGGGTGGGCCTCGAAACTAGAGATTTATGAGACAGCTTTAAGTTTAATCACACTGGCTATATCCAGGAATCCTTCTAAATTATTAATAATGGCGGTTTTTGGGTCTGAAGCCAAAGGTTCTAGCCAAGTGACATTCAACGAAAGCGTCGCCACAGCGATCGGAAAAAGGAAACAATGTATGGGAAAGCCAGGCGCTATCGAAATGTATTTCGACCATCGTCATCGCTTATATGTACATAGAATTTATTTAGAGCCTCAGAGAAAAATCGATTTTGGAATCAGACTGAACAATCACAGTGCCATAAGAAACAGTGATTAAAGCAGTATCTATCCAGGCAATAATGATAAGGATAGAATTTTCATATCGCCAGCTTACTCAACCATTCCCAAATAACATGCCTGGAAAGCTGTCAAACCAGTTTAAAACAACTTTATGGATACTGCTGAGCAGGTGACGTAATGGCGTTAGAAAAACATAATTCCGAAACAGAAGAACTGATACCAGATAGTGTTAAAAGTAAAAATAAGATAAGGGGACGATATTGGGATGTAGTATCGTTTCTGATTTTCTAGGGAAGTAGTAAAGGCCATTAAAATAGTAGCAGTAGCTTTCAAAAGCTTGTTATAAGTCTTTCTATTTAGGCATTGATATCGTCAGAAAAAAAAACACGTGGTCTTTTATACCGTTAACGAAGTGTACAGCGCAATCTGTAATTTGAGAAATGACTTTGAAATTGTCACGATTTCTTGGCGTCAGTTTGTATTTGAGAACGTAAGTAAAATAAATTTCAATTAAAACATTTACAGGCTCTTTTCAATGCTATGTGAGGAGTGATGCGAAAGAAAAGGGAGTCAGAGATAGCGTGCTGGTTGACAGGACGGTATGGAAGAAGAAAACGTGTTGCACCGACCCAAAGTAACATGGGACAAGGGCAGGAAGACGATGATGATGATGACTTTTGAATTGTCAAGGAAACGATCAGTCTAAAGGATGAAGTTAGTTGCATAAATGTCATTCTATAGAAGTAGGTACCCATCAAAACTACCGTCTGAAAAATAGAATTGAAGAAGATTTACTTAGTATTGAAGATGATTATTTAATCTAGATAAGTTTAACGAGTTAGCAATAAAACTAAATGAGTAGAAGTAAATGATCTAATAACGAGGTGATAACACTATTATTAGAGATGTTACTGTTGAGAGAGCGATAACATAATTGATAGGAGTGATACTAGAGCTTTTGTTTTACGAGTAAGAGAAATATCTATAGCTACAGTTGATTTTTACTAGTTAAGAAACTAGGTACATAGAAGAATATGTTATTTTGCAATCTTGAAAAAACTAATAGCTATAGAATTAATGAAGAGTTTGAAAAAAAAATGTAGCAAATGACAGAGCTGTCCGAGTAGCTACTTACTGGTCGGACAAAATCTGAATGGTTTGAGTTTATCGAAACGTAAGAAGAAGAAGAATGAAAAGGTTCTACATTTAATAGTAATATGTGAGAAAATTTGTGTCCGTCAGGCTTCAAATCATGCTCATGTTCGAGACCTGTAAAAATTAAAAAAGTAAATTAAAATCAAATTAAAAGGGAAGTCGATACAAGTAACTTCCTACCTAAGAAATTAGATTTTTGCCATAAGTTAATGTTACGCAATGATCCGCTGTTTCTAAGGCCACAACGTATGAAATATTACGAAGGTCAATTGACTTAAGCCGTACGTTATTATGTCTACCTGTCCATTATATAAATATCGCAGAAATAAAGGCTCCCACAGACAGGCCCGGCGCGACAATGTGACAACTCGGTTTCATATTTTTTTGTCTAACGTTTTTGTGCCCGAACTGATATCTATTGGGTTAAAAACGGTGAAGGAAAAACATTGTGAGGAAACCTTCATGTTTAAAAAATCGAAGACATGTGACATCCACCAACCAGCACTGGGCCCGTATGGTAAATTTCGGCCCATTCATTCTAAGCTAGAGGAGGCCTGTGTCCCAGCAGTGGGAACTTTTTAGGCTGATTATGTATTTATTTATTAGGTTACTGAAGTAGGTACTAACAAATTCATTACAAAGTTATTCATACATGGTTACGTTTTTAACTAATTCAATAGAACACTCGTTTAGACATGATCGAACAAGCGTAAACATTTTCTATTTCACCCCTGTGCAAGAGTTTATATCTTGAGGTCAAAGTCAGATAACGAGTATACGACGGTATTTAAAATAACTAACTATACAAAAGCTAGTTTTCTAAATTAATATTATAAGAAGTTAAAATTGTAGGGGGTAATATTCGGAAGTACTTCACCTACAGATCCTATTACGAATATTCTATCACAGATAGAAAGCTTGAAGGGCAATGGAGAGAGTTATCGAATCAGAAATAAAGTTATCCGCAAGAGAACCAATGTTACGGACATAGCCCGAAGGATTGCCAAACTTAAGTGGCAGTGGGCAGGGCACATTGCTTGCAGAACGGATGGCCGTTGGGGCCGCATATTCCGGAGTGGCGACCGCGTACCGGAAGACGCAGCGTTGAAACGCCTCCCACTAGTGACTAGATAGAGCGACGACCTGGTTAAGGCTACGGGAGTCTGGTGGATGCGAGACGCATAGGACCGATCAGTGTGGCGACGCTTCGGGGAGGCCTATGACCAGCAGTGGACGTCTTTCGGCTGATATGATGATATACAAATGAATAATTATGACCGTCGCGTTTTTGCGGGGTGTTCATTTCTATTACGACGCCATAGAATTCGTTTTTACCCGACTGCCGAAGGCGGGTTATGTGTTTATTAGTCTATGTACATGTATGTGTGCATGTTTGTTCCTATGTGGCGTTTCAGAGACTCAATGCTTTGGCCGATTTTGATGATTCATACGTCAATTGATTTGTCTTAACCTTGCGAGTGTCACTGGCTACATTAAAATTGGAAAATAAAAAATGGCGGCTTTTGGACGCCATATTGTGGAGGACCAATTTTTTTATTTCCATACCCGTCGTGTGAGGTATCAATTAAATTGCCTTGTCTATTGGTCTTTACAACTAACCTAATAGTTATTTATAACTGGGATGAAGTTTTGAACCAAAACTTTAGTTTAATTGCAGATAGAAGTAAACACTCTCGACAGCACTTTGTAAACTAGCTGAAATTAAACTCTTAATTAATTTACAGCTTAAACTAGGTTACACCGCAAAGCTAGACTGAATATAATTACTAAATATAATATTATCTATGAGGGGTAGTAGAAATTTCATTAAAGCATAGGTACTAGATTGCCCAGAATTGCACTATAGACTAAACCATTTTATCTCTTTTGTGTTTTGGTAAAGTTATTATAAGCTAATAAAAATAAGGTAGTTTCGTTCCTTGTTGTATTTAACATTAACAAGATTATTTGTATTAAGAGAATTAAATAAAGAATGTATAATACAGATTATTCAGGGATCCGGCATTTCATTCTTAATTTTTAAGGTACCTATAATACTCACAGCGGATCTTTGTGTCTGCAAGACTCTGCACAGTAGCTATTTTGTGTCAATGTTAAAGGTGAAGATAGTATTGTATAACTGTCTCTTTCACTCGCTTAAGTTTGTCTTATCGTCCTATCTCGCTTACTCTATGCAGTATACTCGATGTCTAACTGTTTCTTGCTCAATGGTTCGCAGAACCAACTTCAGAGACACAAAGATTCGCTGTGACTACTATACCTACTTGATTTTATTTCATCATCATCATCATATCAGCCGAAAGACGTCCACTGCTGGACATAGGCCTCCCCCAAGCGTCGACACATTGACCGGTCATTGGTCCACCTGGTGGAAGGCCTTCCAACGCAACGTCTTCCGGTTCGCGGTCGCCATTCCAGAACCTTTCTGCCCCATCGGCCATCCGTTCTGCGAGCAATATGCCCTGCCCACTGCCACTTAAGTTTGGCAATTCTTCGGGCTATGTCGGTAACCCTGGTTCTCTTGCGTATCTCTACATTTCTGATTCGATCACGCAAGTAAACTCCGAGCATAGCCCTCTCCATTGCCCTTTGAGTGACTGTAAGCTTTCTGATTAGGCCCATTGTAAGCGACCACGTCTCAGAGCCATATGTCATCACTGGGAACACACACTGTCTTGAGACACTGTGGCAAGTTGGACGAGAAGATACCGCGCAATCTTTCCTTGGTTGTATTTGGAGGAATCAAATTAACTGCTATTATAAACGACGTTTAAATCTGTCTATCTTTATATTGTAATTAAGTAGTCTGCTTTAGAAATCTAGAGAATACAGTCAACATTTACAAGTAAAGGATGTGTATCAAATAAAACATGTTACAAACTCCGCTTGAAAGAGATGAGTAAAACCGAAGAGAGTAAAAGTTCAAAGTCAAGGAAACAACAAAAAACAACAAAGCTCATAAAATTACAACAGACAACAATGACAGTTCTGTCCAAGACGGAAAGGTAGAATTGTTAAAATAAATACAAGCAAGATAAGTTAACGTGCTGAGATAAAAATACCTCGGCGGCCATTTAAAATATCAATAAAACTTATGACTAATACTGTTCGGTATTGGCTTCGGAAATAACTCTTTGTTTTTAAAATGTTAAGTGTTTGAAGTGTTCGTTTGTTTGTTTTGAATAGTATTTTTATTATAGGATAGCTTCTGCCTGCGGCTTCACTCGCGTGAATGTCGAAAATTAACCCAAGGGAACATATTTCCGAGATAAAAAGTTTCATATGTTCTATTCCAAACTATAATCTATCTCTGTGCCAAATTTCATCCAGATCCGTTCAGTAGTTTTTGCGTGAAAGAGTAACAAACATACAAACAGACACACAAACTTTCGCCTTTATAGTAGACAGTAGTAGATAGGCTCGCGCTTGACCACTATCTCACCTGATGGTAAGCGATTATGTAGTCGATGGTGAAGCACGCTTGCCTAGAAATAACCTGTTCACACTTGACTTAAAGACACCGAGGTTGTAGCTATCGGGAAACAGACTCCGGCAGGGAAATATCATTGATTTATTTTTTTTCCTAGCTGTACGCATAATGAAAGAATGTATTTCTAAAACGTTTAAACTTGAGTCAAGTTCAGAGGTTCGAGACCAGAGACATTCTAAAACAGAAAGCGTGGCAATAGCGATTGGAAAAATGACAAAAATGAATCTTATTGTCACAGATAATATAATACTAGCATACAGATGTCTCATCCCATACGCTTTCGGTTCCGTTCCACGGCGATAGATAGATAATTATCACCATTGTACATGAAGTTTAAATAAATAAATAAATAATACTTTTTAACAAAAAGTCAAACCGACTTCCGAAACAAAACACTACAAAGCGAAAAATAACTTTATTTTCCGAAGTCGGTGTCGAATAACGGAAAACAATGTGTACAAAAGACACCGACTGTTTTGGAAGTCGGTATTTTTTTTTGTTAAACAGTTTTTCACCATCTATATCCGTGGAACGGAACCGAACGCGATCGATTTACAAAAAATAATCAGTATAATCAGATGAAAAACGCTAGTTACGTCGGCACGGCTTCTTTGTAAGGGATGAGGTATCTGTACGGTAATATTATACTATCTGTGGTATTGCCAAGCGCTATCGAATTGCCACGAGATCAATCCCATCTGGCGTTTCGACCACTGCCATCACTTTTGTATGGCTAGACCCTCAAGTTAATAATTCAATAGTTATTTATTTGAAAACTTTAACTACCTGTGAACTTTTATTAATAAGGCTACACATGATTCTTGTCTAAATGCTTATGACTTAAATATGTCCAACAATGTTATCTACAAACTACTTTAAGGCTCTAGACAAGTATCATTCGATGTAAGCGATCGCTGCGAAGCTGAAAATCTGAACCAAGATAATTTATTCGGAGACATAAACATTAAAAACCATAAATACAATCTTAATACGACACGTTGGTAAAGTATTACATTCTAAAAAACGTAAATTTTCTTCAGTTATAAACTTCGTAAAACGAATGCTAAAGCACCCAAGTCTCCTAAGTCCTTTTATACGCACTCAATGTCTAAAACACAGTAAACACAGTGTAAAATCTAAGAAAATAAAACATATTACGAGAGCTCAACACGACTCAAGTTTAACATGTTAAATCCCCTATCATAACGCATTACACAAGAAAAAAACGTCATTCCTCGACAAAAAATACCCACAAATAAACATTTAACTGTCAAGGGACACAGTTATGTTATATTTAGAAGCTTAGGGGCGTCCAAAGTAGATATTTTAATGGACCAGAGACATTATTCAACGACGCAAGACGGATGTGTCAAATGGCTAGCTTAAAAAACCAAAAACATACCTTGTATCATCATGAAGATTAACTCCTCGTCTTAGCCGAGTGAAAATGGACTTAATGACTCGAATAATGAACAGTCGGGTTACAAAGTTTGCTCCTTTTATCTCTGTCCATTGTGCTTTTAGACGAGTTTCAGAGTAAATTCATTTTTAATTTCCACAGTCTAAGAAGCATTTTTAACTCGGTAAAGCGCTCCAGTACTCGTTTTCACGTTCAGATTTTGAACAACAAAAGGGCGGGCGCGTCCTTAATTTCTGGCCGAAGAAAAAAGCAATATTTGTCTTTAAAGAAATTAAGTCGTGTTCTTGGGGATGTTATGTAAAGGAGGACAAAAGTAGGGCAGAGGGAACAAGCTAATTGTCCGGACAAACGGATGTGACAGACCAAAAAAATGGTAAGGAAATACTCGACGTTATGCCGGAAACTTACATAGTAATGTTTTTACGAGTATAATTTTTTCAATACTACGGTTTAGTGAAGCCAAATGAAGGCGAATAAATTATAATACGTTATTTGATATGAAGTGCATACAAAACATGACAGAAATTTTTTTGCGCTATGATTCGGGAATATACCACATTAGGCGTGAACAAAGGCAATTTATTCTCATTGTGACTAAAAAGATTATAAGTCTGGTAACATCCTTAGGACACAGATAAGGAATGCTCGGAAATACCTACTCCACTTACTATTCAAGCCAAGAACTCCACGTTTTAGAGGCAAACTCTAGCAATTGAGCTAACTAGGTCAGAATTTACTTATCTCTTGAGAATTTCCTGGTTCTTGTCTTTATGTGTACAGCTACATTTAATTGCCTTCCAAAAATATGCTACCTCGAACTATGCAGCTGCAGCTTTACAATAAATAATTGCAAATAAAATAACAAAATCGAATTTGTAATCAACTGTATCTCTAACGCGATAAGATTCAAAATGATCCAGCGATCTCGATAAAATGAGGGGTTGAAATCATCAATCACATTCGGAAATAGGTCAAACTCGGCATAGAGAGTTCTTTAAAATGTACTCTTCAACGAAATGCGGTATGTTGGAAACTCTGACGTCGCTTTCCAGTCGACTCATTGGAAAATTAACCTTAGTCAGATACTATACGTAACAGTATCGCTGGAAGGCTTTTGGCGTACGACTTACGGTATCTGCTGGCCTATGACCCGAGATAGCAACCGTACAGATTAGGTAAGTACTCAGAGCGGCTCTCAGTACATCCGATGGCTTAGATAAAGGGCTTCGTGTTCTAATAACTTTATGGATAACATCGGTATTTCAGTTCGAAAATGTTATTGCAGTTACTTTAGAACTAACGTCGAAGCAAGCATATATTATCTAGACAAGCTTTTGATTGACGTCACATCTGTTTTGAATGTGCCATTCACGTCTGAATACATATCGCTTTTAATAATACTGTGTTGACATGTTTCTTTTTACGATTCGTTGAATAAAAAGCAATTTATCGCCAAATGCAAACCTAAATAGATAATTTACGGCCTCAACGACAAAAGGGTTCAACAGGGATCTAACAAAGGACCTCTACACGCTTGTGATTTTTTCTCAAATAGTTCCTGTGTCAACTAAAATAAAGTTGCAAATTGCATTTTTCATTTGATACGTGTTCATTTCACCCGTGTAAAATGTAATAAGCAACATAAATCTAGGACGGTGAAACATAAGAAATTGCGGAAACAAATTCCGGCCCAAACACCAGAGGCGTAAAGTTTGTTTTACTATGAATGATTTGTTCGCAATTTCTGGCCGTATTATGAATAGAAACGACCCCTGCACAGAAGCAGGGGATTGTGAGTTAGCAAATAACATGTTGTAGCCCCATTGCATACAATATTTATTGCACACTTACACCGAATATTGGGGATAGGAGATTATGAAAATTTTAGATATATGGATACAGAATTCGGAGTTATAAATTATGCAGTACAAACTCCGCCTCGAGACTGACTTTGAGGATTTTAATATATTCCCCCGAGAAAGCATGAGTAATTAAGTAACTTAGCGAAAACATCATGAATAATGCTCAATTAAAACTTAAGAATGCTTGTTCAGCTAATGAAGTTAATAATCCAGTTTTAAGAGCAGATAAGAAGGATGTAGCGAAACTTCTTTTTCAACAAGTTCCAGCAGTGACTGGTGAAATACTATAAGTTGTGCAATTTATTATTGTCTGAGGAGACCTTGCAGAATTCTTATCAAAGAACTTGCTAGACGTTATTGATGGAACTTTTTAATACGTGTTTTTCGCTAGGCGGGTAAGGGAAAAAAGATTAAAGCAACGAGGAATAGGCAGTTTGGAACAAGTAAATGTAAAGCTTTGAAGTTTCTTGTTACTTTCTAGTGTTGACTTGATATTTTATCTTACACTTTTACTAGGTAGGTATTATTTTCTGTAACTTTGTGATTGTCGCTGTTGTGTTGTGTCTGTGTCGAATATTTTTTTCTATTCCTTTTCTGTAATCGCGAAGCAAGTTTTCAATCACTTTTTTACCAACAAAAGACCACACTGTACGTCTACAAAGTTCTACAATGACATTTTTATTGAACACTGATGAGAGTTTAAGAGCTCAGAGCTAACACAGGATTCATTGCTGCCACTTGACGCTACGTAAAACATGGTCCTTCCAATTGAGTTTAATGATCACAATATTACCTAAGTAGTTGATGCTCTTGTTATCCTAGTACTTTTCCAGGCTAAGTCCACTTTGCTTAGCCGATTGTGTTCTTAGCAAGTGCATGACTAATAACCCTCATCTTCATTAGTATTGTTGAGAGTCCACTTGGACTAGATTTTTGTGTTCAGTTCAATATTTTTTTATGTACTGAGAGGAATCCTGTGACATATGAGTTCTTACTACGATTGGTGCTACTTATAAATAAACATTTCTCCATTAAACACCCAACTACCTTCATATTTAATCATTTAGATATAATTTATGGAATTAGGAGGCGTTCGTTCGTCTTGTTTGAATACAATTGCCAAGATTTAAACCATAGACAAATCTAAGTAGGTATAAAGATGACGCGAAAAATTCTGGAGTAGCAACCGCGAACCGGAAGACGTTGCGTTGGAAAACCTCCCGGTAGGTGGAGCGATGACCTGGTGAAGGTTGCGGGGATCCGCTAGATGCGAGACGCACAGGACCGATCAATATGGCGGCGCTTGGGAGAAGCTTATGTTCAGCAGTGGACTTCTGTCGGCTGATATGATGATGATGAGAATGACGCGAGTGTATGTACGCATGACAAAAGGGAGAGCAATCCTTTTCTTCCTATGACGCTGTTTCATTTAGGGTTATCGTCACCGAATATAAACCAAAACCTAGAAAATGCCTAACTGTGCTGTATTGTGCTGTAAAAACTATAAAAACGTTGGTCGAGTTAATTTAAACATATCCTTTTATCGGTCTTCTACAGACTGTACTTTGGTGAGTGTGCTCAAGAACTCCACGACCTCATCCCAACAGCCCCTCTCTACCATCAGACATCTAGACGCACTGCAAGTTACCATCCTTACCTTGTTGCCATTCCACCAATTCGCACGAAGCGCTTCCAAACATCTTTCGTAATGCGCACAGCGATTGACTACTACTACTCACTACCTGCGTGTGTGTTTCCGAACGCATTCAACCCGAATCTCTTCAAAGTTAGAGTAAACAGGCTTCTTCTGGGTAAGCTAACTCCATCATCGCCTCTGTCTCTGTCACCTCTGACCTAGACTAGAGTCAAGGCCAAATCAAACTTAAAAAAAAGAATCAGCCCTGACCGTATACAACCAGGTGGGTCGTTATACGAGTCGAGAGCAAACCCATCACAAAAAAAAAAAAAAAAAAAATGTTCTTAAATTTTGTGTGATAAAGTGGGCAGCTTGGTTTTCATACAGATGGAGGGTACATGTGCGTTATCTCTATACCTAGATATAAATATGTATGTCTGTAATTTAAACCTTGTATGACAGGAGAAGCAGTGATTAGTAACCTAGTTTAGGATCTAACGTCATATAAGTAATTAATGCTATTAAACATCACAGGGGCGCTACTGAAAATCACCGCTGCATCGCTAATTGTGGTGATTTTCAGTAGCCTAGCTAAGCGACACCTCTTTGATATATTCTGGGACACTAGGCATTCCATAGTGCAACTAATCTAAGACTGTGATATCATAATATCACAAGGAGACACTTGGGGACTAACTAAAGTGTAGTAATGTACGATGAATTTAAAAGAAGATAGAGGTGAGGGGAGGTGGAGAGACCTCTCTCCACCTCCCCTCACCTCTATCTTCTTTTGAAAATGAAATAAAAAGTAAAATTATTCATATTTTTTTTTTGTTAAATATTCTTTTTTCGTATACTTTTCAACCCTTACCCCGAAAACCCTTTAATTTGATACACATATCATGGCATAGCACAAAAAATAACTAGTCCGCCATCTTGGGCCGTCCGCCATATTGGATTTAGAATGACGTCACTCAGCTAACCATGCATTGTCACCCAAACTAAACGTGTATGCAAAATTGTATCTTAGGTAATCGGTGGCAGATAACTGCTTTAAAATTCAGTTACAAGATTTGACCCAATCACACTTACATATAAGTTGCAAGTTAAATAAAAGCTTGTAAAAAAGATTTTTATTTTAATATTAAATGTTGTTAGTAGTTGAAACGTTGCCCCACACTAGGAATTTCTTCCTGTATCGTGGGTGCGTTTACAAACATATAAACTCACATACACAACACCCAGAGCCGGAACAACTATCTGTAGGTCCTATACCTATTTGTTCCGTGCGGGAATCGAACCCGCGACACGCAGCGCAGCAGTAAATCGCTTAACCACTGCGCCCAGTTTTCTGATTTCTTATTGCCCGGTTTTCTGATTGTTATTAGGTACCTGGTTTTAATTATTTTCTAGCTGTTAGTACGTATTTTTTTGATAAAATATGAACCCCTCTTCTGGTGAAGGCCTCCTCCAACTTCTTCCATATATTGTACTAGCTGACCCCCGCGGCTTCGCTCCCGTCAAAATTATAGCCTATGTTACTCGGGAATAATGTAGCTTTCCATAGGTCAAAGAATTTTTAAAATCGGTCCAGTAGTTTCGGAGCCTAATCGGTACAAACAAACAAAAAAATATTTCCACTTTATTATATTGGTATATAAATGTATAGTCTACCAATAATAATCCGCAAGCTACTAGTCGAAAATGGCAAAGAATGAGAGATTAGTTATGGAATATGTTATTAAAATAACGACCAAAAACACCAACCAAAGGTATACTGGTTGAAAAAAAATGTAAAGTCTTCAAGTCGATTTCTTGCGAAACAAAAGACAACACTTTTCCAGTAGTTATCTGTGTACGTAGTCCCCAAAAGGCTATTACGAAACCCTCAATTTCGATGGACATCATCAATTTTTCTCGAACGCCAGTCGTGTTTGAGGCGTCAAACTGCTTGGGCGTCGCCAGAAGAATAACTTTCAGTTATTCAGGGTTATTACAGTGCCAGGTCACGATTCTCCACTGTATTGGATTTTTCATGATGTGGCGACGTTCAGACTTTTAGACAGACGCTAGATTATAATGTCGTTTGCTTTTATGTGGATTCGGAGAAGGTTAGAACTTGGAAGTAAACATTTTCTTTGACTTTCCCGAAAGGAGGACGTTCAATGTTAGACTTCGTTTTTTTTTATTTTTTCACCGATTTCTCCGTCAATTGTAGACCGATTTCGAAAATTATAATCTTGTGTGAAAGAGTATGTCTCCAAATTGGTGCCATTTTAATCTGATGAAAAAACAAATAAGATCTGATGAGGGACTTCGGAGATATACAACAGAACTCTTCAATAAATGACGGCAAATGTCTCGGGATTGCTGTAATCGCTTGTCTGTTTATAGTTTATACCATTTCATAACATAACATCACGCCAGTACGCTTTACGGGGTACGAAGATGTGTACAGTTCACCTTGGTACACTCTCATTTCACCTGTAATATTTAGGTTTCATCATATTCGGGTAATCAGGTACAACAACAAAGTGAAAAATAAAAAACGTTTAAAAAAAATACCTACTCCAGACTTCCATATTAAAGCACTACAAAGTTAAAAATAGCTTTCTTTTTGAAAGTCGGTGTCCATAAGTAAAAAAAATTTACCTACCATCGACGATCTTAGTATTTTCTGTCTTGTCAACTCAATGACAAACAATTTTTTTTTATTATTGATAGGCCCGCGCTTGACCACTATCGATGATGCAGTCGACGATGTAGCACGCTTAGCTAGAAGAAACCTATTCACTCTTGACTTAAAGACTCCCAGGACACACATACCTACAGAAAGTCATGCCTTTTTCTCCATGGGGGTAGGCATAAAGCTACCGTGCCTACACACCTTCATTCATGTTCATACATCTAGTCATAAACACAACAACTCAACTCAATTATACGGCACATCAAAGTACAACTACATTCAAAAATCTCTAACAACCCACCAAATCAGTACAAGCTACAAAGCAAAGCAAACCTTATCTCGTACCAAATCAGTTTCCAAACACTCAAATGACCAGTTGTTAGTCTGTTAGACATAAAGAGTGTTTCTAATGACATAGCTGATGCAAACACGGAGTATTGAGCGAATGGAGTTGTATTGTGCCGTGTTAGTATTCAACGCAGTGAATTTGAAGAACTGTGAGCGAATGAACACTGTCGTTAGATTAATTGACTAACATTGCCATTTTTCTGCATAGAACACCTATGCATAAAAAAACCGGCCAAGGGCGAGTCGGACTCGCATTCGAAGAGTTCCGTAACATTATCGCAAAAAACGGCAAATAAATTACGTTCGGTGTATAAGAGCCCCCCTTAAACATTTCTTTTATTATGTTTTTAGTATTTCTTCTTATAGCGGCAACAGAAATACATCATCTGTGAAAATTTCAACTGTTTAGCTATCACGGTTCATGATATACAGTCTGGTGACTGTATCTCGTCAAATGTGAGGGTAGAGGAAGAATTTTCTGCCCCAACGGAGCCAGTACACCGTGACACCAGTCTAGCCGGGACCACGGTCGTTGCAACACGCCCGAAACTTCGGCTAAAATAGGCAAATAGACAATCGAAATCATCGCGTTAAATTCCCGTGATATATTGTTTTTTTCAAAAATCTCTGAGTGGTTTGCTAACAAACTTAGTAATGTTTTTGCAATGTTACAGTAGCCAACTGCATTTTATGTTAATTCTTACTCCGTTTATACTAACTACTCCATGGGCAAACACGACTAAATGGCCGGCCAGAGTAAATGTTGACGAGACGCGCAAACACAAGCTGAATGCAGTTCATTCTGTCTTTACACTGTTTTATTTAAAGTTCTCTGCTTGAAGCTACTTTGTAACAGCAAATATGAGCTGGATATATTTGTGGCTCTGTTATTTTTTGGGGAATAGTGAAATGAGGGATAATGCGGTGCAATATTTTTGGTGAAAAATCAGCTTAGATGTAGTTCAAATTGAGTACGAAGAATTATATGAAACATTCATATTACATAATTACGTTTTTTTAAGGATTTAGGGACTTACCTGATAGTCTGGTATTGTCAAAGTCACAAAAAGGTCCCGTCTTCACTACCTACGTGAACATATCGAAATATCTTCCAACCCAAAATTAACTTGAAAATCCGTTTCTATATTTATTATTCCATCACATTATTCGGAGTTTTGGTTACATTTGCACTTTTCATTATTCAGCAGTATAATTTCGATCATAGTCCACTCTCAATACTTCCAGATTACATAGTATTAGGTTGTTTTTACCCACACGACTCTTAAGAGCAAATCAGGCTGATCTTTTAAAGAAAATTCTAGAATAAATAGAACAGGGGCAAAACATATGCAAAAGATCTCTTTTGCATATGTTTTGCCCCTGTTCTATTTATTTTAGAATTTCATATCTATGAAGTCGGAGACGATGTGAAGTATTTGTATCATGTAGAACCACGCTCTTTGACAGACAAAAGTTTTAAAACCATTACAGCCAGTAGAGGAGCAGATTGTCCCCACTTCGATCGGTCCTGTGCCTCTCGCATCCGCAGTCTTGACTAGATCATCGCTCAACCTAGAAGGAGGCCTTCCAACAGTTCCAACGCTGCGTCTTTCGGTACGCGGTCGTCACTCCAAAACTTTGCGGTCCCAGTAGGTAACTGCTAAACACATGATATAATGTTATACATTATGCTAAACAAGAGTATCCCAACAAAGATCCAAAAGTGACATATTACGGAACCGTACATTTGCATACCCCAAACCCGTAAGCCCAAAGTAAACATGACAGAGTTTATCGTCGATTCATGGAAAATATTGTAAACAGATTCAAATACCACTCCAGATTTGTCAAGGAACGAACAATGTACACTTTACATTGTACAGTATTTTCGTCACATTTCTAATTTGAAAGAAAGAAAGAAAAGCGTGGCAACAAACAAGGAAGGAAAATCACTATTTTTCGCATCGATGAGTGTGTAAAACACTTAAAGCCGGATACAAAAATCTGGATCTTCGTAGGTATGTTTAACATGAAAAATGTCAATTGAAACTCGAAAATTTGCAAAATCTAAACCACTGCACACCATACTCTGTTTACTAATCAAATAAGAAAAACAAAGAAAACATACACTTCACGGAAAAAAATCAGGTAGGTAGCATCGAAGAATATTTGTGAAAATCACTTCTGGAGGGTATTATGCTAATAATTGAGGATATTTTGTTTTCATTGCGAATAAGTGCGCAATCAAGTGGGCAATAAAGCCATGAACGATGGGAATAAATGTTTTTGCTCGTCATTCGTGTCATTATTGCTGTTTTCGTTTCATTTTTCGAGTTGTCCCTTTTCGTAACGTTGAATGGAAAATATTATCACATTTTATGTTGTACCGGAAAGGAATATTAAGTTACGAATAATGTACAAGAAGCCTTATTATGACGTAGCTTCCTGTTTTGTGTTAAATAATTCTGATTTAGGAAACAAATTCTCATTTGTAGTTAAGAACGTACCTTCTTTAGCGATAAAACTTGATTCATGCTTAACTAATGTTAAACAAAAACTCATCATCAAATTATTCTTCAAAAAACCGGCCTTAAATAACTGTCTCCATTAGCTGTCCTAACTTCAAGTTCATTTTAAAAAGTGAAGTAGGTAGGTTCTGCGGTTCCAATGAAATCACAGATGATGCGACAAGACCCCTACTCTAAATCTCATTCATTACAGTAATTGTTTAATTGCCGACTAACCACGATTAGTAACACGATCCTGATAGCTTTGTCTACAAAAACCGAGCCGTGAAGGCCTTTAGGATATCCGTGGTTAAAGGTAAAGGTTAGTTACGGTGGTTTTGGGCTGGCGAATGTAAGTTCTTTTAAATCTTTTTTCAATATTTGTGCCCTGCTATTCATTTGCCCCGGTGGCCCAGTAAGGTCATGTGATGAGGAAGGATGAAATGTTACTAAAAGCGTATACCTACAATAAATGTCGATGTATGGAGAAGGAGGAGGAGGCCACAGAAAAGATGGATGGACTGTGTGAGGACTAATATGAAAAGGGTGTCAGTGATATCGTGACGGTTGACAGGACGGTATTGAAGAAGAAAATGTGTTGCGCCGCCCTACGTAACGTGCGTCAAGCGCAGAAGATGATTGAGCCTTCAATACTTCTGAATCATATGGCGGATGTTGACGGGTTTCACAAGAACGTATTTATTTACTGGTACAATATAAAGCCAGTGCCGGATTGCCGGCGCTTCTGACTATGACAGTAGAGGAACGGAGAGTGCACCTGTATTTGCGTAGACACTTGTAAACAAAATCTCCTGGGTACTTGCTTGCCTAATCTTCGCTGAAATTTACAACCGTTACCGAAATTCGTAAGGAGGATAAAAAGCGTATATTGTCGTAGTTATTGAAGAGGGTGAGTTTGTTGCTTATTCTTGGGATCATTTCTTATTAAATTATTAAATCATTTTATTGTCTTTTTAACTCCGTACGGAAAAAGAGGCGTGTTGAAGTTTGACGTGTGTATCTGAGTGTATTTCTGTGGCATCCTTTGCTCTTAAACGGATGAACCGATTTTGAATTAGAATAGAATAGAATACCTACTCTTTATTATGTACACCATTTAAGTTTTACACTGGGTAACACAATGGGCGGCCTTATCGCTAAAAGCGATCTTTTCAAGACAACCTTGGGATGGATTTTAAAAAACCTGCCAAGTGCGAGTCGGACTCGCGCACGAAGGGTTCCGTAGCATTATCACAAAAAACGGCAAAACAATCACGTGTGTTGTATCCCTCCTTAAATATTAATTTTATTCTGTTTTTAGTATTTGTTGTTCTAGCGCCAATAAAAATACCTACATCATCTGTGAAAATTTCAACTGTCTAGCTATCACGTTTCATGAGATACAGCCTGGTGACTGACTGACAGACAGACAGACCGACAGACGGACCGCGGAGTCTTAGTAATAGGGTCCCGTTTTTACCCTTTGGGTACGGAACCCTAAAAATGAAAGGAAAGATAGTACTGTAGGTAGTCTGGTGTTTTTTTAGTCATTTTTTTTACTAGACTAGCGATATTGTCTAGCTCTAGGGTTACAAATGTAACTTACAATAGAGCTCAAACCTTTTCTTAGAACGATCAAAGCTTCTTTCTTCCTCGTTGTTAAGTAAGTTTAATTAACGGGGTTATCAAAGGCATTGTAGCCACATAAAACAACATCTTATCAGATTTTATAGTTGTTGAATAGTGATAGATTTTAGCTTAATACAGCGCCACGGGAACCCAAATCGATGGCTTATCGCCTCGTGTACGTCGTAAAAACAACTCGGGGAAACAGGTTGGTTTTACAACTTACAAGTGAAGAGAGTCGAGACAATCGATTCTGTGGGATTCTATTATTTTAAATCAATATAGGTAGGGGTTTTTTTTTTTTTTTTTTTAAATTTTGTCCCACTTTAGAAATTTCTTCCTGTATCGTGGGTGCTTTAACAAACATATACACTCTCATACACAACACCCAGAGCCGGAACAACTACTAGGTATCTGTAGGTCATAGAAATATTTATTCCGTGCAGGAATCGAAGCCGCGACACGCAGCGCAGCAGTCAATCGCTCAACCACTGCGCCAACGGAAATAAACAAATACAATACATATCTTAGTGGCAATATTATTTGTTATTGGTTATTGTTCTGAAGAATCATTAAATGATGCTGATTGGAGATATTAAAAAATTTCATCAATCATCATTCCTATAATTGTCGTGCGCTTATCCCAAATTACCATTATTATCTATTAGTCGTTAATTATTATCTATTATCGCACAACTACTTACTACCTTCAAGATAATAAAAATCTATCTAAAATTCATTCAAAACAATTTACACGCACAGCGGAAATAAAAACTATAGTAGGTATTTTTTTTTTTTACAAACTATACAAGTTATAGGTACTTATAACCTATTAATCAAATAAAAGTCCTTATTAATATGCCACAGTTGTACAACAACCATTTTTAAACAACAAAGACAATTGTCATAGTGCAGTTTCGCATAAAAATTAACCAATCAGTGTATGCAGGCATGCATGGTGAATTATTATGAAATATGCCAGTGAATACTGATGAGTTGATGACCGATGCAACTATGCCGCATGAGTGGGTAGTCTGATATTTTATTTAATAATGGAACGTTTGTAACTGACGTGTTGAGGGTATTTTTAGTAGGTAGGTAGTTTTAAATTGGAAAAAAAAGATGGCTAAAAATGGAGTTCACAATAGGTATTTTTATAAGGATAAGCAAAGTCGAAAAGCACGTTAAGCTCCCGATCTCGGCTGTCATAATTATGAGCATCTTCGACAGTCGTTACGGGTAGTCAGACGCCATGAAATCTGACACAAGTCTTGCTAATGGTCTTGCTGGAATCGTGCTAGTGCTACCCAATAGGATTGTGGAGGTCAGAGAAGCAGTATTTTTTTTTCATCGCACTCTCCCCGAAATGTAACTCGGCGCCAGTGTTCAAAGCTCTGGAGGCTAGAATCAACCAGTATTTATTTCATTGCCGATGACCCCCTTTTTTTTTGGGTAGGCATTCATGCAATGACTTCTCCCGCTCTGGGTGAAGCGGGAGGGCGTGACAGACTTTTACTGACTAAAACCGACCCGTGTTCTTTCAGTTGCTTGTGCCAGGGCCGCGGTAACTCTCTTTCAAATTTATCCGCGATCCCAGACAGGGCCGATGAGCCCCTTGGCCCGTTTCCAGTCTGGTACTTGACAGATCCGTCCCAGAGATGAGAACAGTACTCCATGCATGACCGAACTTGCGTATTATACAAGTTTTGCAACTGTTCTGTCGTGAAGTACGGTGTCACCTTTGCAAGGATCCCCAACTTTTTCGCAGCCAGTTGAGCTATTGCCTCAATAAATGGACCAAAATTAAAATACAGGTAAGCTACATCCAGCTATACTAGTAGTCGACTGCAACATGTGTGCAAAAGGCTAGGCAGATGTTAATGTCGCAGGAGTCCTAGATCTGCGTTCCCGGTTGTTGATGCTTTTGGATGAGCCCATGTTTATCATGTTTTTTTTAAATTGGCTCATCCACCATTAAGACGGTACCCTGACCAAAAAATCGCCATGCGATACGAGCATTCCTATTGGTCTAGCTAGCGGCACTGGTGGCGCATGAATTATAGTAGTTAATACGCCCAGATTTTAGAATAAAACCTTTATTGAATCGAATTTTGGTCTTTTGAAAAAAAATTACTACAAAAATGTTCTTTATTAAATTGTCTATCCATTAGTGTTAGTAGGTACAAAAAATAATTTATGAACACTTTACGAAGAGATGCATGCTATCAATAATTATTTCTCATTTTTAAGTTTTTTACATAAAAAAACGAAATCTACCATTTTAGAATCAATATTATGTAGAAATTTAATGTATTTTTATTAATTGATATTTCTTTATAAATAACGAGTAGATAGCTCCTAAAAACCGCACGCAAAACGGCTAACGCGGCGTTTTGCTCGGGTACCGCCTTAAGTGTGGGCCTATTACATTACACCATCTGACTTGCTTTGATCAAAGTTTCAAAAAAATACATACTACGGTACTATCCCTCTGCCTACCCCTTTCCGCAAGCATACAGCTATGACGAACGGAAGCCTACAAACTCAATTTCTAAGAACACCTTTTTAGTAATTTGCTCGGCATTCTTTGATGTTCGTGTCCCTTGGCATTCCTTTGTAAGTGAAGGTCATGGCTTTATTTGCTTTTAAAGTGTGTTGTGTTTAAACGAAACTCGCGTTTTCAATGTTGAGACAGAAAGAGTTATTTTGCCAACTCGTCCATCATCAACATCCAGCCATCCACTGCTGTCATATGACCTATAGAGGATTCTCCAAACGTCAACACATCGACCGGTCCTGCGCTTCTCTTGTTCAGCAGACGGCCCCAGCACCCTAATCCTCCTATTCCCATCACATCACACTAATATTATAATGGCGAAAGTTTGTGAAAGAAAGAAAGAAAGAAAACTTGTTTATTTGGCACACACAGATACACACAATGTACAAATGGAAAAAGAATTTAATAAAAACAATTACATACATAGTGTGCCCCGCGGCTGCGCCAAAAAGGTCCAGTTCAGCAAAATGCCAGACAACTGGGAGTTGCCTGACGCTGGTTTTCAACTGAACCTTACGTTGAAGTGCACGGATGTGAATCAGTTTTGTTGTGTGTGTTTGTAACTTCTTCACGCTCAAACGGCTGGACGGATCTGGATGGAATTTCTAGAGGCACAGAGATAGAATATATTCAGGCATAGCACGTAGGATACTTTTCATCCCGGGAATATGTTCCCTCGGGCAATTTTTTGACTTTCACGCGGGTAAAGTCGCTGGCAGAAGTTAGTACTAGGTAATACTCGTATTATAAATGCGAAAATTTGTATGAATAAATGGATGTTTGTTACTCAAACGCGCCATAACGGCTGAACGGGTCTGGATAAGATTTGGCACGGATAGGTATATAGATTATTATCTGGAATAGCACACAGACTAAATTTATCCCGATAAATAAGGTAGGTATCCCTTGAGATAGTAACACATTTTTAACGCGGGCGAAACCGCGGACGGATACTACTTGCTTAAGGTTGAACTAGTCGACGGCACGAACTATTTTGTGCGCGGAGTTAAAATGCATGCTATCTTATCCGACAACACGTGCGAAAGAAATAGATGCTGTGATGAGCAGTAAGAAGCTAGTTCGCGTACGAATTAGCACTTTTGCAAATTTGTATCGAAATGCTTGATGATTTAGGACGAAAACGAGCGCGCGAAATTTTATAAACAGACCTTTGGGAGTCTAGATATCATGAAAAAACAACTACATGTATATTTATAAAATAACATTATTTGCATTGTTGAATCACTAATCTATCCCTGTATGGAGGCCGTTTTGCAATTTTCCTTTTTCTTATGGTATTTATTTCCGCCCAAAGATGCGTTAAAATTAGTGTTGAAATATGGAACTTTCGACGCTCATAACTTTTAAATATACCTAGGTATTATTTTTTTACATTTTTGTTTCCATAGAGGACTGATAATGATGAGACAAATTGAGATCATTTTTTTATTTTGAACGTACATCGTCAAACAGTGAAGGAATCTCTAGACTACGTTTGTGTGAAAGAATTTTCGACTAGTGTAATCTTAATAAACTAAATCACATTTACTATCCCAAAGGAGTTCATAATCCATTGTTTCATATGTTTAAAAAACCGTCTACTCTATAGTGTAAAATACACAATGAATATTGCTTAATTGACAAAATTAAAGACATTACGATCTATGGCATGAATGCATAATCAATACGCAATTACTCTGTAGGTCATCAACTCATCAGTCTACCTTATGGAAGGGCTTCCAATGCTGCGTCATCCGGTACCTAATCCATATCTGTTATTAAATCCACCTATAATAAAATTATTTAAACGCGTAGAACAACGATCCCTTCTCGAAACTCCCAAATTATTCATAACCTTAATAGCGAAAACCGATCTCAGGTAGGTAGGTAATATCTTAGCTCATAAGCGCTCATCTGAGGTTGTAACTCATCTGATCTAGTTATTTAGAGTTTAATAAGGGACTTAATATTACCATGCAAGGTAATTTACGACTGTACTTGTTCTTAAGCAGTTAAGTGTGAGATCTTTACGAGAATAAATTAAGCTGGCGCATATTATGAAGTTTACTAAGTCTTTACTTTTATTTAAGTGTTTTAGCGTATATATGTATATGTGGGTGTATTTAGGTATGTATAAGCATCAAGCCTATATTCCCAGACGGTGTAACGGAGTACGAGTTAAAAGAAAGATCATTTACAATCAATTTACTTAGCCTTTTCTAACCGTGTTGGGGTTGGATTGTCCAGTCTGTAGCTGTGCACAAATTATCGGACGCGGCTGACGGACGCGACTTACAGCCGCGGCTGATATGTGTGCACAGTCGTATGGGACGCGGCTGGCACTTCTCTATCAGACGTCCGAACGCCCAAGGTCACATCCGCGACTTACGTCCGATAGTTTGCACAATGTGATGTACATTCATTACCTAGATATTCTATAAGTCGCTTCCGTAAGCCGCGTCTGATAATTTGTTTCCAGCTTTACCGTGCATTAGCATACCTAACAAAAAAAAGCAGCTTTAAAAACAAAAAAAAAGAAGTTTGTTGTCTGTTGACGGTGTACCTATAAGTACTAAATCGATATTTTCAAAATAGTTCGAATTTCGAAACAGCTGAAAATTTCCCAAAAACCATAACAAAAGGTAGTGGATAATTTCATTAATGAGGATCATTCTGACCGTAAATTGTATTTAATGAACAAGAAGGACTTTACATAAAACTGAATTCAAATTAAGCATTGTTAGTAAAATGTCCATTTTAAATGAACGGTGTTGCAAATATTTACTAATTAAGCGTGAATCTTGTGTTTTATTCGTTAATTGGTGATGCTTTTGAAGCCATATTGATTCGAATTTCGAGTTGTTCGTTCCGAATTTAAATATTGGAATGGTGAGGATGATCAGCATATTTTTTGTTTCGTTTTTGTGAAAGCAAAGAGGCATAGTTAGTAGGTTTTAAATTTATCTAAACAGTCTAATGTTTTAACTTAAGTTACTGGTAGCATACGAATCTAGTCACATGATTATCTTCTAACCAAGTTAGGATTTATTTTCAGGTGCTTTTGGTTAAATACTTACTTATGTCTGTATGTAAGTAGGTACTACTTATTTCAAAATCTTTTATGATTAGGTTGATAATTTATTATCAATAGGAATGTAAACTGCTAGTTAACAGCATCTTGAAGTCTTGTTAGTTACATAGGTACCTACCTAATTGAAGTTAAGTTATTTGATCTGTGGTAAATACAAATCATTGTTTATGTTCAGTAAAAGCTAGTTTTAGAATTTTATAAGTCTAATTACGTGATTACTTGGCTATAAATCCGGCTCTTAACACGTTTTACAATGATTTTCTCGTAAGTTACATCATCAGACCAACAACTAGGCTGCTGAGCGGTTTCTAGTTTAAATGTTTAATCTTAAACTAATAAATAAGTACCTAGGTAATGTAGGTACATTACCTAGGTACTTATTTATTAGTTTGTAGGTACAAACAAGTAATGTTTAATTAACAATTTATACACAAAGCACTTAGTAAGTACCTACATTACTTTATTATCTACAAAATCCTCGATAAATTGGAACTTTTAATGAACAAGAAAATAACGAAGTCTGAAGGTTCAGTGCTAGCTATAACAAAACTTTTTCGAGCAATTACAACCAAGGAGGCTTTATGTCGGCATCACGAACCAAGGTTCAATGACCACGAAAAAAGTTATGTATGAAAGTTTTATGATCGAGTGTTACTAATATACTGGGTTCCAATAAGATAATATTAAAGACGGTAAAAAAGTTAGGTATTCGGTATAAAAAAAATCTTATTTGAATAATAAGCACCGACCTCTGAAATAAGTTCAAGGAAGCGTAATCAATGGTAACAAAAAATAAATAACTTATTAATTCGTTTCAAGCAACAAGAACTCTATAACAAAACAATGGGCTAGAAAAAGAAAAAACACGAACAAAAAGTTTGAAATAAGAACTATTCCTAAGAAACTTTGCCTATGAACTGAACATGCGCGGTAGCGCCTTCCGATGTAAACAAACCAAAAGTTTCAAAAGTTTACCAAAGTTAGTATAACCTACCTTCAGGGCTAAATGTGGCTACAGCAGGTCCAAACTCCAGTAAAATAGACACAATCCACTTGGATTCACAACATTCCTAAAAACACTGGCTCAAAACTAGTTGCTTCACTCACACAACTGATGCCGCACTTTTTGACAGAAATGTATCATAAAACACCTTAAAAACACTCCAAGTAACACTTTAATGGTCAACTATACAACTTTTTCACTTATTCTTTCGTCAATTATAAGGATTCGTATTATAAAAACTTAAAAAATCGTCGTAAACAATCGGAGCAACACTCGACACGCGACGGCCATCTTCCGCCAACGCGTAGTTTGAGGTTAATTTCACTAGAGGGAGTTGCGACTCGCTCAACTTAAAAGTTTTTAATATTACAAAGTTTATCGAAGAGTCTAGGATTAAATAGAAATACAACTGAAAAAAGATTTTGGAATAAAAAATCCTATTTCAATCTGCAACATACATTTTACATACTTACATTCATAAATGGAATAATTTTGCCGGTTCGTTATTCCGTTATTGTTTTGACAACACTCAACGCTGCCAGTTAATGTGTTGCCATAATAAAAATAATATCCTGCAATTAGTAGTAGTCAATATGAAAGTACTGGTTGGTACTGGTTAGGTAGGCACCGATGATGCTATGAATTTAATACACTATTAATTTTAATCCTTATTTGCCAACTTTAAGAGGGGCGTATCTATAAAGTAAACAAAAATATCGCGAATTAGGTTAGTTTCTTAATGATTTGCATTTATCTTTTTATCATAACAACTATAACAAGAAACCTAAGTGCCAAGAAACATAGTTAAATTTGCTTTGCTGCGATATATAATTTTTATCAGATTTTACACGGTTTGGAACTTCTTCTTCTTCTTTTCGAATTGTGGATTTTTTGGTCTGGAACTGATAATGAAAATTTTAAATTCATATTAGGTAATATAAAATACTGATGTTTATTCATTTTTAATCTGATTTGTTCTCACTTTATTATAATACTTGTAATAAATAGTCCTCCATTCTGAATTTCGGCCACGGCGCGGTGGCGGCCAATCTCATTGGAGACTAACCATCGGTACGAAACATATATAGGGCACAAGTGTGCCCGCAAAGGCGCAAACAGAGTGCATTCTCTGTTCCCTTACTCTCGGAGTTCGATGGGACGGCAATCCGAAAAGAACGGCGAGTGATCAGCATCCTAATTGCATATTTGTTTTAACAGCACGGAGCCCACTCATTTTGGTTACTCAACAGTATTCATAGTGAGTTTTACTCTGTCGATTAGACGGATTTTTGAACTTATGAAGCACTTGATGCAAGGATAAAATCCATACCCTACTCTTTGAACTTACACAATTAGGGTGCTGGTTTAAGACCAATGGCTGACCGTCCTTGCTGAGGCACGAGGGTTTATTACCACCAACTTGCAAACTCCTTGCTGCTACTGAAAAAACTTATTGGAACCCAATTTCCCTTGATAATTGAACCCGGTACCTCATGCTCAGAAGTCGAACTTGCGACCGCAAGACCAACAGCATTTGGTAATGATGAAAAATGATAATACTTTTAGGTTTAGGTATCCCACAGTGTCCTGCCAACAATTTAAAAAATACCTATTAAACTTGGTAAAAGATATATATCTTGATATAAGCTTGATCTCTGCATGTCACAGAGATCAAGCTATCTTTTACCAAGTTTAAAGCTATCTTTTGTCAAACTGACGTATACGTTATTGTTTCGTTATTGTTAGCCTGTCAAGCGCTATTGTTACTGTATTGATACTGACAGCTGTCGCAGAGATAAAGCTATACTTTATGAAGTATAAATAAAAATTGGGCACGTAGTAAACACACAACTTTTCTCAAAACCGGACGCGTAGACGTCCATTTTACTCTGTCTAAAGGATATGCCGAAAACTCAATCAATCTTTTTGAACTCTTAGTTAAGTGTAAGATTTTAATTAAATCTTTCTCGCATGCGCTTAACTTTTTTTTTCCTTTCCAGGCAGTGACTTATAGTAGTTTTTTTTTGCTGTGAACTGGTAACACCAGTCAGGTCAAGTCAAAATCAAATGTCACAATCAGAACGATAGATTGTGTTGTTGTTTTGTTTTTATTTACAGTAAAGGCCGGCACACGACACAATCGAACGAATAAATTGTAGATTTTATTATGACAGGTATAGGTATGTATCTGCCTGCATTAAGTGACTTTGTTATAAACTACGTGTATGTAAAGATTGAGTAGAGTAGTAAGTTTATTTAAACATTAGAAGAAAAATTTGTGTTAAATCTTTGAAATATTCACAATAATGTTTATGTAGCTAATATTATTGGAGACTCCACTTTTATAATGACCTCTGCACTGAATTTTGCTGAAGAAGCAAGCTAGTACTTACTACCTCTTAGCTTACAGGACTGACTGTGACCACTGCGCTCAGCTGAGTCAAAGACAGAGAGCGTGGCAGCAACCCGTCAGTGACCCCGTCAAAGCGTCCCAAGACGCTTATTAGAAATGTAGGCAATTCATTAGAAGAGACCTAGGTATACAGAGCAACAACCAGGCAGAGGATCTTAGGCCTTTCTCCCAAGCGTGGTGATTGTCTTTGCATGATCAGGTAATACAGCCACTGGTTTCATAATCTGTACAGAATAGTTCAATGTGATAACACGTAGTTCATTAACATCCAAGGCTTGGCAAGCAGAAAAAAAATCAGACCAGATAACATTATAAGTACGTAGGAAACTCTGGTTTGTTCTATATTAATCCATAATTAAATGGTTTTAGGCAACGAAAGTTCCTAAATAGATTTTGTTGAATTAACTGGTTATGAATGGTTTTTGTCGCTTCCTTCAACGTGCAACTGTGCTGAAGTACAAAAACAATTAAGTTTCAGGCATGCCCCCAACCTAAACTGGTTAATTTGGACTTAGTCCTATTTGGTTAGACGTACATGCAGGTGTCCTCTCTGTGAGAGGAAATGGCACGTAATCCACCACATGGGCCCAGTGCCGGTAGGTGGATGTCACATGACTTCCATTGTTTGGTTCTAATTTCTGACGCATGCCGGTTTCCTCATGATGTTTTCCTTCACCGTTTGGAGAGCAGTGGTGATGAAATAATTTACACAATGTAAAGCGCTCGCCTAGGTTCGACCCCACGTCCTACAAATTGTAAGTAGTGGCAATTACCACTGGGCCACCACTGCTCTCGTACACCCACATTTCCCAAGTTTTATTTAAGTCCTACATTATAGGGGGTAAGCTATTATTAAGTGTCAGCCTATCAATTTATTTTATTTTATTTTATTTATTTGGGACAAAAACAGTTATACAGTACAGCATATACAAAAAGTAGTTATATTACAGTCGAGAAAACATATAAACCACACTATTGTCCACGACGTGACATCGGAGTATGATAACGAACGTATGTTAAATGAGAGTAATATAATGATCATAATAATTAGCAAATAAAAAATTAATTTCTTAAAAGAAATGGTTTATTTGGCAGTAGACATTAATTGACTCTTTCAATGGAGAAGCATGTGGCTATATAATATTGTTCTGGTTAGTAGAAGAATGATGATGAATACTGGTGTTTAGCTGCTGATTAGTCATCAGCTACTGCCAATTAGACTGGAACTAACCCACAATAGTTGGGAAAAGGCTTGGCAAAGTTGATGAAAAGGATAGTTATTGATAGTTAAGAGTTCACAAAGAAAATTCACAAAATTAGGAAAAAGCATTTAGACTTCTAAGAGAAAGCTTTTAATACAGCAGTGCAGAATGAGTGTACTTGAATGATAAGAGTGTATTTGAATAATAAATAATCAATCAAACATGGCTGCAAGACTGAAACTACATTTAATATTCTTACTATGCTGTTTCATGCATACACACAAACCCCTCTGGTGTGTCACCCCACTGTTTTAAAATATGCTTTTCGATGGCGAGGCCACGGCGATATTAGAAAAAATTAAATGTGGAGAACCGCGCGGCCAGGGAGATTTTTAAAACTAAGCATTGCAGAGACCTGAAAGAGGAATGCTCATTTTGTAAGGGAACTTGGGCCCCTTTGAAAAATAGTTGTATCTTGTTGAATTTGGTTGTATATTGTAGAAAAACATGTTATATTCATAATTAGAAAACATTTTTTATTTATTTTGCAGGGTTCACGAGATATAACGATGTTTCTGTTCTTGAAATGAGCCCTTATTACAATGCAATAAGGTGCATACAAATGTCCAAGTGAAGGAACCTGATCTGTTGTTGTCTGTACATATAAATTAAAGGACACGGATGGAAAATAACACAAAATATAAATCCTATTTTTTACCCGACTGCCGAAGGAGGGTAATGTGTTTATCAGTCTATGTATGTATGTATGTATGTTTGTTCCTATGTGGCGTTCCAGAGACCAAACGCGTTGGCCGATTTTGATGATTCGTACTTCAATCGATGCGTCTTAACTCTGCGAGTGTCATAGGCTACATTAAAACTAGATAATAGAAAAATGGCGGCTTTTGGGTGCCATATTGTGGGGGCCCAAATTTTTTTTTTCTTTCAAACCCATCGTGTGAGGTATCAAAATAAAGGGTTTTAAGAGGTGATTTCAAAAATATATAACACTTATATGTTTAAATGTATCTAATTCGAAAAAACTAACTAAAAAGTTATAAATAAAAAAAAATATTAAAAAAATCAAAAACCCGACTGCTTCAAAAGCGAACTAAAAAGTCGTAAACAAGGAAAAAAACATGCTGTGCAGGCGGAGGATACCACAGATTTTGGTCAGCCAGCCGGCGAATATGTATCCTCCGACTGCACAGCATGATTTTTTCCTTGTTTACGACTTTTTAGTTCGCTTTTGAAGCAGTCGGGTTTTTTGTTTTTTTTTGTATAATATTTAAATCGCAGACACGATACCTCATCAGGGGCCTGTGTATGGGCAATCTCCATTAGCTAAATAACAGATAGTTTGGAAAAAAAAAAAATTGAAAATCCTAGGTTTATATTTTAGGAGCTGTAAGACTAAAACCCCATGGCCGAGCCGCACAGTGGTGCAGGTAGTACGGGCATGCGGAAAATATTATTTTTAAATGAAAAGACGTTGCGTTTCTTCATAATACTTTATTAAAATGATATAATGGATGTACCAGTTTACAAAGAGAAAGATATAACACGTATTTTTTTTTTATTAACATGAAAATATTCATCAAATTTTTTCACATGAATTTCATATAATTAAATCAGCATTTTTAAATAAATAAATATGAATAAACTAAATATTAAATAGAGAAGACATTGATTGAGAGATGGGTGCTATCCACTAATAAAGCTTTAAACACTTATTAATATAATGCACTTTTTCTTAATTACAGAGCGTCATTAGTTAAGGACCTGGTATTTCCAAGATCGCAGGTTATCGCAGCCAAAACTAATGTATTCTTAATCTATAGGGTCTAATTAATCTCCGAAAGTATATTATTACGTATCGGTCGATAACGGAGATTAGTTATGATCTCATGATTGAAAACAAAAGGTTCCAAATGACCTTCTTCACTAAAAATGTAATAGCAAGTAATTATTCATTATATTATAACATTATGTTTACTATTTTATTAATACACACAATAAACTTATGACTAAACTAAAAATTAAAGTTGATAATTATAGTATTTTGGTTCTATTCATACTTGAAAGAACAATATTTTTTGCACGAAATTTGTAAATTCTCGATCACCCTACTTTGGCATCATATAATTAAATACTGTATAATTATTTATCCGTATTAATTTTAGGACTTGTTTCTACTAACATTCTAGTATGTGTGTACCAAATTGTAGACATTTTAAACAAGGTTGAAACAAAGGACTTTTTTCCGCCCTTGTACCAATGTGAGCCGTTGAAACGATGAAAAAAAAAATTATCACCTATATCTCGCTGAAAAAGCGTCGCAGATATGTGAAGTTTCGTATATGCTCCATTTGAATTTGTCAAAATTTGTAGGTATACTTTATACAAAAATAATTATAAGTTTCACGTGTGTTGCTGCGTATCGGTGTGTCTGTCTGTGGCATCATAGCGCCTAAACGGATGAACCGATTTTGATTTAGTTTTTTTTGTTTGAAAGGTGATTTTGTCGAGAGTTTTCTTAGCTATGTTTTAATAAAATCGGTACAGCCGTTCAAAAGTTATGGGCGTTTTACTGTTGAATCGGGGTGTTTTCGCAAGATAAATGTGTCGGGGGTTTTTAAATTTTGAAAGAACAATGGCGATATTTTAGCTGACTTAAATTTGAGCGTCTGAAAGTGAGTTATATACGAAAGACGTTCTATTAATTGTCTTCATTTTTTAAATATATTATTGGGCTGGTTCAAAACGGATGAAAAAAATCATAATAAATAAAAAGTTATTTGATTTTTTAGTTAATTTCTTTAGCTTAGTGTTGCCATTATATATTTTATCTGCTAAGTGACAAGTAGTAACTATATTAATTAATAATATAATTAATGTATTTATTGCAGTAAATCAGTTTACAATACAGTTTATGTCTAAGTATAGATGTTCCTCGCAGGTAGGTAAGAATATTGTAGTGCAGTAGAAATAAATGAATTACTTTTAATTAATGATTGGCAAAAAGACTAGTATCCAAGTTTAAAAAATATAGCTTGGTTGTTGACGAGGACGACGACCTTTTGATAAACGTCAAAGTCGCTTAGTTTAAATAAATATCTTTCCAAAGAGTTTATTATACATTTCATGCTGAAATAACTAGGTAAGGGAAATGCTAATGCGATATTCCCCTTTTACTTCCACGAAATTGAATAATATTACCTATTAAACACATTATTAAAAGTTACCCAGACATAACCTACAAAAGTTTATGACTGATTATCTATTATTCTCGACATTTTCGAACAAAAATTCTTGCACAAACTAATTCAGAACATCACCCTGAGTTAAACCAGATATTTTTCATTTAAAGACGTAGGAATTTAATCTCAGCTAAAAAAATGTATGGGCACCTGCCATTGTTCTTTGACTTGTTTACTTCTTTTCTACTTTAGTGTACCCAGGCACTACGTTTCAACCGGTTAGTGAGTAAAGTTAAGAAGGTCATTGATAAGGTCATATATACGAATCCGTCGCTTTTTTGTAGTCATTCGAATGTTGTCGGATAACCAGCCGTTGTTTACATGTTTTGTTTTTTGTTTAAATCTACGAGTACATAAAGCGAATCATTGTAAGCTGAATATCTTTACTGTAGATTTTTGACTAAATGCACTAATCTGTGGTTTACACCTTACACATCTTGGGTTGAGCCGGTTACCTGTATTTTGCCGTCAAAATTATGACACCGTCGTTTTGAGTTTTACCTTTACCCATTGGTTTTACCGATATTATTCAACAACGCCTAATAACGCTTTTGAAACTTTTTTTTTTTATTATAAGCGTCAAGAAGGACCGAATACAGTTTTCAGCGAGCTTATACGTTTTCTCATTTCGCGCTGCGATATATTTTAGGGTTTTCATAAAAGCGCGATTAGTTGAAAATTATAAATATTTTCTTAAATCGAATTCTGTCACAAATGCGCACAAATAAAGAGCTACTCGTGTATGTGTATTCTACAGGAGCACATCAATGATTTTAGAGATACATGATTCGGCAAAACGTTACTCCAACATGAAATGCAATATCTCGAAAACCTGAAGACGCACTAATTACATTTTCAGCGCACATTTATGCACACATATTAGCGTTCTGCCCATGCTCAATATTTTTCTCTCCTATCATGTGTTTAGGAATTTCCTGCTGGAACAACGTTACCCCAGCAGAACTCGTTTTTTTTTTCAAAACATCAACTCACATTATAATTTCATGTGGCGCACATTCACAGCAGATTACGCACTAAGTATACGTTCCACTCATATCACTAGGAGCAACTTTCTTGCTGGGGTAACGTACACCTGCTATTATACTGTTCACTGCCGGGCAAAGGTTACTCTCCCAGGACTCCTCGCTTCCGATCCAAGGTTAACGTGGACCACTATTCGTAGGTACCCTGGACTGCCCGTTCTTGCGGCTTAGGGCTGACGTAGACCACTAATCGTTTCGACTGTCAGCTGGTTTCATCGCACAAATAAAGTACAAGAAAGAAAAAAAAGTTAATTCTAAAAATAAAAAAACCGACTGCTTAAAAAGCGAACTAAAAAGAACGTACACAAGATAAAAATCTTGCTGTGCAGTCGGAGGATAGGTACATGGTTTTGGTCAGCCAGCTCGCGAATATGTTTCCTCCGACTGCACATCATGATTTTCTTCTTGTTTACGTCTTTTTATTTCGTTTTTAAGCAGTCGGGTTTTTTGATTTTTAGAATTAAGTAAGTTTTTTTATTTATAATTTTTTAGTTGTTTTTTTTTAGAATCAGTTACATTTAAACATATAAGTGTCATATATTTTTGATATCACCTCTTAAAACCCTTTATTTTGATAAACCACACGATAGGTTCGGATGAAAAAAAAAATAAGGCCTCCACAATATGTCGCCCAAAATCCGCTATTTTTCTATTTTCTAGTTTTAATATAGCCAGTGACACTCGCAGGGTTAAGATGAATCGATTGACGTAAAAATCATCAAAATCGACCAACGCGTTTGGTCTGCAGAACGCCACATAGGAACAAACATACATACATATATAGACTGATAAACACACACACCCTTCGGCAGTCGGGTAAAAAGTACGATCGCGTGTATGCATCGATAAATACGCGCATTACAAATGCGCAAAAGTAACGATGCAGACGCGCGCCCAAGAAATACGCGTCTGCTTCGCTGCAAAAAGACGCCGTTTGCGACCGAAAACCCATTCGAATCTTTGTCGAATAGAAGGCTTTTTGTGATCGAGTGTATTACGCAAGGAAGCCCAGTTAAAACTTACAAATAGTTAAATTGTTCTATGATAATATTTAGCTTTACTAGATGTTTCAAGTCCAAACCGCTACAAACCTTTTTATAATGAACTGTGGTATACACATTTTGATAATGAAAAAAATGTCGACAGTTTTGATCCCTAGAAAATATTAAAGTCCAAATTACTTTCGCATGTTCTCTAGTAGAATTGTACTTTGTCACAAGTACCTGTAGAACAAAAAAAAACATCCTTCTCCAATAACTCGGTACAAAACTTCTAAAAAGCAATATCTAAACTTGCGCCTGACTACTATTGCAATTGGAAAATAGCATTAAAACTGAAATGGACTTTGGAACCACTTCGGAAGTGCTAAACCCTTGGGGAGCTGTGTTATTGGGGCCAGCTGAAATTGTATGGCCGTATAATACTCACAACGGATCTTTGTGGCTCTGAATTGGCTGCAAGAGGCTGCGCACTAGCTATTTTTGTGTCAATATTTAAAGTGAAAATAGCATTGTTTATCTGTCTCTCGCTTACGTTTGTCGCATTATCCTATCTCGTTTACCCTTAGAGCATTTAACCTTAAATGCTCTAAGCGTTTACCTACTCTATGCAGTTAATCTGTTTCGTGTGCAATAGTTGACAGAGCCAACTTCAGAGCCACAAAGATCCGTTGTGAGTATTACACTGACTTAGTTATAATAAAAAGTCACAATATTCTACGGAGTTATGTTATTATTCTTTAGTAATGAGGGGCAGGGGGCCAGCCACGTGCAGGTGGACAAAGATAGCAGGGATGTAATGGATATGAAACGGATCTGGATACAGATATGTATACAGAAATAATATTATACCGGTTACGGATATGAAATTATTTCGGATTATCCGTTAGTTTCGGATACTTTCGGTTTTGGACATTAGTTTTTTTTTTAAAGAGTGTACTATGCAAGGTCGACAAACCCCCTTCCGTCTACCTAAGCTGTTCGATACAGAGCTCCAGCTTTCCAACGAGGTCAAGAATTTGGGAGTCATTCTTGACAGTAATTTGAACTGGAGCAGTTGTGGGAGACTGGCATCTGTACTAGGAAATCCTGTCACACAGATTACCAGGCCCCCCCACAGAACTGTGATTATTAGTCGATTTGATTACAATTATTTACAACACCTTTGGTAAAGTACACGGAAAGAATGGAATACATATTATTTAAATTTTAGATTATTGTTACAATATTATTTTTTTATTAAATTCGTATATTCTCAGATTATTCTTACATTATTACCAATTATTATTACAATTCTATGTTAAAGTATTATTAAATTCATATATACCTACTTAGATTATTATTAATTGTTATATTATTATTACAATTTTATATTAGAGTATTATTAAATTTAAATATTCTTATTTTTTATTTTTTTTTAATATTTTGTTATTAAATTTTTAATATATTATTAGTTGAAACAAAATGTTTAAATTCATAAAATAAAAAGCTGAATTGTTATGATTTGTGGAGTAATGTGTGTGGTGTGGAGGGTCGTTATTTTGTCGTTTGGGCGTAGTTATTAAGTGGTGTGGAGGTCAAAATAAAACTAAGATGGGACGACAAGAAGTTTTTCGATTTCATCATACCCCGGGTTTTAACCAGGTCATAACTGCCTTTTTGCACTGATTTGTGTTAAGACTGTAAATGGACAATATATTGTTAGCTTTGTTATAAATAAAGGGTCCTAGGAAACAGTAAAACCTTTGAATAAATGATGAATGGCACCTTTTTGTAGACTCACATATCCTACCCTTCCGACGAGATACATTTTTAACGGGGTCATAGAAGGTGTCGGTATGCTGTTTAAGAATTGTGCTCAATAGAAACAGTTGTCTAACTGTAAGGACTTGTATATTACAATTATGTAGTGGGCGGGCGCTATTTATATCTATCGCCCGGGCAATATCAAGTCAAATCATGTTAGGTTAGATAAAATCGAAAGGGTATCACGATCTGATCCTGTTCGTGGGTCAAACTTGGCCAGAGAACGCGCAGGACAGCGGGGTTTGGTAGCACCTTTAGACCTTTTTGAGAAAGGAAGCCTTTGCCCTGCAGTAGGATACAAATTAGGCTAGGAAAAATAAAAATGCGAGGCTGAATAGAAAGTACTTTCCTATTGACTCGCCGTCGTTTCCTGTTGACACCTTACTATTGACTCGTCACGAACTCACGACCATTGCTTCTATCATAGCACATTGAGTCACTGCTGGAGTTCAAGCGTGTCAACATTTATTGCTCGGTCAAAATAAATGCCCACTAGGCGCATTCTAGTCACTCTGGCGTTTGATCCTCGCTATTGGCGCAGGCGGCCAACGCGGGTGTGTGGGAGTGGGGCGAGGTGCACATTTATTTTGCCCGAGTAGTAACTACTCGCACTAAGACACAAATTAAATTTTTCCAATCATAGTGACTTTTTCATTGATAGAATGTCCAATTGTCTAGGCGTCTGACTGGGTTAGGGGTCATTTGGCCCACTATGAAACTGGGATCAGGGCCCAATTGCCACTTTTAAACATTTATAATGGTAAACTGGGCCCACATCTCTTTTGATTTTTATAAATGTTGAACATGTATAAGCATTTATAGCCAAACTACCAGCAGCCGTAATGCGTAAGTGCGCAAAGAGTTTGACCGCTATCCAATCTACCAAATCGGCCAATCACACAAGACGGAAATCCACATCGCGTCATTCATCTCGCATGTGATTGGTCGATTGGATAGCGGTCAAACTCTTTGAGCACTTACGCAATACGGCTGCAGGAGGCCAGAATCATGAAGAAGTATTTATGGGGCTAGAATCATTAGCGGTAAAGACCAACAAAGTACCAGAAGATTATAATCATGACGAAGTATTACCGATGCTGGAACCTGTGTCTGCTGTGCTGGGTCGGCTGCTAGTCTAATTGGAAAAAGCTGAGAATCAGCATCTATTTTACATGAATTCGACTGCCTATCCTACATCCATAACACACGCTTGGTGTGACTAGTTGGTGGACTTTCGGGGTCCTGGCCACGAATGCTAAATCAAGACTCCTCCGAGCCTTGGAAAGGATATTGAGTCGTTGGTCCCGGCCTAGCTGTCATTCCTAGATGACGTGTTCATACTTTAGTCGCTGCTGGCATTGCGCTTTATGGTCAATTATTACCCTAAAGAAGGTGATACTTTTGTTTTGGGTACTTCTACCTACCCTAAACAAGCATCACTTAACTAACTAACCGTCCCAGATATAAAGCAGTATGTTTAGCTGCAAATAATTCGATATCCGAACGTTAAGAACGCTAATTTGCGTTTGAATATCGAAACAAACAATGCGCAACTACCCACTTTTTATCACGTTCAACTCTTTCTCTAATTTTTCGCTTGGCATGTCGAAATGATGAATTTAACGGAAGGGTCGGCGGATAAAACAAGAGATTACCTTCAGAATGGCCATTAGGTGACGGTGCGGTATTTTTAAAACATTTATTCAAGAGTAATGTGTTACGTCAGCAGGTAATTTTAGGGGTAATTTGGGTTGATCTATTTTATAGACGAAGCTGAGACCAGAAAGAAAAGTATTGCAGGAAAACTTTTATAGAGCTAGTTCTATGAAAGTATTTGACTTAGTAACAGGGTCGATAATAGATATGCGCAACGAAATATCACCATTTTAAATATTATTTGTTTTTTTAATGTATTTTTGTATCCTTTAATTTAATTTGTGTTTTTTTTTATTTTTTAAGCTGCACGTGCACCGGTGCCGATGGTGCATTCATGTCTCAAATAACAATATTTTTGTCTGTCTACCTCCTTTATGAGCTAGCAGCTAAATGCACAAGGCGATTTTCAAGCTGGAGCAGCGCCGAGGTCGGACTGTTGATGAGTGATTAATGACATATCGAGGCCCCTCCGAGCCTCGGAAACAGTGAATCCGTTATTGACCCCGGCTGTAATCTAGGTCTTTGACAGTCGTGACGGGTACCTACTCAGACTCCCGAAACTCTGTTAACAGTGACAATTAGTCTTTTCGAGGGGAGGGGAGGGAACTTATCTGCGTTGTGGAGATCAGATAGCCTAGACAGTACTTCCATGGGAAATACCGGATGTATCCGGTTAATTAGAGCTGACCCCAAGATACTTGGGCAAAGGCTAGGCATTGATTGAGAAGAGGTTTTTAGCCGTATTTATATGCAAGCGATAGGCTTTCGCTTTATGAATCAAAACTTCCGTTTATAAATCAACAAAATTGTAGATTGATAGATTTAATCCAAAGCATAGATGAGACGATAAAACAAATTTTCAATTTCCGAACGAAATATCTGTGAACTACCTACATTCGAGGCAATGTGTATTTACTTTGAGGGAAATGTAATATCCCGTAAATGTCCAATGTGATTTTATCGGCAGGTTTTTTTTTCATTTGTAAATGATGCGATTTCAACTGTTTGATGTATTGGTTCTAAAATGATAAAAAAATGGATTAAGGATTCTACACGAGGAAATGAAAGACACTGTTTTGATTTATACGCCATCCGTGTTTATTTTGTACTTCTGTTTATTATTTAAACAATTGTACAAAATGAGCAGTGTTCTAATGAAAGTTGAGAGTAGTGGTGGAGCATTTACAAAGATTTAAACTCTCATAAAAATAATAGCTAGACCCGGAACAAATATTTACAGTCCATACAAATATTATTTCCATGCTGGAATCGGATTATAATATGATAATAATGTAATGGTGACATTTAAACATAAATAATTAGCACGCTTGCTTGCAGGCAGAATACAATGACTTTAAGGCTGTAAGATCTTCCCTGGTTAACTATGTATTTTCTTGCAAATAAACATTTTGAATTTGAATTCGAACCCGTGACAGGCAGCGTAGCAGTCGTTCGCTCAGCCACTGCGCCAACCCTGTCATTAATACAGTGCGTGCCACGAAAGCTGAGATTTGACACACCACGTGATTTGACTTGCACAGTAGACGATTAAAGGTCTCTTTAGCGGTATGAGGTCTGAGTGCGGGCAGGGACCGGGCGTCATCCGGGCGGCAGAACGCGGGAGTCGCGGACAAGTCTCATCTTTCGTGGCACGCACTGTACAATCAGTTGTAATGGTTAAAGCTTAGGACCTCCATGGACATGAATGTCTGATTTGGTCTCTTGACTTGAACGGAGCATAGAGATTTGAGTGTTTATCTGTCCATTAAGGCATTTAGTACAGTTGTTCTATCTTACGACGGCGGGTTGGTCGTAGTCGTGTGTGTACTTAGAGCTTGAGAGTGCGCCGCGTGGAACAACTGTACACACATGTGCCAGTAATCGTCTAGCTCAACTCTAACAACTTTTCAATGCAAGCAGACGTCTGTGAATCCAAAATCCCAATTCAGCAGTAACTAACAGTGCTGTAAATAAATACCAACATGTAAATCAAACGGAACTGAAGTCTAAACAGAAGGATAACGTGTTTAGCGAGGCGGGGAAGTTTATAACGTGTCTAATTGATATGCGGTTCGCGCTGGCAGTCCGTAGGTCTGAATTTTTTACAAACTCGTCCGTTTCAGGACTGGGGTTGCCGACCGTACTCTAATATAGAGTTAGGATACTTCTACCCGCCCACGTGAAAAGTGTTTTGTTTTCCCGAGGGCACTTTATACCGGGATAAAAAGTAATGTGCTATTCCACACTATGATGATATCTGTGCCAAATGTCATCCAAATCCGTTCAGCCGTACTGGCGTGATTGAGTCCAAGCATTTATCCAGCGTTCGCATTTATAATAAGTATTAGTAGGATCGTACTCTATTTATAATCTACAAAAGTATGTTTGTCAAATTTAACTGGGTCCTACTTTTTACTCTTGCCAATAAAAAATAATTTTTGAAATCGGACCACTCTATAAAAAATTAGGCGTGTAAAATACAAAATCATATCAAAATAAACATGTCGTATTGAATTACCTCCCCCTTTTTTTTGGTTCATCAAAAGTAACAACACAATGTTCGTTTTCAGGGTTCCTTACCCAAAGGGTAAAAACAGGACCCCATTACCAAGACTCCACTGTCTGTATGTCTGTCTGTTACCAGGCTGTATCTCATGAGCCGTGATAGCTAGACAGTTGCAATTTTCACAGATGATGTAGTTATTTCTGTTGCCGCTATAACAACAAATACTAAAAACGGAATACAATATATATTTAAGTGGGGCTCCCATAGAACAAACGTTTTTTTTTTGGCGTTTTTTGCGATAATGGTACGGAACCCTTCGTGCGCGAGTCCGACTTGCACTTGGCCGGTTTTGTTTTATAATTCTGTCTGTACTCTATATTTACCTTCCCGAAAATAAGATATACTCTAAGCTGGCAACCCTATTGTCAGTACCCAGGACCAAACATTTTGTACAGATACACGTTTAGCGACGCAACTTTCGCGACTGCTGGCTTTTTTATTCGCATTTGAGTTTTTTGTATGTCTCACCTTTTCTGACAATAATAATAATAATACTGACAGAGATTTTTAGCAAGCATATTAAGGTTGGAAAACTGATTGCTAAGTAGGAGCGGCTTGGTGAGAGAACATATCTGAAATGCTTTACAGAAGCTTTTAGCTCTTTTTTTTGCTACAATAGAAGACCTTTGATCTGGTATCCACTTTCAGATGTCCAAAAAGGGGCCCGTTAATTTTCATTTGATCGGGTGCTGTACGCGAAACAAAACTGACAGAGTAAATTACGCATGTATTCCAAAAGAACAAATAAAACACAACAAGAAATGTAGTTAGACAAAATCGAATCCGAAGCGCCTGATGATTCTTCATTGCAATCAGTTGCATATTTGAATTCTATTAAATGTCTTTGAGGATTGTCGTGGCAATCGTTTTGGATATAAAATTAAATCTAAACAGCCAGATTTTGGGAAAACCCTTATCATCATCTTCCTGCCCCTGTCCTATGTCACTTGGGGTCGGCGCAACATGTTCTTTTGTTTCTTCATCCATACCGTCCTGTCCCCCGTCACGCCATCACAGTCTCCCTTTTTTTTTCATATCACTCCGCACACAGTCCACCCATCTTTTCTTTGGCCGTCCCATTTTGAGAAAGTCCTATGATCCATAAATAGGTATATGACGAAGAAATTAACATCGATTTGGATAATTTTTAAAAGTCGCCAGATTTAGGAATAGCCTTGACTAAGTTTGGCAAAATCCTGCCAGTTTCCCCTCTGTTTTAAAGTTGGGAGATACAAGTTGTTATTGTGAATCTAGATTTTGTTGATCGTCAATTCATTGCGTTTCATTTGTTGCAGGCGGCATTTATTAGGTTTTTTTGTGGCTGCTGAGGTGAGATAGGTACTGAGAAGAGAAGAACTTAATCAACTTCAAATTATTAATTCAAAATCGTTTTGACAGAACATTGATGGCCTATTTAAGGCAGAAAAATCAAAATATTTTTTTTATTTCTTATAGGCCTACAAGGGCACTTATAAAACGTCGACAAAAGGTGAACGGTTCGGGTTGGTCGTTTCCTATGGAGAAAAACCGGCAAGAAACGCCATGGTTTCTCTTTAAAAAAATGGTTTAGTTTTACAACATTTCCATGTTACAGCATTAGTACTTAGATATGGCGGGACAACGTAGACCAGACAATAAGTCGTAAGAAAAACAAAAAAAAAGACTATATATTAAATAAACAAAAGAAAATAAAACGAATTAAAAAGTAAAAAAATGTTAACAAGCATCTAGAAGGCCTATAATTTTCACAAATTTACAAAACAATCGGTAAAAGAATCTATACAAAGGTAAAATAAAAAAAGGAAAATTTTAAGATGTGGCACAAATGTTGTTAACTGTGCTGTAACTATTCTTAGCAAGGGCTATGAAGATGATTGAAAACCATTGTAAAAAGACTAATTAAAAGAAGTAAAAAAAAACCGGTCATAAACGGCACAAATACGTGGATGTCTCTAACTATTCTCAATATCATTAATTCTTTTTGTTTTTAGGGTTCCGTAGCCAAATGGCAAAAAACGGAACCCTTATAGATTCGTCATGTCTGTCTGTCTGTCTGTCTGTCTGTCTGTCTGTCTGTCTGTCTGTCCGTCCGTATGTCACAGCCAATTTATTCCGAAACTATAAGAACTATGCTGTTGAAACTTGGTAAGTACATGTATTCTGTGAACCGCATTAAGATTTTCACACAAAAATAAAAATAAAACAATAAATTTTGGGGGTTCCCATACTTGAAACTAAAACTATTTTTTTTTTTTTTCATCAGACCCATACGTGTGGGGTATCTATGAATAGGTCTTCAAAAATGATATTGAGGTTTCTAATATCATGTTTTTCTAAACTGAATAGTTTGCGCGAGAGACTCTGCCAAAGTGGTAAAATGTGTGTCCCCCCCCCTGTAACTTCTAAAATAAGAGAATGATAAAACTAAAAAAAATATATGATGTACATTACTATGTAAACTACCAGCGAAAATTGGTTTGAACGAGATCTAGCAAGTAGTTTTTTTTTAATACGTCATAAATCGTAAACCGCAATTTATCAAGTACGGAACCCTTCGTGCGCGAGTCCGACTCGTACTTGGCCGGTTTTTTATTAAGGACACGTTTGATAAAGTTTTTGAACTGTCCATCGGTCAGTTCTATAACTGACTTTGGCAACTTGTTATAAAAGCGTATACTGCATCAAATGGCATCGATGACAAGATGAGCTTTGAATAACAACCACTCCAAAAACCGTCTTTAAGAAAAACAATCAATAACACGAAACGTTTTCAAAATTATTATTTTTTAGTACCAATAAAATTTAACTCAGATAAAAAATAAAAGGCATCTCGAAACTGTTAATAACGGCATTAAATTCATATTCATACGGCGTACACAAAATTAGGGCTATAGAAAAATGCAGTGTACAGCGAATCTTTTTATTTAATTTGCAGGCGACCGACTAAATTGAATCTCACTTTGTCGCCATTTTTTTTAATTTTGCTGTTTTCTGTTTGGTTGGGGATGTGGGGCATTAGGAGGGGACTCTAGTGAGACTTTCTCCATACAAACACATTCTGCTGTTTTCTTCGTGGATAATGCCTTTAGAGCAATGTTTTTTTTCCATAAAATCTAGGTCTAATTAATACGTGCCTGTATCATTTCCTTTTTCCAAAACATAATCACAAAAAGAAATATGACAATCCAAAAATCCGAAAAAAATGCCCGTTTTTACCGCCATGTTCAGAAGACTTTCAGACAAAATTTATAAGTTTTTAACAAAAAAGGAAATTATAGGAGCATAGATATACTTTTCCTCTAAATTTTGATATAAGATTTTTTTAGATCAGACCAGTTTTCATGAAGAAAACAGCAGAATACGAAACGTCTTTTAGTCAAAGTTTTTGTAGGTAAAATCAGCCTGAGCTGCAGTTGCCCCTTTCGCACTTTACGGGGTGAGGTTGGAGGTGACGCGACGGCAATAGTTTCTTCAAATACCTATTTTTCAAATTCCTGTTGACTAGAGTCCGCTCTTAATTTCATTTAGGTAATCACGGTGATGCTGCAATGTCTGTCGCGAGGGCTGGCTAAAGGACATATTTTTATACAACAACGATCCAAAGCTGTTTTTTTTAAGACAAACTGTCCACCCTGTGTAACAGTCTGTTACAGAGTCAAGACTCAAGTTAAAGGCGAAAATCTACGAGTCCGTGATTAGACCTGTCACATGCTGTATGTATCAAAGATGGACGAAACAAGATAACATGTAGTAGAGATGAGAATGTTGAGATGGATGTGCGGGCTGACAAGAATAGATAAAGTGAGAAATGATTATAATAGAGGCAGTTTGAAAGTGGCACCAGTAAAAGAAAAGTTGAAAGGAAACCGTTTGTCCTGGTATGGTCATGTGATGAGGAGGGTTGAAACGCATGTTACTAAAAGAGTTATGAAAATAAATGTGGATGCATGGAGAGGGAGAGGAAGGCAAAAGAAAATGTGGATGGACTGTGTAAGGACTGATATTAAAGAAAAGGAAGTCAGAGACAGCGTGACGGGGGACAGGACGGTATGGTTGAAGAAAATTTAAATACACGCAGTAAACACGAAATTGTAATACCCAAATTCAGATTAGAATTTAGATTAGATCAGATTAACGAAAACTAGGAAGTCTTTTCTTATAAACAGTATACGCTTTTATAACAAGTTGCCAAAGTCACTTATAGAACTGACCGATGAAAAGTTCAAAAATCACATCAAACGTGTCCTTATTAAAAAAGCATATTATAAAATCAAGGACTACGTTGAAGATAAAAATATTTGGTTTTAGCTCCTTCTGCGCATGCGGCTTTCCTGGTAACTCATAGACGGCACAAATATGTGGATGTCTCTAACTATTCTCAATCTCATTTTTTCTTCATTTAATAAGACCTTTTACAATGGTTTTCAATTGTCTTTATAGCTCTTTGCTAAGAATAGTTACAGTACCGATAACAACATTTGTGCCACATTTTAAATTTATTCTTGTTATACTTTGTATAGATTATTTTACCGATTGTTTTGTAAATGTGTGAACATTGTAGGCCTTCTAGATTTCTAGATTGTTAACATTTGTTAATATTTTATCTCGTTTTACTTTTTGTAATCTTTTGTTTATATAGTATATAATCATTTTTTGTTTTAGTTTCTTACGACTTATTGGCGGGCCTGCGTTGTCCCCCCATCTAAGTACTGCTGTAACATGGAAATATTGTAAAACCAAACAATTTTTTTAAAAGAGTAACCATGGAGTTTCTTGCCGGTTCTTCTCCTTAGGAATCGACCAACCCGAACCGTGCACATTTTGTCGACGTTTTGTAAGTGCCCATGTAGGCCTATTGAAATAAAAATTATTGATTTTGATTTTGAAAAAAATGTGTAGCGCCGACCGGCGACCCCAAGCTGTTTTTTTTTTTGCAAACTTGTAGATGCATGTGACCAGTGCTGCTTTGGCAGGCAGGAATGCCGATTATTAATTAATGTTATAGAACAAAACATCGGTGGCAACTTAAGATTGTCGTCGAGATATTAGGTTGAGACATTGTGAACCTGAAAATTAAACCAGACTGCTGAGCCCATGACCAATCTGGACAGACATGTAGAGGTAGGTACTGACATACATAAGTTCACCTTATTAGTTACTGTATACACTATGAATGTTCTATAAATCTTTTTTTTTGTATATTCGACAGTCTCGCGCTTGACCACTATCTCACCTGTTGGTAAGCGATGATGTGGTCGACGATAAAGCACGCTTGCTTAGAAGAAACCGATTCACTCTTGACTTAAAGACTCCCAGGTTGGAGCTATCAGGAAATACGGACCCCGTCAGGGAATTCCACTCTTTTGCTGTGCGCATAATAAAAGTATTCCATCTGTATCATATAGAAAGGTTCACTTATTTAAATTTGTGAATATTTTGTGTCTTTACCTACACCTCTCCATATACCTGTCTAACTGCCTAAACCTAAACATAATTAGCTAGCCTAATTAAATTTCAAAATGCGGTTTAAATGTAAAGTTTCAAAAGGTATTCCAAAGTACTCTTAACTATACAGACGTTAACAACGGGCTATTAAACCTTAGACCTTAAAACTTTCAAATAATTCCAGCTATTAAGGAATTTTAGAAATACTCATAGCGGGCCCAAATAAGCAATTCAGAGAAATAATTTAAGATCGTCTTAATGAAAGAGCTCTTAAAGATACCAAACTATTTCATCCTTTGAAATAATAGGTATATCTAGCTGGTTCAAAGACTTTGAAACGAGATCTGAAGACCAGCATTGGTACTTGTAAAGGAATAACTTTCGATTTTGAAGAATCTCCTTGCTTAGTTTGTATGAGAATGAACTGAAACATATTTTGACTAAGATTTTCTATAGATTAAGCCCATTTGGCGAAAAGAACTGTTACGTTGGGGTCACCAGATAGGATCATCCTCCAATATATTAGGTAATAGTGATATGTGTTCCACCGATGTAAGGGAAGCATCTTCCATCCAGACAATATCTATTATTTTATTAGTAGTTAGATATGTACCAATTATGCCGATTCTCGTCAAACTTTGCTTCTGCAATGTCTCTTCTAAAAAAAGTTGAAGATGGTAAGAAATCTGTGATAGCGCCATCTACAATATTCGTCGTGTACTAACAAGCTGATTATTTCGTTCTTGACGTAATAGTATAGGTGTCGCTACAATCATGACTCTTTAGAACGTAAGGGCTTGGACGAAAAACTGAAAGCAAAGTTAAATTTAATAAAATTGTTTCTTGTATTCATTATAAATTTACATAAATAGCTATATTTTACAAATTAGACCCTCAAACTAGAACTAGAACCAGAAATAAAGCTGTGGGCATTGCAGGAATCCCACTCACGTGCTTATAGATACGTGCTCACCTACATAAATGTTATCTAAAATTCCTTAAAGTTACCTAATATGTAATTATTACAATTATGTAATAAATAAAATAATAATAATAAATAAAATAGCCACAAAATATTAATTTTGTGGCTATTTTATTGTTGGTTAATACTAAATCTTTTGTGGAAAAAGCATCTTATTTTTATTGATGTCGTCATCATAATTACAGTCACTGTTTAGTAAAAATGCTCTATCTTAGTTAGAGAAGGTAGTCTGCAGTAGGATAAATAATCCCAGTGTTACAGATCAGATTTGGCAAGATCTTGTTACTGTCCCACTGGATAAACTGGATTGCCAAACTTAAGTGGCAGTGGGCAGGGCAGCAGGGCACATAGCTCTCAGAAAAGATGGTCGATGGGGCAGCAATCAAAAATCAACTCAAAAAGTCTGTATCTTTTAATTGTGTTGGCTTAGAAGTTTGATTTTTTCACAGCTTTAAGGGGCAGTAGACTTGAGTATTTGATTTAAATCAGCTTTTTACCACCACGCGTTCCTGAGAAAAAGGGTCTTGATAGACAGATAGACGGACGGACGGACAACAAAGTGATCCTATAAGGGTTCCGTTTTTTCCTTTCGAGGTACGGAACCCTAAAAAAAGGCATGAGATGCGAGATACACAACTACAACCACTTTTTTAGCGGAAAAGTGCTGAATTGACAATATGTTTGGTCTAGTTACACCGTGATAACTAGCGTGTTTGAGAAAGAGTTACAATACCCATATTCGCAAATATGCAGTTACGGTCCATACACTTTGTAAGAGTTAACTAATAGGAAGCAAACAAACATAAAAAATGCTGTTGGAATCAATCACATCCCATTACAGTATTTAAGTAAATGTTGATTCTAATCGGTACTGCTGTTTTTATAGGCCTACATTATCACTTTCTTGCTTCTGTCAGGGACTTTGTTCGCGTGAAAGACAAAATTATTCCAAATGATTGTACTCCAAGGATCAAAATTCTATCTCCAAAATTTCATCTTAAATGGTATCTCCAAGGTCCAATCTATGTCTGCGCTATAAAAAAATTTATAATGCCCATAAATCTTAGAGATAAAATCAGAATTATCAAAAACAATAATGGTCCTATTATTGAACCTTGACTGACGCCTAAATGCGGGTGCGGGGATTTTTAAGACCCAACCTGAGAAACTGCTGAAGATCGTGCAGGTAGTCAGCGTGGAGCAGGGGCGTAGCTACCGCCGTATCTGCCGTATCAATTATACGGGGCCCCCGGGCCACGGGGCCCCCAACGTGCGTAAATTAAATTACAACTGATAAAAAATTACCTAAGAACTTCGATGGGACATGAACGCCTGTCGGACCTGTCTCTATTTTGTCCATAGAGGCAGAAACTTTAGAAAAACTAAAGTCATCATCAGCTATAAAAGATTTAATAAATCAGTTTGCCGAAAAAAGGCAAGGAGAGTGTATATTCAATTTGAATTGTTTGTAAACATTTTGGAAAAACGCGACAGATAGATAATTATGATGAATAAATATTTCTTTTAATTTTATGCAATCATTTTTTTTGTCTTTTGTTAGAAATCACGCTTCATAAGGGCCCGCATACAATTTTTTATACTGGGCCCCGCCTAGGCACGCTACGCCACTGGCGTGGAGCCAGCGTAGTCCAGGCGGAAAGCCAACAGCCAATTTTTTATCTATATTATATTTATATTGACCCTATCAAACGCTTTCCAGTAGTCCTAGTTCAAGACATCCACCTGGTCTTAATTACAATAATATTATCGGAGGTAGTATTTCTGGTGGTCGCCTCTGTTGATTCGGGCTTTTAGAAGTTGCAGTGGTTTGGAATAGTGCGATGGGCTTGTCCTTAGTCCTTACTTAAAAAAAAAACTTGCCATCTTCCACTGTGGATATGTTCCAATTTCCAGGCATAGGTTAGATTTGTGATACAAAAAAAGAAGGTTAGTGTTGGTTAGTTAGTTGGTTTTTAATATTTCAGGTGGAAAACTCATCCATCGTCTTTGCTTATGACCTACACTAATAATAAAATTATATATTCGTTTAATATATAAACGAATATTGAGTCCAATATTTAAGTGTTAGGATTCCGATAAAAATACACAGCACAGTAATTTATATTTTATTTGAACAATAAAATAACATATTCTATTATATTATTTACAGAATTTAACATATAGATGGCAGCGTAATTGATTACGACTGATTTGAACAATCTAACTTGATACATCTGTTCTAGTCTATCCTCATCAGCATGAAGTATACCTAATTATCTACTAGAAAATTTCGTCTGCGTTTCTTCTATAACAACGTATTCGTTTCATACTCACACTTGGCCGTTTTAACTCCTTTTATCTCATCCTCTATCTGCTGTAAAGTCTTATCTTTAGTCTCTGGTACCACGAAGTACAAAAAAACTAAAGACACAGCTATACCTAATCCGTACACACCATACGTACCTCCAACCCCTGTAGTGTCCATCAAAATTGGTGTTACCTTTATTGTCAAACTGTACAAAAAGGTAAAAATTACGCCAGAAATACAGGAACCGATTCCTTTATATTCCAAAGGAAATATTTCAGCAATAATAGCAAATGCAACGGGCACAAGACCGAAATTAACCACAAAACTTTGTAAGACAATAATTGATGGAGACAGCCATACTGAAATTCCAATGTCGTATGATTTGAGTAACATTAAGAAACTTAATAATAACATTAAAATAACAGATATGATACCAGATGAAAATAAAAGGGTGCGTCTCTTGTAACGGTGTATGGCGAAACAAGAGGATACAAGAGCAAATATTATAAAACAATCAGCAGCTAAAGAGCAATATATTGCTATGGATTTGTCTCCAATCAACTCTACCATGATTTGAATAACGTATACAACGATATAATACTTGCCACATAGATCTAAAAGTAATGTCAGAAGTGACACTACCATTAAAGGTTTCAAAAACTCATTTTTTAGTAAGAACTTATAATTATTCTCCGATTTACGATTCTTAATCCGTTCCTTTTGCGTTGACATTAAGTGATGAAGTTCAGTCAGGTTCGAACGACCCTTCAGCCATATGAATGACTCTTCGCAGTCCTCAAATCGACCTTTCATAGCCAGGTAAGATGGGCTTTCTGGCCAAAAGAATGTCAAGATGACCGCAACCGACGGTAATACTATTGAAAATACTGCTATTTGTCTCCAACTCCAGAATAACGACATGGAATGACAGATTAATATGCCGAGAGCTGTGGATACTTTCTTGATTGTCATGAAGCACCCTCTTCTTTTAGGGTCAACGTATTCGCAGATGATCATAGCGTGGATGTAGATTCCACCAATAGCGAGGCCTTGGATGATTCTCGCAGCGAACAGGACTGGAATGCTATTGGCCAGCGGGAAGATCACCCAACCGATGAGGTTTAAGAGATTGCAACTGATATGGACGACTTTTCTTCCTTACGTTTGTAGGATCGGCGATAAGATGAAGAATCCGCACATGCCTGCGAATCCGTTGCTGGCAGCTGGCAAACAAAAAATAAGAATCATCAATATTTTCATTATTATTTTGACGGCAAATAGGACGATCAGTGCTGAGGCTCTAATAAATTCATTCGTGATTGGTAAAATGTCAAAAATGTATCGTATTGCCAAGCGCTATCGAAGTGTGACATGATCAATCCCATATATTTTGGCATTTCGACCATCGGCATCGCTGACATCGAATGACACTTGTCTGGAGCTATTGATATAACATTGGACATTTAAATAATCCCTTTTTGCAGCCCGTTTTGACTTCTGGCAGCTGATATTATGACAATTGGCGACTGCAAAGCAGTTGGTTTTGGTAAATGCTTTTTATACCGTCCTTATGTTTTACGGAATAAAAAATGTTGTATGGACTGTATAAGCTATATTCTGCAGTGGTATAACTAAAATGCCGTTATCCGACATCTGGTTGATTTTTTTACTTTTGATGCTATATTAAAGAGAAAAAAATATCAATTGATATGTGTTCGCGAATTTTCAAAACTATTCAAGGTATTGAAAATTCGCAAACACAGATTGATGGATATTTTTTTTGTCATTAATATAGCATCAAAACCAGATATCGGATAACGGCATTTAAGTTATACCACGGCAGTATTATTGTAAAGTTTCATGCAAATCCATTTAGTAGTTTTTGCGATAAAGAGTATCAAACATCTATATTTCTAGACTCATAAACTTTCACATTTATATTATTAGTAGGAAGTAAGATTTTTGCAGGATACTTACCAATCCAAGAAGCTTGGTTGGAAGTGGCTCGAATGTCAGTACTATTGGAAGAAACCAGGGCCGGGGTGAGGACTGATGGGAAAGATATCATGATGCCCACGCTGACGGTGTAAAACAAACCCGTCGTTAGGATGAAGACCTGTAAGAAATTCAAGATGTTTTTAGAAATTTGCATCTTTGATTTTCTTTTATTTTCCTATCCTTTATCTCTCATGTGTCCTGTGCGTGTCAGAAATAAATATTTTTAAGCTATTGCATAGCTTCTATCGCGGGCCTTGAGCGCGGGGACCGAATCCAGAAATTCCGTAACGAAAAAACCTGACGCTCCCCACTCCGACGGGCAAGGAGGTGTGGCTTGAAGGCCGTGCATCGTCTAACGTCGTTTCAGTTCGGCAGTCTTCGACACGGCGTTGTGTGCGATTAGACGTATTGTACGACTCTACGAAACTCGCACGAATCGAGACGAGCTGCTCCGAAATCGGACGAATACATAAGCAGCTGTTTTTAAGCTATTGCATAGCTTCTATCGCGGGCCTTGAGCGTGGAGACCGAATCCAGAAATTCCGTAACGAAAAAAAACCTAATACCCTCCACTCCGACCGGCACAGCGCCGGTCACCGGCCGCCATCTATCGATGAATAGCAGAACTTTTAATGACTTTTTGAAATATCACGCTTGTCTCTTTAGTTCAGCAACTCGCCTCTAGGTGGCATTGATTTGAAATTTCTTTATTTTCACATAAATAAAAGGAAATTAATGACAGTTAGACCTTATTCTAAAAGCATTTAAACATAAGAAATGCGTGTTTTTTGCAGACTATAGCGCCTATATAAAACATTTACGTATACTAAAAGTAATGAGCAAAACAACTTGTTATGGAACATGGATATCATATTACTTACGTTAGACAGTTTTTGATGTACTTACAGCACAATGGTAAGAGACAAACGCATTTTTTAACACAAACTATTTATAAGACATTGTAACAAAGCACACTAATACTTAACAATTAATTTTACTTAAGAAACTAAGTACGAATAATAAAAAATGCAAATGAACTTCTTGTACTGAGGGTGATTTTTTGTAAATCTACCTGCATTTTTGTCGAACTTAAGAAAAAGTCCAGTCATCGAGTAGTTTCGTCTTTGTTATAGGTCTACCAGAATCTCATGGCAAAAGGGGAAATAAAAATTTGCTGTATGCAATACTGGGGAAATTGGATCAAACGATCTTGATACTGTTTAATTTTTATTCATGTCTTTAGTATTAATGAACATGAGGTACCTATATTATAGTAGTCACAACGGATCTTTGTGTCTTTGAACTTGGTCCTGCCAACCATTGCGTAAGAAACAGTTTGTCATCGAGTATACTGCATAGAGTAAGCGAGATAGGACGATGCCAAAAAAGACAAAAGATATTTATTTCAACTGGGCCACCAAGCGGCACTTTTGAATGTCACAATTTAAATTTACATGGAATAAAAGTTGATTCTACCGTGCATTCGGAAAGTAGCTTGTTATGGAGAAGAATGCACAAGAAACTCCGTAAGCTTATGTGACATTCATAAGCGAGTGAAAGAGACAGTTATACAGTGCTATCTTCACCTTAAACATTGACACAAAAATAGCTTCTGCGCGGGGTCTTGCAACCAATTCAGAGACACAAAGATCCACTGTGAGTATTATAGGTATGTGTATGAATAATGTTGTTATACATCGTGTTCTTAACATAGGAAAAATAAATCAATTGAATATTAATTTATGTACTAATTTATTATTTAGCATTTAAATCATACTAATAACTTAAAACCTCATTCAGAACTAGAAAACTAGAATACGATTCCATGAACTCCACTGGCATTTCAAAAACTTGTATCTTTGTAGTTTTATGTCATCTCTCTCCATCACAATGGTTCTTTTTCATTGGCATTTAACATATTCAAAACCAATCTCTTTATGTATAAAGTCTGTAAAAAATAATAAAATGTATCATGTTACTTAAAGTCATTCATCATCATCAGTATATTTTTTTTTTATGTAAGTTTTATGGCCTGGTTGCTAGGACCTGTTAGCCACGTCTTTGGAAAGAGTTTTGGATCTTATATTTATTCTTTAGTATGCATTACAATGCGGATGTAACAGATTCTAATGTTTTTTGGAGTATTTGGCAGCAAATTGTATCGAGTCAGTCTTCCCAGTAAGCTTTGCAGAGGCAGTCAATACTACAATAAAATACACCGCTCCACTATCCCGAGATCGCTTTTGTCAATGATTTTAGAAATGGTCCAGTTGCGGAGACAGTTGAGACACAAAACTACACCAATAATATATCACAATATCCACTAGGAATCAATTTGCAAATAATATTAACAGCCACTGAACTTCACTCGACAAAATCCCGCCAAAAACTCCCGTCTATATACACGTCCCACTGCAGGGCGCAGATTATTACTTAATATTTTTCTTACGTCAAAGATTCTCAATCTCCGTTGAAATCAATATCTTGTCGAAGAATTAGTAACAGTTACATTACTGTTGCCATTTCCTTCCGGCCATCATTCGATGTGCCCTGACTTACGATTTACCATATAATAGTAATGGAAATAAATTAAAATTAAGTACGAAAAATATAAATTAAACTAAAAGTATCAAAACAAGTCAGTCCAACTTACCGGTCCACTCTACGATGCACTTTAAAATCAAAGATTGAGTTTGATTTACGCCTTCTTCTTCCCTTATTTTATGATACACATTGAAAACAATATGTCTCGCATGAGATCGAAGTGGGATTTTCGACATTTTCACAAAAATAACAAACTTTCAAGATAATATCAAAAAATTTCAGCAGCGGTTGACACATCAAGTACTTTGATTCGACAGGTGACAATTGACATTGCCATATGAAAATCACAATTTAAAAAAAATAAAAAATGCCATGAGATTCTGGTACACCTATACTCATACAGCAGTAAGTGATGTGGGAGACGGTATCGATGATATGTGTCGATGTAACTTTTAAATCGTGTTTGACCAATGTTAGAAATAAGTGGATTTTGATGTTTAGGGTTAGTTGTAAGATAAAACTTATAAGTGAGTTTTGTAATGAACTGTTTTAATGTTGGGAAATTTAATTGACTATGTAAGTTTTTAAGATTAGTCCGAAATGGTGTATTAAAAGCAGTTTTATAACCTTGTTTTTGACTACTTGTAGTTTGCTGTTGTTGCTTTCACACGTACTACTCCAGACCGGTGCCGCGTAGGTAATGCATGGTCTGACAAGGGTTGTGTAGATTTTTAGTTTGGTATTTGAACTGACTTTAGACCGCCGTTTTAAAATTGGATGTAGGCAGTTTAGGGCTTTTATTCCTTTAACGCGGAGGTAATCGAAATTTTTTGTTTAGCTCATTTTATTGTCTAGTATAACCCCAAGGTACTTGATGTTTACACTCCATGGTAAAACCGTATCGCCTATTAGTATGTTCCTTTTTGGTAATAACCTCTTTCTTGTGAACATTATGACTTCAGTTTTTGTGACATTAAATTTTAATTTCCATTTAGTGAAATATGAAACTAGAAGTTGTAATGATAACTGGAGCCGTGCAACTATTAAATCGGTGTCTTTACTTGACGTAAAAGAGGCTGTGTCATCAGCAAAACAAGCAAGATGAGTATGAGCTTGCTTGGGCATGTAATTTATGAATAGTATGAATAACTGAGGACCCAGCAAAGAGCCCTGTGGCACCCCTGCAGGTATAGGTCTAGGTTGGGATACAGTATCGCCGATATGTACACAGAATGATCTGTCAGTCAAATACGCCTGGATAACCTTAACAAGTCCAATAGGTACATCACACATTAAGAGCTTGTGTATAAGGCCTGCATGCCAAACAGCATCAAAAGCTTTTTCTACATCAAGCAACATCATACCCTTAGATTTACCCGTGTTAAGGTTGTGCGTGACGTTCTCCGCGACCCTGGCTAATTGCTGCGCTGTAGAATGACCCTTTCTGAAACCGAACTGCTCAGGCAGTAGCAGGTGGTTGTGGCTTTAGCTAAGCGCGCCGATATTATTCCTTCAAATAAATTTCCCAGAGATGGGAGTAGACTTATAGGTCGATAGCTAGTTGGTGTAGCTTCATCTTTACCTGGTTTCTTAAATGTTATTATTTTGGCTCTTTTCCAAGCCGAAGGAAAGTAGCCAATTGCTATACAACCATTAAAGACTTTTGTTATAAATACTAAGCATTTACGTGAAAGATTTTTTTTAGTAAGCAGTTGTGTATAATATCGACTCCCGGAGACTTACGACTTTTGAGCTTCCTAATTGATTTGATTACCTCTCTTGGACGTACGAGATTTGGTGGAGTAAAATCTTTAACGTTATCAAATTTATTTGATGACTTGTTGACGGCGGCCTCCGTAATGTTATCACTAGGCCAGTTCATAGTCAGACTCATATTATTATGAAAAGTGTCAGCAAGTAACTTGCACTGTTCAGCTGGGGGTGCAGTCAACTGGCCACTTTCATACTTTAAAGGAGGAATCACTGACGGCTTATAGGTCAAAGATTTAACAATCCGCCAGATATCGGTAGATGGATTATCAATTTGGGCAAGTTTGTCATTCTATATTTTGTCATTATATATGTGGATTTGGAATTTTATTTTTGTTTTAATAATGTTTATATCTTTTTTTATTTGCATCTTAGTTATAGGATTCATTTCTTTTGCAGCCATTTTTCTAAGTTTGTTTTTAGTAGAAATTAAGACTTTGACGCGTCTTGGCAAGGTGTAGCGCTTAACAGATGAAGGGCCCGATGGAACGTTTATTTCATGACTCATTAGAATGGCAAATTGATGTTGGTCAACTGCTTTATCAATACTATTTATAGAATTATAAGTAGTAGATGTTAATGAGATATTTTTATCCAAGTAAGACCTGTACTCAACCCAATTTGCTTCAGAATATCTATATTGTTTAAAACTATGTCGGGTAAAGTCACCACCCACTGAAAAAAACACTGAACGGTGATTGGATGATAATGCTGACAGAGTGCGAAGTTCAGACACAGACGTGACATTTTGACTGAGAAGCAAATCCGGTGTAGAAGGAGTATGTGCGTGATTGTAATGTACCAATTTTGGAGATGAAGGTCCATACATTTGATAATCATGGAGTACCATATGATCAAACAGTACCGTACCGCGGGAGTTGTTTTGATCACATCGCCAGTACTCATGTTTGGCGTTTAGGTCACCCATGATTAACACTTTTGTCCCTAAATCGAATAATATATCCAAATCACTGGAACCCAAAGGAAGATTTGGTGAATTATAAGCGGACACGATAATTATATTGCTCTCAGGTGACGTTAAGCGGATTCCTACACATTCAAGGTTATACATGGGAGGAATAAATATTGACGTATTAGGAATATCATTCTTTACTAAGATAGCGACCCCCTGACCAGTACCATTCGATCCCTTATCACTTCGGTAACAAATGTATCCAGGCGTATCTAACGTACAGTTTTCACTCAGTCTTGTTTCACATATCTATTGAGATAATGTCGACACAATATTCGCTGGTTAAATTTAATAATTCAGAAAGTTTAGAACTCTGAAGAAACTTCTCTGTGAATGTGTGTGAAGCAAAAGAAGTATGTAAGGATCGTAGCAGCTAGGTGGCGTTCTGTAGTTTCTGCCTACCCCCATGGGAAAAAGGCGTGAGTTTATGTATGTATGTATGTATGTATGTTTAGAACTCTAGGTGGCATTGGTTGTTCCGTTATCAGAGCGGTTGACAACTTTTCTTTCGAAAATATTGAATTTGAAAATGAATAATGATCCACAAGAATTCACAACAAAATATGGGACCACCATTGACGTGGTATTTTCCAGATATTTTGAAGATAAAGTCGAGCCATCTATCGATTAATAGCAGAACTTTTAATGACTTTTTGAAATATCATGCTTGTCTCTTTAGTTTAGCAACTCGCCTCTAGGTGGCAATGGTTGTTTCGTTATCAGAGCGGTTGACTACTTTTCTTTCGAAATATTGAATTTGAAAATGAATAATGATCCACAAGAAACCACAACAAAATATGGGACCACCATTGACGCGGTATTTTCCAGACATTTAGAAGATATCAAGTCTCAAACTTATAATTCTTATTTCAGTTACCATAAACCTATAGTTTCAATGATAAATATTCCTGAATAACCTTCATTTATTGTAAGATAATAAAAATATTTTGAACAATATTAACTTCTCATTTATCTAATAAAAGAAAAAAAAAATGTTTTCTTATCGGTCACGACGCTCAAAAAGTGTAACTTGAATTAATATAACAGAAAAAAACAAAGGAAAAAAATACTGCATAAATAAAATAAATAAATAAGTCATTATAATTGCATAAGTTGATACAAAAATGCTATGCAATAGCTTTACCGCGGCAGTCCCCGAGTGCCACACGTCTATTTTTTCTTTCTTTTTTACAAGTAAATAGCTTTTTTCCCGTGGCTTCGCTCCCGTGACCCACCCACATGACCCATTAAATGTTATACTGTTTACATTAATTTCTATCAGTGAAAGAACTGTCGAAATCTAATCAGAACTTCCTGATCAGTGTTGGAGAAAAGTTAATCCCGATCACGATTAAAAATAACAATTAAGAAGTAAATCGCGATTAACAATTAAAGATTCATACTTTTAATCGTTAATCATAGATAAACGATTAATTGAATCTAATCGTCAATCGATTACGATTAAGGCCCGGTTATTTAAATTCGTAGTTAACTCAACCAATGGTTAAATATGCTAACCGATGCTTAAAAGTTTTGGTAACACGCGTTTATTCATCAATTGTAAGACTAACAAATTAAGTAAGTTCAAATAATTAACTCTCTATCTTATTTGACAATTTGTGAGGCTAAAAATTTATAAAAAACCGGCCAAGTGAGAGTCGGACTCGCGCACGAATGGTTCATTATCGCAAAAAACGGAAAACAAAACACAACGCACACAACAACGTTTGTTGTATGGGAGCCCCACTTACATTATTTATTTTATGCTGCTTTTAGTATTTGTTGTTATAGTGGCAACAGAAATAACGATGGCTCTGTGAAAATATCAACTGTCTAGCTATTACGGTTCATGAAATACAGCCTGGTGACAGACAGACAAACGAACAGTGGAGTCTTAGTATTAGGATCCCGTTTTTACCCTTTGGGTACGGAACCCTAAATAGGGCATTTTACCGAAATTTGAAACCATCGGTTAGGATATTTAAAAATTGGGCCAATTGGTTGAGTTATACGGATCAAAAAACTGAGCCAGAGTTGTCAGTTCTCGTCTGTTTAACGATTAATCCAGACCGGTTCTTGTCCTCTTTTGTTACCAAAAAAGGAAGCCTTAACGTGAGTGTAATACTGACTGATTCCTGTTTGTCCATCCATAAGATAAGTGTAAAGAAAAAGGCATAATATTTTCACAAACCTCTTATTGAATCACTCATGTTAATTTAAAAGTTTTAAATAATTTATATTAATTGAAAAAAAGAAACTAAACAAATATTCAAAAAATGGTTTTACAACTAACACATAAATTCTTAGTATTAGTATAAATGCTAATCACTAATTTGAGGTAATTACTTACACTTAAAATACTACGAAACATATTAGTCAGTAAACATTAAAACGTCCCATATATTTTTTTTACGTAATTTGATTTAATTTCATGATCACGTTCTCTTACTTTTATGACACATGTATTATTTTTTATTACAAAATCATGATAATATAAAAATAATTCTAATAATCCATCCATCAGTCAAAAAACAAACTTCTGCAATTATTATAGTATATTAGTATGATAATGGATACTATAATGATTAATTTTGTCAAAATTATGCACGTTTTCTTTTACTAGACACGATATTTTTAACTGCTAACTGCATCCAATAAAAAAAAAAACGAATCAATTTAACGATTGAGGGTTACGTAAGTGAATGGATTGCGATTACTATTTAATCTCCATTAACTTTAATAGCGATTGATTTAATCTATTAAATTTTCAATGGATTGAAACACTGTTCTAGTTAATACCAATTACAAACAAACATAAAATTTTACCTCTATAGAATATAAGTTATGATAACAGCGCTCCAGTATTACCCACAGGAGTAGGCAGATATGTATACAGCTCTGATACACATATAACAATGATTTATAAAGTCATCATCATCATCATTTCAGACGATAGACGTCCACTGCTGGACATAGGCCTCCCTCAGGCGTCGCCATACTGATCGGTCCAGTGCGTCTTACATCCATCGTGTTCTCGCAGCCTTAAAAGGTCATCCGTCTAGCTAGAGAAATGCCTTCCAACGCAGCGTCTTCCGATTCGCGGTCGCCACTCTAGAACTTATCGGCCCCATCAATCATCATCCGTTCTGCGAGCAATTTGCTCTGCCCACTACCATTTTAGCTTGGCATTTCTTCGGGCTATGTCGGTGAACCTGGTTCTCCTGCGAATATCTTCATTTCTGATTCGATCACGCAAGGAAACGCCGAGCTTAGCCCTAGCAATTAATAGGTATCTACTGACAAAAATATAGGTAGGTACGAACCTGTCTCCAAAAATATATATCTCCAAACATTTTAGAATAAAAATTAAACACAACTTTAAATAATAAACAAAACTCGGCCTTTAGTCGTACATTATTATTTTAGAACAAGATAAATAAATTGTAAGAAAAAAAAAATGTGTTTAGGACACAAGTGGCAAGAACGAGTATGTAATTAGTACTGCCATACGTTAGTGGCAGTTTCGATTCTTAAGTGGTAATAAATATTTAGATTCTTAAGTATTAGCGGCACATAATAAATTATTAGAAGTATTCGCGGGCCGCATAGTAGATACATGAAAATCTTGATTTATATTATTTTTTCCATTTTTTTTTAGAATCATAGGATTGTTTTCTTTTTTAGGAATCTTCATTCCATTATGTCCATTAGATTCAGATATATTATCGGTGTTCTCCAAGCTGCTCAGCTATCAACTTTCGCCCTGGCAATCATATTTGCTCAAAACCCCTAGCAGCTTCTCTATTATGACCAAATAACCAATTATTGTCCATTGCTATGGCTCTTTCCAAGGATTTAATAATATAAATATTATCTTTATTTCACTCCTTATTAGCACAAAGTACGTAATTATGCTGTGCCATATTTTTAAATAATAATATTCTAACGTACCACTCTTATTTTTTTAAATACAACACAGGTAAATTGTTTTACGAAAATAATAAAATACTTACACTTTCTTGTTTCAACAATAGTAACGACACATTTTAATTAATTTATATTTTGAGGTATAAAGGGAAACTTAAATTAAAATCCTAAGTCCTACCACGGAACACTCGGCACGGGGGTCCGATTAGTACTTGGCTGGTGATTATTTTCATTTTGTTACGGATGTGACGTTAGCCTACGTGCAACCGACCAATGCCCACCGTAGCTAAGGCGTTTAACACACGGCACCGCGCACCGCCGTGGTAGGCGTTGGTGAAGTGGATTTCATGCCACATTGGCCTCTAATAAATCCGTTGATGCCTAACACACGTACAACGCCGATCGGTGCTCTCCGCTCCACGTCCGCGGCGGTGCGCGGAGCCGTTTGTTAATCGCCTAAGCCGCCATATTGAAGCATCTCCTCAAGTCAAGCAGCGGGGAAGTGTCAATATAAGCGATTGTCAGTCATTTAATGGTCACCTTTTTGTTTGTGAATACAAGATCTGAACAAAGCTCTGCCCGGTTTGTTATTTATCCGTTTCTCTCAGAAGTGGTATAAACAAAAATTAAGCTTCGTTTTAATAACACATCCACGCCACAACCGCAAGGCCACCTTGACTCTGAAGAAAAATCGAACGGAACGACACTACGAGCTTCACAGTGTATGCTACACTCTGCCATCGACCTAACTGCAGGACGAGCAAGTCTACATCAAACTCTTTAACATGTGCTGCGAGCACAGAACAGATAAAAGAGGTAAAAGAGGTTAGAAGGGCCTTGTGGGCGGGGCGGGCGCGCCGCTCATATAAGTGAACGCTCTTATGTCGACCGAAATTAGCGGCACCGTCCAACAGTCGCGCTCATATTGTGACAACGTACGATGCTCCGCGAAAAAAAGAATTATGCCGTCTTGCGCTATCATAACGTGTCGGAAAAGAAGCCAGGTGTGTAGTGTAGCCCGAGAAGGGATTTCTTTTCACCGATAAGTCCTAAAACCTTATAATACGAGTGTTATTTGTAATTATTACAATAGTATTATGTAATTTGCAGACAAAAACGACACAATCGCAAACATCTTTTACTACGCGAGCGATCGCGTAATGTATTGCGTTCATTGCGAGAGTCGCGTGTGCCGAGCCAATTCTTGAATGACGCGAAATTCCGCGTATCGATAGTGTTGTACAAGGTTGTAAACACAAGGTTGTACAGTGTTTGTAAACACTGTCGATAATACGAATATATTCAAATGATTATTATCAGTTTATTGTAATTAAAATACCTTTGTTTATTACCACCAATTATTGTTAATTGTAGTTTCTGAGTGGAGTTTTCGTCTAATTTTCCCCTTAAATTGACATTATTATTATTATGTATTTAGAAGGTCCACACTATTCATGCCCCGTCGCCTCCCCGATATTATAGACAAAAATTGCAAAACTTAAATAACAAAAAAAATAAGTATTACACTAATTTTATAAGGTAAGGTAAAATAAAAAAAGGAAAATTTTAAGATGTGGCACAAATGTTGTTATCTGTGCTGTAACTATTCTTAGCAAGGGCTATGAAGATGATTGAAAACCATTGTAAAAAGACTAATTAAAAGAAGTAAAAAAAAACAAAAAGAATTAATGAGATTGAGAATAGTTAGAGACATCCATGTATTTGTGCCGTTTATGAGTTACCAGCAGCCTAATTGTGTAAGTGAATTCGGCAAAGGAAACAATCTGTTTCTTTCCCAAAAACTACTTTTTGTATTGCGGAAAGTCATTTTTGGGAAAGACACAGTTTGTTTCCTTTGCCGAATTTACTTACACAATTAGGCTGCAGGGAAGCCACATGCGCAGAAGGAACAAAAGCCATTTTTTTTTATCTTCAACGTAGTCCTTGATTTTATAATATGCTTTTTTATTAAGGACACGTTTGATGAAGTTTTTGAACTGTCCATCGGGCAGTTCTATAACTGACTTTGGCAACTTGTTATAAAAGCGTATACTGCATCAAATGGCATCGATGACAAGATAAGCTTTGAATGACAACCACTCCAAAAACCGTCTTTAAGAAAAACAATCAATAATACTAAACGTTTTCGAAATTATTTTATTTTAGTACCAATAAAATTTAACTCAGAAAAAAATAAAAGGCATCTCGAAATTGTTAATAACGGCATTAAATTCATATTCATACGGCGTACACAAAATTAGGGCTATACAAAAATGCAGTGTACAGCGAATCTTTTTATTTAATTTGCAGGCGACCGACTAAATTGAATCTCACTTTGTCGCCATTTTTTTTAATTTTGCTGTTTTCTGTTTGGTTGGGGATGTGGGGCGTTAGGAGGGGACTCTAGTGAGACTTTCTCCATACAAACACATTCTGCTGTTCTCTTCGTGGATAATGCCTTTAGAGCAATGTTTTTCCATAAAATCTAGGTCTAATTAATACGTGCCTGTATCATTTCCTTTTTCCAAAACATAATCACAAAAAGAAATATAACAATCCAAAAATCCGAAAAAAATGCCCGTTTTTACCGCCATGTTCAGAAGACTTTCAGACAAAATTTATAAGTTTTTAACAAAAAAAGGAAATGATAGGAGCATAGATATACTTTTCCTCTAAATTTTGATATAAGATTTTTTTAGATCAGACCAGTTTTCATGAAGAAAACAGCAGAATACGAAACGTCTTTTAGTCAAAGTTTTTGTAGGTAAAATCAGCCTGAGCTGCAGTTGCCCCTTTCGCACTTTACGGGGTGAGGTTGGAGGTGACGCGACGGCAATAGTTTCTTCAAATACCTATTTTTCAAATTCCTGTTGACTAGAGTCCGCTCTTAATTTCATTTAGGTAATCACGGTGATGCTGCAATGTCTGTCGCGAGGGCTGGCTTAAGGACATATTTTTATACAACAACGATCCAAAGCTGTTTTTTTTAAGACAAACTGTCCACCCTGTGTAACAGTCTGTTACAGAGTCAAGACTCAAGTTAAAGGCGAAAATCTACGAGTCCGTGATTAGACCTGTCAAATGCTGTATGTATCAAAGATGGACGAAACAAGATAACATGTAGTAGAGATGAGAATGTTGAGATGGATGTGCGGTCTGACAAGAATAGATAAAGTGAGAAATGATTATAATAGAGGCAGTTTGAAAGTGGCACCAGTAAAAGAAAAGTTGAAAGGAAACCGTTTGTCCTGGTATGGTCATGTGATGAGGAGGGTTGAAACGCATGTTACTAAAAGAGTTATGAAAATAAATGTGGATGCATGGAGAGGGAGAGGAAGGCAAAAGAAAAGGAGGATGGACTGTGTAAGGACTGATATTAAAGAAAAGGGAGTCAGAGACAGCGTGACAGGGGACAGGACGGTATGGTTGAAGAAAATTTAAATACACGCAGTAAACACGAAATTGTAATACCCAAATTCAGATTAGAATTTAGATTAGATCAGATTAACGAAAACTAGGAAGTCTTTTCTTATAAACAGTATCGCTTTTATAACAAGTTGCCAAAGTCACTTAAAGAACTGACCGATGAAAAGTTCAAAAATCACATCAAACGTGTCCTTATTAAAAAAGCATATTATAAAATCAAGGACTACGTTGAAGATAAAAATATTTGGTTTTAGCTCCTTCTGCGCATGCGGCTTTCCTGGTAACTCATAAACGGCACAAATATGTGGATGTCTCTAACTATTCTCAATCTCATTTTTTCTTCATTTAATAAGACTCTTTACAATGGTTTTCAATTGTCTTTATAGCTCTTTGCTAAGAATAGTTACAGTACCGATAACAACATTTGTGCCACATTTTAAATTTATTCTTGTTATACTTTGTATAGATTATTTTACCGATTGTTTTGTAAATGTGTGAACATTGTAGGCCTTCTAGATTTCTAGATTGTTAACATTTGTTAATATTTTATCTCGTTTTACTTTTTGTAATCTTTTGTTTATATAGTATATAATCATTTTTTGTTTTAGTTTCTTACGACTTATTGGCGGGCCTGCGTTGTCCCCCCATCTAAGTACTGCTGTAACATGGAAATATTGTAAAACCAAACAATTTTTTTAAAAGAGTAACCATGGAGTTTCTTGCCGGTTCTTCTCCATAGGAATCGACCAACCCTAACCGTGCACATTTTGTCGACGTTTTATAAGTGCCCATGTAGGCCTATTGAAATAAAAACTATTGATTTTGATTTTGAAAAAAATGTGTCGCGCCGACCGGCGACCCCAAGCTGATTTTTTTTTGCAAACTTGTAGATGCATGTGACCAGTGCTGCTTTGGCAGGAAGGAATGCCGATTATTAATTAATTTTATAGAACAAAACATCGGTGGCACCTTAAGATTGTCATCGAGATATTGGGTTGAGACATTGTGAACCTGAAAATTAAACCAGACTGCTGAGCCCATGACCAATCTGGACAGGCATGTAGAGGTAGGTACTGACATACATAAGTTCACCTTATTAGTTACTTTATACACTATAGAATGTTCTATATATCTTATTTTTTGTATATTCGACAGTCTCGCGCTTGACCACTATCTCACCTGTTGGTAAGCGATGATGTGGTCGACGATAAAGCACGTATTGCTTAGAAGAAACCGATTCACTCTTGACTTAAAGACTCCCAGGTTGAAGCTATCAGGAAATACAGACCCCGTCAGGGAATTCCACACTTTTGCTGTGCGCATAATAAAAGTATTCCATGTGTATCTTAAAGAAAGGTTCACTTATTTGAATTTGTGAATATTTTGTGCCTTTACCTACACCTCTCCATATACCTACCTGTCTAACTGCCTAAACCTAAACATAATTAGCTAGCCTAATTAAATTTCAAATTGCGGTTTTAATGTAAAGTTTCAAAAGGTATTCCAAAGTACTCTTAACTATACAGACTCTAACAACGGGCTATTAAACCTTAAAACTTTCAAATTATTCTAGCTATAAAGGAATTCGGCTAATAGACCGACTTCCAAACGTTGAGATCCGAAGACGTACGAAGGTTACCGACATTGGAAAGCGAATTTCGGAACTGAAATGGAGTTGGGCGGGACACCTGGCAAGGCGCGGTGATGATAGGTGGAGTATAGTAGTGACTGAATGGCGTCCAAGGACTGGAAGGAGAAGTATTGGTCGTCCAGCGGCGAGATGGGCAGATGACATTGTTGCCATTGCGGGTAGAACCTGGATGAGGTTGGCACGGGAACGTGGTGATTGGTACAAGAAGAGAGAGGCCTATGCTCAGCAGTGGGCGAAGTCGGGCTGTGGATGATGATGATGATGATAAAGGAATTTTTGAACTACTCATAGCGGGCCCAAATAAGCAATTCAGAGAAATAATTTAAGATGGTCTTAATGAAAGAGCTCTTAAAGATACCAAACTATTTCATCCCGAGAGTCTTTGTTATAATAGGTATATCTAGCTGGTTCAAAGACTTTGAAACGAGATCTGAAGACCAGCATTGGTACTTGGAAAGGAATAACTTTCGATTTTGAAGAATCTCCTTGCTTAGTTTGTATGAGAATGAACTGAAACATATTTGGACTAAGATTTTCTATAGATTAAGCCCATTTGGCGAAAAAAACTGTTACGTTGGGGTCACCAGATAGGATCGTCCTCCAGTAATAGTGATACGTGTTCCACCGATGTAAGGGAAGCATCTTCCATCCAGACAATATCTATTATTATATTAGTAGTTAGATAAGTACCAATTCGAGAGTCGGCATTCTCGTCAAACTTTGCTTCTGCAATGTCTCTTTTATAAAATGTTGGAGATGGTAAGAAATCTGTGATTGCGCCATCTACAATATTCGTAGTGTACTAACTAGCTGATTATTTCGTTCTTGACGTAATAGTATAGGTGTCGCTACAATCATGACTCTTTAGAACGTAAGGGCTTGGACGGAAAACTGAAAGCAAAGTTAAATTTAATAAAATTGTTTCTTGTATTCATTATAAATTTACATAAATAGCTATATTTTACAAATTAGACCCACAAACTAGAACTAGAACCAGAAATAAAGCTGTGGGTATTGCAGGAATCCCACTCACGTGCTTATAGATACGTGCTCACCTACATAAATGTTATCTAAGATTCCATAAAGTTACCTAATATGTACTTATTACATAATATTTTGTGGCTATTTTATTGTTGGTTAATACTAAATCTTTTGTGGAAAAAGCATCTTATTTTTATTGATGTCGTCATCATAATTACAGTCACTGTTTAGTAAAAATGCTCTATCTTAGTTAGAGAAGGTAGTCTGCAGTAGGATAAATAATCCCTGTGTTACAGATCAGATTTGGCAAGATCTTGTTACTGTCCCACTGGATAAACTGGATTGCCAAACTTAAGACGACGACTAACGCCAACGACCTTGAGGGAACAAAACGCGCCCTCGTTTCTCACCCGCGCGACCCGAAATTTAGTAGTTTTTTTGTACTTTTCTTATTATTCTATGACTTTAAAAAAAAAGCTTCAGATCAAAATGTAGATAATTAAATTGTCTTTGATATGGTGTCGATTTCATTAAAATACGCCCAGCGGTTTTGTTGTGATTGTCGTGTTTTTGTCCGTTTTAGACATAACTTTACAAATTAATTACACTATGTTATACGAATAAAACTCAAAATTTGCTCAGATGAAATTATTAAAAAAATGGTTTAATATAACATATATTTTTCCAATAAATTACGACTAGCCGTTTAGACGTGATTCTCATTTTGAAATCAGCTACTCAAGGGAATCGGCGCCTTAAGTGGCAGTGGGCAGGGCAGCAGGGCACATAGCTCTCAGAAAAGATGGTCGATGGGGCAGCAAATAAAATCAACTCAAAAAGTCTGTATCTTTTAATTGTGTTGGCTTAGAAGTTTGATTTTTCACAGCTTTAAGGGGCAGTAGACTTGAGTGTTTGATTTAAATCAGCTTGATACCACCACGCGTTCCTGAGAAAAAGGGTCTTGACAGACAGATAGACGGACGGACGGACCACTTTGTTGTCCGTCCGTCCGTCTATCTGTCTATCTGTCTATCTGTCCTATAAGGGTTCCGTTTTTTCCTTTCGAGGTACGGAACCCTAAAAAAAGGCATGAGATGCGAGATACACAACTAGAACCACTTTTTTAGCGAAAAAGTGCTGAATTGACAATATGTTTGGTCTAGTTACACCGTGATAACTAGCGTGTTTGCGAAAGAGTTACAATACCCATATTCGTAAATATGCAGTTACGGTCCATACACTTTGTAAGAGTTAACTAATAGGAAGCGAACAAACATAAAAAATGCTGTTGGAATCAATCACATCCCATTACAGTATTTAAGTAAATGTTGATTCTAATCGGTACTGCTGTTTTTATAGGCCTACATTATCACTTTCTTGCTTCTGTCAGGGACTTTGTTCGCGTGAAAGACAAAATTATTCCAAATGATTGTACTCCAAGGATCAAAATTCTATCTGCAAAATTTCATCTTAAATGGTATCTCCAAGGTCCAATCTATGTCTGCGCTATAATAAAATTTATAATGCCCATAAATCTTAGAGATAAAATCAGAATTATCAAAAACAATAATGGTCCTATTTTTAAACCTTGACTGACGCCTAAATGCGGGTGCGGGGATTTTTAAGACCCAACCTGAGAAACTGCTGAAGATCGTGCAGGTAGTCAGCGTGGAGCCAGCGTAGTCCAGGCGGAAAGCCAACAGCCAATTTTTTATCTATATTATATTTATATTGACCCTATCAAACGCTTTCCAGTAGTCCTAGTTCATGACATCCACCTGGTCTTAATTACAATAATATTTTCGGAGGTAGTATTTCTGGTGGTCGCCTCTGTTGATTCGGGCTTTTAGAAGTTGCAGTGGTTTGGAATAGTGCGATGGGCTTGTCCTTAGTCCTTACTTAAAAAAAAAACTTGCCATCTTCCACTGTGGATATGTTCCAATTTCCAGGCATAGGTTAGATTTGTGATACAAAAAAAAGAAGGTTAGTGTTGGTTAGTTAGTTGGTTTTTAATATCTCAGGTGGAAAACTCATCCATCGTCTTTGCTTATGACCTACACTAATAATAAAATTATATATTCGTTTAATATATAAACGAATATTGAGTCCAATATTTAAGTGTTAGGATTCAGATAAAAATCCACAGCACAGTATTTTATATTTTATTTGAACAATAAAATAACATATTCTATTATATTATTTACAGAATTTAACATATAGATGGCAGCGTAATTGATTACGACTGATTTGAACAATCTAACTTGATACATCTGTTCTAGTCTATCCACATCAGCATGAAGTATACCTAATTATCTACTAGAAAATTTCGTCTGCGTTTCTTCTATAACAACGTATTCGTTTCATACTCACACTTGGCCGTTTTAACTCCTTTTATCTCATCCTCTATCTGCTGTAAAGTCTTATCTTTAGTCTCTGGTACCACGAAGTACAAAAAAACTAAAGACACAGCTATACCTAATCCATACACACCATACGTACCTCCAACCCCTGTACTGTCCATTAAAATTGGTGTTACCTTTATTGTCAAACTGTACAAAAAGGTAAAAATTACTCCAGAAATACAGGAACCGATTCCTTTATATTCCAAAGGAAATATTTCAGCAATAATAGCAAATGCAACGGGCACAAGACCGAAATTAACCACAAAACTTTGTAAGACAATAATTGATGGAGACAGCCATACTGAAATTCCAATGTCGTATGATTTGAGTAACATTAAGAAACTTAATAATAACATTAAAATAACAGATATGATACCAGATGAAAATAAAAGGGTGCGTCTCTTGTAACGGTGTATGGCGAAACAAGAGGATACAAGAGCAAATATTATAAAACAATCAGCAGCTAAAGAGCAATATATTGCTATGGATTTGTCTCCAATCAACTCTACCATGATTTGAATAACGTATACAACGATATAATACTTGCCACATAGATCTAAAAGTAATGTCAGAAGTGACACTACCATTAAAGGTTTCAAAAACTCTTTTTTTAGTAAGAACTTATAATTATTCTCCGATTTACGATTCTTAATCCGTTCCTTTTGCGTTGACATTAAGTGATGAAGTTCAGTCAGGTTCGAACGACCCTTCAGCCATATGAATGACTCTTCGCAGTCCTCAAATCGACCTTTCATAGCCAGGTAAGATGGGCTTTCTGGCCAAAAGAATGTCAAGATGACCGCAACCGACGGTAATACTATTGAAAATACTGCTATTTGTCTCCAACTCCAGAATAACGACATGGAATGACAGATTAATATGCCGAGAGCTGTGGATACTTTCTTGATTGTCATGAAGCACCCTCTTCTTTTAGGGTCAACGTATTCGCAGATGATCATAGCGTGGATGTAGATTCCACCAATAGCGAGGCCTTGGATGATTCTCGCAGCGAACAGGACTGGAATGCTATTGGCCAGCGGGAAGATCACCCAACCGATGAGGTTTAAGAGATTGCAACTGATATGGACGACTTTTCTTCCTAACATTTGTAGGATCGGCGATAAGATGAAGAATCCGCACATGCCTGCGAATCCATTGCTGGCAGCTGGCAAACAAAAAATAAGAATCATCAATATTTTCGTTATTATTTTGACGGTAATAGGACGATCAGTGCTGAGGCTCTATTATATTCATTCGTGATTGGTAAAATGTCAAAAATGTTTCGTATTGCCAAGCGCTATCGAAGTGTGACATGATCAATCCCATATTTTTAACCGACTTACAAAAAAGGAGGAGGTTCTATGTTCGACTTCTTTTATGTTTTTTTTTTTTTTTTATGTATGTTCACCGATATCTCCGTCAATTGTGGACCGATTTTGAAAATTATTTTTTTGTTTTTAAAGAATATGTTTCGAAATTGGTCCCATTTTAATTTGGTAAAGGTCTGATGAAGAACTTCGGAGATACACAACAGAACTCTTCAATAAATAACGGCAAAACTCTCGGGATTGCTGCAATCGCATGTCTGTTTATTGTATATACCATTTCATAACATAACATCACGCCAGTACGCACTAAAGGGGTAAGCAGATCTCTCATTTCACCGGTTATGTTCAAGTTTCATGTTATTCGGGTAATCAATTCTGGCGTTATAGGTACCTACCTTACTAAACATCTTGCATATTTTATTTAGGTACAACTAAAAAGGGAAAAATAAAAAACTTTTTTGCAAAAAAATACTACCGACTTCCAAATAAAAAACTACAAAGTGAAAAATAACTTTAATTTTGGAAGTCGGTGTCCATATCGCAAAAAAATGGGAAAAAAGAAAGACACCGACTTCCAAACTTAAAGTTATTTTTCACTTTGTAGTTGTTTTATTTGGAAGTCGGTAGTATTTTTTTGCAAAAAAGTTTTTTATTTGCATTTCGACCATCGGCATCGCTGACATCGAATTACACTTGTCTGGAGCTATTGATATAATATTAGAGATTTAAATAATCCCTTTTTGCAGCCCGTTTTGACTTCTGGCAGCTGATATTATGACAATTGGCGACTGCAAAGCAGTTGGTTTTGGTAAATGGTTTATGCTTTTTATACCGTCCTTATGTTTTACGGAATAAAAAATATTGTATGGACTGTATAAGCTATATTCTGCAGTGGTATAACTAAAATGCCGTTATCCGACATCTGGTTGATTTTTTTACTTTTGATGCTATATTAAAGAGAAAAAAATATCAATTGATATGTGTTCGCGAATTTTCAAAACTATTCAAGGTATTGAAAATTCGCAAACACAGATTGATGGATATTTTTTTTGTCATTAATATAGCATCAAAACCAGATATCGGATAGCGGCATTTTAGTTATACCACGGCAGTATTATTGTAAAGTTTCATTCAAATCCATTTAGTAGTTTTTGCGATAAAGAGTATTAAATATCTATATTTCTAGACTCATAAACTTTCACATTTATATTGTTAGTAGGAAGTAAGATTTTCGCAGGATACTTACCAATCCAAGAAGCTTGGTTGGAAGTGGCTCGAATGTCAGTACTATTGGAAGAAACCAGGGCCGGGGTGAGGACTGATGGGAAAGATATCATGATGCCCACGCTGACGGTGTAAAACAAACCGGTCGTTAGGATGAAGACCTGTAAAAAATTCAAGATGTTTTTAGAGAGTTGCATCTTTGATTTTCTTTTATTTTCCTATCCTTTATCTCTCGTGTGTCCTGTGCGTGTCACAAATATAAATTTTTCTTTCTTTTTTACAAGTAAATAGCTTTTTCCCGCGGCTTTGCTCCCGTGGCCCACCCCACATGACCCGTTAAATGTTTTACTGTTTACATTAATTTCTATCAGTGATAGAATTTTCAAAATCTAATCAGAACTTCCAGATCAGTGTTGGCGAAAAGTTAATCCCGATTACGATTAAAAAATAACGATTAAGAAGTTAATCGCGATTAACAATTAAAGAATCATACTTTTAATCGTTAATCAAAACCGTTTGTCCTGGTATGGTCATGTGATGAGGAGGGATGAAACGCATGTTGCTAAAAGAGTTATGAATATAAATGTGGGTGGATGGAGAGAAATAGGAAGGTCAAAGAAAAGATGGATGGACTGTGTGAGGAGTGATATGAAGGAAAAGGGTAGTAAGTAATTGCGTAACTGGGGACAGAACGGTATGGAAGAGGAAAACGTGTTGCGCCGATCCCAAGTAACATGGGATAAGGGCAGAAGGATGATGATGACTTTTAATCGTTAATCATAGATATCTAATCGTCAATCGTTAATAAAGATTACGATTAAGGCCTGATTTTTTAAATTCGTAGTTAACTCAACCAATGGTTAAATATGCTAACCGATGCTTAAAAGTTTTGGTAACACGCGTTTATTCATCAATTGTAAGTCTAACAAATGTTCAAATAATTAACTCTCTATCTTATTTGACAATTTGTGAGGCAAAAAATTTATAAAAAACCGGCCAAGTGAGAGTCGGACTCGCGCACGAATAGTTCATTATCGCAAAAATCGGCAAACAAAACACGTTTGTTGTATGGGAGCCCCACTTAAATTATTTATTTTATGCTGTTTTTAGTATTTGTTGTTATAGTGGCAACAGAAATTATGATGGATCTGTGAAAATATAAACTGTCTAGCTATCATGGTTCATGAAATACAGCCTGGTGACAGACAGACAAACGAACAGTGGAGTCTTAGTATTAAGATCCCGTTTTTACCCTTTGGGTACGGAACTCTAAATAGGGCCATTTTACCGAAATTTTAAACCATCGGTTAGCATATTTAAACATGGGTTGAGTTAACTGCGGATCAAAAAACTGGGCCAGAGTTGTCAGTTCTCGCCTGTGAATTAACGATTAATCCAGACCGGTTCTTGTCTTCTTTTGTTACCAAAAAAGGAAGCCTTAACGTGAGTGTAATACTGACTGATTCCTGTTTGTCCATCCATAAGATAAGTGTAAAGAAAAAAGGCATAATATTTTCACAAACCTCTTAATGAATCACTCATGGTAATTTAAAAGTTTTAAATAATTCATATTAATTGAACAAAAGAAACTAAAAAAATATCCAAAAAAATGGTTTTACAACTAACACATCGATACTGGAAATATAAAATAACGTAAGGGACAAAACTAAGGTTTTCAGGAGAGCAAAAATAAGATATTTTTATTACAAAACCGACTATAATTTTGTAACTATATGTTTTATATAGATAGTGTCTAGGACAAAGTTTCTAAGATTTCTTCATTCTTTGAAGCTAAAATAGCAACAAACAATTAAAGCCTATAGTTTTAAAGATAGCATGTCCCTTACGTTAAATAATAATGATCACGGCTGATATACGTTAATAAAATTATTGATGTAAATGAACAGCATTGATGTATGGTACATTAAAGGAAATAAACATTTAGAGTTTTTCAAAGTAAAAGTCTCTTAATATTGAACCATATATTGCTTATGCTGTTAACAAATTATAAACATATAATTTCAAACATTCGTGACCTACTATGCCTATGCCATATATAAGTTTTTAAACTGTTATGGTCACTAACAAACAGTAAACATAGTAAATATCCCGCTTCTAATGTTAATGTCTATGCCATATAGTTTATAGTTATGCCTGTTTTCTGGTTTTGTTTTCTTCTTCGCTACTACATCTTCTTCCTCATCATCTTCTTTCTTTTCTTCTTTTATTTTCGACGCCTGCGGGAGGCCTATGTCCAGCAGTGGATGTCTTTTGGCTGTAATGATGACATCTTCTTGACTATTGTTACTATTTGTTTTAATGGCTTTATTTTTCCTCCTTCTTGATTGTTTTTTCTTATTATCAACTGAACTGTCTGAAAATTCTTAATTTTCTGACCAAAGGGCTAAAATGTTGAAGAAAAATTGTTTTGTCTTTCGTCAAATTTAAAATCCATGCATGATTTTGTAAATTTTGATGTCTTAAAATAAAAACATCTCCTAAAACATAAAACATCATCAATCATTTCCTAAAATATCATCTTCCTGAATCAAATGAAAAAAAAATTGCAACTGGTTCAAAAATAAGCATGTTGGCTGGTAAATTAAGGATTGGCAATACTTCAGAAGCAGGGGCTTCTAAATCATTCTATGATCTATTTCATTCACATTGCATTAAAATGATACTGCAGAGTTTTGTGTATTGTGTGGTAGTGTAATTGGAAAATGATTTTCAAGCGATATCAGTGCTAACGCTATCTCAGGAGCCGCGTCTTTATCCTGTTGATGTATATTGCTTGGAGTTATTGGATTTGAAAACGTATCGGCAGTGATGTCAGGTTCCTTTTCAATAATTAATTTACTTATCATGCAACATACAGGTACATAAGCGAACTTAATGTCTGAGGCATTCTCTACCAGTCATCCAAGGGTAGTGGATAAATAACATGGCAGGTGCATACAAATTTAAATAATTATTGCCATACATACACTGAAAAAGTGCCGAATGCTTGGAAGCAAGCCAACGTACAGCCCATGCCCAAGAAGGGCAGTCGGGCTGGCCCGGCCAACTACAGACCCATCTCAGTAACGTCACGTGAACGCGTTCTTAATAGTAAGCTCCTGGCATCCTTAGCGACCGTCAATACAGCTGCCGCCAAAATCGGTCCACTGGGGATCTTCTAGCGTATACCATTCAAATCTGAAGTGAAGCCATCGAGAGGCATGCGGAAGCGCTTGCCGTCTCTCTCGACATCTTGAAGGCTTCTGATAGGATCTGGCACAAAATCCTTATTGGTAAACTTCCTTCATTCGGTCTGCCCTGTGGTCTGTGTGACTGGATTGCAGACTTCCTGAGGGGTCGATCCATTCGAGTAGTTATCGACGGCTGCTCTTCGGACCTATTGAATATTAATGCCGAGGTCCCTCAGGGGTCGGTACTCTCGGCGACATTATTCTTGCTGCACATAAATGAACTGCTAAAACCCGGCACCTTTTGGTATGCAGATGACAGCACTGTTGCTAAAAGATACTTGTCCAACGCACGGGCTACTGGGCCTCAGGTCCGGTCTCTCCGTGAGGCCATGGTGGAGCGGTTAAGCTTGTCCTTGGAGCCAGTCTCCGAATGGGGCGATGCCAATCTGGTCAAGTTCAATGCCGCAAAAACACAGGCGTGTCTCTTCTCCGCGAAAACGAGCCAATTTCACCCGGTTCCAACATTCTGAGGTGTAACCGTACTGTTAACGGACCATCTTGAGCTTCTTGGCGTAACGTTGACATCGACACTCAATTTTGGCCCATACATTGAGGCAAAGACTCAACAGGCTGCCAAAAAGTTGGGGATCCTTGCGAAGGTGAGACGGTACTTCACGCCAGAACAGCTGCTTAAGTTGTATCAAGCGCAAGTTCGATCTTGCATGGAATACTGTCCTCATCTCTGGGACGGATCTGCCAAATACCAGCTTGATGCACTAGACTAGAGATCGACTGATCAGAAAACGGGCCAAGAGGCTCATCGGCACCGGTCGAGTCAAAGCTCCAGAGCCTTGAACATCGTCGTCGAGTAGCCAAGTTGTCGGTTTTTATCGGTTACATTTCGGAGAGTGTGCGATGAAATTGCATGATCTAATTCCGCCTAGCCCGTTTCATCATTGGACTACAAGACGTACGGCGATGCACCATCAGTACATGGTGGACATACCACCCATACGCACTAAACTTTATGGAAATACTTTCACTATGCGTACAGCTGAGGAGTGGAAAACCCTGCCGGAGTCTGTGTTTCCGGATAGCTACAACCTCGGGGTCTTTAAGTCAAGAGTGAGTAGGTTACTTCTAGGCAAGCGTGTTACACCGTCAACCACATCATCGTTTACCATCAGGTGAGATAGTGGGCAAGCGCGAGCCTATCTTTAATAAAAAAAAAACATTTTTCTATTAATTTATATATATACACATATATAAATTAATAGAAAGGTGATTGAGACGACTAATTTAAATGGTGTAAAAAATAATGCCGCAACTTCCGCTTAAATGCATATTGATTGGTGGCCATCCTGATATCCAGAGGAAGTGCATTCCAGAGAAGAATCAATCAATTCATTTATTTGTTCTCTCTTTACAATAATAGGTTACCTAAAAAATAACAATATTTTTGGATAATGGACTGTATATGAAAGGAAGAATGGATAAAATCAAAAGTATGTGAAGGACAGAGCAAGAGAAGATTATCAGACGGACGCAGATTCCTAGTGTGTGAAGTACACAGATATTGAAAGTAAGGGATAAGATAAGATAATGGTATTAACATCTGCTTTATCATGTTAATGTACATTGCTTGGAATGATTGGATATGAAAAAGTATCAGCAGTGCTGTTGGTTACTAATATTATGTTATTGTTAAAAGGATCCTTTTCAATTATGGTATTAACATCTGATTTGTATGAATATGGTATTCCAGTGACACACGGGAACTTTTTGATACATAGCTTTTTCCATCAGAAAAAAAAAGATCCAAAACTGTTACGATTTTCTTTAAAAAAAATGCTTGTGATCGAGATACAGAAATAGTTGATGTATTTATAATTTCATATCCCATATCATTTTCTATACTCATCTCATTACTACTATTCGGGATAACGAAGTTTGCTTTCGTTGGTAAAGTCTCCATTTCTGTATCGCTATTCTCTTTTATACTTTCCAATGGATTTATTGCATGTTTTTCACGGTTTGCAGAAGAATTACACCGGTTAAAAAATAATTAGATGATTGAATACCATCGCCTAAAAACGTAATTTTAGAAGTAAAGAACACTCAAAATCCGTATTGCTATCTAGCTCAGACAAGTTGCATCGTTTTGCGTGTGTGATAGAGACGCATAATAATATTCGTTTAGATAAGTTCTAAAAAATTGTACGGATCACGCAGTTTAGTGTGATGTAAAGGACATGTCAATTTATTTTAGTTACTGACAAATTAACGTAAGGGCCAATATGATTATGATAATTTGAGTCACAGTTTAATGTAAGGGACATGGTACTTGTACCTTCTCAGGGAACACTTTAATGTATAAGACAATACTAAAACATCTTAAATTATGGAATAACTTATGTAACCCTGTTGTAAAAAGTACCCGATTTTGTTTAAATGTAAATACCAATTACTGTGAGTAAAGAGACTTACATTAGTTTTTATACAAATATTAATTTGAAATGTCATATACAGCTAGTTTCTAGAAAAAAAGGGTCCTAGGCCTCCGGAAAATATGTGATGTAAGGGACTTTTTTTTAGAGATATCGGGATTTTAAGTATACCAATCGATAGAGCAAGAAATGTCGATTCCAACGATATATAAAACTCATTTTCGACAAAATGTCCCTTACGTTATTTCATATTTCCAGTATCGACATACATTCTTAGTATTAGTATAAATACTAATCACTAATATCGAGTTAATTACTTACACTTACAATACTACGAAACATATTAGTCAGTAAACATTAAAACGTCCCATATCATTTTTTTACGTAATTTAATTTAATTGCATGATCACGTTCCCTTACTTTTATGACACATGTATTATTTTTTATTACAAAATCATGTTAATATAAAAATAATTCTAATAATCTATCCATCAGTCAAAAAACAAACTTTCACATTTAATTTTATATTATCATAGTATATTAGTATACTGTAATGGATACTATAATGATTAATTTTGTCAAAATTATGCACGTTTTCTTTTACTAGACACGATTTTTTTAACTGCTAACTGCATCCAATAAAAAAAAAACTAATCAATTTAACGATTGAGGATTACGTAAGTGAATGGATTGCGATTACTATTTAATCTCCATTAACTTTAATAACGATTGATTTAATCTATTAAATTTTCAATGGATTGATTAATTGATTAAATAAATTAATCGATTGATGCAAACACTGTTCTAGTTAATACCAATTACAAACAAACATAAAATTTTACCACTATAGAATATAAGTTATGATAATAGCACTCCTGTATTACCCACAGGAGTAGGTAGATATGTATACAGCTCTGATACACATATAACAATGATTTATAAAGTCATCATCATCATCATTTCAGACGATAGACGTCCACTGCTGGACATAGGCCTCCCCCAGGCGTCGCCACACTGATCGGTCCTTTGCGTCTTACATCCATCTGGTTCCCACAGCCTTAAAAGGTCATCGGTCTACCTAGAAAAATGCCTTCCAACGCAGCGTCTGCCGATTCGCGGTCGCCACTCTAGAAATTTTCGGTCCCATCAATCATCATCTGTTCTGCGAGCAATGTGCCCTGCCCACTGCCACTTTAGTGTGGCATTTCATCAGGCTATATCGGTGACCCTGTTTCTCCTGCGGATATCTTCATTTCTGATTCGATCACGCAAGGAAACGCCGAGCTTAGCCCTAGCAATTAATAGGTATCTACTGACAAAAATATAGGTAGGTACGAACCTGTCTCCAAAAATATATATCTTCAAACATTTTAGAATAAAAATTAAACACAACTTTAAATAATAAACAAAACTCGGCCTTTAGTCGTACATTATTATTTTAGAACAAGATAAATAAATTGTAAGAAAAAAAAATGTGTTTGGGACACAAGTGGCAAGAACGAGTATGTAATTAGTACTGCCATACGTTAGTGGCAGTTTCGATTCTTAAGTGGTAATAAATATTTAGATTCTTAAGTATTAGCGGCACATAATAAATTATTAGAAGTATTCGCGGGCCGCATAGTAGATACATGAAAATCTTGATTTATATTATTTTTTCCATTTTTTTTTAGAATCATAGGATTGTTTTCTTTTTTAGGAATCTTCATTCCATTATGTCCATTAGATTCAGATATATTATCGGTGTTCTCCAAGCTGCTCAGCTATCAACTTTCGCCCTGGCAATCATATTTGCTCAAAACCCCTAGCAGCTTCTCTATTATGACCAAATAACCAATTATTGTCCATTGCTATGGCTCTTTCCAAGGATTTAATAATATAAATATTATCTTTATTTCACTCCTTATTAGCACAAAGTACGTAATTATGCTGTGCCATCTTTTTAAATAATAATATTCTAACGTACCACTCTTATTTTTAACCGACTTTCCAAAAAAGAGGAGGTTCTCAATTCGACTGTATTTTTTTTTTTTTTTATGTTTGTTACCTCAGAACTTTTCACTGGGTGAACCGATTTCGATGATTCTTTTTTTATTTGAAAGCTGGTGCTTGTCATGTGGTCCCATTTAAATTTTATGAAGATCTGATGAAGAACTTTGGAGATATACATCAGAACTCTTCAATAAATGACGGCAAATCACTCGGGATAGCTGCAATCGCATGTCTGTTTATTGTTTTTACCATTACATAACATCACACTAGTACGCTCTAAAGCAGTACGCAGGTGTGAACAGTTAACCCTGGTATACTCTCATTCCACCGGTTTTGTTTAAGATTCATGTTATTGTGATAATCAATTCTGGCTTCACTTTGGGCATTATAGGTACCTAACCTATAGAACTGGTGCATTATGTAACACAACTAAAAAGTGAAAAATAAAAAAACTTTTTACAAAAAAATACAACCGACTTCCAAATAAAAACACTACAAAGTAAAAAATAAATTCAATTTCGGAAGTCGGTGTCAAAAAACGAAGAAACGAAAACAGGAACACCGACTTCCGAAATTGAATTTATTTTTTACTTTGTAGTGTTTTTATTTGGAAGTCGGTTGTATTTTTTTGTAAAAAGTTTTTTTTAAATACAACACAGGTAAATTGTTTTACGAAAATAACAAAATACTTTCTTGTTTCAACAATAGTAACGACACATTTTAATTAATTTATATTTTGAGGTATAAAGGGAAACCTAAACTAAAATCCTAAGTCCTACCACGGAACACTCGGCACGGGGGTCCGACTAGTACTTGGCTGGTGATTATTTTCATTTTGTTACGGATGTGACGTTAGCCTACGTGCAACCGACCAATACCCACCGTAGCTAAGGCGTTTAACACACGGCACCGCGCACCGCCGCGGTAGGCGTAGGTGAAGCGGATCTCATGTCGCATTGGCCTCTAATAAATCCGTTGATGCCAAATTTGCTCGCTACCTGTACAAAAAGTTGTATGGGTACTATATCCCTATTCCTCTGTTTGTCGCGGGAATGGTGGGCATCAACACGCTGGAACTGCGACGTAAGTGTGCGCTGTTGATGCACTACTTCTTTATGCTGAATAATAGGATCGACGACTCGTCCACGTTGGCTCGCTGTTCACTGTTTGCTCCAGACCGAGTCCGGGTGTCGCGCGCCTGTGCTCCGCGATGCCTGTTCGCGGCTCCTCCCTCGCGTACCCTGACGGCGCGATATTCCCCTACAACCCAGGCACTCAATCTGCTTAACGCCCTAATTGCTCAGGAACCTGACGTCGATATATTTATGTATAAGGATAAAGCTATGTTAAATGTTTGTGTAAAGTTCTTTGGTTTATAAGTGTTTATGTCTTTGGCTTGCTGTACGTTTTGGTGCAAACTGTTAGTACAGCAAGCAATTGTTATGAAATAAATAAATATAAATAAATCCGCTCCACGTCCGCGGCGGTGCGCGGAGCCGTTAGTTAATCGCCTAAGCCGCCATATTGAAGCATCTCCTCAAGTCAAGCAGCGGGGAAGTGTCAATATAAGCGATTGTCAGTCATTTAATGGTCACCTTTTTGTTTGTCAATACAAGATCTGAACAAAGCTCTGCCCGGTTTGTTATTTATCCGTTTCTCTCAGAAGTGGCATAACAGAAATTAAGCTTCGTTTTAATAACACATCCACGCCACAACCGCAAGGCCACCTTGACTCTGACGAAAAATCGAACGGAACGACACTACGAGCTTCACAGTGTATGCTACACTCTGCCATCGACCTAACTGCAGGACGAGCAAGTCTACATCAAACTCTTTAACATGTGCTGCGAGCACAGAACAGATAAAAGAGGTAAAAGAGGTTAGAAGGGCCTTGTGGGCGGGGCGGGCGCGCCGCTCATATAAGTGAACGCTCTTATGTCGACCGAAATTAGCGGCACCGTCCAACAGTCGCGCTCATATTGTGACAACGTACGATGCTCCGCGAAAAAAAGAATTATGCCGTCTTGCGCTATCATAACGTGTCGGAAAAGAAGCCAGGTGTGTAGTGTAGCCCGAGAAGGGATTTCTTTTCACCGATAAGTCCTAAAACCTTATAATACGAGTGTTATTTGTAATTATTACAATAGTATTATGTAATTTGCAGACAAAAACGACACAATCGCAAACAGGTGCAAAAGTATACATTGCTTGCAATGCATGGGTACCATCTTGTACTACCCGAGCGATCGCGTAATGTATTGCGTTCATTGCGAGAGTCGCGTGTGCCGAGCCAATGCTTGAATGACGCGAAATTCCGCGTATCGATAGTGTTGTACAAGGTTGTAAACACAAGGTTGTACACACTTTGTAAACACTGTCGATAATACGAATATATTTGACGGCGTTTATGTCAAACGTCAGGTTGACAGGACTGTCGATGTCAACCTAGCGAAGCGTCATTGTCGATGGTAGTGCGGGCGGCCATCTTAAAAGGCACTTTGTGAACGGGACGGCGCCCGCGCACCACGCTTGTGACGAATCGCTCAGAATCTTCGCCATCACGCTATTTCAAGATTAAATTAAGTTGATTTGATATAGTAGTAATCACTAATTACCTAATTACATCATGATTCCTGTGAACACTGATTAAAATACGTCGATTGTGATCTGAAGCCATTTATTCCTATTTCCGCGCCTACCCACATAATTAGAAGAAGATGAGTTCTGGTGAAGGGCCTCTAGGTCATCCTGGCTCTACATCATTAGTGGGATTCGATCATGCTAATGAGATCACACGTAAAAAAAATGCTAGTAAAAATGGCGGCTACGTTCTTGCACAAAAATTAAGGTGTTGTTTATCAGGGATCAACGTAGGACTGATTTAAAGAATCGTAGAGTTTTCTGCGACTACCTCCAGTCTTGAATAATGAAAAACCAGTTCGGCGCGGAGCAGCAAGGAGGCTAGCAATAATCAAGGAGCTGGACAGGTCAAGGAGGAGCATGTGGACGTGTGGAAAGATCCATACACACTGATCTTTGTGCCAATCTGGTGAGTCGTTTTCAATTTGTCATGAATACGGAAGTGTGGTTTTGCTTATGGTATGGCCCATGTCAGGCCCATAATCCCATGTTAGTTATCGCTGGTCAAGTTTTAGTGTTGCTGAAGATTTATTATTCTTCGGACTTCTATTATTGTTCGGACTTTAGAGCGATGTAGTAGCATTGCCGTACCAAACACATCATTCTGTAACTTAAGATAATTCCAAATGAAATATTTTGAAGTTTTGTAGTGAGATAGTTTTATGTAGTGAGAGTTAACTAAGTTTAAGAAGAAGCAAGGTATTCTCCTTTTCGAGTCAGAGGGCCAAACTATCTGGAACGTATTAAACCCTACCAGGCCACGTTAATTGAGGCTTAAAATTCCGTGGCCGCTATGGCATTCATTGCATTCTCTAAAGCCCATGTGCACTTGGGATGCTGTAATGTGTGGTTCATGTTTTGGACAGGGGCTCTGCACTCACATTCGGTGTCCATAATAACCCATTTTGCTTTGCCGGTTGCCCTTACTACACCGCTGCACCGGTAAATTTTCATCAAAGCTGTCTATGATTAAGATAACCATGTGAACATTTACTCTCGTATTGTTTTTCATGTTTCAGATACCATATTGTGTCGTAGTGGAGCCTCTGCTGCAGGCTAGTGGTTCAGATGCTGTATGCAAAGGCTGACGTGTCAACATCTAAGAGGTTAAGAAATACGGCAGGCTAGCAGTTCACAGGTAGTTGCCTACGTTATGACAACAGCTGGGAGGTTGGGCACGCGCAAGTTTTGAATGGAATACTCGGTGAGTTGCTTCCATGTTATTTCGATAGTGAGGTCGAATGTTGTCTAGTGAAGAGATGCTAGTTCGAGTTTAAATAGTGTTCATGTTTGACCACTGAATTGGTAGTGGTTATTATCTTGTACTATCACTAAGTAATTAAGACACACTAAGTAAAAAGCAAGTATCTAATGAAATGCCTATTAGCGGTATAGTTTTAACTCGTAGTACGAGCTTTAGGATGAGATATCTCATAAGAAGGAGATGAGATATCCAAAATGACTGCGCAAATAGTGATTTTCAGTGGCAAAGCGAGTTAGTAATGTCGTTGGGCTAACGCAATTGTATAGAGTTAGGTAGGTAATGATCATTTACGTGTATTCAGAACAAATCTTATGTTGCGTAACGATTTACAACGACCATCTTCAGATTTGAATTCACTTGCTTACTTTCAAAGTAATATTATGATAGTAGTAGATTTCGCGATTGTTTTCCTTACATGAAAACTGAGTTAGTGGGCGATAGTAATAGGTTACTGTTGATAATTAGTTTTTGACGATATTGAGCCGAGTTAATTCGTGAAGCTCCTTCACATGAGCTACTAAGGCGCAAATATTATAAGGCTTAATGGTTCCCCTCATGTTGACAATCAGTATGTTCCAAATTCTTTGAGTAAAAATCCGTTAATCTTGTGAGAAAGATCCCCGATCACGAAGTTCCTCAGGCATTAGACGTCATAGTTGATAACAGTGGAAGGGACACAAAATCTGATTAAGAAAGGCTTGTAAACTCATACTCAAAACTTTGAACCGTATCTCATGATTAACATGTGGCGATGGGTCTATAAGGAATCTTTGGTGTGATTCTGGCTTATGTTGGTGCACAGATCGCAATGAAGGTTTAATGAGTTGAGTATGCATTGTTTATGGATTATGAGAAACCGAAAGTCCGACAGATTTGCTATAATTACTTTGTTTAGTTATTGAACTTTTTGATCGTTGCACCTTTTTCTAATGACGTGTTGTTTGGGAATCTCTGGTATGACAACTAAATAGGCCCTGTATTGAGTCCGTGATAGGTGATTATGACAGGACTGTGATCGTTATACACTGAAAGCTTTAAATAGGTACGCTTAGAACCTAAAAGTACGCACGCGGTAGGTTAAGGATTATGCCAGCAGGTCATGTACCTCATCAATATCGACGTTGATGTTAAAAGGATTTTGATGATGATGAGCAAGCTTAATATTTCGAGTAATTGAGTCTATCGGCCGTATTTGACCGTACCAGTGGATTCTGGTGGAGGTCGGGATCTAGAGAGACCGTCGTGTGAGAGCATTGCGATTGCCGTCCGCTAGAGAGCCGTGGTGTTAGATGTTTTACTCTAGGGTCTCTTTAAGCTTGGCAGTTTTTGCTGCAGCAGAAGTTTTAAAGTTTGTTTGGAATGACTGTGGTACATGGCCCAGGGTAATGATTTAGTTAAAGAGTAAGCTCTAAAATTGTTATTTTTACGAACCCAATGATCTACTTTGGTCAGAAGTAGCCGAGTGTTATGTGGCAACTGTTGACCTGTGTGGCAACTGTGAGCCTGTGTAGCAACTGTGGGCCGCTATGGCACCTGTAAGTCTGTGTGACACTATGCTGCACTATACTACTATACCTGGTATGAAATCGTATGGTCATGTTCGTGTAAGAAACCTTACAGAAAGTTCCTATTGAGTTATGAGGTTAAAAGAAAGTAAATTCACATAGTCACGCGAGAGGTGAGGTCACCATGTTAATGTTGATGACATTCAATGCACTATACAAATTCAGAGCGAAGGTAAGATCGATGAACGTTTAATAAGCTTGCTGTTCCATGTGATCCCCGATTGTAATATATCAGATCCTATAATAATAGGTAGAGATATTTTTGGTTTAGGACTATGCGTGAAAATTGATAATGGTAACCTAGTACCTAATATATACCAAAGAGCAATCTTATTTTTGTAATAAGGCTTCAGATACATCAGATTTAAATCATATTGAAACAGATCAGAAGGCGCACGATAAAAAAAAGTGATTTTAATTTTAAGAAAGTATGCAAATCATTTTATAGAAGGTATACCTACCAAACGGGTTAAGACAGGGGTATGTGAATTAGTAATAGCTCGTATAAAGGTGTCCCACGAGAATTTGCGTGCAGTACCCCGGGGACATAATGGATTACTTGAAATCGCGTCTATAATTTTAAATGAAGTTGAGGCCGAGACGGCGTCTGATGATGCAGAAAATACATTGTGCTCAAAAAATTATAACGAGTCATTAGACCGTCTTGACACCTTGACCGTATGCTCGGACACTACTTCGGCTGACTCACACACTGTCACTGCAAGCTCAGGCACCCTGAGCGTACTGTCAGACCGTGAAACATGGAAGGTCCTTCATGAAGTTGAAGTATACACGGAACAGAACAATTCACTATCATAGGCAGGTATAGTAAAAACTATCGTTACTCTACTGTAACATTCCTATAATTATGATAAATTGTACAAATGGTTGATCCTGGGCGAAGAAGTGTTGTCCTTACTATTCTAGGATGAGTAGTTCGAGGGCACACTTCACTCGTCACAGAAGATAGACGAAATTTGTCGTCCGAGTCAGGTGTTGACTTGTCACAGTGGTTTATTTAGCGTCATCTGACGAAATATGTCGTCCGAGTCAGGTGCTGACTTGTCCTGGATGTTCGCTTGTGTTTGATGTTTACAAGGACGTAAATGTATTGTCTTGGCTAAATTATAGCTCGAATTGGTATCTAATGCGTTGTCGACTGGTCTAACTGAAGTGTAGTCCGAGTCACACCTTACGGTTGGCTAAGTGATACGCTTGCCTGGTTAGTCCAAGTCATTAAATCAACTGGTCTTACTGAAGTGTAGTCCGAGTCACACCTTACGGTTGGCTAAGCGATACGCTTGCCTGGTTAGTCCAAGTCATTAAATCAACTGGTCTTACTGAAGTGTAGTCCGAGTCACACCTTACGGTTGGCTAAGTGATACGCTTGCCTGGTTAGTCCAAGTCATTAAATCAACTGGTCTTACTGAAGTGTAGTCCGAGTCACACCTTACGGTTGGCTAAGTGATACGCTTGCCTGGTTAGTCCAAGTCATTAAATCAACTGGTCTTACTGAAGTGTAGTCCGAGTCACACCTTACGGTTGGCTAAGCGATACGCTTGCCTGGTTAGTCCAAGTCATTAAATCAACTGGTCTTACTGAAGTGTAGTCCGAGTCACACCTTACGGTTGGCTAAGCGATACGCTTGCCTGGTTAGTCCAAGTCATTAAATCAACTGGTCTAACTGAAGTGTAGTCCGAGTCACACCTTACGGTTGGCTAAGTGATACGCTTGCCTGGTTAGTCCAAGTCATTAAATCAACTGGTCTTACTGAAGTGTAGTCCGAGTCACACCTTACGGTTGGCTAAGCGATACACTTGCCTGGTTAGTCCAAGTCATTAAATCAACTGGTCTTACTGAAGTGTAGTCCGAGTCACACCTTACGGTTGGCTAAGTGATACGCTTGCCTGGTTAGTCCAAGTCATTAAATCAACTGGTCTTACTGAAGTGTAGTCCGAGTCACACCTTACGGTTGGCTAAGCGATACACTTGCCTGGTTAGTCCAAGTCATTAAATCAACTGGTCTTACTGAAGTGTAGTCCGAGTCACACCTTACGGTTGGCTAAGTGATACGCTTGCCTGGTTAGTCCAAGTCATTAAATCAACTGGTCTTACTGAAGTGTAGTCCGAGTCACACCTTACGGTTGGCTAAGCGATACACTTGCATGGTTAGTCCAAGTCATTAAATGATTTTAGAGTTTGTGTGCTGATGAAAATGATTAGGTCAGGATGAGCGAACGGACTATGCAGTTATCTTAATTTGTTTCAGATAAATCGCCCGAGGACGGTCGCAAGTCAGTCCGGCCGTGACGGCGTTTATGTCAAACGTCAGGTTGACAGGACTGTCGATGTCAACCTAGCGAAGCGTCATTGTCGATGGTAGTGCGGGCGGCCATCTTAAAAGGCACTTTGTGAACGGGACGGCGCCCGCGCACCACGCTTGTGACGAATCGCTCAGAATCTTCGCCATCACGCTATTTCAAGATTAAATTAAGTTGATTTGATATAGTAGTAATCACTAATTACCTAATTACATCATGATTCCTGTGAACACTGATTAAAATACGTCGATTGTGATCTGAAGCCATTTATTCCTATTTCCGCGCCTACCCACATAATTAGAAGAAGATGAGTTCTGGTGAAGGGCCTCTAGGTCATCCTGGCTCTACATATTCAAATGATTATTATCAGTTTATTGTAATTAAAATACCTTTGTTTATTACCACCAATTATTGTTAATTGTAGTTTCTGAGTGGAGTTTTCGTCTAATTTTCCCCTTAAATTGACATTATTATTATTATGTATTTAGAAGGTCCACACTATTCATGCCCCGTCGCCCCACCCCGATATTATAGACAAAAATTGCAAAACTTAAATAACAAAAAAATTAAGTAATTACAGTAATTTTATCGATATCGATAATCGACCTTTTGGTCACCGTAACATGTATGAGAAATAAATTGCTTTTGCGCGTGTGTGAGTGCATGTCAAGCACAGCGTTTGCGTTAGTGTGACAATCAATAGCAAGCTCGCGATCTAAGTGCGTGTAGTTTATTTGTGTGCGTAATGCGCGTACGTATAGGACTCTTGCTTGTAGTGGAGTTAAAGAGTGGGAGACAAGCGGCGACACGCGTTCTCATCAGGAACTATTTCCTTTCTAATCTCTTTTATCTGTTCTGTGGCTGCGTGTGACTGCAAGGAGTGGACCTAACAAGGGCCGAGAGCTGCTAGGAGCCACAGCCAGGTGCGTTGTCTTTCTCATTTCCATATTCGCAATATCGATAATTCTTCTTCTCTTGTTTTGTCCGTCTCATACTTCTGATTTTATTCATTCTTCCATTCTTTCACATTCAGTCCATTCTTGTCTGGAATGCGCTTCCTCTCGATATCAGGAAGGCCACCAGTCAGTATGCATCTAAGCGGAAGTTACGGAATTATTTTCTACACGATTAGCAGAGTCGTCTCAATAATACGCCTTTCTATTACATATATATGTATGTATATATATTTATGTATGGTATTTATTATAGTAAATATATACGTATGTTTATTTTAGCTATATATATCTACTATTGCGATGTGGAGGGAAGGAGGGGTTAAGTAAATACCATGTCGTGTACTTGTCCATGAGTCAACTGGAGACTGAAGACCCCCGACTCCCTTTATTAGTGTAATATATACCTAGTCCGTGCGTGACATATATCATAATATAACTATGGACATAGCTTATCTACCTTAACTTAAACTAAGATCTAAACGTGACGTACGTGACACACCACATCACCCTTCCTAAAGTAAAAAAAAAAACTTAGTTACATTGTTTTTTTTTTTTTTTTCCTCATCTCTTTACATTTTAAAACTTACATTCTAAGTCTTACAGTATAAATTTGTCCTATTTTTATGTATTACATCTATCTTATTTTTATATTTAACTATTACATTTGGTGACTCGTCCTTTACAACTACAAATGGTCCATTATAAATACACTCCAACTTATTGCCTACTTCGTTTTTTACCAAAATCAAGTCACCTTCCTTATAAGTTATAGAATTAAGATTCTTATCATAACAATGTTTCCTTGATAACTTACTTGATACCAAATTTTCTTTTGCATCATTTTGAGCCCTTTGTAACCTGTATTTAAATTCTAAAGGATAATCATCAAAATTATACAAAGGTTCAACACTTTCACCTTGAAGACTACTTGGTAACCTACAAATTTTACCATAAACTAATTCATAAGGCGTATACTTAGTCACAGTATTAACTGTTGTGTTATAAGAAAAACACCAATATGGAATCCAAGAACTCCACGATGATGGATTATTATCTGTTTGTATCCTTAAATAAGCACCTAAAGTTTTATGAACGTTTTCCAAAGACCCTATACTTTCATGATGATATGACGTTGATAAGATTTTATTGATGCCCAAGACATTACATAGCTCTACCATTACTTTCGAAATGAACTCAGAACCCCTATCCGTAGCAATTGTTCCCGGTATCCCATATCTCAACACAAAATTTTCTGCCAACGCTTTTGCTACCTCATTTGCGGATTTATTTTTTAGTGGATAAGCCTCCACAAACTTCGTAAGTTCACATTGAAGAGTTAATATGTAAACATTACCATTTTCGTCCCTATCAAGTGGCCCCACTATATCTAAATAAATCTTTTCAAAAGATGAAGATGCAGTGGTAGTAACTGTCATTGGTTCTTTAGTATGTTTGGAAAACTTTTGTTTTTTACACTTATCACATTTACCAACGTACTCCGCTACATCTTTCTCAATTGACGGCCAATAATAATATTTCTTTATATTATTCACCATCCTGCGTATTCCTGAATGACCACTCGTAGGTAAAATATGAAAATCATTTAAAACAATTCTCTTCTCATCCGCCCCTTCTATTTTCCGTACACCCTTCACTACACATATTCTAAAATCTCCACATATCGAATTACTATTTTCCTTCAAATATTTGGCCATTTTTGTAATAAAATTAACGTTATAACGATTTTTCAAAATAATAACTTCTTTTATGCCCTTTTCAATACAAAAAGTGACTATGTCTCTCGACAACTCGTCTCGCGATGATGCCGATAACGATTCATAGTTTACGTAAATACTCGAGTTTCCTGGCACATACATTAAATTGCGCGACTTTGAAAATATTTTTTCACCATTAGTGTTACGTAACATCTTCTCCCACTCATTCAAACATATCTCAATGTCATTTCCTTGTTTTTTAAGAACTTCCACGATCCTAGGGTGATCAGTCCTAGATACCACAGGGTCCGTATCACAAACATTTGGTTCTTCCAACTGTTTGTACTGCGCTCTCGTCATTACGGATATAGTTTTTTCACGCATGGTTTTCAAATCTTCACTTGAAATTACTATCCTAGAAAGTGCATCAGCTAATACATTTTCTTTCCCCTTAATATACTCGACCTCAAAGTCATACTCTTCTAAACATAAACGAAACTTAGTTAACCTACTTGATGGATCTGTCATGTTAAACAAGTATAATAGTGGCCGGTGATCCGTTTTTACAACGAACCTCCGTCCATACAAATACGGTCTAAAATATTTAACTGACCATACTATAGCCAATAACTCCTTCTCTATAATAGGATAATTTAACTCACTTTTCCCCAAAGACCTACTAGCGTATGCAACGGGTTTACCGTTCCCATTACACAAAACACTTCCTACCGCATAACCCGAACTATCGGTTTGCAATATAAACGTGTTGTCTTCAGAAAAATTTGGATAATCCAACACTGGTGGATTCATTAACGCTTCCTTAAGCAACAAAAACGACCTCTCACATTCATCGGTCCAACTAAACACTACATCCCTCTTACATAGCTTATTCATAGGTATCACTATACTAGCAAAATTTGGTATGAATTTTCTATAATAATTTGCAAACGCCACAAACCGCTTTACTTCATCAACTGCCGATGGACGCGGATATTTCTTTATGGCTTCTACCTTTTCAGGATCTGGTGAAATACCTTCCGCTGAAATTACGTGTCCTAAATAAAGTATTTGTTTTTTCATAAATTCACATTTGGATGGATTCAGTTTAAGATTGACCTTTCTCAGGCGAGAAAACACTGACATAAGGTTTCGGTTGTGCTCATCCAAATTCCGCCCGAAAATAATTAAATCATCCAAATATATCAAACATTTGTCATAATTTAATCCTGACATGGCTACAGTCATTAACCTGCTAAAAGAACTTGGACTTATCTTTAACCCCATTGGTAATCTACACATCTGATATTGCCCTTTATCTGTCGTGAAAGCTGTGTATTTCCTACTACTTTCATCTAAAGCACACTGATAATATGATTGTGATAGATCACAGTGGCTAAAGTAAACTGCACCCGACAATGAATCCAAGATTTCATTAATATTTGGCAAAGGGAATTTATCATCCTGTATCTTTTCATTTAACTGCCTGTAGTCTATTACTACACGCCATTTTTTCTCCCCATTACGATCTGCCTTCTTGGGTACAACCAAAACAGGACTAGACCACTCACTAACCGCCTCCTCAATAATATTACTATCCAGCATCTCCTGCAATTCTGATGACACCTCCTGTACAGCCGGACTGCCACACCAATGATGACAATCGCCAAACACACGGCGATAAACAACAGCATCGCGTTGATGGTGGATATCTGCTCTTGTGTTACTGTCGCGGTATTTGAACCACCCGCTGCTGTCTGGGCTATAATAACCTCTTCCTTGGATGACGTGCTCCCCATGGCCTGTGACTAACCAACTGTCGAGAAACTGACTGAAGCCGACTGAAGTGACTCCGACGAGATCCCGGTCGGGCAACTATAACGCCGTCCAGTCGACTGGCAGGGTCGCCATGCGATGTGGAGGGAAGGAGGGGTTAAGTAAATACCATGTCGTGTACTTGTCCATGAGTCAACTGGAGACTGAAGACCCCCGACTCCCTTTATTAGTGTAATATATACCTAGTCCGTGCGTGACATATATCATAATATAACTATGGACATAGCTTATCTACCTTAACTTAAACTAAGATCTAAACGTGACGTACGTGACACACCACACTATTGTACCCATTTTACTTTAAAATCTTTTTTATAAACACCTGCCATGTTATCTCTCCACCACCCTTGGTTGACTGGTAGAGAATGCCTCAGGCGTTAAGTCTGCCTATGTACCTTTATGTTGCATGAAGTTTTAATAAATAAATAAATAACAAATAGTTCTAGCCAGGCCATAGCCACTTGTTTTACTTATCGCCATATTCTCTATAATAAGGATAAAACTAATTCGCATAACTAACATCCGTGTATGACTATGTTTTTACGTAAACGAAATAAAAGTTATAAGCATAGTAGCAGATGGCGTTCTGTAGTTTGTCTGCCCTCATGGGAAAACGGCGTGACTTCATATTATATTTGCTTATAATAAACTCTATTTTTCCATTCGCTATTGTGACGCTTTCGTTGGTAGAATTTCAGTTGACTAGATCCTCAGAACTGCTTAGTTCATGTTTGATGTTTAACACATAATAGCCCCTTGTAACGAAACGTTACTACAATGAATTAATGCTTCGTTCTTTGTTTGTTTGCGACTTGAAAGCGCCGAGTACCAAAGGCGCGGGGGAACGATTATTCGCATTGAACGAATGATAAAGAAAGATTCCACACGACCGCCTGCGCAGTGCTCGCCGCCGGCAGTCGTTCCTTTCCTAGGCTGGTGTGTGAGCACACGTATCGCGCAGTGCTCGCCATCAGTCGCTCCTAGGCTGATGTGCGGGCACAAGTATCGCTTTACGTAATGTCGAGCGCTCTAGCAGACACAAGCGTTATTATTTAAAACTAGATATTTTATTTCTCAAGTGTAGAACAATTTAACGTAAAAGTTGTGCGTGGAAATCCCGAATTAGGGTAAGTTTTGAATAGCACACAAATTACGAACAGCATAATCATTGACATTTTCATTTTTTTGCTAATCATTATTATAAGTACCTACCCCTATATTTCTCGTTACGGTGCAGATGTAGTAGTTTTTTTATTCATATTAATAAGCACCATTTAGGAATAGCTTCAGATATTGTATGCTGCATCATGCTACCTAATTTTCTTTTACCTTCTACCTTCAAGTGTTTTAATAATTTAAAAAAATATAAATTCGTTACTTTTTTACGGAATCCTAAGGATTATTTTGTATTGCTAATTTTTCTTTTTGCTTAAGCTTGCTTGAAATGTAAACTCCGTTCTGGCCAGTACCACCACGTCAATACTACTACATTTAAATAGGTGCTTTCTTCTTGTTTTCGTCGGTGGTACCCCAGCACGGAAGATGTTTGGCCAAGATCTGATGAGCTGGAATGGTGGTTTCCAGGTTCTACGGCATCGTTTCTGCGGCATCGCTTCTGCGGCGGCTTCATCATTCTACGTCATCGTTACAACGGCTTCAACATTTCTGCGACAAATACTGCGTGCACGTCATTGGTGCCGCAGTCACGAAGACCCACTCGTCGTTACGCCACTGGTGTGCTGAGCGCGTCGGTCATCCTCGCCGTGCAAGTGACATCACCGTACAGCACGTCACGGATCATCGGCTAACTTCCATCTCCGGCCACCTGCAACTACAGGGAAGTACCTATCCCTGCAGAAGTGACAACAGACGTCCGTAACCCACGACCTTACAAATTTTTGTATGCCTCCGGCTAAAACTGGTTTAGATGGTAAATTAAATGTTATTTTCTAAAGTACACGCCCGTCTTTTATTCAGTTGCCAATTGCTAGGTGGGAAAAGAACAGGTGGAGGCTACACCCTAATATTTAAGTGTTAGGTTGCCGATTAAAAAAACAGCACAGTATTCTATATTATATTTGAACAATAAAATAACATATTATATTATAATATTTACAGAATTTAACGTGCAGATGGCAGAATAATTGATTACGACTAATTTAAACAGTCGTAACTTGATAAATCGGTTCTAGTCTATCCTCATCAGCATGAAGTTAACCTAATTAACTACTAGAACATTTGGTCTTCGTTTCTTCTATAACAAAGTATTCGTTTCATACTGACACTTGGCCGTTTTAACTCCTTTTATCTCATCCTCTATCTGCTGTAAAGTCTTATCTTTAGTCTCTGGTACCACGAAGTACAAAAAAACTAAAGACACAGCTATACCTAATCCGTACACACCATACGTACCTCCAACCCCTGTACTGTCCATCAAAATTGGTGTTACCTTTATTGTCAAACTGTACAAAAAGGTAAAAATTACCCCAGAAATACAGGAACCGATTCCTTTATATTCCAAAGGATATATTTCAGCAATAATAGCAAATGCAACGGGTACAAGACCGAAATTAACCACAAAACTCTGTAGGACAATAATTGATGGAGACGGCCATACTGAAATTCCAATGTCGTATGATTTGAGTAACATTAAGAAACTTAATAATAACATTAAAATAACAGATATGATACCAGCTGAAAATAAAAGGGTGCGTCTCTTGTAACGGTGTATGACGAAACAAGAGGATACAAGAGCAAATATTATTAAACAATCAGCAGCTAAAGAGCAATATATTGCTATGGATTTGTCTCCAATCAACTCTACCATGATTTGAATAACGTAGACAACAAAATAATGCTTGCCACATAGATCTAAAAGTAGTGTTAGAAGTGACACTATCATTAAAGGTTTCAAGAACTCTTTTTTTAGTAAGAACTTATAATTATTTTCCGATTTCCGATTCTTAATCCGTTCCTTTTGCGTTGACATTAAGTGATGAAGTTCAGTCAGGTTCGAACGACCCTTCAGCCATATGAATGACTCTTCACAGTCTTTAAATCGACCTTTCATAGCCAGGTATGACGGGCTTTCTGGCCAAAAGAATGTCAAGATGACCGAAACCGTCGGTAATACTATTGCAAATGCAGCTATTTGTCTCCAACTCCAGAATAACGACATGGAATGACAGATTAATGTTCCGAGAGCTGTGGATACTTTCTTGATTGTCATGAAGCACCCTCTTCTTTTGGGGTCAACGTATTCACAGATGATCATAGCGTGGATGTAGATTCCACCAATAGCGAGGCCTTGGATGATTCTCGCAGCGAACAGGACTGGAATGCTATTGGCTAGGGGAAAGATCACCCAACCGATGAGATTTAAGAGATTGCAACTGATATGGACGACTTTTCTTCCTAACATTTGTAGGATCGGCGATAAGATGAAGAATCCGCACATGCCTGCGAATCCGTTGCTGGCAGCTGGCAAACAAAAAATAAGAATCATCAATATTTTCATTATTATTTTGACGGCAAATAGGACGATCAGTGCTGAGGCTCTAATAAATTCATTCGTGATTGGTAAAATGTCAAAAATGTATCGTATTGCCAAGCGCTATCGAAGTGTGACATGATCAATCCTATATATTTTGGCATTTCGACCATCGGCATCGCTGACATCGAATGACACTTGTCTGGAGCTATTGATATAACATTGGACATTTAAATAATCCCTTTTTGCAGCCCGTTTTGACTTCTGGCAGCTGATATTATGACAATTGGCGACTGCAAAGCAGTTGGTTTTGGTAAATCGTTTATGGTTTTTATATTGACCTTATGTTTTACGGAATAAAAAATTTTGAATGGTTTGTCTAAGCTATATTCTGCCGTGGTATAACTAAAATGCAGTTATCCGACATCTGGTTGATTGTTTTACTTTTGATGCTATATTAAAGAGATTTTTTTTTTTATTGATCTGTGTTTGCGAATTTTCATAACTATTCAAGGTATTGACAATTCGCAAACACAGATTGATAGACCTTTTTTTTTGTCATTAATATAGCATCAAAACCAGATGTCGGATAAAGGCATTTTAGATAAACCACGGCTGTATTACTAAAAAGTTTCATCCAAATCCATTCAGTAGTTTTTGCGATAACGAGTATCAAACATCTATATTTCTAGACTCATAAACTTTCACATTTATATTGTTAGTAGGAAGTAACATTTTTGCAGGATACTTACCAATCCAAGAAGCTTGGTTGGAAGTGGCTCGAATGTCAGTACTATTGGAAGAAACCAGGGCCGGGGTGAGGACTGATGGGAAAGATATCATGATACCCACGCTGACGGTGTAAAACAAACCCGTCGTTAGGATGAAGACCTGTAAGAAATTCAAGTTGATTTTAAGGCTTTGCATCTTTATTTTTTTTTGTTCTATCTTTTATCGCTCATGTGTCTCGTGCGTGTCACAAATAAATATTGTTTCTTTCTTTCTTACAAGTAAATAGCTTTTTTCCCGTGGCTTCGCTCCCGTGACCCACCCACATGCCCCATTAATTGTTATACTGTTTACATTAATTTCTATCAGTGAAAGAATTGTCGAAATCTAATCAGAACTTCCTGATCAGTGTTGGCGAAAAGTTAATCCCGATCACGATTAAAAATAACAATTAAGAAATTAATCGCGATTAACAATTAAAGATTCATACTTTTAATCGTTAATCATAGATAAACGATTAATTGAATCTAATCGTCAATCGTTAACAAATATTACGATTAAGGCCCGGTTTTTTAAATTCGTAGTTAACTCAACCAATGGTTAAATATGCTAACCGATGCTAAAATTTTTTGGTAACACGCGTTTATTCATCAATTGTAAGTCTAACAAATTAAGTAAGTTCAAATAATTAACTTTCTATCTTATTTGACAATTTGTGAGGCTAAAAATTTATAAAAAACCGGCAGTGAGAGTCGGACTCGCGCACGAATGGTTCATTATCGCAAAAAACGGAAAACACGTTTGTTGTATGGGAGCCCCACTTACATTATTTATTTTATGCTGCTTTTAGTATTTGTTGTTATAGTGGCAACAGAAATAACGATGACTCTGTGAAAATATCAACTGTCTAGCTATTACGGTTCATGAAATACAGCCTGGTGACAGACAGACAAACGAACAGTGGAGTCTTAGTATTAGGATCCCGTTTTTACCATTTGGGTACGGAACCCTAAATAGGGCATTTTACCGAAATTTGAAACCATCGGTTAGGATATTTAAAAATTGGGCCAATTGGTTGAGTTATACGGATCAAAAAACTGAGCCAGAGTTGTCAGTTCTCGTCTGTTTAACGATTAATCCAGACCGGTTCTTGTCCTCTTTTGTTACCAAAAAAGGAAGCCTTAACGTGAGTGTGATACTGACTGATTCCTGTTTGTCCATCCATAAGATAAGTGTAAAGAAAAAGGCATAATATTTTCACAAACCTCTTATTGAATCACTCATGTTAATTTAAAAGTTTTAAATAATTTATATTAATTGAACAAAAGAAACTAAACAAATATTCAAAAAATGGTTTTACAACTAACACATACATTCTTAGTATTAGTATAAATGCTAATCACTAATATCGAGGTAATTACTTACAACATATAGCATTAAACATATTAGTGAGTGTAAAGAAAACATTAAAACGTCCCATATCATTTTTTACGTAATTTAATTTAATTTCATGCTCACGTTCTCTTACTTTTATGACACATGTAGTATTTTTTATTACAAAATCATGATAATATATAAATAGTTATAATAATCCATCAATCAGCCAAAAAACAAACTTCTGCAATTATTATAGTATATTAGTATGATAAGGATACTATAATGATTAATTTTGTCAAAATTATGCACGTTTTCTTTTACTAGACACGATCTTATTAACTGCTAACTGCATCCAATAAAATAAAAAAACTAATCAATTTAACGATTGAGGATTACGTAAGTGAATGGATTGCGATTACTATTTAATCTCCATTAACTTTAATAGCGATTGATTTAATCGATTAAACTTTCTATAGATTGATTAATTGATTAAAAAAAATAATTAATTGATGCAAACACTGTTCTAGTTAATACCAATTACAAACAAACATACAATTTTAGCTCTATAGAATATAAGTTATGATAATAACACTCCAGTATTACCCACAGGAGTAGGCAGATATGTATACTGCTCTGATACACATATAACAATGATTTATAAAGTCATCATCATCATCATTTCAAGACGATAGACGTCCACTGCTGGACATAGGCCTCCCCCAGGCGTCGCCACACTGATCGGTCCTTTGCGTCTTACATCCATCGGGTTCCCACAGCCTTAAAAGGTCATCGGTCTACCTAGAGAAATGCCTTGCAACGCAGCGTCTTCCAATTCGCGGTCGCCACTCTAGAAATTTTCGGTCCCATCAATCATCATCCGTTCTGCGAGCAATGTGCCCTCCCCACTGCCACTTTAGTGTGGCATTTCTTCGGGCTAAATCGGTGACCCTGTTTCTCCTGCGGATATCTTCATTTCTGATTCGATCACGCAAGGAAACGCCGAGCATAGCCCTAGCAACTAATAAGTAACTGCTTATAAAAATCTAGGAAGCTACGAACCTGTCTCCAAAAATATATATCTTTAAACATTTTAGAATAAACATTCAACACAACTTTAAATAATAAACATAACTCGGCCTTTAGTCAACAAGATAAATAAATAGTTAAATTTATATTTTTTATGTGTTTTGGACACAAGTGGTAAGAACGAGTATGTAATTAGGACTGCCATAAGTTAGTGGCAGTTTCGATTCTTAAGTATTAGTGGCACATAATAAATTATTTACACGTATTCGCGGGCTGCGTACTGCATAGTACATAGAAATCTTAATTTTTAGGGTTCCGTATTTCTTTACTGAATCTCCATTCCATTAATCAACTTTCGCCCTGGCAAGTATATTTGCTCAAATCCCTAGCTGCTCTTCCTTTGTGACCAGCAAAACAATTATTATCCAAGTCCATTCCTATGGCTCTTTTCAAGGATTTAAATAAATAATATAAATATTATCTTTATTTCAGAACTTATTAGCACAAAGTAGGTAATTAATCTGTGCCATATTTTTAAATAATAATTTTCTAATATACCACTCTTTTATTTTTTTTTAATATAACATCGGTAAATTATTTATAAATATCTACACTTTCTTGTTTCAAAAATAGTAACGACTAATTTTAATCAATTTATATTTTGAGGTATATAGGGTAACTGATAATTTAAATTTTATTCAGAGACTGCATGTTGCACGACAGCACTGTTGCTGAGAGATATGTGTCCGACGGACGGGCTACTGGGCCACAGATTCGGTCTCTCCGGGAGGCCATGGTCGAACGCTTGAATTATCCTTGAAGGCGGTCTCCGAATGGGGTAATGCCAATCTGTTCAGTTTCAATGCTACTAAGACCCAGGCGTGTCTTTTTCCGCTAAGAAGAGCCAATTCCACCCGGCTCCATCTTTCCGTGGTGCTTTGCCGTCCAGCCTCTGCCGCGGCGGCGAGTGTTAAAACCACCTGCTCCTCAGCTTGCGGGCCGCCTCGCCCCTCCGCGCCGCCCGATTTTAAATAACTCTCTAGGGGTAAGGTAGACCAAACTATGTGGAGTCGGTTTTGCAGCGATTCGTTTCTGTCACGCCGCTCCCGCAACGCAACACGCTCGCTTCACTCGTTCGCCTTCGCGCGTTATATCAATAATATATATTTTAATCAACAGGCCTAATGATTTTCGATTAAATAAACGTTATAGCCAATAACTTTATACGAAATAAGTTTTAGAGTATATAAATGTTATATCTAAAGATTATATCAACAGTTGGTATAACTAACGTTTATTATATCTTGTGAACGTTATTGAAATGAAAATATACCAAATAACTTTATATGATAAGAGACGCACCCCATTAAAAGCATAAGTGAAATCCAGCAATGCTAATACCGTCAGATTACTGCTTTCCATGGCTGACCTTATATCATCCGTAATATTGAGAAGAGCTGTGGTGGTGCTGTGACCAGGACGGAAGCCGGACTGGAAGGGATTGAGGAGATTATTTTTTGATAGAAATGTACTAATTTGGTCGTGGATTAAACGTTCCAGGACTTTGGACAGGAATGGTAGGACGGTTATTGGACGGTATTCTGAAAAGGATGTGGGATTGGACTTTTTTGGTAAGGGGATAATTTGAGCATCTTTCCATGAGCATGGAAAGACACCACTGGACGAAGAAAAGTTGAGGATGTGGCAGATGAAAGGAAGGAATACGTCCAGCACAGGGAGTATCATTTTACGGCTGATACAGTCACTTCCTACTGCATTGGAAGTAATCGATAGTATGCTCTTCTTAACATCACATGCGGAGAATTGAAATTATTTTCTTTTAGTAAAAATAAAATTTTACTCGGAGTAGTTATTTATGCTACAAGTGCGGAAGGTAGGTGATTTCCGATGAGTGGCATTTTTATTCACGATGATAAGTATTTACTATTTAGTTATAATAAAATATCCATCAGTAAAAAAAAACTTCTTCAATTATTGTAGTATATTAGTATGATATGGATACTATAATGATTATTTTTGACAAAATTATGCACGTTTTCTTTTACTAGACACGATCTTATTAACTGCTAACTACATCCACTAAAAAACGAATCAAATTAACGATTGAGGATTACTTAAATGAATGAATTGCGATTACTTTTTAATCTCCATTTTATTTAATCGCGATTGATTTAATCGATTAAATTTTCTATAGATTGATTAATTGATTAAAAAAAAAAAACAATTGATGCAAACACTGTTTTAGTTAATACCAATTACAAACAAACATACAATTTTACCTCTATAGAATATAAGTTATGATAATAGCACTTCAGTATTACCCACAGGAGTAGGCAGATATGTATACAGCTCTGATACACATATACCAATGATTTATAAAGTCATCATCATCATCATTTCAGACGATAGACGTCCACTGCTGGATATAGGCCTCCCCCAGGCGTCGCCACACTGATCGGTCCTTTTCGTCTTACATCCATCGGGTTCCCACAGCCTTAAAAGGTCATCGGTCTCCCTAGAAAAATGCCTTCCAAAGCAGCGTCTTCCGATTCGCGGTCGCCACTCTAGAAATTTTCGGTCCCTTCAATCATCATCCGTTCTGCGAGCAATGTGCCCTGCCCACTGCCACTTTAGTGTGGCATTTCTTCGGGCTATATCGGTGACCCTGTTTCTCCTGTGGATATCTTCATTTCTGTTTCGATCACGCAAGGAAACGCCGAGCATAGCCCTAGCAACTAATAGGTAACTACTGATAAAAATATAGTTAGGTACGAACCTGTCTCCAAAAATATATATCTTTAAACATTTTAGAATAAAAATTCAAAACAACTTTAAATAATAAACAGACCTCGGCCTTTAGTCGTACATTATTATTTTAGAACAAGATAAATAAATTGTAAAAATTATATTTTTTATGTGTTCGGGACACAAGTGGTAAGAACGATTATGTAATTAGTACTGCCATACGTTAGTGGCAGTTTCGATTCTTAAGTATTAACGGCACATAATAAATTATTTACACGTATTCGCGGGCCGCGTGATACATAGAAATCTTCATTTATATTATTTTTTACCGAATCTCCATTCCATTATTTTTATTATATCCATTAGTTTCAGATATATTATCGGTGTTCTCCTAATTAGCCGCACCTGCTCAGCTATCAACTTTCGCCCTGGCAAGCATATTTGTTCAAAACCCCTAGCAGCTCCTCCTTTGTGACCAAAAAACCAATTATGGTCCATTGCTATGGCTCTTTTCAAGGATTTAAATAAATAATATAAATATTATCTTTATTTCACTCCTTATTAGCACAAAGTACGTAATTATGCTGTGCCATATTTTTAAATAATAATATTCTAATCTACCACTCTTTTATTTTTTTTAATACATCGTCACATCATCAGCCTATTAATGTTCCCACTGCTGGGACACAGGCCTCCTCTATGTGAGAGGCAATGCGCCGTAATCCACCACGCGAGCCCGGTCCATTTTTTTAATACAACACAGGTAAATTGTTTTACGAAAATAATAAAATACTTACACTTTCTTGTTTCAAAAATAGCTCCTAGCAACGCCAACGCCAACTAGACGTTGTCTAGTAACGCCAAAGTCAGATCCTTTATTTCAATAAGGCCAATAAGCGGCTCTTTTGAATGTAAAAATAAAGTTTCAGATAACGCAAGAGTGATCATGTGTACAAAAGGGTTGTTTAAAATCTTTGGAGACTACTATTAGTGCAGCTAGAGTCAATACAAACTGGATTACTTTTATTCAGGTTATAATATAGTAACTACAGTCAATGTCAAAGCTATAGCTATCACATTTTTGTATAGCCATAACTTATTTGAATTGAATGAGATGCACTGGTTTGCAAGAATCAGTCAAGGCCATATTGAAAATGTATTATGTAAAGTAGTAGAAAATTATAGATACTGGATTATGGACATAAAAGGTTTACGTGCTGGTTACAAAAGCTCTCGGATGCTTAGTCGGTAAATGCGCTATGGCCGTATCGAAGTAAAGCACCTATATCGGACAGTAAGAATAGGACACTGAAGACCTAATTGATTTATTTGAAAGCTAATTAATGTTTTTGCTTCCATCGCGGGAGCAATGATTCCAGGATGGCCGAATGTCCGCCAAGCCCACCGAAGCTGAGCCTCCATATTGAAGCCTTCCCTCTAGTCAAGCCATGTCAAACAGCGGGGATGTGTCAATGTAAGCGATTGTCAGTCATTTAATTGTCACTTCAGATAGTGAGAACAAAGCTCTGCCCGGTTTTTATTTATCAGTTTCAGTTGATTAAAAATAACAATAGAATGTTCGTTCTTTATAATTCTGTCTGTACTGTATATTTACCTTCCATAAAATAGGATAATCTCTAAGCTGGTAAACCTACTGTCGGTACCCAGGACCAAGCATTTTGAATAGATACATTTATGTTTAACGACGCAACTTTCGCGACAACTGGCTTATTTCATTTTTGAGTTTTGTTTTATTATTATGTCCTTTATTTTATTCAATTTCTTATTTTATACATTTTTTAATATTTTAAAAAACACATACAAAAAAGAAAAACATTTAAAAATATAAAAAATAGAGGCCCACCGGTATCGGGAACAGGGTCCAAGCTACCGGCGGTCAGGGCTCCAGAGAGAGGAACCTCCTAACAATACGAGCCGTCCAGCAATACTGCTTTCTGGATCAGGCCCTTGACCCAGTTGCCTAACGAGAGCCTCCTAAGGTGTTGGTCGAGGCTCGTGGCTATTAAGCCATTGGCCGACACGACTATCGGTACAATGATCGCTGTGTCCACATCCCACATGTCGACAACCTCGCGAGCCAAGTCAAGATAGTTGATTTGCTTATCTTTCTCGGCTTTCACGAGGTTCCCGTCATGCGGGACGGTAATGTCAACAATCATTGCACGCCTCTCGATTCGGTCCACCACCACTATATCAGGCTTATTAGCGATAATCGTCCTGTCAGTGATGATGGACCGATCCCAGTACAATGTGATATTGCCATTCTCGAGAACTGGGTCGGGCACATACCTGTAGTATGGCACCTCCGATGCCACAAGAGTGTATTTTAGAGCAAGTTGCTGATGGATAATCCTGGCTACAAGGTTGTGCCTATGCAAGTACTCTTCGTTAGCTAGACGAGAACAACCAGAGATAATGTGGCGGATCGATTCACCCGGACGGTGACTTGCCCGACAGATGTCAACCGTGCCATCCTTCACAATAAATCGCCGGTAGTTATTCGTCATGATAACTTCGTCCATAATTGCACAGACAAAACCTTCTGTTTCCCTAAAGAGGTCACCGAAACGCAGCCAGGCTACGGACGCTGACTGATCTACATCGGACCCATGTAGGGCCCGGAAAAAGCGTCCGTGAAGCTCCTTACTCTGCCATACCTCCCTGCGGTCGTTAGTGTCAAGCACTACAGGCTTGCGCCAGTTCTCATTCGCCAAGGAGAGCGGGGTGAGTCCCTTGTCCACTGCTACTACATCTCGATGCATTCCCACGTCGGCGTGTAGAAAATATTCCCTGAGATTGCATATCTCGCGGTTGTGGAGATTCTTGGCATTTAAAAAGCCTCGGCCTCCACACTTCCGCGGGATATACAATCTCATGACCGACGATCGTGGGTGATGCATTCGATATGCAGTCAGCAGTGTACGGACCCGCCTATCCAGGGCGTCGAGTTCCGTTTGAGTCCATTTGAGTATGCCGAAAGAGTACATCAATACCGGCATGACCCAACCGTTGAAGGCGCGCACCTTGTTTCCACCCGAAAGAAGGCTATTAAAAACCTTTTTCAGGCGGCCAAAGAAGCGTTCCTTCAACGATTGCTTCATGTCAGTAGTGCTGATACCTAACGCTGCCGACATACCCATATACTTATAGGTTTCGTTTGGAGAGAGGGATCTCAGGTTTATGGAATCCGCGAGTTGAATTCCCATGGATTCCACAATCTCCCTTCGCTTTACATGCATGACCGCACATTTGTCCACGCCAAACCCCATCCTGATGGCGCTACTAAAAGTTTCAGTTACCTTCAGTAGCTCCATTAGCTGAAGATTGCTGGGAGCAAAGAGCTTCAGATCATCCATGTAAAGGAGGTGAGATATAACCTGACCACCTCTCTTCAACCGATAGCCTAGTCCTGAATTCTCCAGCAGCATACTTAGAGGATTCAGGGCCAGGCAAAACCAAAGTGGACTCCAAAGAGGAATATACCTCGCTCGATCCTTACGGGTTCGCTATTCCTCTGGATATTTCGACATCCTGGATAGCAAAGGACTGTGCTCCACTGCCCCATACACGACATCAGGAAGGTGCGTAGAGTTGTATCTATTTTATACAATTCTAGCACCCTCATGAGCCATGTAAGAGGCACCGAGTCATAGGCCTTCTTATAGTCTTTCCAACATGTCGACAGATCCTTTCGGGAACGCCGAACCTGTTGGCTAATGGCCATATCTATAAGGAGTAGCTCCTTAGTACCGCGAGACCCGTTCCTACATCTATTCTTAGAGGCCGACATGATGGAGTTATCGTCGACGTGTTTATTAATTTTAACTCTCAAAATGGATGTAAGAACCTTATAGACCGTCGGTAAACATGTATGTATTATTATTATTATTAATTCATTTATTTCAGGCGACAGGGCCCAGATAAAATAACTTAAACCTAAACATACATAATAATAATGGTGTTAGTAACAATATAAACTTATACCTATGTTAGCAATAGCTATCTATTGCAGTACTGGTGAAGTTAATTTATTCTTCATGTTTACCTATGTAAACATGAAGAATAAATTAACTTCGATTTGGACAATTATTGAAAGTCGCCAGATTTAGGGTAAGCCCTCATCATCATCTTCCTGCCCTTGTCCCATGTCAACTTTTTTTCTTCTTCCATACCGTCCTGTCTCTCGTCACTCTATCACTGACTCCTTTTTCTTTCATATCACTCCGCACACAGTCCATCCATATTTTCTTTGGCCATCCCATTTAGGGCAAGCCCTATGATCCATAAATAGGTGCAAACATGACGAAGAAATTAACATCGATTTGGACAATTTTAAAAATTCGCCAGATTTAGGAAAAGCCTTGCCTTAGCTTGCCAAGATCCTGCAAGTTCCCCCTCTGTTTTGATGTGTGATCGGTAGAAGTTGTTATTTTGAATCTAGATTTTGTTGATCGTCGATTCATTGCGTTTCATTTGTTGCAGGCGGCTTTCATTAGGTTCTTTGTGGGTGCTGAGGTGATATAGTTACTGAGAAGATGGATGTTAGAGATGTGATATATAGCGATAGAGAGGATGACCCGGCTACGGAATTGGGATTTTGGAGTTAGATCGTGTCATACTCTACTTTGATGCCAAACTTACTTCAAATTCTTAATTCAAAATCGCTTTGCAAATTTTTCGCTTTTAAAAATAGCCTTAGTAAGGTAGCATCAAATGGTATCTATGACAAGGTAAGCTTTGAATGATAACCACTCAAAAAACGTCTTTATTAAAAATAGAAAATATTTTTACAAAAACATACTACCGACTTCCAAATAAAAAAAACTAGAAAGTGAAAAATAACTTTCTTTTTGGAAGTCGGTGTCTTTGGTAGGTACAATTTTTCCTCGTTATGGACACCGACTTCCAAAAAGTAAGTTTATTTGTCACTTTGTAGTTTTTATATTTGGAAGTCGGTAGTATATTTTTTAACTTTTTAGTTGTACGAGTATCTATCTAATAGGCAAGTTGTTTAGTAACATATGAGAAACTTGAACATAACCGGTGAAATGAGAGTGTACCACGGTGAAATAACTGTACACATCTGAGTACCCCTTTAGAGCTTACTTGCGTGATGTTATTTATTCTGTTTATTAAACAATAAACAGATCGTCAAAAATTAAAATAGGACCACCAATTTCGGAACATACTCCCTCAAACAAAAAAGAGATACCGGTGAATACTCAAAAAAAAAAAGATAGGGCCTCCTCCTTTTTGGAAAGTCGGTTAAAAAACACAATCAATAGGTATACGAAACGTTTTCGAAATTATTTTCTTTTAGTACCAATAATATTTTACTCGGAAAAAAATAAAAGGCATCTCGAAACTGTTAAAAACGGCAATAAATTATTATTCATACAGCGTACACACAATTAGGGATATATATCTATAGAAAAATGTAGCGTACAGTCCCAATAAAATTGAGCATTATCCTAAACCTTGAGATCTTAGGCCTTGTTTGTTCTGTCTCCTGCTTGATTTGGAGGGAAGTGGAAATTATGTTTTTTTCCTACTCCTCCGTTATTCTTTTCTGATTAATTTATTTGCGGGATCCAAATCCAAATTTATCCTCCGGGACTTCGTCGAGCTTCATTGCCTCGGCGCTTTTCTGGTGGTCGCCACTGTTAATTTGGGCTTTTAGAAGTTGCAGTGGTTGGGATAGTGCGGTGGGATCGTCGCAACTAGAAAAAGCCTTCCCATCTTCCACTGTGTATATGTTCCAGTTCCAAGCATAGGTTAGTTTTTTGATGTAATAGTAGGTAAAAAAAAAAAAACAGGTGGAACCTCATACATCGCTTATGCTTATGGAATGACCTTTTGTTTGCTTGAGCCTGACAACATTCCACTCCACCTGAATATAAAAACCACTTTGACCTATTTATGTATCACAAATCTAACCTATGCTTGGAAACGGGGACATATTCACAGTGGAAGATGGCAAGGTTTAATGATAAGCATAAATTATATTGGCATAACGAAATTCAGAATAATGATCATTACGCATAATATTATGAAGCATAAATGTTTTGTCTGTATATTGGCATAAATACTGTTGGCATAATACTAATGAAGTATATGTTGGAAATATTTGTAAGTACGTGAGAACCATGTTCCTATTTATCAAGTGAAGGAATTTACCTCTTAGTGCGTGTAATTCTTTATACCTATATCTAGTATAGAAGTACTGGGTGAATCGTCCTCACGTATATGAATTTGTTAATGTATATACTTATGTAAATATTGTAAAAAACTTATTTTTTTTACAGAGTAAGTATGGAGTTTCTTGTGCGTTCTTCTCCATAACAAACTACTTTTCCGAATGCACGGTAGAATCAATTTTGTAAATTTTAATTTTATCGTTCTAAAGTGCCGCTTAATAGCCTTCTTGAAATAAACTCATTTGACTTTGAAGCATAGTTTTATAAAGCATAATGTAATAAACGCATAATAATATTAAAACATAATGTTTTTTGAAATAAAACAAACATGTATCGCGGCTTAAGGGTGGACCCCCACTGCACCTTAACCTAATCCAATTGAGTCACAATTAATAGACGAATAAATATTTTGCCTTAAAATGTATGCTATGTAACTCCAAAATCATGCCAAAACAAATTATACAAACTGACAGTTTTGCTAACCTTTGCATTATGCCAAAGTGTCATTATGCTAATAAAAGTTATGCGAAAACGTAGTTCCAAACAATATTATGTCTTAAAATTTTATGCCAAGAATTCCCGATGGTTGACTTTCCATAATGTATGGGATTGTTCACGTGACATTTCAATAACGCTTGATTTTTTTCTTTACAATCCCATACATTTTCCAATCGTTATTGCGACGCTTTCGTTGATCGAATGTCAGTTGTCTAAAGCCTCAAAACTGCCTTAATTTTTAATTTCGTAGACTAAACATTGAGATAATATGTAGTGCGTAGTATATTATTACCTTAATGAGACTAAATGACATTTCACAACCCCCGTTGTCATTTTATATTTAAATAAAAATAGTGTCGTACCCTGACTGTAATGATTGATCGAAAGTTGTTCAAAAAACGAAGGAGAGCGAAATTGTAACTATTTTACTCCAAAAATTACAGTTGTTAAAAACTAGCGCCCCGTATTTAGTTTCTACTCATTTATAACCGACTTAATTTTATCTACCGCATTTATTTTATTGTTGATTTCATTTAACACAATACAAGTTTATGTACTATGTGTATGAATACTTTATATTTAAATATATTACGTTTACATAAATAAAACATTTATTTACACCAATTAGTAAAATTAAATTAAGGTGTCATGTCAAATCGATTCGATGAATCACTTATGATTGAGCCTAACCTACAGCACTATGCTCTGCGCTTGCAACATTTAAAAAAAACTGAGGTCATTGGCAGCTGTCAGTTTAGTCTATGAAATTAAAAACAGTTCATGTTTGATGCCTAACGAGAATCCTAATATTTAAGTGTTAGGATTCCGATAAAAAAACACAGCATAGTAATTTATATTTTATTTGAACAATAAAATGACATATATTAATTTCAGATTTTAACATACAAATGGCAGCGTTATTGATTATGACTGATTTAAACAATCTAACTTGATAAATCTGTTCTAGTCTATCCTCATCAGAATGAAATATACTGAATTAACTACTAGAAAATTTCCTCTTCGTTTCTTCTATAGCAAAGTATTCGTTTCAAACTCACAATTAGCCGATTTTCCTTTGATCTCATCCTCTATTTGCTGTAAAGTCTTATCTTTAGTCTCTGGTACCATGAAGTACAAAAACAACAAAGATATAGCTATACATACTCCGTACACACCATACGTACCTCCAACCCCTGTACTGTCCATTAAAATTGGTGTTAACTTTAATGCCAAAGTGTATAAAAAGGTAAAAATTACTCCAGAAATACAGGAACCGATTCCTTTATACTCCAAAGGAAATATTTCTCCAATAATAGCAAATGCAACGGGTATAAGACCGAAATTAACCACAAAACTTTGTATAACAATAATTAATGGAGACAACCATACTGAAATTCCAATGTCGTATGATTTGAGTAACATTAAGAAACTTAATAATAACATTAAAATAACAGATATGATACCAGATGAAAATAAAAAGGTGCGTCTCTTGTAACGGTGTATGACGAAACAAGAGGATACAAGAGCAAATATTATGAAACAATCAGCAGCTAAAGAGCAATATATTGCTATGGATTTGTCTCCAATCAACTCTACCATGATTTGAATAACATATACAACGAAATAATACTTGCCACATAGATCTAAAAGTAATGTCAGAAGTGACACTACCATTAAAGGTTTCAAAAACTCTTTTTTTAGTAAGAACTTATAATTATTCTCCGATTTACGATTCTTAATCCGTTCCTTTTGCGTTGACATTAAGTGATGAAGTTCAGTCAGGTTTGAACGACCCTTCAGCCATATGAATGACTCTTCACAGTCCTTAAATCGGCCTTTCATAGCCAGGTACGATGGGCTTTCTGGCCAAAAGAATGTCAAGATGACCGACACTGTCGGTAATATTATTGCAAATGCTGCTATTTGTCTCCAACTCCAGAATAACGACATGGAATGACAGATTAATGTTCCGAGAGCTATGGATACTTTCTTGATTGTCATGAAGTACCCTCTTCTTTTGGGGTCAACGTATTCGCAGACAATCATAGCGTGGATGTAGATTCCACCAATAGCAAGTCCTTGGATGATTCTCGCAGCGAACAGGACTGGAATGCTATTGGCCAGCGGGAAGATCACCCAACCGGTGAGGTTTAAGAGATTGCAAATGATATGGACGACTTTTCTTCCTAACGTTTGTAGGATCGGCGATAAGATGAAGAATCCGCACATACCTGCGAATCCGTTGCTGGCAGCTAGCAAACAAAAATAAGAGTCATCAATATCTTCATTATTATTTTGACGGCAATAGGACGTTACAAAAAAAGAATAACATATTTAAAATAAAGAATTAAAAGTATAAAATGAGGTGGTTTATAATATTATTGTATCAGGGAACTTTTTAATTGTTTACTACTTTTGTTTTCCTATTATTTGATTGCATTATTTTGTTTGATATTAATTTAATATTCTCTGTAACCGAACATGTGTCAAACGTCATTCAAAAGTTAACCCTCAAAATTGGTACCAAATACAAGGCTTGCCTAGTTTGGGGCTAATGTAATAGTACATTATGATATAAGTGCGGTAAGTTGAAAATTACAGCCTAGGCGATATTGCTAGCCCAAGCCGTAGGCGAAGACTACAACAAAGCAGAGGCTGTAATTATGAAAGCGCACGGTGTATGTCATACGACGTTTTTTAACATATTTGCGAGGAAATGAATAAAACTCGGACTTTCTTAAACGAATAAATCTTTAATCACTTGTTAAAGCAGATAGAAAAATTTGAACAATTTGTAAAATTGATTATTAAGTTGCCAGTTGGCATTTTTAATGTTGTCAAGTTATTATTATTAGTTACAATTTCACCAGTCTCTCTCTCACTCTCTTGAGTGAAAGTAGGAGAAACGAGATCACCGAGTTCTGCAGTCGGTGGCGGCGACGGAGGCGGCTGCGGTGGAGGCGATGATGGTGCCATGTTCGCGTGTGTGCTCGTAGATGGTCGAAACTTTCGAAAGTCAACACTTGGTTCCAAATTTATATTCCTTGTAATGCGGGAGCTAATTTCTTCTTTATTTCTCATCGAGTCATCTTTGTAGCCCTCGGCTACACTGTTCGACCGCCACCTTCCGTGGCGTTTTAGTGTCAATAAGTTCGCACTTGAATCGGCGAGCAATTGTAACCGAGGACCTTCTGAAACTGTGCCCTGAGTATTCATGTGGTGATGAACCACATGAATACTCAGGGCACAGTTTCAGAATACTTAGGGCAAATTTAAGAAAGTGGCAATTTGTTTCGGCATTGCTCCAAATTTATTTAAGCCAATGGGTTGGTTAGTGCATTTTCCATTTTGATAATTTGGAAAAAATCTGTTAGACATCGCTTTTGTTGAACGAAGCGCTTCGTGTTTCTTCACTATGTCGTGAAAAGGCCCCCGTATTGTGAACGAACTTGGAATTTTATTTTTTGTGTTAGAAGAACCCGCTCATGGTTCTCGACATCATTAGGCGAAACAAGGCGGCCCAGTGCTCCGCGGCGCCAAACTGCAGCCTCTGTACAGCTGCAGGGAGGCCTGCTGGGCACAGAGCGGGTGGAAAGGCCTGTGGCGCACCCGCGCAGCAGAAGAGGAGAAGGAGGGCCAAGGTTGCCGGGGGCTCTTTACCCCCCCGTCAACCTGGCTGCCCTTCGACTGACTCCCGGCCTAGGAATGGCGTGGAGGGAATGGATTGCGCATAATGGCGCTCTACCATTTCCTCCAGGGCAATATCAAACACTCTGCCAGAGCTCAGGATCTCTTGCTCCAGAGCATGGCAGAGTGGTCGATTCACGTGGCTGTGGTCACCGAGCCGTATTTCGTCCCACCCAGAGACAACTGGGTTGGAGACCTCGACGGTTTGGTGGCCATCATTGGCGGGGCTCTTGTCAGCCCGTCCCAGGGTCTCGGCTGGGTGGCCGCCCTCGCGGACGGCGTTGGCATAGTTGGTGCGTATTTTTCGCCCAACAAGAGTCTCACCGACTTCGAGAGTTTTCTTGTCGAGTTGGGTGCCGTCGTAGGCCGACTCCACCCGCCCTGTGCTGTTGCTAGGGGTGCTAGAAGAGTAGGCAGTCACCACTGGCCTGGTTGTCCTAAACCGGGGCTCGGTCCAAACGTGCGTGCGGTAGCGGGGTGGTTCAATAGTGGACGTCTTTTTTGCTAGCCCTGCTGTCGCGAGCCGTGTCTGCGAGTGGCGTGTCGCCGTGGAGGTGGAGACGTTATCGGATCACAGATATATCCGTTTCGACGTGTACCACGCGGCGACGGAGACTCTGCGGCTGGCGATCGGATAGACGAAGAAGTGAGCCAGGGAGGAGATATTAGAGAATCTAGACGAGGATCCGTGGGGGCGCCCTTATCGAGCGGTTTGAGGGAAACTTCGAGCCACCGCGCCTCCGCTTACGGAGAATCTCCAACCCGAGCTGCTGGAGGAGGTAGTCGTAGCCCTCTGCCCAGGGAGAGCAGAACACATCGAGCCACCGATGGTTTACAAAGGAGGACGCCATCAGCGTCCCAGAGGTGACACAGGCAGAGATGGGGGCGGCCGTGATTCAATTCCGGGCCAAGAACGTGGCTCCAGGGCCCGACGGGATCCACGGCCACGTGTTAGCCCTCGCTCTGAAGGAGCTATAGCCCTGGCTGAGACGACTCTCCACAGCGTGCCTTGAGCGGGGCCAGTTTCCCACTTTGTGGAAATCTGGTCGTCTGGTCCTGCTCAGGAAGGCGGCGCGCCCTGCGGACTCGCCTTCCGCGTACCGACCCATAGTGCTGCTAAACGAGGTGGGTAACCTGTTCGAGCGGATTATCGCTGCCCGCCTCGTCAGCCACTTGTACAGAGAGGGGCCGGACCTGGACGAAAGCCAGTTCGGCTTTCGGCATGGGCGCTCCACCATCCACGCGATATCGCAGGTGAGAGTCCTGGTGGAGGAAGCGGTGTCCCGGGGTGGGGTGATGTTGGCGGTGTCCTTGGACATTTCGAACGCCTTCAACACCCTGCCCTGGAGTTGTGTTCAGGAGGCACTGCGGTATCATCGAGTGCCTCCCTACCTCCGCCGCATCGTCGGGGCTTATTTGGCGGAGAGGTGTGTCACCTACGTGGGACGTGATTGCGACGAAAACCAGCACCTCATGTCGTTCGGTGTTCCACAGGGCTCGGTCTTGGGCCCGCCCCTGTGGAACATCGGGTACGACTGGGTGCTGAGGGGCGAACTCCAACCGGGCGTAGACTTGAAGTGTTACGCGGACGATACACTGGTCACCGCCCGGGGGACTTAGTACAGGGAGGCAGTGTTGCTGGCGACGGCTGCGATCTCACAGGTGGTGAGTCGCATACGGTGCCTTGGCCTGGAGGTGGCCCTTAACAAGTCGGAGGCCATGGTCTTTCATGGCCCCCGGCGGGCGCCACCACCCGATGCCTACATCGTCGTCGGGGGGGCCCGAGCGCTGCCTGTAGGCGGCTCTTCGTGGGGATCGTGCGATCGATGGCCCTGTATGGGGCCCCGATCTGGGTGGCTGACCTGACGGCCGGTAGCATCGCTGTTCTGCGGAAGCCGCAGAGAGCGATGGCCGTCAGAGTCATCAGGGGGTATCACACGATCTCCTACGAGGCGGCTTGTGCACTGGCCGGATCCCCGCCCTGGGACCTGGAGGCGAAGGTACTCGCGTCACTGTATTGGCGGCGCGAGGAAGCGCGGGCGCGGGGCGAAGGGCTGATGCAGCGACATATAGAGTTGCGTCAGTCTCAGCTCCGCGAGGTCCTGGTGGCGGAATGGCGGGACAGGCTTTCACGCTCTACCGCCGGCCTCATTACCATCGAGGCGGTCCGGCCAGTGCTCGAGCGCTGGCTCGGGAGGAGGCACGGCTCCCTGTCGTTTCGGGTGACGCAGGTGCTGGCGGGGCATGGTTGCTTCGGGAAGTACCTGTGTCGCATAAACAGGGAGCCGGACGCCCGGTGCGGTGTGTGAAACAGTCGTCTCACAGAAGGAGGCTGCGGAGAGGTAGAGGGAGATTTCATCCGATCCGCAGCAGATGCGCCGGGCGTCGGCGGAGGGCGGACAACGCCCTCTTCCAGCCCTCCTAAATGGGTCCAGGTTCGACGGACGTCCGTCGCCCCCCACATATCCCGACCCGAGGTGGTGGCGCGTAGTGTTCCACACGCGCCCCTCTTAGACGTCGCGGGCGGAGTCCAACACCTCACTCCCCCTCCCCAACCCGAGGTCGTGGACCGCAGAGGCGGGCCGGCACTAGCCGGGGGTTGCGGAAGTATCGTTGTTCCCACGATCCCCGGTTTAGGTGTGAGACGGAACACCGGGGTGGTTTTTAGTCAGTAAGAGTCTGACAGACCCCTCCGTCCCCCCCAGGGCGGAGGACATCCAATGAGGATTTTCCACCCCGGAACAAAAAAAAAAAGAGAAAGAATGGTCAATTCTGGTTAAAAGCAAGGTATTATAGCACAAGTAAAGAGAAAATACAGGAAAATAAAAAAAGTTAAAAATTAAGGTAAATTTTGGTACTTAGAAGTTTTCGCGAAAATCTAAATTTGCTTATATCTTTTTATCGTGTTGACTCAGGACCTTGATTTTTATTCACCTAATAGTGACTATAGACTTCAGTATCTGGAATAAATTTCAAATTGCTAGGTCTACCCGTTCCTGAGAAAATCGGTGGTGACACACGGACAAGAAGTGATCTTGTAAGGGTTCCTTTTTTTACCTTTTGAGGTACAGAACCCTAAAAATGATGATGATTAATGTTCTATATATTTTGGCATTACGACCATTGGCATCGCTAACATCGAATGTCACTTGTCTAGAGCCTCTCGTAAGCGTCTCCGTTTCGACTGGACCTTGTGCTTCTCATTTTCATCGTACTACGAGTATAAAACCATCTTAAATCTATTGTTGTTTGAGATAGTCATGCCACTATACTCTATTGATATAACATTAGAAATTTAAATAAACCCTTATTGCAGCCCGTTTTGACTTGATTGATGACAAATAGCAGCTGTAGAAAACAGTTGGTTTTGGTTTTATGGAATAAGATGGGATGGAATGGCGTTGAATGGACTTTATAAGCTATATTACTGTAAAGTTTCATCCAAATCCGTTCATTAGTTTTTGCGTTAAAGAGTATCAAACATCTATATTTCTAGATTCCTAAACTTTCACATTTATAATATTAGTAGGAAGTAAGATATTTGCAGGATACTTACCAATCCAAGAAGCTTGGTTGGAAGTGGCTCGAATGTCAGTAGTATTGGGAGAAACCAGGGCTGGGGTGAGGACTGATGGGAACGATAACATGATGCCCACGCTGACGGTATAAAACAAACCCGTCGTTAGGATGAAGACCTGTAAGAAATTCAAGATGTTTTTAGGGAGTTGCATCATTGATTTTGTTTTATTTTTGTTCTAGTTTTTATATCTCGTGTGTCCTATGTAGGGCATGTAATATCGGAAGTTTTTCAATTCCGATATTGATCTCCGATATTAATATCGGAATTGCGCTCATTCGTTAGACATCGCGCATTTTTTTTGTTAATTTTACAAATTCGGTATGAGATTGGATTAAGTACAATAAATGAACACGTTTATGACGAGACATAATAAGATTTTTATTGTGTCTCTCTCTAATCAGCAATGACTGGCTAGGGGCTTATTTAACTAAACTCGGATCGCTACATGTCTGCGTTTGGGTCATTTGGGTGCTCCCAGCGGACCTCCAAATCGTTGTCAATGTGGTGAAGCAGTCGACCGCCTCGGACACCATGGCCTATCCTGCAGTAGAAGCGCTGGTCGGTTAGCACGGCACGCAAGCATTAATGACATCATAAGTCGGGATCTTGTCACCGCCGGGGGTGCCAGCTGTTTTAGAACCTAATGGCTTGGTGCGCGACGATGGGAAGAGACCAGACGGGATGACCAAAATGGCTTGGAAGGTGGGTACGCCTTTGGTGTGGGATGCAACATGTGTCGACACCCTTGCGCCATCCCATCTTCTTAGCACGACGGGCTGTGCTGGGGCAGCTGCTGCTGGTGCAGAAAACCTCAAACGGCGCAAATACAACAACCTTATTGGAAGTTATAAATTTGAGCCGTTTGGGTTTGAAACATTAGGTTCATAGGGTCCGAGTGCTTTTCGGGTATTTCGAGATGTAAGCAAAAGGTTAGTCGACTCTTAACGTGACCAGAGGGCTGGGCTTTTCCTTGGCCAGAGAATCAGCATTGCCATCCAACGTGGCAATGCTGCCAGCGTTCTGGGCACTTTTCACGTTGACAGCGATGTGGACGAATTTTATGACGCCCTATGACCCGTGCCCTTTTATAAGCGTTCGTAGTTTTATTTTATTTTTATTTAAGTGTATATATAGGTAGTTATTGTTAATTAAGTATTTTATACTATGTAAATTTTAGTTTAGATAATTGAATCAATACTTAAAATAAAATAAACTAAACTTTACATTTGTTCCCAAGAAAGAATAACTACTAACGTCATGCCTTTCTGAAAAAAAGGACAATGCTAAAAAAAAAATATTATAATGATTTATAAATTCAGCATAAGTAATAAATCCTTGGGATAAAGGAGATGTCTAACAAAACATTGAAATATTATTTCTGCTTATTCCTATAAAGTTTTTTTTTTTAATAGATTAGAATAAATTCTGAGCATAGTCTTCTTTATTCGATGCTTTCTAATCAGGAGAATTATTATTACACATTGATTGGAATAGGTATCGTAGTGATAGACGATAACCATATTGATTTTTGTCATTACAACTTCAGCATTATTATTGAAGTCAAATGAATCCTGGAATGCCGAGACAAACTTATTTCGTAAAAAAACTTCAATAAGATAAATGAAATATAGCAATGCTAAAATATAACTATCCTATTCTTATTATATTCAAAATTAATGGAATGTCAATAAAATAATTAATAATTTATTCAAGTAGTAGATCAATCCAACAGATTAGTGATCGGACAGACTAATTTGTTGTATTTGATACAAGCAAAAGACTAAAAAATAATAATAATTTATTAAGCAAGGAAATCACTAGAAATTTGAGATAAAGTTTAACAAGGATTGGTATTTTTTCCGAAACAGCCTTCTCAAAAGTATGAAAAAGTATCTAAGCTTTCATCATCATCATCATCATTTCAGCCGAAAGACGTCCACTGCACATAAGGCCTTCCCCAAGTGTCACCACATTTACCGATCATCTAGCAGATTCCCGCAACCTAAGCGTTATTCAAAATTATTATACTTGATACAACGGGTTCTATGAAGCTGTGTATAATGCTAGTATTTTTATTACTCTTATAAGTAACATTTTTAGCAATCTCAGGACTGTAAAACCGGGATTCGATTTAAGTAAATAAGCACCCAATTATCCGATCACTGTTAATCACCGTTGTCAACGGGTTTAAACACGCCATCGCGTTCGGCGCTTCAAAATGAGCTAAAGTATAGGTTTTTTCTGATTCCGAAATTCAGACATTGGGTCACTCAGTATCGGAATTGAAATATAGCAAATTTCGTTCCGAAATTCCGATATTCATGCCCTAGTCCTTTTGGTATCACAAATAAATAATTTATCTTTCTTTATTAAAAGTAAATAGCTTTTATACCGTGACTATGCCCCCGTGGCCCACCCCACATGACCCATTAAATGTTATACTGATACATACACTAAATAATAGTGTGGCGTCCTATCAATGAAAGAATTTTCGAAATCTAATCAGAACTTCCAGATCACTGTTGGCAAAAAGTCAACCCCGATTACGATTAAAAATAACGATTAAGAAGTTAATCGCGAGTAACAATTGAAGATTCATACTTTTAATCGTTAATCATCGATTGATTGAATCTGATCATTAATCCCCATTACGATTAAGGCCCAGTTTTGAAATTGACTCAGTTTTGGAATCGATTGGCCCAGTTTTGGAATCGATTGACGTAAGAACCATCAAAATCGGCCAACGCATTTCCCTCCTTCGGCATTCGGATAAAAGGGCATAATATTTTTACAAACTTCTTATTGAATCATTCACGGACTCACAGTAATTTAAAAGTTTTAGATAATTAATAAAAAAATGAACAAAAGAAACTAAACAAACATTCAAAAAATTGTTATAGCACTAACCCATACAGTCTTATTATTAGTATAATTACTAATTTCGAGATAAGATTACTTACACTTACAACATATAACATTAAACCTATTAGCAAGTAAACATTAAAACGTCCCATATATATTTTTTACGTTATTTGAATTACTTTCATGATCACACTCTCTTACTTGTTATACCATGTATACACAGTATTATTTTTTATAAAAAAATCATGATGAGTATTTACTATTTAGTTATAATAATCCATACATCTGACGCGCCTTATCGGCAATCTTCTTCAATTATTATAGTATATTAGTATGATGTGGATAATATAATGATTATTTTTGGCAAAATTATGCACGTTTTCGTTTTTTATTTTAATTGACACGATCTTTTTAACTGCTCTAACTACATCCAATCAGTTTTAATTAAATTAACGATTGAGGATTACTTAAATTAGTGGATGATTGATTAATCTCCATTAAATTTTATCGCGATATTTTTTATAATTTTAATGATAATTTTCTATAGATTGATTAATTGATTATTTAATCAATTAATTGATTGATGCCAACACTGTTCTAGTTAAAACCAATTACAAACAAACATACAATTTTACCTCTATAGAATATATGTGTAGTAGTCACTATGCCTGTTACGAATACTTGGATGTGATATGTGAAATCAAACTCATACTGGTCATTTAGGTTTATAATCTAAGAAAACTGTTAACAAAGGATTACATTTTTAAAGAGATGTCTATGGCTTTGACACTATATTTTAACCAAGCGTCTCACTCAGGCGACGGCCATCGACCGAATGTCTGCGCTTACCGCTAGAAACACTCGACAAGCTCCCGAGTGTTTACCATAAAAAATATCGCCTCCATGGCAGCCCTTTGGAATTATTAAGACATATAGGTATTTATATAAAACAAAAACCATAACAAATAACCAAACTGTAACAATAAGATCATTTGTTTTTATTTAAAACAAGCCATTATAAGTTAAAAAGAATCAAAACCTAACAATCGTCCGTCCTGACATCGTGTGGGTCCCTGCACACGACTCCAGGTGGAAACCTAACAATCGGGTTCCTGGCTACTCGTTCAACCTTATTGATTAATTAAATACTTTAATATTTTTTACAAACAAATATCATACTAACAGAGTAGTGTCAAAGTCTTAGTCAAATCATTTATCTTTTAAATTTCAATAAATTTAAATTTAAAGTTAAAAAATATGATACCTATTGATTCTACTGTCCATTCGGAAATGTAGATTGTAATGGAGAAGAACGGACAAGAAACTCCATACTTACTCTTTTAAAAAAAAGTTTTACAATATTTTGAGGATAATGCACCTCGAGCTTATTACAATATCATTTATTTATGATTCGTTTATACTCGCAATGGAACGCCGTGGGGCTATGACACCAATGGAGAACAAACTTTTCATTATTATTTATACAAACCAACAAAATAACTTTATTGAACTTTTAACAATTATACAATTGTAGAAATTATCAATTTCTTAATTAATATCCAACATCAAAGAGAAAGATCACGACCGATCATTTGTCGTGAACGAACACCATCCCTGGAAAATCAGTAAATCAGGGCCCTAACATCCTGAACGATCAGTAAATCAGGACGCCTAGCGACACCAACACGAGCCGATCAGTTAAATCTCATGTTGATAGCCGAAAGGACTTTTCTCTTAAACGGGCAGCAGGCGTCCCTCGCGACATCAGTTCGGAGGTCCCTGACATTCACCCATTATCATTCCTCGCGCCATCAGTTCGGAGGTCTCTGACATTCGCCCATTATCATCCCTCGCGCCATCAGTTCGGAGGTCCTTGACATTCACTCATTATCATCCCTCGCGCCATCAGTTCGGTGGACCTTGACATTCATCCATTATCATCCCTCGCGACACCAGCAAGAGCCCTCGATTTACGCTCAAGCCGATAGCCGAAAGGACTCTCTTAGCCAGGATGCCTCGCGTCCTGACCTGTAATTACAACCAATAATATTCTGTACATAACAGTTTCTTAAATTCGGTATAATTAGTATAAGAAAGGCTTCATACAGCCATTAATTTCCCAGGATGTAGAAACACAGCCAATCACATCATCCTCTATAAGTTAAACTGTTAAGTTGGCATTCTGTACCCATACAAACAGTATTTACTTTAAATCTTCGACAAAGAGGTTCTTTCTACCTGAAAGAATAATATTTAAAACAAATATTTGTTTTAAATCTTACTTTTTGACTTTGAGTTCTAGTACATTACTCAATGCTTTTTGTCAGTTATTTCTAGCAACTTATAGGATATAATAAACTGGCATTATTACGACTTCATGCAAAAATCTCTAGCTACGGTGGTAAATGGTACAATCGGACCACTGGTTATATGAATCACAATTTCATACGCTCCACAACTACTGTTGTTTTGCGTCTGCTTTCGGTATTGATTGGTGCGGTATCATTGTTAAAACATACCAATCCATGACTAAAACTTTGATAACATGGTGTGGTTATCCATCACTATACCCGTACTTTATTTGCCCGTTTGTTTTAGGTCGAGCTACCTCGTTTATCACGTTTTTCATACTATTCTTAAATTGTATGCGTGCAAAGATAGGTACCAACATTGTTTAGCAATGAGTCAATGTTTTTCGTATCATTCGTATAGAACCTCAAACGATGGTTGTTATACCAAACATATTGATACTAGTTTGTGAAAGCCTCAACAAGATGTCAATATTAACATAAGTTCAGAACAAAGCAACTCCTTCCCAATATTAATTGTTATAGAGTTCTTAACATCCTTCTCATTTTTCTTCTATAAGCTCGCCTAGGAAGAGCAAATAAAAAATTGCCTTCGTTGTCTTTAAAAGTCTCAGAACTGCTCCGTGAATGAACATTAATACATCTTCCTCATATTCATCTTTTATAGATCTTAAATCCAACTCAACGACGACGACGTGCGACTATGAACCATTAATAATGTTATAAAAATGTATCAAAACGAAACCACTGTTGGTTCGAATAATTCCTGGTCCTCAGCGTAATTTACTGCTGACATTCTAATATAATAACGAATAACCTTGCTTAAAGGTGATATTTCCTTAGTCAACAAACTTGGTATCAATTGAGTAAGATGGTGGCGATTAGTGCACCCATCTTGCTTTACTAAAAGACTCGACACTAGGATAATATCTACTAGACGTTTCATCATTTGACTATAAATAGTTCTTATAACTTTTGTAATAAAATATGTTTCTGTATTCTTTCTATAACAACAATTGTGTAAAAACATAATGTCTGCTTTATCGCGTTATCTATTTTTTTTATTCTCTTTATGATCTAATGCAATGAACACTATGGTCAAAATTACAATACCATAGGTATTGACAGTTTAACATAAGTTGTACATTAAGAGAACTTCTATATTTTAAGTTTGCTATGCATAAATTAGGTTGACTGTACCCTTTAAACTATCTTAATCTAATATTTAAATGGCATTACTTAATTAGCCGTGGTGGCTCAGTAGTTAAGACATCGTCTCTCGAGCTGGAAGGTCGTGAGTTCAAATCCGGAAAAGTGCCGATGTTACTTCAGTCAGTCAGTTCCTAATACTTTCTAATTTTATCTTGGACATCGCTGGCATCGGTGTAAAAGTCTGGACTTACAGATAATTTAAATTGTAAAACGCCAAACCGCCTCAAGCAGGAGTGGTATCAATATTCGTGCTGTCTCTGTATGAGAAGAGGCCTTTATCCTGCAGTGAGACAGTAACGGGCTGGTATTTATTTTTATATTAGTTACATTCAATCAAACACTAATAACTCATCACATTTAACGATTTGGAATCCTTTCTCTGTAGAACATTAGATTATAGGTATACAACAACTTAAAACTCAAATTGCATTTTACTGTAAACATAGGGAAGAGAATGGTTAGTCACATGACCTACCACTAAATTGACATTAACAGTCTTTACATTGACAACCATGTCGCGCTATTCCAGATCCCTTCATATTAGGCCTGGGGTCGTATCGCTTTTTCTGAGAATCGTACCCAAATCAGATTTCGAGTTTCAATATCTGATATCAAAACTATATATTTCAATATCTAGATATTGTCCGTACGCGATATTTTCAAACCTGATCCAATACGCTGCTTTTTGGTTGCTACGATATTTGATGAAAATCGGTATTTTAGATTTGTTTAAATTAAACTAGATACTGTGCGAACGCGTATGTATTTTTAAAACTATTGTGCAGCCTAATTTCGTAAGTGAATTCGGCAAGGCAAAGTCTTTGATCCCATAAAAGAGTATAACAAATTTACTTATATAATTAGGTATTACCAAAAATTATTGGTCTCTTTCGAAATGAGTATCTTCACCAATGAAAGCGTCCAATAATTTAATTTAATATTTGAAATGCGTTGTTATACTAAACTTTAAATACACGAGCTTAAGATCTAAACTATGTCATTAAAATGTGTTAAATGAGCTCAAATTTGTATTGTGTAAGTTGCAAATAATATTACCATACCTATACCGCTCTAACTACTGCAAATCTATATCACCTGCGCTCTGTCGCACACGAGTCACGTCACCGCATCGGGCCGAAATCTGCCGAAGCCGATGCGGAGCGAGCGGTATGTAAATATCTAGATTTTGTAATACATGGTCTTCAAACGAACCAGTAAGCGGTTTTTAGATATTGTACCGATATATAGATTTCGTAACTATATACGGTTTGTATCGCCCACCACTACTTCATATCCGTGGGCACATTATCGTGAGATTAGTACAAAACAACATACACTATTGTTTTATTTGTAGGTAATAATTATTATCCATATACCGATTAGAAACAGACTCTATTACTCATTATCAACGTCTTTGTTGTTTAATCGTTTAAAATAAGTTGTCATAGCTTTTGTGCCGCATCACTACTGTTTTTTATTTCTATCTTCTATTTTACTGTAGAACTTTTCTTTTGCACAACCAATCTTATTACAACGTGTGCACTTCACAGTGGCTTAGTGCTGTGTGAAAAATGAGGCGCCTACTACTATCTTGTATTTCGCTTTGATAAATAAGACGTTATTTTACATAATAAAACACCTCGTTACGCTTGCTCTCTGCTAATCATATTTTTAAAGTTCTAGGCGTAGTTTAGTTCGCACGGAAACGCGTTCAATAATTTATCTTGCCATTCTTGCCCAATAAATAGAATAGCACCTACTTAAACTATTGTGCCACATCGTGGACAACCCTTTTTATTTTTAGTTAGCAAAATTAATGGTGATACTTTCATCCCAACTGTATACCGAACCGCACGCATTCAACTTACGCACGAAAATATGTAACCAAACGTCTATTCGATGGTTTTTGGACGAAAAATCAAATTTGATCATTTTTCTGTAGTGATTTTGCTGCGCTTTGGATCACGGGTGGCAAAGCTAGACCGTTCCTAAAGTTCTTAATGCTATCAAATAAAAAGAAGGACTACGTGACCTGTCAATCCATGTTTCGCGGTCGCGCTGCCGCTGTCCGCGCCTCGCGCTTTCCTTTTCACGTGGCTCGTTGTCTCGTCTTCACACGGAGACGCTGCGATGGCGGCTGACCACTCGTGGCTCGTTGCCACGACGCGACGCTTCCGCAGGTCTTCGGCGGCGCCAGCACAGTCGTCTCGACGACGCGCTGACGTTGAGCTGCTGCATCAACGCCTAGCCGCCCGTAGCTCGTTGCCACGACGCGACGCTTGCGCAGGTCTTCGGCGGCGCCATCAGAGTCGTCTCGACGACGCGCTGACGTTGAGCTGCTGCATCAACGCCTGGCCGCCCGTAGCTCGTTGCCACGACGCGACGCTTGCGCAGGTCTTCGGCGGCGCCAGCACAGTCGTCTCGGTGACGCGCTGACGTTGAGCTGCTGCATCAACGCCTGGCCGTCCGTAGCTCGTTGCCACGACGCGACGCTTCCGCAGGTCTTCGGCGGCGCCAGCACAGTCGTCTCGGCGACGCGCTGACGTTCGCGCTCTCGCCATACTTCCTACTTCAGCATCTTAAGCTGCGCACGGCCCGTCTCGATGTCTGCTTCTGGGCTTCATCGCCGCAGCTGAGTTCCGCGCCGCTTGGCAGAGTGGGCCGTAGCCCGGAGATTTCGGCATAGTCTGAAATCTCGTAACCAAAAAGAACTTTAGAGCCGTAGATTAATGTATTTTAAGCCTATTGGGAAGTGGTTGTAAGAAGACAATAAATTTGCATCCGTCTAACCCTTTTTCAAGTCACTCATTACTCAAAAGGTAAAAACAATTAATTATATGTACCGTAATTGGCTAGACATTACGTTCAACATATTATCACCAGTTAGGCATGATTATCATTTCCTTTGTTACAGTTAATTCACGCGGGTCAGCATGTTATGTTATACAAACAATCTTTGACACTTAACTTGTCCTGTTCTAAAAATAAACAAAGGGACCTTTGTTATAAGTGTAAACACTTGAGTCCCATGCGAAGAATGCGGTATCAAGTGTTTCGCTTGGGGTGCCGGGTGACGCCCCGCTTGATAAGCGCCGTCAAAACGCAATATGACTAAATTCTGGGATATCTATATATACCAAATACGACACAATTTTCTTTGTTGATTGTTATTAAATAACCTTATAACTTCTCTGGCTCTCTCATCTTATTGATAAGATGCTAAGTAATGACTAGGATTCGAACCCAAGACCCATAAATCGACAATTGTTTAAGGTGTGAACAGATTTAGATTTAAAAGTGCTCACGCTGTAAAAACTCTTGAAAAAACTCACAAAACTAATCAGTAATATATAAAATGTGATAGACAAGCCAAACAAGATTTCAAAATTTTAACGTTCAGCATGATGATACATGATGCTGGCAAAATGAAAAACAAGAAAGTAATGGTACTTAATTGTTTAAGTCAATGTATCATCTTAAGAAGACTATGGTCTCACGGGTCTCGTTATATTGTAAAGATCCGTGACTGACCAACATCAATAACTATGATCACATCAATCAAATTATAATTACAATTTGGGCGTGTACTTACGTTTTGGTTGTTCATCCCACTTCTGAAATGTAGTAGTCACTATGCCTGTTACGAATACTTGGATGTGATATGTGAAATCAAACTCATACTGGTCATTTAGGTTTATAATCTAAGAAAACTGTTAACAAAGGATTACATTTTTAAAGAGATGTCTATGGCTTTGACACTATATTTTAACCAAGCGTCTCACTCAGGCGACGGCCATCGACCGAATGTCTGCGCTTACCGCTAGAAACACTCGACAAGCTCCCGAGTGTTTACCATAAAAAATATCGCCTCCATGGCAGCCCTTTGGAATTATTAAGACATATAGGTATTTATATAAAACAAAAACCATAACAAATAACCAAACTGTAACAATAAGATCATTTGTTTTTATTTAAAACAAGCCATTATAAGTTAAAAAGAATCAAAACCTAACATATGTTATGGTAATAGCACGCCTGTATATCCCAAAGGAGTAGACAGAGATGTATACACCTCTGTTACACATATAACAATGATTTATAAAGTAATAAGTCATCATCATTTCAGACGAAAGATGTCCTCTGCTGGACATAGGCCTCTTCCAAGCGTCGCCAATGATCGGTCCCGGGCGTCTCACATCCATCGGGTTTCCGCAGCCTAAGAAGGTCATCGGTCTACCTAGGAAATGCCTTCCAACGCAGCGTCTTCCGATTCGCGGTCGCCACTCTAGAACTTTTCGGCCCATCAATCATCCTTTCTGCGAGCAATGTGCCCTACCCACTGGCACTTTAGTTTGGCATTTCTTTGGGCTAGGTCGGTCACCCTAGTTCTCCTGCGGATATCTTCATTTCTGATTCTATCGCGCAAGGAAACTCCGAGCATAGCCCTAGTAACTAATAGGTAACTGCTGATAAAAATATAGGTAGGTACGAACCTGTCTCCAGAAATATATATCCTCAAACATTTTAGAATAAAAATCAACACAACTTTAAATAATGAACAGAATTCTGCCTTTAGTCGTACATTACTCTTATTATTTTAGAACAAGATAAATAAATTTTAAAATTTACATTTTTTATGTGTTTGGGACACAAGTGGTAACAACGAGTATGTAATTAGTACTGCCATACGTTAGTGGCAGTTTCGATTCTTTAGTATTAGCGGTACAATTATTTACAAGTATTCGCGGGCCGCGTAGTACATGGAAATCTTCATTTATATTATCCTACCGAATCTTCATTCCATTATTTTCAAAATATCCATTAGTTTCAGATATTTTATCGGTGTTCTTCCAGCAAGCCGCACCTGCTCAGCTCCTAACTTTCGTCCTGGCAAGCATATTTGCTCAAAACCCCTAGCAGCTCCTCCTTTGTGATCAAAAAACCAAAAAAACAATTATTGTCCATTGCTATGGTTATTATCAAGGATTTAAATGAATAATATAAATATAATAATATATATAGCACAAAGTACGTAATTAATCTGTGCTATATTTTTAAATAATTATATTGCACTGTTATCCTGATTATATGTACAGGGATCACTTAGAACTCACTTTGATTTCATGATTATTGTAAGATAACAATTAATTTAAAGTCACCTTTAGGTCCATCGAATTGCAGTATTTTCGGTTTTAGTAAACAGTATATATTTACTATCATAGTCACAGTTAGTAAGTCTTTATTCACTTCACACAGTTCCTGGATTGCGTATTTTTTTTTTTTTTTTACGTGCTCAAATATTTACAATGTTGACAGGTTGACACGGTTGACAGTTCCCCTCAAAAATTAGGTTCGTGAAGTAAAATATCACAACATACGCAATTCAGATATTCGGACAGTTGAACTCTATATTCGATATATATGGCGTTGTGCATTTGACGACAATTTCTGAAGGGCGGTCGCGGAGGAATCAATTATAATCAAATTTAATCGGCCGCTCTTGCTTGTATATACGAGTACCAAAGACAATTGTTGAGTGAGAGGAAATTTGTAATTGCTCTGTACGTATCTTAGTTTTTGGCATTTACTTTGATTGTATCGCCGTTCATCATTTTGATGCTGAACGCGTCAGCTGGTTGGCTCTTCGTCCCGCCTTGTGGTTTATTTTTATTTTTTAACTACAACTTTTTTACTTTTTATTACTATGTAAAAATTTTCAACCCGAAACTGTCCCCACCCGCCATGTAGTGCTCAAGTGGCGATGCTACGATAGCACCAGGGATTAGTCGAGGGATATAGCCCCCCCATTAGATAGATGCTCACGACTCACGAGACTGCATAGCACTAACTCACACCGCTACCACTAGTTACACGAGCGAGCCCCGCCATCAGCAAGCCTCCAATGGGAGTGAACTCGTCTGGGGGCGGTTTGACCGAACCCCGCAGCCGATTGACCGCAGTTGGCTAAGCTACGGCCTCCTGTGTACGTGATCTTGTTCGATCTGGGACGCAAAGGAAAAAGCGCCAAAATCTGAGACAGCAGGCGGCTCTAGAAGGGACTCCTACACGAGGACCATCAAATAGGCCGCGTGCTGTTGTCAGCGGCGACATGGCGGCCAAGAGGATGAAGACCCAAGGTCAATCGTTCTCGACCGGATTCAACTTGATTCTCGGTTCGCCAACTGATCCTTTAGGGATGCGATGGCGGCTGTAAAACTCGCCGTAGCCCGGAGCCAATCCAGTGCCAATCCAGGAGCTCATAATTGAGAAACTGGAAGAAGTGCCGGATCCTCTACCAGGCTTCGCTGTTGCTCGCGGAGTTGTCGCAGGTGCAGTGCATGTATCCTGCGACAACTCTGACGCAGCTTACTGGTTTTGGTGCCATCCACAACGTGGAACTTGGCTCCCTGAAGCTCAAGGTCGTCAACGCCAAGGACCTCCCAAAGCCAGTCAAAATGGCATGGAAGAGTCGCAACTTGGCACTACAAGACTCTGCCTCTCTGACTTTGCCCGGGCAAACTGGCGAAATGTTATGTATGGTATTAATAATAAATAGACATGCGATTGCAGCAATCCCGAGATATTTGCCGTCATTTATTAAAGAGTTCTGTTTTATATATCTCCCAAGTTCTTTATCAGATCTGCACCAAATTAAAATGGGACTAATTTGGTAAAATATTCTATAAAAGAAAAAAAGTATTTTCGAAATCGGTCCACAATTGACGGAGTTATTGGTAAACGTAAAAAAGAAACAAAAACAAACATAAAGTCGAACATAGAACCTCCTCTTTTTTGGTAAGTCGGTTAAAAAACCGACAAGGTCCTAACTCAGCGACGCTTCAAGGCCATAGCCTTAACTTGACCAGTGCCTCATTGCCGATGAGCTTCTTGGCCCGCTTCCATCGACTCTAGTGCATCAAGCTGGTATTTGGCAGATCCGTCCCAGAGATGAGAACAGTACTCCATGAATGATCGGATTTGCGCTTTATACAAGTTAAGCAGCTGTTCTAGCGTTAAGTACCTTCTCATCTTCGCAAGGATCCACATCTAACCCAATTGTGGATGGTAGATAGACCTACCTTCGCCCCATGTAAAATACCTAATGGTTTTAGCAGCGTTGGGTTAGACTAGAAGCCCTCAGACTTTGCCTAGCTTTTCCCATGGCTAGGCATCAGCATAGGACATAGGATTATGTTGATAATTAAAGTGACAGTGTTATACAAATGTCACTGCCTTCTTCTTATAAGAATACAGGCATGATACAAATACATACGGCAATTCTCTATTTAGTACTAAGTTGACTGCTTTGTTAGTAATTGTTAAACTAATTGATAGGTGAGTAATTAGTGTATGTTTTCGTTTACATAATTGGGAACAACTCGTTTCTGACGCAGTCTAACTAGATAAGTGTGTTCTTATACATAATGCAATAGCAAACTGGATTGCCGCCCGGGCTGTTGCTGGGCTATTTGAGTCAAGAACTCAAGACTAGAATTACTTTGGTAAATTAAATGACAACGAATTATTTAACCTGTACGAAAGGGAATTTATTTCTTGTTGCTATGATTTAATAGTGTTTTGACAGCTGTTGGAGATTGAAATGAGGACTAACGATTTATCTAAAAAGCATTCCCCAAGGGTTTACCAGTCTCCTTAAGCTTTGAGGTTATTATATGCCAAAAACTATAAGAGGAGGAGAGCCATAAAAAAATATTGTGTAATATGTTAAATACACAATAAGAATTATGCCACAAAAACTTTTGCCACAAAATAGGTACTTGGAGAAAATGAAACTTAAAAAAAAACGGCCAAGTGCGAGTCGGACTGGTGCATGATAAAGTAATGGGAAGGAAGGGTCACCGGGTTCCAGCAGAAGTATTGAGTTGCTGTATAATATGTGTTATTTCTTTTTTTGGTGTACAACAAAGTATATTCTATTCTATTCTATTCTCTACAAGTAGAGACTGAAGCTGGAGCTACCTATAAAATAAATTCGTGACACTTAAAACACACTGTCATTCCTACAGGCCAAGGACCTAAGCCAACAAGTTCTACTGAAGCACTATCATTAGAAGAGTCCACAGTAGAGATGCCAGTTCTAGCTTCGCCATTGATAGTTTGACCGCGAACCAGTTGCAGCGGACGCGTTTTTGTTACACCCATCTGAAAAGGAGGGATGACATGGAATGCATCCATAACTGAACGCAGCTTTATCTATGCTGTGCCCACGTGATCTATAGTCTATGTCAAAATGTAAAAACCCATATAATCCAAGTTGCATTTATATTCATATATATCTAACTAACAATACCTACATCAGATATCCCGTGAGAGGGAGAGTTGTGTATTTGGTCTTTGTTATCACGAACGAATATTAGGCGCTTCTAGTTACCAAATCCATGATTAGTTTGCCATTTTATCTAAATTGGAATTTGAAGAAAAATAATTCAATGATTATGTGTCTTTGTTAAACGAAGTTTAGACTCTAGGTGAGTCAGGAGACCTGTCTGGGTCGCGGATAAATTTGAAAGAGATTTAACGTGGCCCTGGCACAATCAACTGAAGGAACGCGCGTGGGTTATGCCCTTCCGCTTCACCCAGAGCGGGAGAAGTCATTGGATGAGTAACTACCGAAAATATAATTTAAAATAATGATTTCGGATGGCGAAACGGCAGCTCAGTGAAAAATGATAATAATAATAAAATCGTTTATTTCTCGTCACAAAACAGACATTAAAAGTTACTTAGGTACAAAAATACAAGTACATATGTTCGTTGTCTAGAATGTGTGAGGAGCTGTTGTCTGAGTTAGGAAAAGGAATGAGTGTATTACAAATCACCAGGTCCCCACCCTAGAAAACTTATTAAACAATAGATTAAACATAGTTTTGGTTTAGTTACCTTCAATTTAGTCCAGATTGTAAATACTAAAAAGAAAAAAAAAATACAACATTAAAAAGTTTTGCTTTATGTAAATAAGTAAAATGATTAATAAAACTTATTAAACAATAACAATCATACAGAAAAAGTAAATGGGATAAAAAACGCCTGTGTGTGTCTCGAAGTTTATTTACTCCGTGTTAGTTGTAGTAATGTTTGTGCGTGGGTGGAACTGTGAAGCATAATATATGTGCGTGGAAGTGTGAACCTTGTTTTTAATTTATTCTAATTCAAATACAATTTAATCAATATAATCCAATCCAATGTAACTCAATTCAATTTAATTTAACCTAATTTAATTTAATTCTATTCAATTTAATCTGATGTAACCCAATTTTATTTTATTTAATTTAACTTAATCTAATTTTAGTTAAAAAAATCTAATCTAATTTAATCAATTCAATTCAACCTAGTCTAATCCACTTAAATTTAATTTAACCAATTGTATATTGTTATAGTGTGTATTTTTCTAAAGATTCGTAATCTAACTTAATCAACCACTCCATGACAACAGATTAGCATTAAGCTTTCGGTAAAGAGTATTGAAAGAGACCTATTCAACTTATTATACAAATTGGAGCTTTGGTAGAATAAAAACCGGCCAAGTGCGAGTCGGACTCGCGCACGAAGGGTTTCACGTTTTTTGTATGGCATCCCCACTTAAATATTTAATTTATTCTGTTTTTAGTATTTGTTTAAATACAAAAAAATAGAAATACATAATCTGTGATAACTTCAACAGTTTAGCTGTCACGGTTCATGAGATACAGCCTGATGACAGACAGACAGTCATACAGACAGACAGACAGACAGACGGACCGCGGTGTCTTAGTAATGGGGTCCTGTTTTTACCCTTTGGGTTCGGAACCGTAAAAATCGTCGCGCAGGTTTAGTTCTAAATGACGCTGTAGTGCAAACCAAATCCTTGCGTCGCTTATTTCTAAATTTATCTGGTTCATAGTTTTTATAAGAGAATGCTTTTTCAGAACCGTATACAAAATGAAAAGCTGACGAACCGATAACACCTCCCATCTTTTATAGAGGTCTACAGTTGAGTGATAAAATGGCAGGCACAAGCTACCTTTAAGAAGTGATCTTACCGCTCTCTCAATCTTCAAAAATTGCGTCTTACAGGCACCTCTCCATGAGGTAATACAATAAATAAGTTGTTAATGGCAGAGGGTAAAATAAACCAATTTGTGTATTATTTTTGGAACAACATATTTTAGGGCCTTAAAGATCACCATCAGTTTTCGCACTCATCCAGCTAGGAGTTCAATGTGATTTGGAATTAAGGTCATATTACACCCATATACTTAGTCAATGTTGTGTTTGTAAGATTGGGACATGAACAGTTTGTATTATTGGGATTGGAGCATGAGTGTGAGATAATACGATGTAAAGGATCAGGGGGGTAACCACAAGCTCTTAGAGTAAGGTTATTTTGATATCGAGTAAGGGACAGATGTATCTGACTTGTATACATCTGTCACTTACTCGATCTCAAAATAACCTTACTCTAAGAGCTTGTGGTTACCCCCCAGGCCTATCATTAGATTTTATGGCAAAGATTATGTAATTTGTCTTAGCAACATTTAGCGTTAGAAGGTTCCTGCATAACCAGCTAGTCACCATATCGTTCTTGGGCATATGAGAAAACCTCGTCCCAGGACTCTCCAGAAAAAAGTAGGGCCGTGTCATCTACGAAGGTAACTATCTCTGACAAAGGTCGCCGACATTGCCAAGTTGCACACATTGCGTCCTGTCCGTCAGGTAGTCCTGAAGAAGTTTCAACTGCAGGTCTTTGACACCAAGGTTTTTTAGTTTTTTATCAAAAACAGGACAGAGACTGTGTGCCTTTGTATAACCAAAAATATCCCGTTGTTTTCTTTTTATGATTAAAATTATTAACGATGTAATTTGAAATCTCAAATACCGCATCGGCTGTGCATCGGTTTGCCCTAAAACTAAATTGTGCTTGAGAAAGAAGAATTTTATTTTCCAGATATTTTGCTAGCATCAATCATCATCGCATGAAAATTCAAAATAAAACACGTAAAAATAACTCAAATTTGTTTTCGTTATTCCTATTAATTTTTATGACCTAATACTATTACACACGCACGGTAGAATGAACTTTTATTCCATGTAAATTTAAAAAGTATGGAGTTTCTTGTGCATTCTTCTCCATAACAAGCTATTTTCCGAATGCACGGTAGAATCAACTTTTATTCCATGTAAATTTAAAAAGTATGGAGTTTCTTGTGCATTCTTCTCCATAACAAGCTACTTGCCGAATGCACGGTAGAATCAACTTTTATTCCATTTTAAAAAGTATGGAGTTTCTTGTGCATTCTTCTCCATAACAAGCTACTTTCTGAATGCACGGTAGAATCAACTTTTATTCCATGTAAATTTAAATTGTGACATTCAAAAGTGCCGCTTGGTGGCCCAGTTGAAATAAATATCTTTTGTCTTTGTCTTTATTATGCTAATAGTCATTAGGGCTAGTAACATTATGCGAATTAAAATTATGCCAAAACAAATTAGTCTTCAAGATAATTATGCTACCATAAACTGTATGCCAAAAACAATATGGCAAAGAATTATTATGGCAAAACAAATTATCCCAAAACAGTTATGCTAAAGTAGATTAGGAAAAATAACATTATGCGAAAAAAAGAGATCCCGAGCGCGGCTTAAGGTGCATTGTTCGTTACAGGTGCGATAGTAAAATATATCAAAGCAGGTTATGTCACGTATGAAAGCTCTCAACAGCCCGCAGAGCTGAAATTACGAAAAGGTACTTCACACAACAACAAGTGTCAGAAAGTTACAAAAATACGAAAGAGAAAATATCGCCTATAAAGATAAAAATGTTAAAACATCGAAATTATAGCGCCTACAATTTTTATGTGAGCTAATCGAGTCTGGGTGTATTTCTTGAGGACAGCTTTTGGCCGAAAGGTATTTCTTTCAGGTGTTTTGTACATATGAAGGATAGATACCATGCTAGTAATGAGAGGTTAACACAGGGGCTACCGATTCAAAACATCTTGTAACTTGATATCTTTTATTCTTTTATTTTTCTTGATATCTTGATATTGCATGTCTCTGAAGCGTTCTATTGATGGTGTAAGAAATTATGCATAATGGGCGATATCATAGCGCTACAAGAGACTTTGTTGTTACCGCATGACATACCGCTGATGAATGATATAGATGACGAGTTTGGAGGAACTGGAACAGCGGCCGTGGACACCTCAGCTGGTAAATTGCGCGGGAGGCCCTATTTAGGGGTTGCCATATTGTGGAGAAAAAGTGTGTTCCAGTCGGTTAAAGTGAAAGCTTGTGATAATGTGCGCATTACCGCAGTAAAAGTTGGGCTATGTGACAAGTTTATATTAATATTTTGCATTTATATGTCGACTTTCTGTGAAGCGAACTTACCTGAATTTACGCAATGTGAATGCAATTATTGAAGATATCAGACAGATACGGAAACTAGTTATAAATTAGGAGACTATAATGCCCAGCCGAGAGAACTATTTTGGATCGAGTTATTTGATTTTTGTAATGATCGTGATTGGACATGTGTGGATGTTAAAATTTTAGGTGATAAGTCTGAAACGTTTACGTTTGTTAGTGAGGCGCATGGGTGTGCGAGATGATTGGACCACTGTGTCGTCATAAAGGCTGCCTTATCGTCTATTATACAAATGTGTGGGTTGATTATGACGTGCACTGATCTGACCTTTTGTTGAATGTGATCTGGGTAGGTTAATTTGTAAAGAGGAGGCGGTCGTAACCTCGAACTACGAGGTTGTACGGGGGGAGCAAACCGCAGATCAAATCAAGTCCTATCATCGTCAGCGTCACTCTCAGCTTCGGGAAATTGATTTTCCTGGAGAGTTTTCACCATGCTGTGATGGTCACTGTAGCAATGTTGCCCATAAGACCTTGTTAGGGACCATGTGAGCTAGAATCGTGTCAATCCTCTCTGATGCCGCCATTGCTTCCTATGAGCGGGGGAGAGGGCGCAAGAGAGGTGGATATATAGCTGGGTGGAATAGAAATGTAGCTGGTTATCACAGGGAAGCGATACTGATATTCTTGTTATGAGCTCAGGCTGAAAGCCAATTAGTAGTCGAGTATATTCTGATACGTGTGACAGCCGATCCGCATTCAAAAAGCAACTTAAATGCTGGGCAGGACCATATGAAAATGGACATCATTGCCTCTGATCATACTGACAAGGATTTTGAATTATTTTGGAAGGAAACCGGAAAAATGAATGCTACGCCTGGCTTTCCTGTGAGCGTGAATGGCATCGGTGACCACAAATTGATCGCCAATCTCTTTAAAGACCATTTTAACATGATACCATATTGTGATTCCTCTACGCAGGGTCTTTTCTCAACGCTCAGATGTGATGATGCTGACACTGCTTTACAGAAGCAAGTTGTTAGATTTACTGCTAAGCAAGTGCGACAAATAATTCACAGCATGCAGCGAGAGAAATCCCCCGGGTGTGACAGTCTCTGTATTGAACATCTAAAATACGCGGGTGTTCACCTGCCGCGCGTGCTCTCCATGTTTTGCAATCTGTGTTTATGTCATGGTTATTTGCCCGATGATCTCACTAGTGAAGAACAAAACTGGGAATCTGTCGGATGAGGGTAACTATCGGCCTATTTCGCTGGCTACGGTGTTGGCTAAAGTGTTTGACAGCCTGCTTATTAACACCCACAGAGAGTACATAGGCCTGCATGATGCCCAATTTGGTTTCAGGAATGGGCTTTCTACGGAGAGCGCCATATTTTGTCTTAAGCAGGCAGTCCGATACTACACTGACAGGGACACGCCGGTATACGCGTGCTTTCTGGTTTTGCACAGAACCTTTGAAACTGTCTTGTATGAGAGGCTTTGGAGGAAGCTAGAGCGAGCGGGTGTGCCGGCGGAAATGGTCTCGGTGTTAGAACATTGGTATCGTTGTCAGCTAAACCAGGTGCGATGGGTGGGGGCTCTACCTGATGAATACAGCATGGAGTGTAGTGTGCGGTAGGGGGCACCACCTCTCCTCTGCTCTTCAACCTATATGTTAATGACCTTATCGGTAAGCTCAGCAGCACCCATACGGGTTGTTATGTGGATGGAGTTTGCGTAAATAACATTAGTTATGCAGATGACATGGTGCTGCTGGGCCCTTCGGTGGGGTCTGTTCGTAAACTGGTTGCGATTTGTGAGGCATACGCGGCGGATCATGGACTGAGATATAACTCTTAAGAAGAGCGAAGTTCTTGTCTTCAAGAGTGGAAAGCGTGCTCCAGTCTGTGTTCCGCCTATTATGCTTAATAGTGTGGCCCTGCGTGTCTGGCCAAGCTTTAAATATCTGGGGCACATTGTAACAGATGAGTTGCAGGATGATGCTGACATAGAGAGGGAACGCAGGGATTGGAAGTCCGGGGGAATATGAACATCAGTTTATCCGTGATCATGGTGCTTGCAACAGCACCGAAATATCGGAAACTCGCAACAAACAGTAAACATGGTAAATATCTCGTTTCGTATGTTAATGGCATGTAAACTGGCGAACCACAGGTTATGGCTAACTTATTTCTGCCTGTTTTTACACCACTTTCTTTCAAATGACATTGTATTCACTTGAAAATGTTATATATTTGGGGTTTACTATCAAACATAAATTTGAATTTATTTGATTATGGTACTGTGGAAGTGTGGATAGACATTTCACATTTCTGCAGCAATTTATTCTACATTTAAATAAGTGTCTTTTATGAAATTTAATAAAAAACGCTGATTCCTGTAGATTTCTGCAGTCGGGTCTTAGGCTACATGTAGAAGTGTTCAAAGGCATAACCTGGTTAGCCACAAGCATTGATTATTATTTTACATCAAATTGATATGCTTAAGTATAATGTGGGCCTGGCAGAGTGATACAAAGTACTGTGAGAATATATTATTTTAGTGTGATGGTGTATGGTGGCTACTGAATAAAAAGTTGCTTTAAAATCATTTTAATTCTATACTATCTATACTATATATATATATATATTATATATAATATTATAAAGCTGAAGAGTTTGTTTGTTTGTTTGTTTGTTTGAACGCGCTAATCTCAGGAACTACTGGTTGGAATTGAAAAATTCTTTTTGTGTTGGATAGTCCATTTATCGAGGAAGGTTATAGGCTATATAACATCACGCTACGACCAATAGGAGCCGAGCATAAATGAAAAATATTGCAAAAACGGGCAAAGATATTCCTTTTTGAGAGCTTCCATTGCGTGCGCTGCGTAAACGGTTTAAGTTACGGAAATATAATGTATGATGGAAATGTTCCTCTTTAAAAGTTCTACAAAAAAGTCCGCGACAGCATATGTCTGTCTTTTAAGATTGACTCACAATAGCAACTTTTATGTTCTAAATTTTAATTAGATCGCCGCTGCCGGTAGAAACAAAAGTTGGTTACATTCGTATAGTAGTATTTTATTTCTTATTCAAATAAATAGTTCAACGAGTTGGTAGGTAGGTAGGGTAGGGTAGGGTAGGGTAGGGTAGGATAGGTTTTTTTTTTTTTTTTTTTTTTTTCTTAACTCTAATCCCCACCAACAAAATTGGCGCCTATTGAGTGCAAACACTTCCATTCCGGTCAATCTTTTATGCCTCTCGTACTTTCATTTTTCATACTGATTCTTTCTTACATACATCTCTTGCATTCTGTGGGTAGGACTACTCCCACTTTTATTAATCTAGTCTACGGGCAAAATTTATTTCTTATAAAAATATGAAATACAGTAACACATTAAAAATAAAATACAATGTGCTAATTATACAGATTGAGCAAAGAAGTGCTATTATATCAAATTGAGCAAAAGGTGCCATTTATTTCAAGTTGTTCAAAAGTGCTGTTTATCACATAATACAGTGAGCGATATATCACAGAAAATCAAATATCATAATAAGATTAGGGATAAAAACACAATCACAGATAACAAATAATATCACAGAAAATTTTTCACAGTTATAACTTAGGTACTAACATGAAGTACTGCCGGTTACACGTGCCTGTGCTGCATTCCGTGCTTACATTTAAATATCATACAAAATACTAATGAAGCACGGTGCGCTTCAGGTTTTGTTCCGACGTATAACCGCAGTGGCTACTCTAGTGCAGTACTCCAAAAACTTCTCCCTAGTCTTTTTGTCCATGAGCCCATGCAGATTCTCCCTCGTTATTTTCCTGTCCAGCTCACATTCAAGTTGGTAGCGCTCCCTGATAAATAACGGGCATTCTACAAGTATGTGCTGGACAGTCTCTGCCACGCCTGGATCGCAGACGCACGATGGGCTCTCCTTACACTTGAAGCGATTCAAGTATTCAGAGAACCCACCGTGCCCCGTCAAAACCTGCGTGAGGACGCCTTCTGGCCGCACCTGTTGTACAGTACGGAAAGCCACTATTGCGTCCGGAAGAAACATTTTCGTCACAGAAGCAGTCTCGCCCGACACATATCTCCGATTCCATTCATCAAGCGATTCCAAACGGATCTGTCGCTTGATAAATGAGATCGGACACTGGTCATAGTCCGGCTTCCTCCGTGACGACAATGCTGCCTCCTTAGCCAGCTCGTCCGCTCGCTCATTCCCCGGCAGGCCCGCGTGGGCCTTGATCCAGAACAAGGTGACAACTTTGCTCTGGCCCAGGGCGTGAGCCAGGTTAGCGCTATGTTAGGGTAGTGTAGGGTAGGATAGGTTAGGGTAGGGTAGGGTAGTGTAGGGTAGGGCAGGGTAGGGTAGGGTAGGGTAGTGTAGGGTAGGGTAGGGCAGGGTAGGGTAGGGCAGGGTAGTGTAGGGTAGTGTAGGGTCGGGTAGGGTAGGGTAGGGTAGTGTAGGGTAGGGTAGGGTAGGGTATTGTAGGGTAGGGTAGGGTAGGGTAGTGTAGGGTCGGGTAGGGTAGCGTAGTGTAGGGTAGGGTAGGGTAGGGTAGGGTAGTGTAGGGTCGGGTAGGGTAGGGTAGGTAGGGTAGATAAATGTTTGGTCTTTTTATGGCAAAACAAAGTTTGCTGGGTCAGCTAGTAATTGATATAATAAACCTTTCATTCAACAATATTAGATCGTTAAGGTTATTTTTAGCCCGATATATTTAGGTAACTATATACATTTATCACGCTCAGAAGCGTTGCCGACATCACTAATACTAGAAATATTTTTTATTTTTAAAGGCTTGTAATTACAAATGTTTATTTAATAAACTTTAAATCAATATTAAAAATAAAACACAACACAAGTGACTAACAAGCTCAAGCTAATAAAAATATTGAATAAAGCAATGATGAGAAGCTTAAATAATTAATCAATTGCGCATCTATGGAACTATTTATAATTTTGTGCAGTATAAGAAGTAGGTCAGAATTGATCCGTCTTTCTATTAAGCTAATCATCTTATAGTGCCTTAACCTATCATTGTAATCAGGTTTAGCTCTTCGGATCCCATTCTTCACACACATATATACCTAACTAAACGGGCCTGAACAGATTCAACATTATTAGTATAACTTGAGTAATAGGGATACGAAATAGGGGAACAATGCTCCAAGTTGCTCCTATTACATGGGACAACTATTACATGGGACTTAAACATAGCTGGTGAAATGTGGATTTGGCACTGCTTAACCCTTCGGGGGACACAGGCGTCCGCGTGGGGTTGTGGTATTGTTTTTAATACTCATTATAACACCAGTTGGTGTACTCCTTCACTTTCAGGAGATCATAGCACAAAAGGACATCGATCGACCATGTACGGGAGTTCGACCAAATGCTGCCCAGACATAGCAGTATTTTCAAATGTTTCTTGGCATCAATTTATACCTACTTTAAAAAGAATCGATCCCAGGGCTAAAACGATTTGGTCTGGTCTGTCGTCGAATCGTGACGAATTCGAAGGGTTGTTTAGTGAATCACCCGTTCATCCAAACCTGGTTAATGTCCTCAAATAAGCTAACAATGTGAAAAAAAAAAATATAAACAGATCCATTGAAAACATCGTCTCTTTGCAAGAATAACTTGACACGACCTTACGAGCGAAAGGGACGACACTACAGTGGTGCATTATATTCAGCCGTTGTCTGTTTCAAATTCACTTGCCTGTAAAATTGAATTTTTCGAGATAGCACATATTCTAGCAAATAAGTGACGTAGTTAAGAAATTGAAATTATAACTTTACGAAGAAGGTCTATACACTTTGTTCAAGTGCATGATGATTGTACTGTATACTTGTGATGTTGAAAACCTGGGGATAATGAATTAAACCGCCCGCCCGTGTTGAATGTCGTAAAATCACACATTTATTTTACTTAGCAAGAGGACCAAATGATCGCACGTCAGCAAACGCTGATGTAGCTTAACCTACTTAATATTACGAAATGTGCGGGTTCACCGTACAATAACTGATATAAAAACGTATGTAAATACAAACATTTAATGTTTAGCGTTGTTTGCGCAGTTTAGCGCGTAGATGATTAGTCATGCCATAGTTCCACACTGATAAGCTTTGGTTTCCTCACGTCACGTCCTAGGCGACCACTGAAAATCAGGGCTGTGCTGTGGGTCTCCCACGGCAACGGAACGAATCAGATTTGCTGAGATTCCATTGAAAAGCACATAGTTTCTAAAATGACGGAATTTGTTGATGGTGCACCACGATACCAATCTGTAAATAATCGCAAACAGAGACAGCACAATTACAATCCGAGTAAAAATCAAAATAATCTTCATCATATCAGCCGAAAGTCGTCCACTGCTGGACATAGGCCTCCCCCAAGCGTCACCATATTGACCGGTCCCGTGCGTATCGCAACCGGATCAGATCCGCTGGATCCCCGCAACCTTCACCAGGTTATCGGAAGAATTGCCAAACTTAAGTGGCAGAGGGCAGGGCACATTGCTCGCAGAACGGATTGCCGATGGTGCAGAAAGGTTCTGGAGTGGCGACAGCGAACCGAAAGACGTTGCGTTGGAAGGCCTCCTACCAGGTGAAATAAAATGTCAAAGAAAAAATAATTTGTAGAATGTTCGTATTCGTATGCAGTGTCATCATGTAGACTTGTGATTTTTTCACTGGAGTCTAATTCACTGGTGTTGTATTTAATAGCATTGTATGCATTAGTAGTATATGCGATGATATAATATGCACTTACATGGATTATACTGCTGTTGTTTCGACCATGACGACTAAGTATCGCGAAGTCAGCTCAGCGCTTACCGATGTACAATGCCGCATCACATCAAAAAGGAATCTTTTGAACCGGAGCTATGGAACAAGTTTTTTTATTATTTAAATTTGAATAATATCAACAGGTTACGGTTCAGGTTTCGTAGAAAATAAACCTAGGTCTGGTAGAAAAGTTTTCTATCTCATATTATAGAGTACCTATGGACACTGGTTGCTTATATGATTTTTTTGCTGACAGGAGTTTGTAGGTAAGATTCCTTTGGCACGCCCTGTAGTCCAAACGATCATTATATCACTTGATACCCTGAGTGACACAGAATATAAAGAATTGAAAAAAAAAAACAAGAATGCCTGTCTTATAGGTTAACAAAATAAAAGAGACGGCGGTTCTCAAATGTTATTCACTAAACTGTAGAAAATAAAACTAATAATACTGGCATCAAAAACAGATTGCAAAAACCACTTTAAAGTTCATAACAAGGTCAATTGGTGGCATTAAGTCTGAGATAGGACTACAATATTTATCTACATAAATGTCTTTAAATGCTAATAATAATCTGAATAGAGCTAATATTCAAAAGCCAGAAATAAACAGAAACACCAAAAGAAGTTACGTGATATGGACTCGAAGACCTTAATCAGATTTAGCTGTCTCTGTTGCCCCCAGGGAGCTAAGCCTAGGTCCGTCCACCACAGGTGCCCTTAGCGTGGTAGTGCTGCAAGTCGCCGCAGGAAAGGCTGTTTAAGCTGTCGACATCCTCACAAGTTGAACTGCGAGAGGTTACTCATAAAATAAGCTTACTCGAAGACCTCTAATTTTCATCTCTTAATCGCGTCAGTCACCGCTTGGTTCGCCCGGACCATGTTTTTAGTCGTGTTGCGCGAGGGTGTGTAGTGGAGCTGTGAAGATATTTGGCTGTTTCCAACAAAGTTACGCGAGATAGCGAGGCGGCGCAAGGAGGTGTAGCGAAGCTATGAAACGAGTTGTATAGTGCTTGCCAAACTTCTGGGCCGCCCTGAAGTTGGCTTTCCGATGGCAAGAAACGGCGCTGATTTTGTAGTAGATTTACTACTGCGCAGCCATTGTAGCCAATTTCAGGGCGGCCAAGAAGTTTGGCCAAAACAATAGCTAAGTGGTGAGAGGTTCTTGGCAGTCGCGACGCCCTCGCACTGATCCGACACCCACTTTCCCTCACACACCTCTCTCCTGCATCCCCCGCACACATCTCTCGCTTTTTACCCGGCTGCAAGGAAAGGGTTATGTTTTTGGCGCGTATACTGTATGTATGTATGTAATATTCTTTATTACCTCGTATATTTCAAACCACTTGAAGGATTTTATAAATAGGACATCGTTAGATAGGTCTTGGCCGCTTCATCAGCCAGGCGCAGGCCGAAAATCATGCTTTTTCATCGTGCAGTCGGAGGATATTTATAGTTTTGGTCAGCCAGCTCGCGAATAAATGTATGCTCCGACTGCACAGCATGATTTTCTTCTTGTTTACATCGTTGCAGTCGGGTTTTTTGATTTTTATTAACTTTTTTTAAATGTTTTTTTTTTAAACCTTGTCCTTCTCAAAGAATTTCTTTTGTATCGTGGATGAATTTACAAACATACACACTCACGTACACAAACAACTAGACCGGAAAAACTATCTATCTATCATTATGTTTATCTTGTATGTATTTTTGGTGTACAATAAATAATTAAACTATCTGTAGGCGACACAAATATTTCTCACGTGCGGAAATCGAACCCGCGACACGTAGCGAAGCAGCCGATCACTCAACCACTCACAGTGTTTTATAGACCCAAAAAAGTGACATCGGCTTTTTATTGGCTATTTCTACCGAATAGTTCATTACAAATGCACGAGTAGAACACCCATGTGCCAATTTTGAATACTCGATATTTTTTTTAAATCGCAATATTTTCGTGACCTTTAAGGTCAAACGAACAAAAAAAATCGAATAAAAAAAACTGTACATAATCGAGCTTTGTTTGTATTGCAGTTTTATGAAGCAAGTCAAGGAAAAAAATATGCCGTGTTTAAGTAATCAAAAACGATAATAGGACTCGCAATAAAAAAATGTTTACCGAAATCAGTATTTATTTTTTTATTTATTTTCTAGCTTGAAGTTGAACCTCTGTCTGGTACAAACAGATTTCTTATACTAAGGTTTATCATCCATAAAAATATTACTTGTTTCGAGAAAATGATTTTCAAAAATATGTGTTAGGGTTGTCACTAATTTAACCTTTTGTGACGATTAGTTTTTATCACATAAAATCAGCAGGTCTTTTATCTTCTATAATGGTATATTTCTAATAATTAATTAAAAAAAACTTTTCACACGAAATTGTACACAAAATATATAAACATACAAATGTAATAGGACAGTTAATATACAAATGCGAGCTTAGCCCATAATTGGGTTCTTGGCTTCTCAGTTTGATTACTATCTGATAAACACCTGCCTATACTATTATAGGGTAGAGATGACAATAAATTAAACTCCGTATAAGTCATGATATTCCCTGTCTACACATAAAAATGCAAACGAATATATCCAGTAGTTTAGCCACAGGACAATATTTTTCACTTTTAGCATTTTCTATATGATGTTTCTGTTAATAGGTGAGCACCGACAGATTAACGACGCCCACATCCACACGTTGCCAGCTCGCTTCCTGATGCAATTCAGTGCAAATTATACCTTATGCCTGAGCCATGAGAGTCAAAGCGTGCCATCTCAACTAGATAAAGAAATGATGCATGCGAAATGTATTACTTCCTGTTACGCACTCATGTCATTGTGTCATGAAAGTGCGAAAGTGATAGCTAAGTTCGATTGTTTCTATTTAATAACGCAATTATTTTATTTCAACTAATCCAAGTTGAAATAAAAATATTTTGAGTTTTTGATTTTGACTCGTACAAAATTTGCTTCAGGGATGTAGGATCGAACCAACTTTGATGTACCTACACCTAGGATGTCGGCTTGTGGAAGACATGTTACCGACGCCGTACCTATGATGACGTTCTCTGCGACAGTCTGTCTAGCACTTACCAAATAAATACGCAGGATTCCCCGCGATTACCTTCTACTAAACCTATCTGAGTTATCATGGGTGTTATTGTTTACGATTCAATAGACTATATCTGCAACATTCACTATGATCGATAAGTCATATATACTTTTAAACAAAATTATAATTAATATTAGTTGATTATAAAAAGCCAATAATAATTGACCTTTGTGACACCCCTAAATTTGAAATTTTGACCTCGGTACATAAAAATCATTTTCTCAAAACCTAGGCCTAAGTTGAAAGTAATATTTTTATGGGTGATACACCTTAGTAAAAGCAATCTATTTGTACCAGACAGAGGTTCAACTTCTAGCTAGAAAATAAATAAAAAAATAAATAGGGATTTCGGTAAACCATTTTTGTGGGTTCTATTATCGTTTTTGATTATGTAAATACGGGATATTTTTTTCCTTGAATTGTTTCATAGACCTGCAATACGAATAAAGCTAAATTATGTACAGTTTTTTTTTTGGTCTTTTTGGCGTCAATGTTACGAAAACTTTACGATTTAAAAAAAAATCAAGTACACAAAATTGACACATGGGAGCACTCTTGCATTTGTAATAAACTATTCAGTAGAAATGGCCAATAAAAAGCCAATGTCACTTTTTTTGGGTCTATAAAACACTGTACCATCTGTGACAAGACATAGCTTAGGCAACCCTTGTTCACCAGAGGATATTTAATTAAGCCTTTTTAAGAAAATGAAGTGAACCTTTCTTTTGTTTATCATATAAGTAGTTAGGTTTAGTATAATTTTGTATAGTTTACTTTTTAATGTTTAAGTATGTGCATATTAACACCTTTGTATAACTGTTATTAGTTATTACTTAGGTGCATTAAATTTAACCAATTGGACCGGGCTTTCATCATTCCAGTATGACTATAAGCGCATAATACACAATCATAATAACATGCCTGTGATATATGGACTGACAAATAAACATGGTATATACTCAACTTTCAGAGTTATAGCAGGAAAAAATAAGAAATTGGTTATAGTTTTCTTTACTTAAAATAGGCAAAAATTGTGGCAGAAAAGTTTTACAAATATCTTACACACTAGGTTTTAAATTAGGTAACATAAAGTTGCAAGACTTGCTTATAACATTTCTTTTATTTATAGTCAATGTCACATTTTGTTCTTATTGAGTCCAAGTTTACATACCATAACATCACGCCAGTATTCGCCAAAGGGCTAGTAGGTACATTTCCATTTTAAGTCCCATGAGAAATTCCAGATGGAAAAACCCAATACCAGTTTGCCCGACCAAGCACATTAAAGTTCGAGTTTGTTAAGGTAAATCTTCTAAAGATCCGGTTTCACAAGACTCTTTTGCAGTCTGACTCGATTCATTACCACTCGGACCAATATGTTTATCCTCAAAGATAACGTCAAAAGCATTACATTACTTGCCAGTTTTGCTGAAATCTCCTATTAAAAAAATCTCGCCATAATGCCCTATTACTCTTTACTATAACTATAAACACATCTAGTGCTATTGTATTTAAATGTATTCCAAATTCTGCTATGACAATAAGTACAAAGATTTTAACATCCAGTATTTCTAATATATTGGTCAACTCTAAAATATTGCTGAGCACAAATATCAACGTGGCTATATAAAACCGACCCCATTTGTTGACAAACGGACTTGTGGCCGCTTCACAACTCCGAAACAGAGAAACCAGTACTGATAAATAAATGAAAAAATTTATCATTATAGGAATTAACAACAATGTCTTAGTCAAAGCTTCAAAAATATAGTCTGTAAATGTGTCAGCTGTGTTATAAACATATATGTAAAATGCAGCAGTGGAGTATATGATCGACGATATTAAAGGTAAGCCCCAAGCGAACAATCCACTCTTTAGGTACCTTCTACGAATTTCGAGATGGAAGACTTTTACTAAATCAACATAAAAATAAAAGCACAACACTAGTAACCAACAATGAAACGATAGTGTGCAATACATTATAAGAGATATAGGTACAATTCGAAGCACTGAATACTTTATCACTGCGTCCTCAGTGATTAGAGCGATGCACCACTCAAACACAAAGAAACGGATCACATTCGATAGGATTGCACTGAGAAACACAAAATTTTTGAAGTTACGGAATTTTGTGATGAGACACCATGATATCACTCCGTAAATGAGCGCCAGCAGCGTCGGCACGAACAAGATCCATCCAATGATGACGACGTTTTCAGTGGAGAAAAATTCATCGATTTGTTTGGAGACACTGTCGTCAGCCATAGTGGCGCGTGCATAGACTAATATATAATAGATTGGGCGCGTGCGCTGGTTTGCGCTCGCTGCTACGCGGAATTGCAACACGTCTGCACACATACGCGCCTCGCAGCGCTTTGAGGTTTGAGACCAAAGTGGTCTCAAGCCTCAAAGCGCTGAGACTAAGTAGTCTCCAGACAAATGAATAAATCACAGTTGCAACCGCCAGACTTCTTGACGTAATACGACTTGCTCTTACGCAATCATCTCGAATTTTTGACGTCATATATCGATACAAATGTTAACATTCATGACGCTTTCATGTTATTTGATCACAGTTTACTAAATGGGTTTTATTGGTAAAATTTTATTATTAATATAGGTGTGGCCACGTACGGACATACCTCTATAGGAATAAATAACAAAATAATATTATAAGATGTAAAACTGGTATTTTATGTTGTGTATAGTGTTGTGGTGTGAGTAAGTGTAAAAATGGGCATGTGTTACAGGTGCTTTGCTCATTTTTAAAAGTACATACCAAAAGATATAAAAAAATGTGTCATAACTGTTTTATTCAGGTCTGTTGGGTAATTTCTTACACTGCAAGTACTAAAATTAGAATAGAATAGAACATAATATACTTTATCGTACCTAAAAAAACAAATTACACATATCTTTTACAACAATCTAATACTATAGGTACAAAAGCGGACTTATAGCTGACAGCAATATCTACCAGACAACCTTTGGATAAACTTAAAAAACTAAAAAAAAAATGATTTATACAAATTAACATAGCATTAATTTTAAATATGTAGTTGTTTTGAAATAAAAATCATTCCTCAAATCATCTGTTTTGTTTATGTTTCTGTTAATTTCTTACATTTTACAATGTAATTTTTTTTTATACGTAGGCACGCGTTTGACCACTATCTCGTCTGATGGTAAGCGATGATGGTCTACGATGAAACACGCTTGCCTAGAAGTAACGTATTCACTATTGACTTGAAGTCCCCAAGGTTAAGCAGAGGTGCACCTTAATATAGCTCACCCAGATTCAGGTCTATAGGTTAGATTACTGAGAATTAGTTTTTAATCCGTCAGTTAGATTAGTAAAAAATATTTGAAACGTTTTTTCTTTTGACTCGCAAACATAAAGTGACGACGATGCAAAGCGTTGAAATATCGTGTGACGTCACGCCGTAGGTAGGGTAAGTAAGTAGGGTAGGCAGGTAAGTAGGTTCTGTAGGAAGGGTAAGTAAGGGTAAGGGTAGGTAGGGTAGACAGGGACGAAGCCGCGGGCACTACCAGTAATATTTTCATGAATGAAATTTAGAACCTCATGCTCACCAGTTTCGCTCGCGAGTCGCGATCCCTAGATCATTGAGGCACTATTTTATATAATTACTTAAACAATATTGCCTTTAAAATTAAACAATAACAAATAAATAACAATATTCATAAAACCGCTTTTTAAAACTGGAATCTTGTTTGGCTCTTTGTAAACTACTTTATTTTATTTCAAGTATTTTAAAGAAACAGTTATTTGCATTATATCATAATATTTTAAACAATTAAATGAATAGACACGTCCGTCATGTGTTTTTAGGTTGTCCTACGACAACCTAAAACGACGGAGTGCCATCCCCACACTCTCAAATGTAGAGGAATTTTAGTAACTGTCTTACTTATCGTAACCATAACTTTGGACTTCGGTCCCATAGAAGCGTACATTTAATGTTATTTTTATGGCCATACCATGGAAAATTTAAAAAAAATATTCAACTAACATGCAATGGTTAAGATTTTTTTTAAACATTCCCTAAATTCTGCAAAATTTTTAGGAATTAACACATGTTTTTTCAGGTTTGGATGGTTGGATGTTTGTTACAAAATCACGTCAGGACGGCTGAACGGATCTGGATGAAACTTGGTAAAGATAGGTATAACTTATCTTACTAATATTATAAATGCGAAAGTTAGGATGGATTTGTATAAGTTTATTACTCAATCACGCCAGAACGGTTGAACGGATCTAGATGAAATTTGGCACAGAGATAGAATATAGTCAAAAATAGCACATATGATAGTTTTTATCCCGGGCATATGTTCCTTCGGGATAATTTTCGATTTTCACGCAGGTGAAGCCGCTGGCAGAAACTAGTTTATGTAATCTTTACTTATACTTATTTAATTATAATAATATTATAAAGAAGAAAGATTTGTATTTTCGTATGTAACGAATAAACTTAAAAACTACTGAACCGATTTCAAAAAATCTTTCACCGTTGGGTAGATACACTATCCCCTGGTTACTGGTGGCTACTTTTATCCCTGTATTTCCACGGGAACGGAAACTACGCGGGTGAAACCACGAGGCGTCCGCTAGTAATATTATAAAAACGAAAGTTTGAATAGATGGATGATGATGATGACGGTTGAACATATCTGGATAAAACTTGGCACAGATATGGATAAAAGTCTGGAATAGCACATCGGCTTTTCATCCCGGTATAATGTTCCCTTAGGATAAAAAAAAACACCTTACACGCGGGCGAACCCGCTGGCAGAAGCTAGTTTTAACAGAAACTTACTAGGTTTTCAAATATTTAGGGTGTGGTAGGAACATGGATCTCGTAACGTAAAGGTCATTCTCGCAAATACTCGTAGCATAAACCAGTTACAAATATTTATATTTTTTATATTCTGAACTGAGCTCATTAAAATTTCATTTTTCTCAAATATGTCTTAAAATATAATATAATACGAGTATACAATCATAACTAATATTATAATTAATGCGAATGTGAGTTGTTTGTTTGTTACGCTTTGACGCCCTTAACTTGGCATATGGATACACCAGAACAGGATTAAGACTTAGGTTATTTTTCATCGCAGTATAATGTTGTCGTTTTATTTTTATTATAATCTATAGGCCCGCGCTTGACTACTATCTCACCTTTATTATTATTTATCTCATTCTTGTGATAAGAAAACACTTTTCACGCTGGTGGAGCCGCGGGCTGAAATAAGCATAATAATAAAACATATCAAACTACTTCTTGCGACTTTTGCATCAATCTCTTATTTAAAAATTTACCCCATAGTGCTCGATTACTTTTACCTATAGTGAAATACAAAGCCAAAGCTATTGAATTCAGTAGCTCACCAGAGGCTCCTACAATTTCAACCAAGTTATTTTTTATATCAAATATTTCCTTAGCAGCATATAAAACTATAATATCGCTAAGTATAAATATCAAGGTTGCTATGTAAAATCGACGACATTTGTTAGTAGATGTACCCGAGCTAGTTTTACCGCAAAATAGAGAATACACAACTATAACGTAAATAATCAAACTTATAGTGACAGGTATTAATAATAGTGACATGCCAATCGGAACTGTAAGTGTTTCCTTCAAGTCCAACAATTCAAGTAACCATCCAACAAGATAATACAAAAACACTAATATAAAAGGCACACCCCAACCAAACAGGCTACTCTTAAGGTACCTCCTGTGAATGTCAATATTAAAAATTCTTACAAATACAACATAAAAAATATAACTCAACACGAGTAACCAACAATCAAAAGTAAGTATACAGTACAAGAAAAGATATTTAAAGAAATTAACACACTGAAAACGATGTTCATAGCCCTCACCATTGAAGACAAACGTTTCACATAACAAATATAGACAGAATCGTTTTAAGAATAACTTGTAAAATAAAAACGCGAAGCTTCGTAGCACATTTGCTAGCATTACGTTGAGAAGCACGTAGTTCCTGATATGACGGAACTTTTTAATAAGGCACCATGATGTCAATCCGTAAATGAGAGCTACCAGGCTCAACACAATGATAATCCAGGCAAACTTTTTAAATATATCCACCGAATGAAACGAAACATCATCCGATTCTGTAGATAAGAATGCTCTGCCGGTGTCGTACGTACTGGCGTGATATGCACTGGCGTGGTATGCACTGGTATCATATGCACTGATGTGATAAGCACTGGTGTTTTTTGCACTAGTGTCAGTTGTACTGGTTTCGTTGTCAGCCATGATTAGCGTCGCGTGCGCAATTCAAAGCGTCCTGATGCGTAGTGCCACCACGCGACCATACGCATCGGTAGGCTTAACACATCGGTTTAACTAATGGTTTGGTTATAAGACAAGTATGTTAATCACAGTGATATATCCGATCCTTATTCACCATGATGTAATTTACGAGGGTTCTAGTAGCAAATTCTTCTTCATTTGTCTTGGTTCAGGGATCTTCAATTTCCTGTGCGAGTGTCTGTCTTTTCCACCTGACTCTTTCTTGTAAAATCTGCCACTTCTGACCAATTTATGCAACAAATGTAAAATCTCTAGTTATGTGCCATACAGAGTTAATTCTTTGAATGCAGTTATCATTTATCTTTAATAAAAAAAAATAAAAAAAGTGTAGCCATAGAACAATTTCCACCTGTTCTAATTGTTTTATAAGGGTCCGTACTGACCCATCTCAACCAATGACCGATATGATGATGCTTAAACCGGTTCCAATTTAAGGAGCGTTTCTGTAGACATGTTTTCGTGTAACATTTTATCAAAACAAAAACTAGTTTGATTCTTATGAGAGTAGGTATTACATTATATTAGACAAAGGCACGAAAAACTTAACTCAGAGTTTGTTGCTAACACGAGGTTAAATTGGCAATATGTCATACAATATTGTCAATTTAACCTGTGTTAGCCCAAAGGACAATAGGTAGAATTCCCAAGAAGTTTTAAAACCTGCATAGAACGTGGATAGGATATTTATTATGATGTGTGGGAAGTACTTATTCTACGCCACTTGCACGAAAAACTTGCTAACAAAAGGTTAAATTGACAATATTGTATGATATATCTTTTCGGCTTTAGCAATTAAAGTCATCATGTATAAAGACAAAATCTTCCAAGTTTGCCCAGAGGCATTCGACTAAAAAAACAGGATGTTGGACAGAATTGTAAACGTATCAATGTTTTTGCTGGGTAGGAACCACTAAGTAGATATACTCGTATATTTATTATTTGAAACGATACTTGACGTTAACATTGTTGGTTTTGGGTTATTAATAAATTTAGGTTTGGTTTTATAAATAAATCAATACCCGGTATTTTTTTCGAATTCTTGAATATCTACCCCTATTAAACCACAAACGTGTACTGTGCACCTCTCCGAAGTGAACTAATACTGTTGAGCATTTTTTTTAGTTAGTTCAACTCTGTCCAGTATTTTAGGAGTGATGCTCAATCCTAAATACCTGCTCCGCATAATATTACAATTCTGGCTGCGTTACCGTTGTTACCGTAGCTGAATTCTGGGCCAAACATAATAATAACAATTTTATATTTGCCATCGACACGCTCTTGATCTTCTTCATAGCATTATCCCACTTTAGGTGGGGTCGGTACTCCTAATATTCTGGCGCTAGGACAATCTGTCTTGGGTTTTCGGGTCGTTCATCCTCCAATGGGAGTTTCGTCATGCTAGTTTCGTCATGCTAGTCCATCAAGTAGCCAGTGGTCATCCTCAACCTCTCTTGTGTTCAGGTAGTTGCAAAGCTTTCTTCACTACATGATCCTCGTCTCTTCGCATCACGTGGCGATACTATCTGAGATGGCCATTGACACGCTAAGAAGAATAATAGGTACTTATACTAATAATCCATATTACTTATAGCGTTAAAGGTCAAGGTGGCTGAGAGATCTACATAGTTACGCAACTCATACATATACATCTTTTTTTCAACTTTTTTCATTACTAGTCAAACCTGTATCTTTTCCCCAAATATGTTGTCTAAATTATCACCTCATTTCAAGCAATTTTTCTATTTAAGTACCTAAATCTACCCACAGTAAATTGATTGTTGCTTTCTTTACTGCAACACACCAATGCTATTATACTGAAGAATTTGCTAAGTACTCCTATAATATATTTATAAGGTGTTACGGAAAGGTGTGAGAATTAACAATTTTTTTCAAAAATAAAAAAAAAAGACATTCAAATTTGTCGTCATCTGACCATCATTTTTATGATATATAATTTTTGAAAAGATGACAATACCAAATGCGACCAGTTAGAAAATTGACAGACTTAAAACTGGTTTAAAAAACGTATAAATTTTCAGATTTTACGTGCCCAATCTCTAAGAAAATTTTCTCGGACTAAATAAGTCATGGTAATTGATAAATTAGAAACTTCTTGTGACATATTTTTCAAAACAAAATATCGAGTCACGCTTATAATATTGAGAGATAAACGTTAATTACGGGTGCAAAAAGTTTCTAACACTTCGGAGATTTTGTTTCCGACTTCATCTCAATTGTAAAGATGTTTGCATCGATTTTTTTTAAATAAGCTCCCCATATTACCCGATTACCTATTACGAGAAACACAACCAAAGCTATTGAATTAAAAAGCTCTGCAGATTCTCAGAATATTAAATACACATTTTGATTATGTAGAAATATATAATTTTATATGTTAGACAATGAAAGATGAATGTCACACGTCATCCACATGACAGGTCTGGACTCTAGGTGGCCAGTATATTACAGTCCTCCGCCGCGATTCCTAGCTGCCTCACACCCGGGGCTGGTGCAACTGCTTCAGGTGTCTGCGCCTTATAACGCCACCGTCAGTTCGCACTTCATAGTGCAGATTGCCAAAACGACGCATTATCGTGCCGAACTCCCATCTTCGTCTCTGGTCGGAGTAATCTCTGGCCTGCACTCGATCATCTACGGAATAAGCTCTGTCGAGAGGCGGTGTGTTCTCTGATCTGAACGCTGTTGGGGCAGTTGAGTCCCTGAACATCACGTGCAGCTTTGTTCTAACGTCCCAACTGAACATCCATTGGGAGTATGTCCATCCTGGTTTGGTGTGCGTCTGAGACGAGTTTCTAGCACAAGAAGCTAATCCGTCAGGTTGCCCCTCTCCCCCTTTTCATTGCACGTAGTGTTTTTTTAATAGTTTGCACGTAACGTTCAGTCTGACCGTTAGTTGCTGGGTGGTACGGAGCTGACGCCAAATGTGTTACGACACAGCTAGTAAGGTAGGTTTGAAATTCATGGGATACAAACTGGCATGCCAGTGTGTACGGTATGCCAAATGTGCAAAATAACTCCTTAAACTTAGCAATGCACCATGCGCTCGTTGTGGTCTTTGTAGGGAAAACTTCAACCCACTTTGTGAATGCATCTACGACTATTAGAATTTGGTGTCCTAGAACAGGTCCTGCAAAATCCATATGAATTCGTTGTCAGGGGCCCCTAGGTTGTTTCCAGTGGTGTAGACGTGCTTTTGGTGACTCATTCTGTTCTAATCGGCACGCTCTACAAGACTTTACCTTGTTCTCAATGTCCATGTTTATATTTTTCCAGTATATTTAGCTGCGTGCTAGCAATTTGATTTTATGTATGCCGATATGTCCCGCATGTAGTTCATCAAGAAAACGAGCACGTAAACTTTTGGCTATTACCACTCTGGTTCCTTTCAATATGCAGTTATCCTGGACTGTTAATTCATTATCACCATAACCATATTGTCGTAATGAGTGACCTCTCTGTAGTGCTTGTAGTAATGTATGTAAGTAATTGTCTTTTCTCGCTTCACTGGCTACAAATTCTGGTCGGATATCTATAATGTTGATCTGTTGCAATTGAAACATCAATAGATCAACATTGTGCGTATCAAAATGACTAAATATAATGTTTCACCGAAGCTTGTGTAATGTATTCCACGTCGTAGTCAAATCCCGATAAAAAATGTGCGTAATGGAATAATCTCATTGTGCTTAGTGCAGGTAATGTCTGGTGTGGATGAAATTCGAGGTAAGCGGCTTATGATCAGTCACTAATACGAATTTCCTGCCGTAACAGTAGTGGACAAACTGTTTAATGCCCCTGTAGATTGCTTCTTTGTCGATTTGATTATATTCCTATTCGCTAGTTGAGAGTGACCTTGAGGAAAATGCGATTGGCCTTTCTTAGCCATCTGTTAGTTTTTGAGACAGAACAGCTCCTAAGCCTGTCGGTGAGGCTTCTGTAGCTAGTATCAGCGGTTTACCTGGGTCAAAATGAATTAAAACTCTGTCGCTCAAAATCTCCTTTTTTATGTTCTTAAAGCTTTCTTCAAATTTGAAGTCCAGTGAACATGGCACACGTGATCTCTCGAATCATATAAATTAAATAGTGTCCCCGAAAGTTCGGATTCGGTTTCGGTCGAGTTTCGGCAAAAAACCAGTTTTGGTTAAGTTTCGGTTTCGGCGGAAAACCTGCCGAATCTACGACCGAAAACAAAACTGCGTTCGGGTGTTCGCGCACTGTGGTCGGTCATGTTCGGCGCGTTAAATTCCATCCAAGCGAGTAAGCGACGAAGAAATTTTGCCGCGTCCACGTGCCTAATCATATCGTGACTGGCTTGTGTTTGCAGTTCGTTTTGTTTGTTGTGAGTTTTCGTGTGATTTATTTTGTATTCGGCAAGTTTAATTACGTGATATAGCATAAGAATAGGTAGTAAATATCAAAAAAAATGTCGAAGACTGTATAGCTATGTAATTTAAAGACAAAAATTGACTGAATATAATAACTGGGGGAGAGAAGCAAGGGTATGTTTTGGTGGGAATCGCTGTTGGTGGGAACAGCATTATGCTTTGCATCTACGATAACAGGCGCCGCGGCATAGAGTGGGGATTTTCCAACGTCTTGGAAGACTTGGATTACGCCGATGACCTATGCCTGCTGAGTCATACCCACGCCGATATGCAAGCAAAGCTAAAAGAACGGGGCTCAAAATAAACATCCGGAAGACTCAGGAAATGAAAACTGGTGTGAAGAACCACTCACCGTTGCTGATTGGCACAGAGGCAGTGGAACGCGCCCACAAATTTACAGTGGAGTGAAGAGGACATCGTTTCACGGATCGCCAAAGCCCGAGCAACCTTCGCGCAGCTGATACCTGTTTGGCAATCGCGGAAACTGACCCGAAGTATTAAACTCAAAATCTTCGGGTCCAATGTCAAATCCGTGCTGCTTTACGGGTGCGAAACGTGGAAGGTCACAATGGACATCTCACGCCAAATACAAGTCTTCGTCAAGCGCTGTCTTCGTCGTATTCTCGGAGTTTACTGGCCCGAGACCATCTCCAATGTAGTGCAGAGAAATGCCACGAGAGCCCGATCGACCGCCAGATCAAGCGTCGCATGTGGAGATGGATTGGCCACACGCTCCGATAGGGTCCCGATCACATACCCAAACAAGCTTTGGACTGGAATCCCTAGGTGAAACGAAAGCGTGGCCGTCCCCGTCAAACCTGGCGTCGCACAGTGTTGGCGACGAGCATCGGAATGACATGGAGCGAGGTGAAGCGTGAAGCTCAAGACCGATCGCGATGGAGGACATCTGTGGACGCCCTCTGCCCCATCTAGGGGTTAAAGGACATTAAGTCAAGATTATAATAAGGTTTTCTTAATTTTTCCCTCAAAACATGATCCTTGTAAGGATGTTTCGGTTTCAGTTTCGGTTTCGGCCGAAACTGAGAATGTTGCCGAAATTCGGTTTCGGTTTCATTTTCGGTCGGACCCTAAAATTAAATAACAAAGCAGCAATAAAAAATATAATTTTCACCTCAGCACCTCAAACAAGCAGGTTTTGCTGCTTAAAGACAGTGAGCAAAATTCGATTTTGCTGCGAGCGTGAGACAAAGTAACTTTTTTATTTTTTTTTTTAAATGCCGAGTCAGTGCTGGGTCTACTCACAACATTCGAAAGATTTGAACTTCACTTTGTTCTGTCACTTTCACTTCGATACGAAAAGAGCGAGAGATAGAAACAAGTCGATTCGAAGTTCGATTTTCAAATTCCATATATAATAGGCTCAAAAAAGAAACCAACAATAAAACGTTCGGAAACACGTCATCTATAAAATTTCAAATCAAGGTTTAAATGTAATTATTATACTTTTCTCTTAATAATCGAATTACATTTTTTTATAATCAAATAAATAGATGTTGAAGTAATAAATACGAAGTTTATCATGTATCTACATAATTATTTAAAGTTTTAACAATCTTTATGGTGACAGAATAATTTAGTAATAGTGCAATTTCCGAACGCATCTTTAAAAAATAGCGGGCTTTAAATTTTTATTGTTTTCTTCTTCTGTTCGCTAGCTACAAAGTGCGATACACGTTGGATATTATTAAAATAATAATAAATAAATATGAGTGAATCCAGTGATGATGTCTGCAATTTAACACCGGACGAATTGAAGCAGTATGTAAAAAGCGAATCAGTGAATAATAAATAATAATAATAAAAAAGCCTTTTATTTCCTTAATAAAATTCAATTTACAATGATATTATTTATGAGCATGCATATTAGTAAAATCAAATAAATTAATTCTTTAAGAAATTATACAATTGTTCAATTATCCGCTACTATTATGTAATTATTCAATTAAATCATTATTATTAATATCTAGTTGTTCAATTCATTTACTGTTACAATACAATTATTAAATTAAAATATTATTACTATATAACTATTCCATGCAATTTCATTATTTTACAATTATTCAATACAATTACAATTATTAAATTAAATTACTATTATTATAAATTTATTCAATTTAAATACCATTATTCTACAGTTCAATTCAATAATTATATTTCTTTCTTGATTTTACTTTATTTATTTATTAAGGACCTCTCTATAGAGTATAGGCCTCCTCCATTTTTCTCCATGTAGTTCTGTCCCTCGCTTTTTCAGTCCAATCTTTGCCCGCTGCTTTCAAAATTTCATCAAGCCATCTCTCCGCTGGCCTGCCTCTGGTTCTCTTGCCAACAGGTCCCTTCCACAGAGTAATCTTTTTGGCCCACCTGTCTTCGTTCATACGCGCAATATGGCCGGTCCACTTTCATTTCAGTCTTTTGCAATGTTCCAGAGCATCAATCAACTTTGTTGTTTTTCTTATATCTGTGCTTCTCTTTTTGTGTATCAATTTTATATTTAGAATGCTCCGTTCCATGGCTCTTTGTGTTGTTAATATTTTGTTCCTGGTTTGTTTATTGAAAATCCATGTTTGGGATGCATAGGTGAGAGAAGGTAGGATACAAGAGTCCAACACAATTTTCTTCAGCTTCATTGAAATATTGGACTTTAGAATTTCTTTCATGCTCCAAAATTTATTCCACGCCATGTTTACACGTCTCAGTAACTCATTTTGATGTCTAGACTTTTTAAAAGACACTTGTTTGCCTAGATACGTGTACTCTTGGACATATTCTAGTAAGACATTGTTAATGTGTATGGGTGCCTTAATGCTGTTTGTCATAATTTTTGTTTTCAATGTGTTTAGTTCCAAACCAATTTCATTGCTGACACAATTAATTTCATTCACCATTGACTCCAATTGCGATGAATTTTCTGCGAAGAGTATGATGTCATCGGCGAATCTGAGATTACTTAGAAACTGACCGTTGATGTCTATACCTTTGTTTTTCCACTTTAATGTTTTCATGATGTTTTGTAGAACGGTAATAAATATTCTGGGAGAGAGGGGGTCACCTTGACGAACGCCTCTACATACATCAATTTTCGTGCCTGTTTTATCTAATATTACTCTACTTGTGCTTTTCTTATATATGTGTTGTATGAGCTCTATAGTTTCCGATGGTACATCACATTCCTGTAAGGCTCTCCACATGCTGGTACGGGATATAGAGTCAAATGCTTTAGCATAGTCGATGAACGCTAGGTAGAGTGGGCGTTTCATTTCCTCGTATTTCTCTATAATTAGTTCTAACGAGTGGATGTGGTCTATAGTTGAATACGTACTTCTAAATCCCGCTTGCTCCACTGGCTGGTGTTCTTCGGTATATTTCGCAAGTCGTTTCTCGAGGCATGAAGCAAATAGCTTGTAGAGATTTGATTGTAGGCTGATTGGTCGGTAGTTACTTATGTGGGCAGGGTTTCCTTTCTTGTAGATCAGCACTATGTCTGATTTCGCCCATTCAGTAGGAATTTTTCTGTCGTCTAGTATTTTATTGAACATGGTGGTCAAAGGTTTCACTAGGAGAGTTGAAATGGCTTCGTTTGGTATACCGTCCGAAACGTTGCTCTTTTCCTTCTTTAAAGACTTTATCTTGACCAAAATTTCTTGAGCAGAGAATCTTTGTATTGTCGTATCAACTCTCTGTAGAGGTAGAGTCTCTCATACTCGACGGCATTTTGCAAGTGTAGAGATCCCTATAAAATTCAGTGGCGGCTTTTATTATTCCAGGCCTAGAGAACGTTTCTCTGTTACAGGTGGAGTTCTTTTTCAAGCAAGTAATCCATTTCTTAGATGTTGTTAAATCTTTCATACTTTTTTTCACACTGCCTGACTTCTTCAGATATTTTCAATTATTGTTAGTTAGAATCAGTGAATACTCAAACTGAAGTCGCTAAAACAACAATATCGGTTCCATTGGTTCCAAACAAAACTGGTAGGTACTTTTAATTTGCAAAACTGCAATAATTTTACTTTAATTTTTTACAAATATACATGTGGTTTAAATATTACCAAGTTGTATTTTTTACCTTTAGATTATTTGTTCTCGCTGCTGAAGTGAAAAGTTGTATGTGCTACACGAGACCAAAGTTATTTGCATCTCGTGTCTTTGAATCCCTCGCTGCACTCAGGATTCTAACCTAGAATCAAATATAGAATCCTTCGCTAACTCGGGATTCACAATCAACACTCGCGGCAAAAACCAACTTCGCTCTCTTGTTGCACAAATAACTATTCTACTACAAAAAGAACTCCCCAACCAAAAAGATTACTCGTATACTTGTCTAATTATTTGTGGGTCTGTAATATATCGGAGCTTTTTGAATACGAATATTAGCTTACGAATTCTATTATTTAAAGCTTCTAAATGTTGTTTAATGGAAAGGGTTTCATCAATAATGATACCCAGGTATTTTATTTTATTCGTCATTTTGATATTGGGGTAGCGGTAGGGTCTCTACAACAATGAGCATACATGTTTGAGGCAATAGTCGTATTAGATGTCTGTTTGCGCATCGTAAACCTAATGTAATTTCTCTTATCCACTTTTAATGTTAGTGAGTTATGTTGAAGCCAATTATTTACAATATTAAATCCGTGTTGCGCAAGTTTGAAAACAATGTAAAAAGTTAAGTTTAATGTCAATGTTAAAAACTTTTACAAAATCAACATAAAATATATATCACAGCACTAGCAACTAATCAAAAGTAAGACTGAAATACATAGAAACATATAAATAGCCATTCAAACACATTCTATGACGTTTCCCCATGGTACTGCAGAATGGATAAACACAAAATAAAATATAAGTAGAAAGTTCCGTAGTACATTTGCTAGCACCACATTGATAAGCATATAGTTTTTGAAATGACGGAACTCCTTGATGATGCACCATGATGTCACTCCGTATATGAAAGCAGCAAAACTTAACACAATTATAATCCAGCTAGACGTTTTGCGTTGTTTCGCTAAGCGTCTACATAGATACGCAGTTTAAACCGCTATGAAACCAGTTAAGTTATTTAATTTATTACTAGGTATCATTAAAGATAATTGGTCAATTACCGTCGTAACTCCTTGCTGGTATTTATCCTACATTGTTTCTCAGGTATGATTTTTTCTTGTTGTGTTTCATGGTAGCCCAACTTGGGTTTTAAGTTTTTATTATAATTTGATAGAGTCAGAACATAATTTTATAAAGTGTAGAATTTTATTGGGCCGGTCCGCAGTTTTTGATTAATTATAAGGTTCTAAAGAAACAGTCCTGTGATAAACGGAGACGCAGATGGTGTAGCTTTATTAATAGGTTCTTGTTGAATCCTTTTGCTTATAATAATAATAATAGAAGGATGGTATTTAAAAGTACTTCAATTTATTCCCATTTCATTTACCTAATTTTGCCTGTGTTCCACCAAATATACTGAATGTGCACCAAAATATGTTCATATAAGTCGACGTAGCCCCGCTGCGCGGGGCTCCTATTTCTGTCTGCAGGGTCAAAAGTAACCTAACACGAACGAGATGACGGGAGCCGAGTTCGCTCGCTTTGCTCGCTCACTTCAGCTCCCGTCATCTCGTTCGAACCTAACCTGTCCGTGTCGGGGTGCCCTAAGTTCCCGAGCTCGCTTCGCTCGCTCTTGGACTGATTCTTTGACCATAATTTATTCGTAGATCAACTAATATTTGGTGCACGATCAGTATTTTAGATGTACCTTTAGATTTATGGTGAACACAAAAATATTATCCATAATAGAAGCCTGTTACGGTCCCACTGCAGGGCAAAGGTCTCTTCTTATACAGATAAGTCGGCGAAGTAAAGTGGGTTGGGGATTTCAGACTAATATTATTTATTTATTATTATTATTTTTGCTATATCTTTGAGATTTTCGGGATTCTAGTGTCCCGGTCCTTTGCAAGGCGTACCAGGGGCCGAAACCAACTCGCAGATGGCAAGATGAAATGTGACACCAACCGGCGATTATCCCCTGTGTGCACTAGTCACTACGCAAAAGCACCCAAGGACAATCCCCGGCTGGTGCAGGACTTTAGTGACGTAGCGCCAAGGGGGCAACACAGTACAGTGGGCAATCTTAATATTAACTATAAATCCAGTTTACATTACAATGTTTTTCTTCACCGATGTCAGCGATGTCCAAGATAAACTTAGAAAGTACATATGAATGAATCGGTACTTTCCCGGCTTTGAATTCACAACCACCTTTTGCGTCTGAATCTTTTAAATATCGGATAAAGTTATTTTTCCTTTATGTTTCCGATACCGAACAGTACGGTATATCGAATTAACTGTTGTATTCGAAGTGAAATGTGAGCTACGTTGAATCGTGATACATAGCTATCGCTTAGCAAATCTAGACGCCAAAGTTCTTTCACCTTTATAAAACGTTAACGTGGAAAGAGTGATCAAATCGTTTTTTATCTGTCTCTTTTATGAAGTTGTTTAAAAGTTTAATGCTCTACTTACTTCTTTGCTACAAACCTTGTTTTAACAGTTAAAACAGGATTCTCGTGACACAAAATCACCAGTATAATCTTAGTAACTATTTTTAACCGACTTCAAAAAAGGAGGTGATCGTATCGACTGTATTGTTTTTTGTGAGTGCGTACTTTTTTCTAGGTCAACCAATTTTGATGATTCTTTTTTTTATTTGAAAGCTGGTGCTTGTGATGTGGTCCCATTTAAATTTGGTAAACATCTGATTATGAACTTCGGAGATATACAACAGAACTCTTCAATAAACAACGCCAAATACTCTCGGGACTGCTGCAATTGCATGACTGTTCGCCATTTCTTACATAGCATCACGCCGGTACGCTCTAAAGGGAGCAAATGTGTACAGTTCACCCTGATTCAAGTTTTATGTTATTCGTGTAATCTATTCTGGCATAATTTTGTGCACCTTACTATGAATTTGCTCAATATTTAAAACAACTAAAAAGTGAAAATAAAAAACTTTATTTCAAAAAATTACAACCAACTTCCAAAAAAACATTTACAAAGTGAAAAAATACTTCTTTTTCGAAAGCCGGTGTCAAAAAACGAAGAAACAAAAACAGTAACACACTGCTCTGCACTGCGCAGTTACTTGTGATTATGAGTTTTGAATTACTATTTTTCATCGTTAATATACATAACCTGACCTGGGGGAAGCCTATGTCCAGCAGTGGACGTGTTTCGGCTGAAATGATGATGATGATGAGGATTTATATACAAAACATAATAATATTATTAATCACGTTTAAGAAGATAAACTACTAAATAAACAATTAAACACATAAGTGAAGTAAGTAATATTAATTGTCTTTTAATTATATTTTAATAGTATTTTTTACTGTACTTTTAATTGTATTTTTAATTTATTTTCATTGTATTTTTGGTAGTCAATGTAAGTTAGATGTATGTGTATCTTTCTCGTTATAGCTGTTAAGGTGTTATTTATGTAATTTTCACCATATAAATACGCATTATCCGATCCGAGAATCTAACCCAGAGTCTCTTGCTCTGCAGTTGAGCTTGCAACCAACGAGGCCATTTTTTAATTATTTACGCACCCAAGAGTACAGAGGAGGCATTTTCTACCACTCAAACTTTGAGTGATGCAGAGAGAAGTAGTGGTAGGTGCAATATTACATTGGTGGTTACCTTTCTGGAGTGGAGAGAGAGAGGAAATAAAGCCACTGATTGTTTTTACAAAATGTTTAATGAAGACGGATAAAACACCAGACAGTGAACACAGCTCACTATAGTCACCGATACATAACAAAAAAATAAAAGTCATTGACCGTCTACCAACGTATTACAATATTTCAAAACGATACAAACAAAGTTAAAGGCAGTGTCGCTAACACGATCAAAACAAACGTATCGCGGTAAGGGACGTTCTTGACCCTTTCACTTGGCATTCAGTAATGATTTAATATCTCATAAACGCGTGAACCAATTTACATGATTGAACTTAATAAAATGGTTCTACAGCTATACCTTATATTTGAAATCAAAATTATCAAAATACCTCAATGAAGAAAAAATAATGTTTTCAAGTTAAGCAATTATACTTTTTGGTACAAGTCGAATCAATCACTTTTATTTTTTTCTCATTATCAATGTTATGCAGTAAAGTTCAACGAAACTAGTAACACAAAAACAAAATACTTAATTAGTATCTTCACAGCATTCTTTAGCGGTCAAACATGTTTGGATTTACTAAAAGGTGCCCTATATGACATCACCTCATTTCGTGCGATGTTGGTTTCGATATCTTTTTTATAAATGCCCCCCATAATACCCTATTACTCTTTCCTATAACAAAATATACTACCAATACTATTGAATTTAGTAGTTCCGCACATGCCCCGATCAAAGCAACTAAATTATTCCTTATTTCAAATATTTCCTGAACCGAGTACAAGACCATAACATCGCTAAGTACAAATATCAACGTGGCTATGTAAAACCGACGCCAGTTATTAGTAGATGTACTCGCACCAGAATCACTACCGCGGAACAGAGAATTTAAAACAGATACATAAATGACCAAACTTATCGTCACTGGAATCATTTCTAGCGACATGGCGACATGCACTGTAAAAATGTTTGCCGAGGCGTCATACAGATAATATAACCATGAAACCATAAAAAATAAAAGCATTGTTATAAGAGGTACACCCCAACCAAATAAGCTACTCTTGAGGTACCTCCTACGAATATCACTGTTGAAGACCTTTACAAAATCAACATAAAATATATAACACAACAATAGTAACCAACAATCGAACGTAAGACTACAGAATTCAGAAAAATATAAATAGAAGTTAATACACTTATTACGATATTCATAATCGTCATCGCTATTGGAACAATCATATCTATGACATAATAATTGCCAACAGAAATATTTAAACGATTGATACACTAAAAATAAAGAGTTACGTAGAACATTCGCTAACATAACGTTGATAAGCACATAGTTTCTGATGTGGCGAAATTTTTTGATGATGCACCACGATATCACTCCGTACAGAAATGCTGCCAGGGTCAATGCCATAACAATCCAGGAAAATAAAATAAAAATGTCTACCACTGATTTGTATTCAGCTTCAGCGTCATATGCACTGGTGGTCGGTGCACTGGTATCATATGCACTGGTGTCATATGCGCTAGTGGCATAGGCACTAGTGGCATATGAACTCGAGTCAGGAGCACTATCATTATATGCACTAGTATTACTGATACGAGAACCACTGTTAGCCATGGTGAGCGTCGCGCAAGATAAGCAGCACACGTCTACACTGCCCCGTGCCTCACAGCGCTTTGTTTATAAGACCAGTTTTTTTTTTTCATGGCTCTTCAAGTATGTAAATCTTAGAAATCCCACGTTTATCAATGATGAATGTGTATCAGCAGTTTTCACCGGGTCGTTGAGCTCCTTAAAGTTTTAAGTTGATCTACACGAAAATTTTATAATGCTTGCACTGTTTGGACAGACCCACTTAAATCTATGCGGTGCTTCTCTTAAAACCCTCTTGAGACCTACATAGTCTTTGATCAATTACTGACTGTACGGTCTTTTAGAGACTATAACCTCTGAGTTTGTTTATGTTTTTTCTCAGAGTAATCAGTTGGGAAATACTGACCATTACCATCGCTTATGGAATAACACATTATCTAAGAATCTAGGTTCTCAGTTTAAACAAATGTAAAGGAAAAAGAACACGTAAACAAGGTTTATAAATAATTTATTATAAGGATACATCTTGTATGTAAAGTCGACTGCATATCATTACCCGCATGAAATGTTTACATAAGTGGTCTAACCGGTATCATTTTCCTTAACGTTTATAATACGTAGCTTTTTCCTGTGGCTTCGCTTCCGTGGCCTATCCCAAAAGAACTGTGCCTTTCTTTTAAGATAACAAATGCCATATAGTAATACAGCTTTCTATCAGAAAAGGTTTCTCGTATTGGATCAGTTTTGCCAGATACACCTTTTACAAAAATATGAATAAACAAACAATTTAAACAATATTTTAGATCATACTTGCAGGGATTTCTGTAACGATCTCTTTTTAAAATATGCTTGCCATAGCTCTCGATTGCTTTTGCCTATAATTAAATACATATCCAACGCTATTATATTCATGAACTCTCCAAATACTCCAAGAACATTTACATATTTTTCAGTTACTTCGAATAAATCTCGTAAACAATATAAAACCATTACATTGCTAATTACAAAAATTAATGTTGATATGTAGAAGCGACGCCTTTTATCAGAAGTAGTACTTGCGGCAGCATCACTACTGCGGAACAAAGAATATACAACCATAACGTAAACAACAAAACTTATCGTCACAGGCAATAATAACAGTGATATGCCAATAGGAGTCGTTAATATTTCCATCGAGTAATATACACGCAGTAACCTGCCTGTAATAAAATATAATAACACTGCTGCAAAAGGTACACCCCAAGCAAATAAGTTACTCTTAAGATATCTCCTACTAATGTCAATGTTAAAAACTTTAACAAAATCAACGTAAAAAATATAGCACAACACTAGTAACCAGCAGTTGAAAGTAAGTGCCCAGAACTCAAAAAGATACAGGACAAACTGAACTTTAACAAGATGTATGTAATGAAGTAAACAATTTGATTCTACGTACACAAACAGACAGTATCGTATCATATTAGTTATCATTAGGTTGAGAAGCACATAGTTTCTGAAGTGACGGAATTTTTTGATGATGCACCACGATGTCACTCCGTAGATGAACCCAGTTGAACTGAGCACAATAATAATCCAGGCGAAAACTATGAGATAGTATGCACTGGGCACGCACGGTTCATCGTATACATTGGTGTCATATGCACTGATGTTTAATACACTGGTGTCGTATCCACTGGTGTTGTATGCACTGATATTATAGGCACTGGTGTCATTTTCACTGGTATTATAAGAAGTGGTTTCGTATGCACTCGTAACATAAGCGCTAACGTTATATGCGATAGGGTCATATGCAGTGGTGTCAAATGCATTGTTTTCTTTTACACTGGTGTAGTTGTGGGCCATGTTGAGAATCGCGTCCGCAGTTCTGCGCGCATTGATCAGTAATGCTGCGCGTCCACTCTTACACGCGGCGCAAAGCGTTTTGAAACCTGTTGAAGTACAAGTAGCATTATATAACTTATAACTACGTGAATCATTGACATAAATTCTGAATCACCTGGCTGGCCATGACGTCTCTAAATATAAGTAAAACGGCTTGTACGGGGAAATACTAGGTATGATATGGATGGGTTAACCCATCATGCTAGCAAATCTTTATAAGCTTTTACTACAAGCTTCTTTTATTTACCTAGTTAATACGCTTTGTATCGTTATAAAAATTAAATTTTTAACGCAACAACTATGTATAATATTGAATTAAAAAGAAATACACCGAAAATATAGAAAAAGGTAAAACATATTATCTAAACAAAAAAGGAAGAACCGCAATTGTCAATATCGTACTAATTATTCTAAATATTATACATAAACTTAAGAGTGAAATTTTAATAAGGTTTAGAGGTGAATACAATGCGTATCCTCAACTCTCCAAAAACACGGGCTGTTCGTTTTTTTTTACGTTTTTTAGGCGAGGTAGTGGTCAAACGCGAGCCTATCGATAGTAAAAAAACAAAAAATTGTGTACGGAACCCGTTGAAAGATGTTCGGAATCCCAAAGACTGCAGGTACACCAGGGTTTACTCGTTCTGTCCCGGAGGTAGAACCGATGTCGGCTCAACTGATATCTACAAAAAAGCAAACCGACCATCAAAATTATGGAAAAAAAAGGTCTGAAATACCAGAAGGAAACGACATTCCAAAGAATGAAGAGGCATTACGTAACAGTTTTGTTTCCAGTTTTGTTTTGCTTCTTGTCAGCAACAATTTGCTGCTTGTCACCAATCTTGGCCCGACTGCCCAGTCCTTCACTCTGTCGCACAGCAACTGTGATATGGTAGTGAAACGACAGTTTTTGCCTCTGGCAAAGCTCAGTCGCAGCGTTATCCGGTCCGCGAGCTTTGGCGCTTCCGTCGGCTCGTACATCACGTACCCTCTGCCTAACCACAAGGAATGTGTTCCTGCCGTTCCCACATATGAATTGACATAGCCATCATGGTCATATTGTTGTTTGCCATTTTAAAACACGGTTTTAAATAGTCATCATCATCATCATCATTTCAGCCGAAAGACGTCCACTGCTGGACATAGGCTTCCCCCAGGCGTCGCCACACTGACCGATCCCGTGCGTCTCGCATCCAGCGCCTTCCCGCAACCTTAACCAGGTCATCGGTCCGCCTAGTGGGAGGCCTTTCAACGTATCGTCTTCCGGTTCGCGGTCGCCATTCCAGAACTTTTCGGCCCCATCGGCCATCCGTTCTGCGAGCAATGTGCCCTGCCCACTGCCACTTAAGTTTGGCAATTCTTCGGGCTATGTCGGTAACTTTGGTTCTTCTGCGGATATCATCATTTCTGACGTGATCACGCAAGGAAATTCCGAGCATAGCCCTCTCCATTGCCCTTTGGGTGACTTTAAGCTTTCTGATAAGGCCGATTGTGAGCGACCACGTCTCGGTCCCATAGGTGATCACTGGCAACACACACTGATCATAGACTTTTGTCTTGAGACACAGCGGTAAATTGGATGAGAAGATACCACGCAACTTCCCGAACGCCGCCAAGTCTCGATCGAATCGAAGGCTTTCTCGTAGTCCACAAACGCTAAACAGAGAGGCAGGTTATACTCTTCGGTCTTCTGTATAACCTGCCGCAGCGTATGTATGTGGTCTACGGTCTTTTAAATAGTAACTATAAAAATTATGGATGTATCAATAATTTGGTGGAAGTTCTGTCAGTCCGAGACAAAAATGTCTTCTGTTTTCTTGACAAACGAAATATGAAAATTTGAATAATTGCAACCGGCCTGTTTTGACAAATAAAAAAGAGACTAAAACAAATCGTATTGTAGCGATTACGCTACTGCGTGTACAATTCAATAAGATAAATAAAATGTAACATAAGACCAATAATACTTACTTATACCATTTAATGGGGATCATTGCGCATATAAACTTCGTCCACATCGATGTTAATGGGAAAGGTGCCCAGAACGCTGGCAGCATTGCCACGTTGAATAGCAGTCTGATTCTCTGGCCGAGGAAAAGCTCAGCTCTCTGGTCACGTGAAGAGTCGAGTCTAGTTAGTCGTTTTAGTAGTCTAGCTGTTGACTAACGTCTCGAAAAACTCGATGACCACTCGGATTTCAGTTAGTTAGTTTAAAAAAATCTTGCAACTGAGTTTTGAACCAGATGTACCCAAACGATTCCGATGAAATTTTGAAAATACGTTGGGTTTGGGGATTGTGATTATTCAAGGCCGCAATGGTGGATTCCTGTTGGTCCTATTCCACAGGCCAATCTAGCTAGACAAAATGAAACTGGTTGCTGACATAATATTTAAGTACCTAGGCGACCGAACTCTGCTCTAGATTAGATAGATATTGCCTGATTTGTACATATATCATTAGCTGCCATCAGCGTCTCCACCTGCGCAGAATTAGTACATCAGGGGGGTCACCATAAGCTCTTAGAGTAAGGTTATTTTGAGATCGCGTAAGTGACAGATGTATACAAGTCAAATACATCTGTCCCTTACACACACTCAAAATAACCTAACTCTAAGAGCTTATGGTCACCCCCCTGTACTTAATAATATAATAATA